>OX375800.1:25166733-26366733 GCA_947359425.1 Lagria hirta | reverse complement strand
GCATGCAGGCTCCACGTGATCACGTCTATCAAGTAGGAGATGGTTGGCGGTTTTTCAGACAGGGCAGGCCGCAGAAAAAATCGTATATTTTATATTAAGCCAATTTTGAATGGTTTAAAAAACATTCAAAATTTAGTTCTACTAAATTGGACTATAGTTGTACTTTTTAAAATTTTTTTAAAAAATTGTTAAAAAAACGTGAAAAAATCTTCAAATATTGAAAAAGTGCCTTTTTGGCTCAGCTGAGACCTACATACCTACCTATTATAACTAAAAATTAAAAAATATATCCAAACTTAAACAATTATTTTGAAAAGCTGCTTTAAAAAACCAAATTTCAAGCAGATTTTCCAACCAAATTTTAAGGTTTTTATCTTTTTAGAGCTCCATAAAATAGCATTACACTAACTTTGGTGGAAATATGTTCGAGACAATTTATTGCGTTCATAATTTAGACTTATTAATGACGTTAAAATCCTATATTTTCCAGCAAACTGTATTAAAATCTGCTATAGCTTGTGCAACATATTAATGCAGTACGAGTAGTGCAGCTTAAGATTTATCCAAGTTTATTAGCAACGATTAGAGCCATTAGTTATTATTTATTATCAGCCAGAGGGGCTTTTCTCCTAGTCTGCTCGATAACATCCGACACTATCTTCAAACTTACGCTAAGAAGTTTTTGCACGAACGTGACAAAGATAGAAAGGTATTGTGTGTTTATTGCTTCTAAATCAAAAAAACAAACCAATACTTCATCTCTAGTTTAATAACAATTCACTATTCTTTTAGTGCTGTTGCACTGGTCAGATATCTCATCTACAGTTATGATTTTAGTCATTTATTTTGTGACAGTTTTATAGTTATATGCGCCAATAAGGCGCTAAATAACTTGTACAATTAAATAACCTCAAGAGGAGCCGTTTGGCATCTTAAGATAATGAAGGAGAAATTGGTCTTAGGATTAGCGGTAGCAGTTGGTGCACCAGGAGGGATGAGAACGAGTGGAAAAGATCAATTTACAGGTTGAACTGTAAATTGTTTAGAAAAAGAGAAAGATAGACAGCACGTTGTTGTTGTCGTTGTCAATAATAAAGTGTTGTATTATGATATCATTATAGAAGAAATGTGAAATTAGTGCAGACTCTCTGGATTCGGAAGAATAGTGAGTTATAATATACCGGTAGCATAAATATGTTAATATGAAAATCTACGGCAGAAGCTATAGTTTGATACTTGAAGTACGGTCTATGTGGCGTTGCATCTCAGACTGTTAGGTTGTAGTTCTATGACTTTATCGGAAAAGTAGACTGGAGCCTGTTAAAGACCATGGTTATTTCCCTGTCAGTGTACAGAAAAGATTGACCAGTCTCTGACTTACTTTCGCTTGGCCAACTGATCTCCGAAGGTTTGAAGTACACAAAATCATTACGGACTTTGACAAGTACTACCAATAATATTGTTTTTATCGATATTAATTTAATTATTGTTTTGATTAAAATTCAGAACCGAAATTTAATAAAATATTTTTTTGTGGTTTTCAGGAAATTAAAGCTTTAGGCCCATAGAAAACCGAATTGAATTGTCTCCGATTGGTGCAAATCTCGTGTGTATTCAAGCTAGAATCTGTTTCCGGTGATAACAATTCAATTACACAGTCTGGTTTCACTGATCGAGGCTTTCTTTTGGCAACCGCTCAGTCTTCTTTTTTCCGACACACTTTAATTGAATCGGGAACACGTGAGGTGGCAGAACTAAAGGTATTTTTTTTGTTAAAGGGGCTTCTCAAGATCGAACACTTTTCAGGATGAAGCCCCAAAAAATTCGACGAGCTTGTAGCTTTAACGTTTAACACGCTTTTTCAGCGGATTCGCGTAATACAATTAAGTCACTGCACTAAACGGGAAATTAGTTTGTTTTTGAAAGGGTTGCGGTTTGTGTTTGTTATTAGGGAGAAAAAAAATTAAGGGCGGACCAAAATTCAAACTTTTACCTGGAACAAACAATTTTTTTTAAAAATTTATATTGTAAAAGCATAGTTGTGTTTCCATTAAAACAAATCGTTTTACAGAGCAAAACTAGACACTCAAATTTCCAAATCCTGCTTTTATGGTGATGTTTTCATCCCTCCCGCATTGTTTATTAAATTGTTTATAAATATAATTCTAGCATTGATTTTTATGAAAATTACTTTTTGTTTAAATGGCACTATATTAAACGAAAATGAATTTGAATAATTAACAACTCTATTGGAATAAACCGTAATTCAACAGTTCGGATTAATTTTACTATTTAAACAACAAACAGTCTTACAAATATTCTTTATGATCGAGGAGTAAATACTCTCTAGAATTAGAATGCTTAAATTATTATAAAAATAGTCTAGAAGATTAACAGAAAATTTAATATTTATTGAAAATTATAGCTTTTATTAAAAATGTTTACAAATGGTGGAGGCGCCGGGTATAATTTTTTTTAAGAATTTGTTTAATTAAGAATGTATTTCTATTGCATTGAGTTTATAAGTTTCTCAAGCTAATATAAAAATACTCTAGAAGATCAATAGAAAGTTTAAAATTTATCAAAAATTATAGTTTTTATTAAAAAATTGTTAAAAATAGTGGAGGCGCCGGGTATAATTTTTTTTAAGAAATTGTTTAATAAAGTGTATTTCTATTGCATTGAACTCATGAGCTACTCAAGCTAATATGAATGTAGTGTAGAAGATCAATAGAAAATTTAAAATTTATCAACAATTATAGTTTCCATAAAAATTGTTGAAAAATGGTGGAGGCGCCGGGTATAATTTTTATTGTAAATTGCTTAATTGACCAAGTGTATTTCTATTGCATTGGTTTGAAAAAAATTAATTTGAGAAGTAATAAAAGCATGACAAAGGGCCCAAGTAACTTCATAATTTAAAATTTTTGATAAAGTTGTTGTTATAATGAAGTTTAGCTTTGCCCTGGATGTAACTACCGTCTTGAGACAAATCTATAATTATCAGCACAAACTTTACCAAGAAATATCGCCGGTCTAAGATCCCACTTCTGAAATAATTGTACCAAACACAGGTATAATAATGTCGTTTGATGTTGTCTCAACTTTGTGTAGTGATTAATGATCTTTAGAAAACTTGCATTTTTATCAAAAGAGTTGAGGCAATATTGTTGTTTATAAACATCAATTTAAAGCTTAAAGAGCTGATTTTTATACTTCAGACTGATTTAACTTTTACATAATTCATCTGTTTTTTGAATTGTTACAGATTCGCAGGATCATTATCAGATACTCAACACCGCATATTTTTTTCTGTCAGTCACAGCTTTTAATTTTATGACACAGCAAACTGGGATGACCACATGTTAAAAAACGCCTCATTATCTTGAAAACTATACACCTATTCACTGAGAATGGAGTTCTTTTTCTGGGACACTCTGTACACGTAATGATTAAGGGCGGTTACGAAAAAAAATATTTTCGGTAATTACTTTGAGGTGATTTTTTTCCAGCGCGCAAAGCCAGATTGATCATTTCTCTTCTATATTGTACAACCGACATTCCTATTCTTTAATCTGCTCTTTTTGTTAGTAATGATTTCATCTCACGAAAAATAAGAAGCGAGTTTTTCTAGAAAATCAATCAGCACAATGATGAATCACGTCGAGGAAAACTCGATTTCATTAATTTTCTTGAACGTTTTTCGATCAACTTTAAACCGTTGTCTTTAAATTAATAAATTATTTTGATATTCAGGAATAACATTTTTACAGCATTTTTCCAGAACTAAAAAATCTGAAAAAGATGCAACGCCACATAGACCGTACCCCAGGTATTGAACTATAGTTTCTGCCGTGGATGTTTCATATTGACATATTTGTGCTACAGAATATTTTACAACTAATCAAACATACTTTATTTATTATTACTCCAAATTATTCATCTCAGTTTACCAACTGCCACCCAATCTTTGCAAAGACGCCAAAGACCAAATCAAATTTTTTTATTAAAGCAGAAAATGTAGTATTATTGAAAATATTTCTAGCTGCTCGATAACAGCAAGCTCGAGCTTGCCAAAACATTTTTGCAAATTTATTGTCGAAAGTTAAAAAACAAAGCGTCGACAGAGGACGCTGTTAGACTTCCGTTCTAAGAAAGACGACCTACAGATAACGGATGATCATCTCCCGCCTTTTATGGCCCACGATATTGCTCCGATATGTGCCAGATTTAATGTCCCAATCTGCGAAACAACCGTGTCTACTACTATCGAGAAGTTATTTATGAAAATGGAAGAATAACGGCTCGCTTGACGATATTTTCTGTTAAGTTATAGTCAGAAATGTAATTTCAAAGGAAAACAACATTTTCAGGATGGGCGTGGCTTTTCAGTAAAATTGTGACATTTTATTCAAAATGACATGAATATTTTTGATTCAAATGTTGCCAAAAACACCATTTATGTTTTTGGATCTACCATAACCTACAAATCGTCATAAATTGTCGCTACCGTACGTACCACAGTTTCTGCACGATGTATGAGGAGTAGTTTGTACAATAAAATAGTGCTGTATTTTGTTTTTTTTGTGCAGATTTCTCTTTTTTGTTTTTTTTGTGCAGATTTCTCTTCAATTAGAGAATAGAGAACGCACAAATTAGAGAGTGCTTATAGTATTCCACCTCTAATCGGTCTGTGACATAAGTCCGCCCGATTGTCACATGCAGAAATCCCACAAAGATAATGATAAATCTATGCAATGCTACCCATTTAATAGCCGTCTATCGCATTGTGTTTATTATAGATTTTGGAAGAAAACTTAATAGCAAAGGACTTGCGAGAAATGAAATTCTATCATTTATCATTTCAAATTCTTTACCGTTCCGAACAACTCCGTTAATCATTCTTTTCATTCGTGCTTCCCACAAACTGAACATTGAAATATTGACTTGGACTTCGTATAAGTTTTGTTGGTGTTGATATGATTTTCTTTTGTTAACTGATGTTTCTCATTTTCCTCTTGCAAAAAACAGTTTTATTTATTTATCTTATAACTTGTCATTATAATCTAATCTGTCAAATGCTGTCTTTTTTTTTAACTCACTTTCTATAACTATAAATACACATTGTCTGTTAGCCCAGACCAAAATCCGCTTGATCATCTGGTAATCCTCCCACTTTTTTTTTAATTTTTCTGCCACACACGTATTGAGAAACGTTATTCCTTTGTAACTTTTGTTATCTTTTCTTCTTTTTTGTGCATTTCTGCATTATTTTTTTACTCTACTTTCGAAGAGACTTTTTTTCTTCTTCATTCTTCTATATGTGCCATTCAGTATCGCAGCCGTTCTCAGTAATTTTCTTCTTCTAAGTTTTGTCAGTACTTTTCCTACTTCTTCTCTTGCAAGAAACCGTTTTATTTATTTATCTTATAACTTCTTATTATGATCTATCCTGTCAAATGCTGATTCTAAATTCACAAATAGTTTTTTTTAACTCATTTTCTATTACTATAAATACACATTGTTTGTTAGCCTAGACCAAAATCCGCTTGATCATCTGGTAATCCTCCCACTTTTTTTTAAGTTTTTGGCCACACACGTATTGAGAAACGTTATTCCTTTGTAACTTTTGTTATTCTTTTTTGTGCATTTCTGTATTTTTTTTTCTACTTCCGAAGAGACTTTTTTTCTTCTTATTTTTTCTCTATGTGTCATTCAGTATCGCAGCCGTTCTCAGTGATTTTCTTCTTTTAAGTTTTATTAGTACTTTTCCTACTTCTTCTCTTGCAAGAAACAGTTTTATTTATTTTTTTATAACTTGTCATTATAATCTATCCTGTCAAATACTGCTTCCAATTTCACAAATAATCTGTTTCTTTTTAACTCATTTTCTATTACTATAAAAACACATTGTTTGTTAGCCTAGACCAAAATCCGCTTGATTATCTGGTAATCCTCCCACTTTTTTTTAAGTTTTTGGCCACACACGTATTGAGAAACGTTATTCCTTTGTAACTTTTGTTATTCTTTTTTGTGCATTTCTGTATTTTTTTTTCTACTTCCGAAGAGACTTTTTTTCTTCTTATTTTTTCTCTATGTGTCATTCAGTATTGCAGCCGTTCTCAGTGATTTTCTTCTTTTAAGTTTTATTAGTACTTTTCCTACTTCTTCTCTTGCAAGAAACAGTTTTATTTATTTTTTTATAACTTGTCATTATAATCTATCCTGTCAAATACTGCTTCCAATTTCACAAATAATCTGTTTCTTTTTAACTCATTTTCTATTACTATAAAAACACATTGTCTGTTAGCATAGACCAAAATCCGCTTGATCATCTGGTAATCCTCCCACTTTTTTTTAATTTTTCTGCAACACACGTTTTGAGAAACGTTATTCCTTTGTAACTTTTGTTATTTTTTCTTCTTTTTGTGCATTTTTGTATTATTTTCGAAGAGACTTTTTTTCTTCCTCATTCTTCTCTATGTGTCATTCAGTATCGCCGCCGTTCTCAGTGATTTTCTTCTTTTATCAGTTTTATTAGTATTTTTCCTACTTCTTCTCTTGTTATTACCTTTCAATTATTACGTATTTGAATTTTTAGCAGAATTTTACTTTATGCTAGATGAAGAGAATACCCCAGCTAGGGTTTTTAGACAGAGACGCTTCGATTTATCGGTTATTCGTCTTATTTTTCAACAAAACAGTCTACAGCTAATTGATACATTTGAGTTTTTTGAATAATGAAAATGGGGTTAATTTAATATAAACTGTTTTTGATAAAAGCAACAACTCGGTATTATTAATATTAAATTAGCAGAAATTTTGTTAGAAACAATTTCGCAAGGGTGGAATAATTCCGACTAAGTGATTGTTGATTATAATTAAAGTTGTTAGGTACGTACGTCAGTTATGCAAATTTATTTAAGCTCGCTTTATCGGATTTCGTTGAATATACGTGGCCGCTCTGAATGTTTATTAATAGAGCAAAGCTGCTTTATTAGCTGTGAAATAAGAGTGTTTTCAGATGGGAATTTTTTTTCGAGATTTGGAGCTAATGTAAATAGGAATTTCATCGAAATTGTGACCATTCTCAACTAAATTTTGTTATTACAACCGTTTTGGACTGAGAGAAAGTAGTAAAAAGCGATTTAGGAACTGCTGAGATTATGAAAATATATTATTATCAAAGTACAGGAAATTACAGGTACTTTTCAAAAAATCATCTTAAGATTCATCAGCAAAAAATCTCAACCTAACCTCACTTTTGCTGCGCCAAAATAAATAATAAATGTCACTCGTCACTCTTTCTCTCCCATAAAGTTCAGCCCCGATAGAGTAAAATTTACTAATCTATTTATTAATCATTCAAGTTTAAATGTTGACTTTACCATTAATAATTTTTGAATCCAGCAAAATTGCGGTGAAAAGGTGAATGTTGCTAACATTGCTTACAAATCAAAATGTTTTGTTGACTAAACTATGACAAGAAAAAAGTGACAAACGGCGTTGTGATTGTGCTTTGTTTTTCGGTTGGCAAAAAGGCTCTCAAGATAAGAGAGAAGCTCGTTGAAAAAGTGGAGCGAAAACAAACCGTACAATCAAAATTATGCAGGACGATTTCTTGTAAAAAATCCGAGATTTATTGTCCTGCTTCATCTTGGTGATTATCCCGTAAACTGATAGATCGGGGTTAATCACCTCCCTCTTCCCGGAACATCCGTCCGGAACGTTGGTCCGGGACTGCAGTCCTCCGTCAATGTCGGCGCTGAATTCAAAGAATATTTATTATTATCACTGCGATGGTCATTAGTGGCGCTAAAATATCTGCACTTTTTCGTCTGCAACGAAGAGGCAATGGAGCATAAATAAACCTTTATGCCAATATCTAAACTAGTTTAATTTGGAATCTTGGAAAGTTGTCGTCGAATTATTCAGAGCGCACTTTCTAAGGAAATTTGTTTTGCCGATTTCAATAGGTTCATCTTCTTTTCTCGTTCACTTTTATGAATTCAATTTCGTCGTACACTTTACTGAAAAACGGGGTTTGTTCGAGGCGTTTACTTATGGAAAATTGAAGTTATTCCTCACAATATCCAAGAATTTATATTTATATTGACAGCCAGATGGAAACATCTTATATAAAAGCTTTACATTGTTGTGTCCGTTGGAACTCTGGCTTAGGTGTATCCTCGATACTCTTTAAAGCAATGGAGAAAATTGAGGATAACCACATGAGGAACGTGTTTTACAAATCCACGATAACCGCGCATCATTACATTGTAAGAAAACTGGAGAAAACTATTAAGACAGAGGAGTAGTTACTGCCATCTATATAGATAAAAAGGGTGCACTTGATAACATTTGAAAAAAAAGCTCTTTGCTGACTACGGTTAAGGGTTGTCCACAAGGTGGAGTGTTAACGCTTCTGCTGTGGTCAATAATGGTAGATGATCTACTCTGTGAGTTAACGCAAAAGAGTCAGTGCGTACTAGAACAACCTTGCAACTTCAGTCAGAGACAAGCATGAACGCAATCAAAAGATGGTTTGATAAGGAGAAACTTTGTGTTAACCTTAAAAAGAGCATCATAGTCATGCAAAATGTCAAATTTTAAAGCACCGCAACTGGGGATTATCAATACAATTTTGGAATAAACGGAAATATCTAGGAGTAACCCTAGATAAGACTCTTGCCAAAGCAGCCAGTTGTTTTGGGCATGTCGGAAGCTCTTTGGCAAGACATGGAGATCTAAAGCCGAAAATAATACACTGGTTGTACATCACGGTAATAAGACCTATTGTCACGTACGCATCTCTTGTATGCGTAAAAGCAAGCTGCAGAAGTTGTAGCAACAGAAGTCATGTGCACGGCTCCTACTATCGCTCTGAAAATGCTGCTGAACTTAACGCCTCTTTACCTACAGTGGTGCAAAAGGAGAGTCTACAAACATCTTTAAGGCTAGTCCAATCAAAAAAATTGAAATTAAGAAGCCAAACAAGTAGTCTTAAGATACTGGACTTTCTACAGCCAGGTTTTCTTTGAGAAACGTCAAACGGCGTCAAATGGTCATTACTGACTCGAAGTCAAATTGCAAAAGTTGGCGTGAACTCTTCCATCTGGAAAACATATTGATCTAAAGCAAATAAATGATAGGCGTGAGAATCTATGGTCCAAAATTCCTGGCAACAATACTCCTAGGTAGCACACCTTCAAGTGCGCATAGATCTAACTGTCCAAGAATGTTTGTAAAGACGTATTAATTAAGAAGATCTATATTTTGTCTGACAGCTAAGCGGCTATAGATGCTGTCAGTGCAAAAAACACTGAATCTCAAATAGTCTGGGAATGCAAACAGTTTTTCAAGAAACTGGCAGTTGGCAACAAGATTGCTCTTATCTGGGTGCCAGATTATGAAGGAATAGAAGGAAATGAAGCAGGTTTTGAAGCTCCCCTAATAGATCTTGAACCGTTCTGTGAGTTACCAAATTTGCACAGACGGGCGAAAATCTTTAGGTGAAAATTGGCAGCCAAGATGTGAAGATACTGTGCAGGTTTGTTTACTAGACACTGCTTAGTGAGGTATCATTTCAAAAAACTGGGTGAATCAGCAGTGAGACCGCTGTGCACATACTCTGTAAAAGCTGACCTATGTAGGGGGTGCAAAGCTAACGCTTGCGAAAGTTAAAAACGAGTCCTCAGCTTGTTGTCAAAAGCCCTCAGCTTGTTGTACCTATTCTGCACCGCCTCCTTGGATGAGAACGTCTATTACTTCTTCTACCTTTGGAAGGGTGTTCTGGCAGACATCTGGACAGTGCTGAGCCATTTATAGCTATTTTGCTAGAATGCTACACTATGTCCATGGTGTAGCATTCTTTTTAAATTTTGCTGCTTAAATGGTGATCTAGTACGTGTTTTTGTTCTCAGAATTTTTATTTGGTGGAATATACTAGGTTTGGCAAAAGCCTAGAATTTCTCAGGCAACAATGAGCGTAGGGCTCAGGAACAATAGGTTCTCGCCAATCAAATCAATCAATGTTTCAAAATATCCCAATTTGTTGATTGTTTTCGGAAACATTGAATGTAATCGACATTCGAGTGGTATTTGGTAAGAAAATTGCTGATTCAAACAAGTATTAATTGCAGCTGAAAGATAATATGTAAAAAAATTTGCTTGAATAGATCGAGCACTTATTGAACATACACCTCTATGTTTATCTGGCTTTTTCCAAAATAAACCATTTTATGACAGCATTTGTGAAATAAGTCGATCTGTTTTTGCAATGCTGTCATTAACTTTTAAGCCCATTTAGTTTTAGCTTTATTCCCTTTACGTCAAAACCCGTACAAAGAGCGCTTGGCTTGATATAGGAGGACAATGCCAAAAAAGTTGAAGCTTTTTAAACTGTGAAACAATATACTTGACCATTTTCAAAGCTGTCAGTTGCTTTCATTCTGACCGTTCCGCATGAAAACTTTTGCGGAAGTTGGGAGGAAAGCCAGCCGAACAGTTTCGACAAGTTGTATTGAATATTTCCTCTAAATAATATTTATGATTTATATGGAATATTTTGCAGATTTGTTTTCACATTTAGAATATTTTCTTTCCAAACATGAAGCATCGAGAAGTATTTTTTAGATGTCTATTAAAGCACTCGTACTCTTATTAATGTTTTTAGTTTCTAGAAATTGGTACACATAGTTGTCAAAAAAATAATTATTCCAATGTTGAAATTTTTATATTACTGTTATTCTTTGTATTTATTTATTATCGTTTTCTACTTTGCTTTCTTTACTTTTTTGCATTTTTTTATCTAGTACTTTGTTTTTTTCTATTACTTTTTAGAACCTATTTAATATCATCTCACAGATTTTTTTCTCTCATTTTATTTTTAAACTGTACTGTTTTTTAGTATTCTTACTTTTTTTGTTTTTTTATTGCCAGTTTTTAATATAATCATTTGCTTTCTCTTTTATCTATTACTACTTTACAATATGTTTTGTTATATATTTATTACTATTGCCCTTTAGGTAGCACTTTTTCATATAGCGTAAACAGTAGAAAATTTGAAGCATATTTTTTTAAATCATCTCTACGTCAATAATCATTTGCTTTCTCTCTTATTTATTCTCATTTTACAATCTGTTTCGTTATATATTTTGTACTATTGCCCTTTAGGTAGCACTTTTTTATATAGCGTAAACAGTATAAAATTTAAATAATTTTTTTTGTAGAACATCTCTACGTCTATAATCATTCGCTTTCTCCTTTATTTATTCTCACTTTACATTGTGTCTTGCTATGCTATATATTTTTTACTATTGACCTTTTCATAACTTGGGTTTATCTACCCTCTGTCAAATATTTATTTAAATCTACGTACTTTCTCTATTAGTGTATTTTAGACATTATTATTAGCTTTCTTTTTTCGGAATCTTGTTTGCCAGTCTTGTATCTCTCTTTAGCTCGTTTTAAATTTTTTTTTTGTCACACACTGCTTACATTTTGTTGAAAAAAAAAATGAGTTTTAGTAGTTCTTTTTTATATATTTTTTAAAAATAGATTTTTAAATAATTTTTTTTCTCTTACGCTTTTTGTTCAGCGTTTCTCTCAGCTTTTTCCTGCTTTTATCTACTAATATTTTGTAAAACACTAGTGTTTTATAAGTCACTAGTGTTTTATGAATTAAAAAACACTGATTTGTCGTAATATACCTCATAATATTATCAAAAAAAATGGTATTATTAAACAAATTCTTGGAAATTTTGAGAAAGTGTAAAAAAATTAACACTCCGCAGTAAACAGTTTTTTTTCTTTTTTGCATTTTGTTAAGCATTTCTCTTAGCTTTTTCGTGCTTGTATCTATTAATCCCAGCTTTTTCCTGCTTGTGTCTATTAATATTTTGTAAAACACTAGTGTTTTATAAGTCACTAGTGTTTTATGAATTAAAAAACACTGATTTGTCGTAATATACCTCATAATATTATCAAAAAAAGTGGTATTATTAAACAAATTCTTGGAAACTTTGAGCAAATATAAAAAAACTAACACTTTCCAGTAAACACATTTTTTTTTTTGCATTTTGTTCAGCGTTTCTCTCAGCTTTTTCCTGCTTGTATCTATTAATATTTTGTAAGACACTAGTGTCTTATAAGTCACTAGTGTTTTATGAATTAAAAAACACTGATTTCTTGGTATTATTGAACAAATTCTTTAAAATTTTAAGAAAACATATAAAAATTAATCTAAAATAATTGTTCGGTTAGCAATTTTCTTACCAAATACCACTCATAGGCGGCTTATTGTCAAACTGTCTAAAAAGCTTATAAAAATGGTACATTTAGTTAGCATACTTCCCTCTAATAAAAATGATGACCCAGCAACAATTCAGCTACCATTTTCTTAGCAATTGACGTTTATGACGCCAGGCATTCTCAATTTGGACAGGCTTTAGGCAATTTCCCGCCAACTCTTAATAAGCCCGAAAGGTTGGCAGCTTTCAATAATCCCGTCTTAACTCAATTACGAACCTAAGCAACTGAAAGCTTAAATTTGCGTTACCTATGCGTCCACACGAACGCTCATTATTATTCTCCAAGCGCCATCAGAGACTTTTTATTTGTTAATAAATTAACTTTGTAAATTAATAATTTTTGGAAAGCCGCTCTAATTGTAAAGTTTTTGCGCTAACTTTTAATCAAGTTGCTTCTTTATAAACTGCTGGCTTTCTACGCTGAATGATAATTCAGTTTGAGGTTATACTAATGAGTAACAGACAAAGTGCAGCAATTTGGAAAAAATAAACAGCTACAGCTTACTTTTCTGCACGCTATTCAAAGCTTAGACAATAATGTCACAACTTGATGCTGTTGTACCGAGTTTGAGTCTAGAAAATAATTTTTGCGTTGTACGTACGGTAGCGACAATTTTCGACGATTTGTAGGTTAGATTCCGGTCTTGTAATTTAAATAACTATTTAATTACAAAAAACTTTTCTCAAACATATTTGTTGGAGCATGAATGAAAAAAGGGTCTTAAGAGCATCATATGATATTATTATTTGTTCTCAAGTGAAGCTCCATCTCAAAAATGACGAGGCAATGTATAATATTATACAATTTTCAGAGTTTAGACCAACATTTTGAAAAAGAAAACTGCCATTAGAGCTTAAAGGAGATCATTTTAAAAGGATTATTTTTGAAACTGACACGGCAGAGACCTCCAATTCTGCTGGTTTACAGCAATTACCTAGAACATTTGCTTTTACTAGTTTTTGTTTGTTCCTCAGACGTTCAAGTTTGTGCTAAAAAATGTCAGCTACAGCTAAGATTACTATAAATGTGGAAATTTAACATTACATAAAATTTATATAAAATTACAATTAACAGAAATCTGAGATGAAATTTGTTGAGATATACATACGCTTGTGCCACGGCTGGTATTTTCTTGCTGTATTTCGTCCACATTGAAGAAACCGCGAATCTTTTTTGATGATTTTTGGAGAACTCTTACAAAGAGAGGTGTTGGGTAAAACTATGTATTGTGCTCGAGTCTTAAGAGCAAATAAGTCATGGTGGGATAATATCTTAGTACTATTTGTTAAATTTTGATCAATGCTTACTTTTTAGAGCCCAAAAAGGCGTTTGACCATTTACATGAAATATAGTTTTTCATCAGAATGTTTTCGAGTTTTGTATTGCAAACGGCGTATTAGAGTGGATTTTGAGCTCCTTCTATTCGTTACTGTCCATTGTATCAAAGTGGAAATGGACAAGAAAAAAACAAACGAATTCTTCCGGACTAAAGTTTACAATTCCAGTCTCGTGGTCGTCGCTCATTTGGAAAATCTCAAGCGCTAACAGACAAAGAAAACGTTTCTAATAAATATTTGCAGGAAAAGCGACTTTGTGCATCTAAATATCTCCAAAAAAAAAAAATATTATAAAACAATTTCGTGCCTTTGTGATGAAATTTTATTATTCTTGAACATTTTCCGCCTAATTTACGCCATTTTAAATTTTAATCAGTTATATAAGTTTATTTGTGGAGGAAAAATGCCTTAAGCCAGCGATTTCTGGGAATGACTTATTACAGCAAATTAGTGAGGAAATTAAAAGTTTTTGAGGGCACTTCTTGGTTTGAGTATTTTATGAAACTGCCGTAGGGCGACTGCACCAAGTGAAAAATACGATTTTTAAGGGAAGTTTTCTAATTATGCCGAATTAGAAATGTTGGGCTGCTTGCTCCTAAGGGGCCGAATGAAGCGGGCCAATTATTATTGTATTTTACATTTTATAATCTAATTTAACTTTTTGAATTTAGAAATTTATGAAACTTTGGCTCGCAGATCTGCCGAAACTGAATTCATTCGGCAAGTCCAACAAACTTTCAGTTAAATAATGCGAAAATAGTTACCAAAGACTGTCATTTGTTTAACAAAATCGTAGCACTTTTCGAAATATTATTCTTGCAAATTGCAAAAAAGAAATACTATAATATACCAGCAAGCCCAGCCACGCCTTCCTGTGGCTATATTACATTGTAGTAAACTACTGAAGAGGAACAGTAAGAGGATAAAAACTGTTTATAGTTTTGTTTATCAGTCTAAAGTCTAAACTAATTTCACCTCATTTGTATACCAAGTCAGAACTAATTTTCCACTAGGCTAAACTGGCTCATTCTACCGTTAACAACATGCACTAATTTAGCCTAGGTCGAATTGGTGTATTCTAGCTAGAATTTACAGCCTAGTCTAAACTAACTTCACCTAGTTTGTATGCCTAGTCTAACCTAAGTGTCCACTAAGAAAAATTAGCACACAAGTTTCTCCTACAGCTAGTAAACTATAACAAGGATTAATCGATCTAACCTAGGCTTAACTGCTTTATTCTATTATGAACAACCTGAACTAGTTTAGCCTAGATTGAATTAGTTCATTCTAGCTAGAAATTACATAAATTAGAATGCCTAGTCTAAGCCAAATTCACCTAGTTTGAGCTAATTTTCTACTAGGCTAAACTGGTTCATTCTACCGTTAACAACATAAGCTAGTTTAGGTTAAACTGGTTCATTTTACCGTTACCAACATGAACTAGTTTAGCCTAGGTCGAATTAATTCATTCTAGTTAGAATTCACATCCTAATCTAAACTAACTTCACCTAGTTTGTATGTCTAGTCTGACCTAATTGTTCACTAAGAAAAATTAGTTTAGGATACGACACATCAGTTTCTCTTAGAGCTAGTAAACTATAACTAGGATTCATCGATCTAGCCTAGGCTTAACTGCTTTATTCTATTATTAACAACATGAACTAGCTTAGCCTAGGTTGAATTAGTTCATTCTAGCTAGAAATTACATAAATTAAGATGCCTAGTCTAAGCCAAATTCACCTAGTTTAAACTAATTGTGGAGTTGAAAAAATTAGTTCAGGTTAATAACAGTTTATACTAATGCATGTAAATTTAAACTAAGATGGACCGATGTTACCTAGGCTAAACTGGTTTATCCTATTATTAACAAGATGAAGTAGTTTGGTCTAAGTTTAAATCCGCTTATTCTAGTTATAATTTTCATGGCTTAAACTAAACTGGTTTATTTTACCGTTAACAAGCCTAGGTTAAATTGGTTCATTGTAGTTAGAATTCACGTCCTAGTCTAAACTAACATCACCTAGTTTGTAGGCCTAGTCTGACCTAATTGTCCACTAAGCAAAATTGGTTCAGGATACAACGCATCACCAGTTTCTCCTAAAGCATGTAAACTACAACTAAAATTAATTGATTTAACCTAGGCGTAACTGCTTTATTGTATTATTAACAACATGAACTAGCTTAGCCTAGGTTGAATTAGTTCATTCTAGCTAGAAATTACATAAATTAAGATGCCTAGTCTAAGCCAAATTCTATTTAAACTAGGATGGACCGATGTGATCTAGGCTAAACTGGTTTATCCTATTATTAACAAGATGAAGTAGTTTGGTTTAAGTTTAAATCCGTTTATTCTAGTTAGAATTTGCATGGTTTAAACTAAACTGGTTCATTCTACCGTTAACAACATGAGCTATTTTAGGTTAAACTGGTTCATTCTATCGGTAACAACATAAACTAGTTTAGCCTAGGTCGAATTGGTTCATTCTAGTTAGAATTCACATCCTAGTCTTAAATAACTTCACCTAGCTTGTATGCCTAGTCTGCCCTAATTGTCCACTAAAAAAAATTGGTCTAGGATACGACGCACCAGTTTCTCCTAGAGCTAGTAAACTATAACTAAGATTAATCGATCTAACCTAGGCTTAACTGCTTTATTCTATTATTAACAACATGAACTAGTTTAGCCTAGGTTGAATTAGTTCATTCTAGCTAAAAATTACATAAATTAAGATGCCTAGTCTAAGCCAAATTCACCTAGTTTGTATGCCTAGTTTAAGCTAATTTTAGAGTTGAAAAAATTAGTTTAGGTTAATAACAGTTTATACTAATGCATGTAAATTTAAACTAGGATGGACCGATGTGACCTAGGCAAAACTGGTTCATCCTATTATTAACAAGATAAAGTAGTTTAGTCTAAGTTTAAATCCGTTTATTCTAGTTAGAATTTGCATGGCTTAGGATAAACTGGTTCATTCTACCGTTAACAACATGAGCTAGTTTAGCCTAGGTTGAATTGGTTCATTCTAGGTAGAATTCACATCCTAGTCTAAACTAACATAATCTAGTTTGTATGCCTAGTCTAAGCTAATTGTATACTAGGCAAAATTGGTTCAAAATACGACACACCACTTTCTCCTAGAGCATCTAAACTACAACTAGGATTAATTGATTTAACCTAGGTTTAACTGCTCCATTCTATTATTAACAACATGAACTAGTTTAGCCTAGGTTGAATTAGCTTATTTTAGCTAGAATTCACATAAATTAGAATGCCTAGTCCAAACCAATTTTTCTTAGCAGAACTGATAGGTTAAATTGGTTTATTCTATCAATAACAAGATAAACCAGTTTAGCCTAGGTCAAATCGGTTTATTGTAGTTAGAATTTACATGTTTTGAGATGAACATGTACATCCTAGTCTAAACTAATTTCACCTAGTTTGTATACCTTCTAATTGTCCACTAGCGAAAATTAGATCAGGGAACGTCGCATCAGTTTGTCCTAAAGTATGTAAACCATAATTAGAATTAATCAAATTGACCTAGGCTATACTGGTTTATTCTATCGTTAACAATGTTAGCTTGTTCAGTCTACATCAAATTAGTTCATTCTAGTTAAAATTTACATAAATTAAGATGCCTAGGCTAAGCCAATTTTGCCTAATTTATATGCCTAGTTTGAGCTAATTTCCAAGTTAGAAAAATTAGTTTAGGTTAATACCAGTTTATCCTAATGCAAGTAAATTTAAACTAGAATGGACCGATTTGACCTAGGCTAAACTGGTTCATCCTATTATTAACAAGATGAAGTAGTTTGGTCTAAGCTCAAATCCGTTTATTCTAGTTAGGATTTGCATGGTTTAGGCTAAACTGGTTCATTCTAACGTTAACAACATGAGCTAGTTTAGGTTAAACTGGTTTATTCTACCGTTAACAGCATGAGCTAATTTAGCCTAGGTCAAATTGGTTCATTCTAGCTAGAATTTACATCCTAGTCTAACCTAACTTCACCTAGCTTGTATGCCTAGTTTATTTAAACTAATTGTCTGCTAAGAAAAATTAGTTTAGGATACGACGCACCAGTTTCTCCTAGAGCTAGTAAACTATAACTAGGATTTAACAATTTAACCTAGGCTTATTAGTTTAGCCTAGGTTGAAGTAGTTTATTATAGCTAGAATTCACATAAATAAGGATGCCTAGTCTAAACCAATCCTACTTAGCAGAAATAATAGGATAAATTGGTTTATTCTAGTTAGAATAAACCTAGACTAGAATAAGTAGAATAAACTAATTTGACCTAGGCTAATCTGGTTCATCCTATTCTGGAATATAATTGGTTAAAAACCACTACGAAATATCTTCTATTGGTCAAAATAACATAAAAAATGTTGGAGAAATCTATATTTCTAAGAATTTCTATAAAAGTTTACACTTTATTTTTCTATGAAGTGAGAAATCTGTAAGCCGTCCATTTTATCGTTTAGCTTAAGATGGAATCTGAGGAATAAAAACCTGACATCGAATCATACTTCAAGCCAATGTTAGATTGGCCGAAAAATCACGGCTTTATTTATGTCATTTTAGTCCCGCTTCTGACGTCAAAACGATAATAAGCCGGTCCAAATGTAACAAATCGCTTGATTATTTACCTAAATTTCCTTCTGTCCGGTGCGCGGACTTTCAAGCGGAAATTGTAAATTTGTGACCTTTGACGTAGAGGCAAACCCTTCATTAATTAGTCGCAACTGTATTATATCATACAGAATCTGTGCAAATAGGATTACAAATTGCTTGAGTGAATTAAAATCTACAAAGTTTGTTTTAGTTTTATTTTTGTTCTGCAAATAAACTGGATGAAGTGGTGTAAAGCGGTGAGGATGATAGGAGATGCAACATCAGGAATTAGCGCCGAAAGTTGCTCGTCTAGACAGATTCTAGGCTAGACGATCATTTTGAGAATCGTTAAACGAGGTTTCTAAGACGATTAGAAGATCAAGAACCTTATGTAAATTATAGACAAGATTATTTAATTGAAAAACAAGAAAAAAATCGTGAAAATGCGTAAAAAAGCACTGTTTTTAAGCATTGTACTAATTACGCCAGTAGGCGGCTAGAAGAGATCTCTTTTCTTGTAGTAATACGGAAGAAATCCGAACGCTTTAGGCGTGTTTATTGCAAGTGTATATAGCTTGTATAATCTAGACCACTTTCTAGGATGCCACTTTTTTTCAAAAAGGCAGTCTTATAGGATTTCAAAATGGCGTGTCGGTCTTGTAAAAAGATATAGAGACGCGCTACATTGATAATAGTCTAAAGTATGTTAATCTATATAAAGTAGATAGAAAAAAGTGGATGAATGAGACGTTTTCAACGCTCCTGTCAAGCTAAGCGAGAGAGAACAATTTTTGCCGCTGCCGGAACGAGTACTGCCACCACGTCTTCACTGTTTGAAGACAATTTGATATGCTCTTTCGTCTCACTACACTTGAAGTTGAAAAAAAATGCAATTTGGCAATTTTTTCAGCAATCTGTAAATGCCTACAGACGTCATGGGAGTACGACCAAACAGTCAGAGATGCAACGCCACATAGACCGTACTCCAGATATAAACTATAGTTTCTGTCGTGGATGTTTCATATTAACATATTTATGCTACCGGTATATTATAACTTATTAATAATTCTTTCATATTATAAAACAACACATTATCATTAACAACGACAAAAACACATGTTGTTTATCTTTCCGTCTTAATAAACAATTTACCTTTTAAGACGTTTTCTACCCTCTCATCCCTCTCGGTGCACTAACTGCTACCGCCACTCAACCTTTCTAAGAATGCTAAAACCAATTTCTCCGTCTCTAACTTTAAAATGCCATATGGCTCGTGTTAGGGTAATTCAATTTTTCAAATTTATTTAGCACCTTTGGCCGTTTAAAAATTTAAAAATTTTTATTTTCAATAAAGACGTTAAAACGTCTTTAAAATTTGTTTTAACTTTTTTAAAATTAGTGTTAAAGATTTTTTTAATTTCTCAAATAGTTTTAATAATTTTTCAGAATTTTTTAAAATTTTCAAAAAAATTTTCAGAATTTTTTAAAATTTTCAAATAATTTTCTATTTAAAACTATTTAAACGTCTATAAAATTTGTTTCAATTTTTTTAAAATATATATTGATGTTTTTTTTTAATTTTTAAATAATTTCAACAATTTTTCGGAATTTTTTAGAATTTTTAAAAAATTTTTAAGAATTTTTGAAAATTTTCAAATAATTTTCTATTTAAAATTTTTTAAACGTCTTTAAAATTTGTTTTTTTTAAATTTTTAAATAATTTCAACAATTTTTAAGAATTTTTAAGAATTTTTAAAAATTTTTAAGAATTTTTAAGAATTTTTAAGAATTTTTAAGAATTTTCAAATAATTTTCAATTTAAAAATTTTTAAACGTTTTTAAAGTTTGTTTAAACTTTGTGAAATATATGTTAAGGCTTTTTTTAATTTTTAAAATAATTTTAACAACTTTTCAGAGTTTTTTAAAATTTTCAAGGAATTTTTAAGAATTTTTAAAAATTTTCGAATAATTTTTAATTTAAAATATTATTATTATTAAAAATATTTATTATTGCCTATACCGGCTTAAATATTCTATCTACAATTCATTTTCTATTAGATAGCTCACATATTATAAATTTAAAATATTTAAACGTCTTTAAAGTTATTTCAACTTTTTTAAAAAATATGTTAAAGTTAATTTTTTATTTAAAATTTTTTAAACGTCTTTAAAATTTGTTTCATTTTTTTTTGAAATATATATTGATGTTTTTTTTTAATTTTTAAATAATTTCAACAATTTTTCAGAATTTTTTAAAATTTTTAAAGAATTTTTAAGAATTTTTGAGAATTTTCAAATAATTTTCTATTTAAAATTTTTTAAACGTCTTTAAAATTTGTTTCAACTTTTTTAAAATACATATTAATGTTTTTTTTAAATTTTTAAATAATTTCAACCATTTTTAAGAATTTTTAAAAATTTTTAAGTATTTTTAAGAATTTTTAAATAATTTCAACAATTTTTAAGAATTTTTAAACGTTTTTAAAATTTGTTTAAACTTTGTGAAATATATGTTAAGGCTTTTTTTAATTTTTAAAATAATTTTAACAATTTTTTAGAGTTTTTTAAAATTTTCAAAGAATTTTTAAGAATTTTTAAAAATTTTTAAAAATTTTCAAATAATTTTTAATTTAAAATATTATTATTATTAAAAATATTTATTGTTGCCTATACCGGCTTTTCATTTCATTTTCTATTAGATAGCTCACATATTATAAATTTAAAATATATAAACGTCTTTAAAGTTATTTCAACTTTTTTAAAAAATATGTTAAAGTTAATTTTTTATTTAAAATTTTTTAAACGTCTTTAAAATTTGTTTCATTTTTTTTTAAATATATATTGATGTTTTTTTTTAATTTTTAAATAATTTCAACAATTTTTCAGAATTTTTTAAAATTTTTAAAAATTTTCAAGAATTTTTAAGAATTTTTAAGAATTTTTAACAATTTTTAAGAATTTTTAAGAATTTTTAAGAATTTTTAAGAATTTTTAAGAATTTTTAAGAATTTTCAAATAATTTTCAATTTAAAAATTCTTAAACGTCTTTAAAATTTGTTTCAACTTTTTGAAATATATGTTAAGGTTTTTTTAAATAATATTTATTTTTTTTTAATTTGGCCTATTTCATATGTTTTCTTTAGAACCGATTTATATGATTTTTGTTGATTTGAAAGCTGGTGCTTTTTATAAATTTTTTTGACAAATAACTACAAATTAGACTCAAAACTCTATATACTGCATATGAATCAATGTGCCCACCGTCGCATTCCAAATTCCGATTCCAAATTGTTGTAATTTAGAACAAAATAATATTTGATGCATGAACATATATAACAGATCAGTTAGCCGCCAACTGTGATCGAATCGAAATATAATTGTTATTTACTGATGTAACTTTATTCGTACCTCTACGCTGAACAATTTCATTAATACCGCAACTAGAACTAGGTATAATGGATTTCCACAAACTGCTATACAATATAATTTATTAGTTTGATTTATATTACGAATTCGGCCACCGTCAATTTTACACGCCTACCGGATTCGGCATCGCCGCCATTTTAGAGCACTTTTATCTAGAATAGGTTTTTTTGGGCAAAGCAAGCACGGTTTTGAAATTTATTATCGGTTTAGCAACAGGCTTATGAGTTGTTATAACCATAGCGGTTAACGGGTTCCAGTTCACCCCTCTATCTCTTCGCCACAAAGATGTAACGCCACATAGACTGTAATCCAGGAATCAAACTATAGTTTCTGCCGTAGATGTTTTATAGTACATATTTGTGTAACTGATAAATAAGCTTTTCGAATACACGTTTTTGACCTTTGACTTGAAGTAATCTTGTAAAGTTTTATAAAATTAGTCAGCTTGAAAGCTTAATAACAATAAGAAACTGTTTGAATGGTATGAATATTAAAAAGCCTTATCTGTGCTTTCAACAGCAACAAAAAAAAAGTGCAATATCGCATGCAGTTTCTCATTTAAGCTAAACAAACGGACAAAGTTTCAACTTTCGCATTTGCATAATTGCAGAAAACGTCGTTTTATATTAAAATAGAAACTTTATCTGGAAGCAAAATTGAAAGATTTATAGACTCATTCAGTGAAAAGAGGAACTTTTACAATGTATTTTACATTTTCACTTTAGAATTCAGATAAAATTAAAATTAATTGCAACTTTTTTTTGCTTTTTTTTGTATTCAACTGTATCCACTTTTATGTTGGCAAAGACTCTCACTAATGGCCGACATTATCCTTGCGTAAATTCAGCAAACTACATCGAGCCTGAAAATTAAAGTGACACCATTGCTTTTCGGCCCTTTTAAAACTATAATTTGTGTCGCAGCTGCAAACGAACTTAATAATGTACTCTTGAAATAAAAGGAGTAAAGTCGGGCTTTCAGAGCGTTTTTGCATAAATTTTATCTTAAAATAATCGTAGGAATTTGCATCGTTTATGCTTTTATTTGAATTTGTTAAGCAAGAGAATTTTGGTTTTCAAATTTGATCACAAAAAACGGAAATATGGCACTAATCAGATTTAGACAAGAATATAACATCGGCGCGCGAAAAGTGTGGGCAACATTTGCAATAAAAAAAAATGTTCATTCATTTGTTTTTAATTATTACTTTTCTAATATGGGGGGCTATGGAGATTAATTACGAAACAATTTTACCCCAAATGTGACAGATATCCAAAACGAGGATAATATAATTCAAATAGGCGACATCTGTCGGGTTTTAGGTGCTTAAATAGGAATCGAGTAAACATTTTTATATCTTTAAGAGCAGTTGACGTGCAATTTTCCATTTTGATATATGGCCAGGCTTTAGCTGATGCAAATCGTTCTGCAGATGATCCATTCTTGCTGTGGGTTATCAAGTGATCTTTGAGAACAGTTTTTTGAATTATGATGTTTACAGCATTCCATTTCCGTTTAACTATGAGAATATTCCCCGAAAATATAATATTTAAGCTTCTAGCGCTTGTTTGTAGACTTGGACATGTTTCGTTATTATTGGAACTCTTCAGCAAATTGCAACAGATTTAAATTTGAATAAGTTGTAAGACTCACTTGTTTTGAGTGAGTACTTGCTTTAGCCTCAAATTATACGAAATAGAATGGCCAGGAATAACGCAAAAAATAAAGATTAATAAGTAACAGCAAAAAAAAATTCACAACCTTATTTTTATCAACTGACAGGTACATAACCATAGCGGTAGACAGGCTCCAGCCTACCCCTCTACCCCTTTCTCCCTGTTCGATGAAGTAGAGAACCAAGATAGCAATCTGTAAATCCGTACAGGCGTCATAAAAGTACAGCCAAACAGTCAGAGATGCAACGCCGCATAGACCGTAGCCAGGTATCAAACTATAGTTTCTGCCGTGGATTTTCATGTTAACATATTTATGCTACCGGTGGATTATGAATAAAAGAGTGGTATAAAGAGTATGAATATGGTGAATAAAAGACCCTATATTTGTCACTAAAAGCTTATCATGTATCTTAGTTGAATTGATTTGAAAATTTTCTAAAATACTATTGGAAGAACAATAGAACACTTTTTCCGTTCATCTCTATTATCCCATTCCATTGGAGCATCTCCAATTTGACATCTTGACGACCCATTAATGGGCCTTGTTGTTAAAAGCAGACATTTTTTATGTCTGTTGTCCACATGTGGATTTTATAGAACAATTTACGGTTATTGGAAACCAAAAGTTTGCCGCAATAAATCGGAATTGAGGCCCCTTGATACAGTTTCGCTTCTGAATCGTAAACACAACGGAATATATGCCTGGACACGTGCCTCTAGGGTTCTGGGGTGAATTTTCCAATGCTACACTTTTATAAGAAAAGAAAAACCAGCAACGGAAAGCCTAACTTGAAAAAAAAAATTCTAAATCAGAAATATTTTATTAGGTTTATTACCGAGTTTGCCGCGCGATATTTTACATTACGTATATCAAAATGTTTTGTTATAAAATATATAAAATACATTACTGCTCTTATCTACATTAATAAATGACATAGTGTCAATAATGACGTATAATAAACCGATCTTCTAAGTCTAGATCAACCGTAGTGTAGACATGAGCATTATTATTGCTTAAAATAGGCGTGTCTGTTCTTACAGGGTTGTATTCAAAAAGTGCATGCCCCCACGCCTTTCAGAGAAAATATTTTACCGAGTATGCGGCATGATATTTTACATTACGTTTCACAATGTTTTAAAATGTTATAAAATACAAAACTGCTTTTATTTACATTAATAAATGACATAGTGTCAATAATGACGTATAATAAACCGATGTTCTAAGTCTAGATCAACGGTAGTGTTGACATGAGCATTATTCTTGCTTAAAATAGGCGTGTCTGTTCTTACAGGATTGTATTCAAAAAGTGCATGCCCCTACGCCTTTCAGAGAAGGTTTATTACCGAGTTTGAGGCACGATGTTTTACATTACGTTTCAAAATGTTTTAAAATGTTATAAAATACAAAACTGCTCTTATTTACATTAATAAATGACATAGTGTCAATAATGACGTATAATAAACCGATGTTCTAAGTCTAGATCAACCGTAGTGTAGACATGAGCATTATTCTTGCTTAAAATAGGCGTGTCTGTTCTTACAGGGTTGTATTCAAAAGGTGCATGCCCCCACGCCTTTCAGAGAAGGTTTATTACTGAGTTTGCGGCACGATGTTTTACATTCCGTTTCAAAATGTTTTAAAATGTTATAAAATACATTACTGAGATCTTCTAAGTCTAGATCAACCGTAGTGTTGACATGAGCATTATTCTTGCTTAAAATAGGCGTGCCTGTTCTTACAGGATTGTATTCAAAAAGTGCATGCCCTCACGCCTTTCAGAGAAGGTTTATTACCGAGTTTGCGGCACGATGTTTTACATTACGTTTCAAAATGTTTTAAAATGTTATAAAATACATTACTGCTCTTATTTACATTAATAAATGACATAGTGTCAATAATGACGTATAATAAACCAATGTTCTAAGTCTAGATCAACCGTAGTGTAGACATGAGCATTATTCTTGCTTAAAATAGGCGTGTCTGTTCTTACAGAGTTGTATTCAAAAAGTGCAGGCCCTCACGCTTTTCAAAGAAAGTTTATTACCGAGTTTGCGGCACGATGTTTTACATTACGTTTCAAAATGTTTTAAAATGTTATAAAATACATTACTGCTCTTATTTACATTAATAAATGACATAGTGTCAATAATGACGTATAATAAACCGATGTTCTAAGTCTAGATCAACCGTAGTGTTGACATGAGCATTATTCTTGCTTAAAATAGGCGTGTCTGTTCTTACAGGATTGTATTCAAAAAGTGCATGCCCCTACGCCTTTCAGAGAAGGTTTATTACCGAGTTTGAGGCACGATGTTTTACATTACGTTTCAAAATGTTTTAAAATGTTATAAAATACAAAACTGCTCTTATTTACATTAATAAATGACATAGTGTCAATAATGACGTATAATAAACCGATGTTCTAAGTCTAGATCAACCGTAGTGTAGACATGAGCATTATTCTTGCTTAAAATAGGCGTGTCTGTTCTTACAGGGTTGTATTCAAAAGGTGCATGCCCCCACGCCTTTCAGAGAAGGTTTATTACTGAGTTTGCGGCACGATGTTTTACATTCCGTTTCAAAATGTTTTAAAATGTTATAAAATACATTACTGAGATCTTCTAAGTCTAGATCAACCGTAGTGTTGACATGAGCATTATTCTTGCTTAAAATAGGCGTGTCTGTTCTTACAGGGTTGTATTCAAAAAATGCATGCCCCCACGCCTTTCAGAGAAGGTTTATTACCGAGTTTGCGGCACGATGTTTTACATTACGTTTCAAAATGTTTTAAAATGTTATAAAATACATTACTGCTCTTATTTACATTAATAAATGACATAGTGTCAATAATGACGTATAATAAACCAATGTTCTAAGTCTAGATCAACCGTAGTGTAGACATGAGCATTATTCTTGCTTAAAATAGGCGTGTCTGTTCTTACAGGGTTGTATTCAAAAAATGCATGCCCTCACGCTTTTCAGAGAAAGACCCCACTCTGGATAGGGCCCCAAAACGTGATGACACGCGTTGTGTTGTTAAACATATTGCTTGCAAATAGCGAATCCAATTTCCATGTGTCACATTAGTGTTTGGAAAAAAGTAGAATCTGATATCATTGGAAGATTATGCACTAGAAATGGAGGACAAAGTAAAATGTTATCGATTTGTTATTATCTTGTTTTCACTTCAGCAGAGGTGACAGATAGAGGCTGTTGGAGAGCTTTCTCAGATTTCTCGTTCGCTCTCTAATAGCTGCTCTATTCAGTGAGATAAGATGATATCTTCTAATGCATTAACTATATAAAAACTGCATTATGTATTAGAAATCAAATTTTATCAATCGTCAATACCACATTTCGACTTGTAAACATAAATAACTTTCTAATATTTATGTATATACAGTCGTCGCTTACTCAGTTGACTCTGAACTTGAACCAACTGTCGCGTACAGTCTGGAACCGACCGGAGACGTTCTAGAACTTTCAATAGCTTCTTGAATTTTTTCTCTACTTTTCAAACCGTTACAGTAAGTACTAAACGTAAAATAATAGCTATTTATGATCTTAATCTCACTCGTGGTACATACAACGTTTTATTGTATTTCGCTGCCCAGACTTTTTGAGCATAAACCTTTTATTATTTTTCTTGCTACTTCAGTCGAAAGTACGTGGTTCCGGCTGCGATTCCACGGCAGAAAGTGTATCTTTCATGCACTGGTAGAACTATGCGCGCGCCTTCTTTTAGCGGGAGTAAATAGCCGAGGGCATTATGGCGCGCACTTTCTGCCGTAGAATCGCAGCCGACACTACGTACTGTCGACTGGAGTAGCAAGAAAACTAGTATACACTACACGGGCAGAAAGTTGAGAGCCCTGAACTGTGCAGTGCAGGAATCTCAACTTTCGGCCTTTGTAGTGTAATATACTATTCTGCTATTGACTAGGCTGATGGGCTGTGAACTTTAAAATAGAATCTTGTGACTTCAAACGCCATTTTGACGATTCCACAGTCGAAAATATGATATTCTGACAACGTTCACCTTTTACGTCGTTTGAGGAGTTTGACAAACAAAAAGTTCTGTGTAAACTGCCTCTAAGATGATTAATAGTCAAGCTCAAAAGCGCTTCTAAACATGAAAAATGAAGTAAACTTTCCGGAAAACTCTCTTTATCGAGCCGTTTGTAGCCACTAATAAGAGAAAATTTGCTTAAAAAGATTCATAGCTCTCAATCACAACAATAATAGTTATTTACTCAACAAGGTCGGAAAGTGAAATTTCCCACATGAGCAGTTTGTTTGCAGCGCGACTGAAAGAAGTCACACCTAACCTAAAAAGCAATTAACATTACGTAATTATTTACAATTGCTTACTCAAAGGTTTTATCTGTTTATTTATGCAATGCTGCTACCCTACTTCTAGTGGACTTTGAATAAACGTCACTTTTGTAAGTGTCACCAGGCCGAAAAATTGCTGTTGCCGGCCAGTTTTGAATCATGCAAAACGGTCAATTTTTAGTTCCACAAGATGATATAAATCGACCAAAGCAAGTTTTGTCAGATCTTTATAATGCAAAATTAAGTATTACGTCTATAATTTATCAAAAGTTTCAGAGCTATTAAAGTTACATCATGCAAAAAGAGTTTTTTATGGAAGATTGATTCATATTTTAGAATGCAACTTCCGACATAAAACTTTTACGATTACAAAACTACTATAATTTGATAATAGTGATTTTATTCTGCCTATTGGCAGTCTTGAAACTTACTCCCCTGGCATAAATCTTATCTCCCTTAAAAACTTCCCTTAGTTATCCTAAAATTGCAAGTAAAACCACTGGACTGGGGAATGAAGCCGTTCCTTTGCTTTGATTAATATTCTGTAAAACGCCAAAAACCATAAAAATATATTAAACTCCAAAGTATGCCTTTTTAATCTCATTTACAGCGATAATTTCTTCCGAATTGACTTGACCTGACCTGAATTGGAAACTGTTCAATATTTCACAATTTTTTTTCTTTTGCAGGATGAACGTCTCTTATCACGAAACGAAAAATGAAACACAGTTACAAATTTCGAAAGTGCAAGTGAATGACGAGGCTACTTACAAATGCGAAATAACATATTTGGAAGTTGGGGAAAATTGCGACGTGGTGCAAATCGTCAAATTGACAACTCTTGGTAAGTGTCATCCAATTACAGTATAAATAAGCGAGAAAATTCAAATCAGACCAATCAGAAGCGAGCTGCGGTGTGTACTGGCCACGCCCCTCTAGAGCTCATGTTTGATTAGAAGCACCGTATTGTAAAATATATTTACAAAAAACATAACTAAACTGCGTTGTGTGTCTAAAAACATTTTGAAGTTAGTGCTTTAGGATTATATCTGATTACTCTAAGAAAGGGACAGCTGAGTCATTGCTAAATGCGCCGGTTTTACGACATTGTACAGTAACGTAGGCAGGCTTAAAAGAGTTTAATTTTAAGTTGGCAATCCTACATTTTATTTTAAAATGTTACAACTGCAGCCACTTTTTTTTGTTGGCGGGTGACATTTTTGACACTGACAACATCATTGATAGATGCCAATTAGAATTAGTCGCTGTGACATAACCTACAATTTTTTCATGAATGTTATAGCACCTTGAGTTGGTCTAGGATTTGAGTTTAATGGTGCTATTTTGAAAAAAAACAAATATTCGTTTGAAAAATTCGAAAATTTGCGAAATGTTCGTTTGGCTTGCCTTAAGCATACAGCGAATTAGATACATTTCAGCCGTCTATATTCACAGTGGACCAAATAAATCACCGAGCTAGTTTTCCCTGTGGAAAGCGTTCAGCACCGCAACGACCCGATGGAAAATCCGCCGCGATTTATTACGCCAACACCACACGCCAAACATAAATCATTTCGAGATATCGTTGCAATGATAGGACGGCGGCGGCGGTGGACGCCGCCGCCGCCGCCGCCCGCGCGCGCGGTCTTTTAAATTTCGAACGTAACGTCAAAAGGGTCGACGTGACGGAACTTGCGTTTATTTTATTAAGTATCGCATTTTTTAACGCCACAATAGGATTTTGGTGTCTAAATGACAAATGGATCAAAATATATAAAACCAGAATATCATAAAAGTTTTGTGAGGTGTATTACCAGAGAAATATATGACAGAATAGAGGGAGTAGTAAGGAAATTTATGACCGTGTTTAATTATCCATAAAAAATTCAGAGTCTTTAATAAGCTTGAATTTGCACTAGTGCTCTTATAGATATATTTTTAAAGGTTGGTACACATAACGGTCAAAAAAATGTCAAATGTCAATTTAATGATACTCTTTTATTATTACAACGTAAAAATAAAGTGATAGATTTATAAATCTAGATCTTGCAACAGTCACTCGCAATTTAAAATCTGATATTAATATTCTGAGATTATAAGATTACATCCATACAAGCAATGGTGTTCTTATAGATATGTTTTTGAAGGTTGGTACACATGACTGTTAAAAAAATAATAATGTCAAATGTCAATTTAATGATACTGTTGTTTAAAGAATATATTTTATTATTATAACGTAAAAATAAAGTGAAAGATCTATAAATCTAGATCTTGCAACAGTCACTGGCAATTTAAAATCTAACTATGAAAAATCTTAAAAAGCACTAGTGCTTTTATACATTATGTTACTGATGAGTTCCAATAAAAACAAGACATAACCTCTATTTTAAATCGTCTAAGATGATTTGTAGCGGCGCCGTGGCTTAGTTGGTTAAAGCGCCTGTCTAGTAAACAGGAGATCGTGAGTTCGAATCTCGCCGGGGCCTAACAATATTTATTTTTAATCAATTAAAATGTCGATCCTTTTTTATCACAAAAAAACACCGTTATCATAATTCTCTTAATCTATAGCCTAATAAAAAATCAGCTTTTCAATGTAAACAAAATAAGCGCACTTTAATTTATATTCAATTTGCAATAAAAATATTTAAAAATTCGTCATAATAAACAATTTTGCTAAAAAAAATGCGTTTTTTTAATCACATATTAATAGGTGAGATAGAGAACGCAAAGAAAAAAGTAAAAGAATGAAGTGAAAAAAAAATAAACAAAAGGAAACTACTTGAAAAAGAAAACAGAGTACAAAAAAACATGTAAAGAAAAAAAGATGATTATAAAAAAATAAAAGCATCAACAACTGAAAATAAAATGTTAAAAAACTTAAATAAGAAGAAGAAATAAACTGGAAAGAAAACTAAAAGAGAAAAACGCAGAAGAAGAAGAAATAACAATGAAGATGTTTGACAGTTTGGTAAAAAGAGTAATGTTGTTTTGGAAAGAAAATTTGGGAATAGAAAAAGAGGATAAAGATAGAAAGAGAGCAAGAAAAATATATATGATGGATGCTAGCTAGAGACAAATCGGAAGACTCCAGGTTATATAGTGAGAAAGCAAGAAAAAAGAGAAAAAGTAAAAACAGAGACAAAAAAGAAAGCGGTAAAGTTTAAAGATATAGAAGAGTGTAAGATACTGAAAGAATGATGAACAGAAGGACAGACAAGGGAATAAAAAAAGAGAGAAAGGAATTCTATAATAGAAAAAAGATTTAGAATAGAAGACATGGAAAGGAAAATAGAAGCGCGGCAATGAGAGACAGAAATAGAGACAAAAATACAAGAAAAAAGGAAAAACATTAGAAAAAGCCAATGTAATAAAAAAATTTCAGAAATTAATTACAATAGAACAAACTACCAAGCTTTCTAAAAGAGAAAATAGGAGAGAAAAGAAAATGATTTCAAGATTCAAATATGATAATGAAGAGAGAATAAACAAATTTTGAATAGAAAAAAATTAAAGAAAATAAAAGATGTGTAGAAAAGAAACAGAAACACTAGACAACGTGATAACAAAAAGAAAGTACGATAGATAATTAAAGGAAAAAAAGTAATAGAAATGATAGAAGGAGAATGAAAAAAATTAAAATGAGAGAAGAAAATGATGAAAGAAAATAAAAAAAAAACAAGAATAGAGTATTTTGACAGCTTAAGTTTTGTCAATTTTTACTTCTTGGACTTGAATAATTTTGAAAAAAAAATTATCAAAAATTAAAATTTTATAAAAATTCTTTTTCAAAACTTTGATAACAATTATTTGCTTATCGAACCGTTTGTGTTACTAAAAAAATATCAGGATTAAAAAAATTAACAAAGAGTTACCTACTTATCTGTTTTTTTTTTTGATAAATGTTTTAAAATAATTGTAAACAATATTTTTTTATAATTAAAAAATGGTGAAAAAATAATTTTTTAGGCCCCGGCGAGATTCGAACTCACGATCTCCTGTTTACTAGACAGGCGCTTTAACCAACTAAGCCACGGCGCCGTTATAAACAAAAATACAAATAAAAAAATAATTTTTTTAATGTCAATAAACAACAAAAAATGATGATTATCAACGTGATCGCTCACGTGCGACGAAAAAAAGTTTTTGCTGGCCTAGAGCGGAAAATGACCACTAGGATTATTTTGCCAATTAAATTTTTGCGTTGGCATCATTTGCTGTCATGTCAATTGTCAGAGATTTACCAACGACAACTAACGGCTTATAATGTATAATCTTGATCTTTCAAACTAAAAATCAAGTAGTGCGACTAGCGTTGCTAAGAAAAATAATTTTTTTTTTCAAAAAAAATATATATATATTTGGTTTACGATGGCACCAAAAATCTTGTGAATTACACGTCCGGAAACGCTTTGGAAAGAGCTCGTAGTTTACTATGAAATTTACTATGCAAAAATGACATTTACAATTTAAGCAACATTAGTAGACGACCAAACTTTTGTTTGTTGACTGATAAACAAAAACAATAAATTTTTTATTTGCTTTTTTTTCCTAAAATTACCTTTTTAGTATAGAAAATTTTGTTTTTTGACAGGTGAGAGGCACCTTGTGTTTTGGAATTTAGCGACACCTTAGTAATTAAAGTTGGAAGCCGTAAACGGTTTCCGGGATCTCCTCCATCTAAAGTCGCAAACCCCTTGCTGGAGAAGGGTTTTATTATAAAGAGCCCTGAGTGGTGGAAACGTCTTTCCAGCCAAGGAATTTAATTTCACACCAAATTCATTTTCCGGACACACTGTGAGACAAATCTCTCGGCTTAAGCCGGGAGGGATCGGTTTTCATTTTGATAATTCAAAACATGTAATTTTCTGTTAAGAGGCATTTGTAAATAATAGTGGCCCCGCAGTGTAATAATAGATTATAAGTTCTGCTGTCTATAATCCCAGAATTCGCCAAGGCTACTACACTGCTAATTTGCCCTTTTTTTCCAAAAAATTCAAAAATGATTAAAATAATATAACAATAGTATCAGTTTAAATTAAAAGAAATATTTACGAACTATAGACGATTTTTGCCTGCAAAGTATAAGTAAGAGGGCCCCGGTGGATCAGATGGTCGAACGAAAGTACGTCAGAGTCTGGTCTGGCGAGGTCGGGGGTTCGATTCCCACCCAGGCAAGTATCTTTCTCTGGCTATGGGTGGTTGTATGTATATATTATGTTGGTAAAAGAAAAGGTTGCAGGGCAATAAACATTCACCCGACGACCTTTAATTGACCTTTGAAAATTTAGAAGCGGTGAGTCTAAAAGTCTCTTTCATCTAAGAAACTTTAATCGTGCAATGCATTATGACTGTTCATTATTCAATTAGGGGCTTTGCCACGAAGTGCGAAAATAAGTCCCGGTAGCATTTGCGTGAATCTTTGATCTTTTAATATCGTGACAGCGCAGCCCTTAAACCTCATAAATGGCTCAAATTAAACACCTAAAATAAGCTTTTTACGCAAAAATTGTTCTTTTCTTAAACATTTTTTTAACAGAAGCTCAGATTATTAAATAACACCCATAGCCAGACAGAAGCCATCTTTTTTGTAGAAAAATATTCTCGCCTGGGTGGGAATCGAACCCACAACCGTCGATAGACCAGATTCCAAACGCACTATCGTTAGCCACCTGACTACAGAGCGCTCAACAAACCGCCTAAAAATTATGTTTGACCACAGTATTAATAATAATAAAATATCAATCTTTCTCTCTATTTTATTACCATTTTCATCCAATCTACTTTTTTTTTCTTTTCTTTTATTATGTCTTTCTTCTCCAGAATGTTTTTTTGTTGTTTGATTATTATTATCTTTTTCTTCTTCTTCCTAATTTTTGTTTGTTTTGGCATAAATCGCTTCAATAGATTTATGTATTATTCTTCACTTTGGTTTTTTTTTCATCTCTTTTTTTTAGCTGTCTGATGTTTCTGCTATATATTGTTCCTTACTTTACTGTCTAACATTTTTACCTTATCTTGTTTCTTTTTTTCTATTTTTTTTTCTCATCTTTATTTTCTTCAGCTTCTGTATAAATGGCGTTTACAACATATTTATTTATAATTGCTGAAAATAAATAAATAATTTAAATAAATAAATTATTATTTAATTTTTAAATAGATTTGTAGAAACTAAAAAAGATGGATGTTATTGCAGATCATAGGTATGCGTTTGAGACAAAAGGCGCTAGCGTGATAACTTGGTTGTCTAATTTGTGATATACTTTCTGTCAAAAATGACTATCTGTCATTTGGAGTGACCTATATGTATTCATTATTCCAGTTTGTGTTAATATATAGTAAGAGAGAAGGGTGGAATCTTCCCGTAGGTTACAACAACAAGAGGGTTGCTGCTTTTCTCGGTCAAGAGGATTTTATTAGGAAAGCATTTTCCACCAGCACCATCTACAGCACTTTAATTACGCAGACTGTGCTGCTGTTAACCATTCCTATAATTGCAAACCCTAGAATTATAGCGAGGCATAAACTGAGTGCAGCTCATGTGTGAAATAACCATAATTGTCGGAGTCTAGTTACATTTCCACCCCATTTTTAAATATGCAATGTGAGCCGCTACAATTACAACTATTGATGTCGACTCAATTATAATATGCAGTTGCGTATAACGCTTTTTTGTTTAGCTTTGATGTTTGCTGCATAAAACGGCCATTTTAGCGACAATTTAAAAGACATTTTTCACATATTTAATGCACATAGGTCACTCCAAAATACGAAAAGCGTGCGATACTTTTTCTCTCAAATTGTGTCTATCAAGATTGACAGCTGTCATTTACAGTGACCTGTATGCAAAGACCTGTTTTTTTAATTTCTAATAGGTTTTAAAAGCTATTTTTACCAATACAATTCAAATCAAGCTGAAGAGCTCCAATAAAATCAAAACATGGCCAAGTTTACACATCGAGTTGAAATGAATTTGCTTTAACTTTCTTTTATACCAATTTGAGTAACATATAGATTTAATGCCACTTGATTAAATAACTTACAAAAAATATTAATCTGGCGCATCCACCATTTTTCCACTTTTTTAATAAAAAAAGTTGAATTTTTTAGACTATTTTCATAATAACTTGAGTAACTTATAAGTTCAATGCAATAGAAATACATTCTTGATTAAACAAATTTTTAAAAAAAATTATACCCGGCGCCTCCACCATTTTTTAACATTTTTAATAAAAACAATAATTTTTAGTAAATATCAGTTTTTTAGACTATTTTCATAATAACTTGAGTAACTTATGAGTTCAATGCAATAGAAATACACTTTATTAAACCATTTCTTAAAAAAAATTATACCCGGCGCCTCCACCATTTTTTAACATTTTTAATAAAAACCATAATTTTTAATAAAAATTAATTTTTTAGACTATTTTTAAAATAACCTGAGTAACTTATGAGTTTAATGCAATAGAAATACACTTTATTGAACAATTTCTTAAGAAAAATTATACCCGGCGCCTCCACCATTTTTTAACATTTTTAATAAAAACCATAATTTTTAATAAATATCAGTTTTTTAGACTATTTTTATAATAACTTGAGTAACTTATGAGTTCAATGCAATAGAAATACATTTTATTAAACCATTTTTTAGAAAAAACTTTACCCGGCGCCTCCACCATTTTTTAACATTTTTTAATAAAAATAATAATTTTTAATAAATATTAATTTTTTAGACTATTTTAATAATAACTTGAGTAACTTATGAGTTCAATGCAATAGAAATTCACTTTATTGAACAATTTCTTAAGAAAAATTATACCCGGCGCCTCCACCATTTTTTAACATTTTTAATAAAAACCATAGTTTTTAATAAATATTAATTTTTTAGACTATTTTTAAAATAACTTGAGTAACTTATGAGTTCAATGCAATAGAAATTCACTTTATTGAACAATTTCTTAAGAAAAATTATACCCGGCGCCTCCACCATTTTTTAACATTTTTAATATAAATCATAATTTTTAATAAATATCAGTTTTTTAGACTATTTTTATAATAACTTGAGTAACTTATGAGTTCAATGCAATAGAAATACATTTTATTAAACCATTTTTTAGAAAAAACTATACCCGGCGCCTCCACCATTTTTTAACATTTTTTAATAAAAACAAAAATTTTTAATAAATATTATTTTTTAGACTATTTTTATAATAACTTAGTAACTTATGAGTTCAATGCAATAGAAATACACTTGATTAAAAAAATTATATCTAGCGCCTCCGCCATTTGTCAACATTTTCATTAATAACCATAATTTGTTGTTATTACTGCTTATTTTGTCTCCATTCTTTATATAGACTGTCATTACATGTATCAATTTACGCAATCTTGAGAACTTTACACTTTCTCTTCTGTTTTTTTCAATCTATCACAAAAAAATCACTTAAATAGTTTGTTAAACACGAGACAGAAGTGAAATAAATTAGTTTTCGAGTAAAAGTTTATCTTACCTTAAAAAGACAAATAAGAAGTGTAGCTCGAATTCAATTTACATGAATAAAACTGGCACTAAGTGGCGAATCGTAGAACGCCACTAATTGGCTCGGGTATGAAGAGGGAAAATTTCAACTCACCCTCCAGTTTCATCATGCATTGCAATTGAGTTGTTAGTATAAATTAAATAAAGAAGATTGGATAAGGGGTGAGCTTACTAATTTTATAACGAATCAAGTAGTGGTCTAGTTATATTTTCCAGGGGGTGCAATGTTCGGCTATTTGCTTGCTTGCTTTATTTGTATGCCAAATCACGATGTTCATCCCCTATCTCAATTTCGATTTTGCACTACTAATTCAAACATGTTTCTTTCTAATTTAGCCATTTAGCTGAACTTGTTCGTTTGCACACAATTGAAATGTCAATAAGCGACTCCAATTTTGAAACAAATGAAAAAGAATGTACAATTCCGACAAAAACTATTCTAGTTGTACATAATTTATCGTCTGACAGGCTTTTAGAACCAATCAGATGTTTAGAAAAAGTAAGCTCATCTGCCATGTTGGAATTGCTTGACGCAGCAAATATCACATTCACATTCTGCTAAAGTAAGCGCGGTATATCTAAATATACCGTGAGCGACAAGGATAAAAATAAAGAGTCGACCAAGAGACACCATTCAATCGGTTTTTACTTAGTCCTTTCCGAACGTTGTGTCGCCACTGGCTTGTGGCTTCTTCTCCTAGACCCTGAAGAAGCCACAATCACCCTCTTGTGGTGAAACATTGGTTTGATGTTTGTGTTCCTTCCATAAAATTATCATCATCAGCAATCAGACATTCTGCTACACTACTGAACGTAGGCCTCCCATAGACCCCTCTTTTTCTTCTGCTTGTCGGTCTCCTGAGCATCTTCTCCTGATGGTCCTCCATTCAAGAATCCTCTTGGTCCATTGTCTATCAGATGTTCTGGCAATGCACCCAGCCTAGTTCTACTTCCAGAAACGGATGGTGTTATATGGAATTATGGAGATTTTTTTACTCCGCTCCATATATCATGACAGGAAGTACGCATTTCTCAAACAGTTTTCTCTTAAGACAACAGAAATGTCAGTTCCGAAGACCAGGTTTTTGAGCTGAGCTTTCCAAACCCAGTTTAAGCAAATCTCATTTGTCAGAAAATCTCACAAGTTTGGTGGCCTCTACCTTGAATCAAGTTTTATGGCCAAGATAACAATTTGATTTTGTTGCTACTCCAGTCGAAAGTACGTGGTTCCGGCTGCGATTCCACGGCAGAAAGTGTATCTTTCATGCACTGGTAGAGCTATGCGCGCGCCTTCTTTTAGCGGGAGTAAATAGCCGAGGGCACCATGGGTCCTGCACTTGCTGCCGTGGAATCGCAGACGACACTACGCACTGTCGACTGGAGTAGCAAGAAAACTAGTATACACTACACGGGCAGAAAGTTGAGAGCCCTGAACTGCGCATCATCCTGGCGCGCAGTGCAGGAATTTCAACTTTCTGCCCTTGTACTATAATATACTATAACTTCTCTGGGTGATCTATCCAGGGTGATCTTTTTGCTAAGGACTAGATTGTCTTGTTGTTACCGATATCGATGCCTATCTGTTCTTGGTAAGAGTAGTGAACAATTTGGAGAATATTTTATCACCTTGGCGGACCTTTTGTTCTATTTTAAACTTGAAATATTTGTGATCTGTACGACACTCTGCCAAAGTCTCCAGCATCCTGTGTTGATCTACCGAATCATGGATGTTAGTTGTAACCGTGAAGTTACACAAGGGGAAAAGGAGAGAAGGGAATAAAGGGAATAGGAAAACTCGAGGACAGGCTAATCTCGGCTAGCTTTACCTTGTTCAAAATTGCCCGGTAGTTCAGCCGTAGAGGCGTGAATCTAGGAACACAGGTGGTGGAATGGCGCCACTCAACCTAAGCGCAGACAATAGCCGAAATTAACCTCCCTTTAGCCTTTTAGGGGTCAAGACCTGCAGGCTAAACAAAAGCTCCAGTAAAATAATATTAATATATTAAATAAATAAAAGAAAATACAACAAATAAAAAAAACTAACTGATAGCAATAAGTGATATTGGCCTCAAAATAAAATATAATAAAAAAAAAAAATCCAGAATGTTCAAATAATTAATTAGTTCTAAATAATTCAAATAAAATTTTATCACAATTTTAACACAACTTGACAGGACTCGATGCAGTCTGAGTTAGACAAGACAATTCCCTTGTAGTTAACTCAAGCACCCCTTACAGGTTGTCCTGATTACCACAAACAATAAAGGCAATAATTTGATGAAACAAAATATAATAAAAGAAAGGTTTTCTTCACTTTAAAGGTGTCGTTCAAAGGCTTACTAACATTCACACATTCATTCTACTTTTCATAGACCTTGAACTAACCTTATCTGCTGTTTCCGTTGGAGATGGTTGTTTTGCAGTGCTTTACTCCTCGGAAGCTCGATGGTTAATAGCAGGAAACAGGAGGAAGAGATCGAGTGCCGCAATTGAGTCGTCTCTCGACTTGACCCTAGACTCGCCTTGCCCCCTTCTAACGTCACGTAATCGCGAAAATGGTAAAGTCGTTATCAAAACGTGGCTTCAAAGCCGTACCAATTTTCTTGTCAAAAAGTCGTGAACACACGTAATACCCACTACCGGGTTTATTTGACTCACTACTTTGGCGTAGAAGGGTACACTAACACTACGTACGGTGGCGGACTTAAAGTGCAACATGGACGCTATCACCACTCCTATATATAGAGTCGGTATCTTTCCCGCTTAAAATCTGGTAAATTCTGCTTTACTATCGGATTATTCTCTTCCTATCCGTTAAAAACTACCTGGGTTTTTTTCCCCTGGCCAATAAAAAAGTTAGCTTGCTTTACTTTATATACAGAGTGTTCAGAAAAGACAGTTACTCGAAAGACATAAATTGTCTTAAAGGCGTCGGGTCTTCGCAGTTCTAGACTAAATCGATGACAGCGAATTCGATAGTGCACAAACTAGCGTCATGCAATAATTAGTTTACCGCAAAATGGCAAGAAGGCGCTTATTTATCGTAATTTTTGGCGTGTGCCGCAATTCAACCGTTACATAGTAGCAACCAATATACAGATTCTGGTAAATGCTTGGCACTTGGCTTATTTAAGTTCTTAAGCTAGATATAGAATGGTATTTTAGCTATAGATAGAGATTTGGAGGATACATACCACTTTCATGAGACGCTCAGAGATGTAACCTTTCATGCGTTATTCAAAAATGTGTTTTACCTTCTACAAAAAGAAGAAAGTTCTCTATTGGTCAGATTTAGAGGTTTAAATTCCGTCTTACAGAGGTCGTCGTGAAAGGCGGAGATCTGCTTAAGTCTTGAATTCCGGCTTAGACAGGCAAAAATTTCAATCTATTCATGTTTCTTACGTTTCACAAAAGAAGAAAGTTTTCTATGAGTCAGATTTAGAGGTTTGAATTCCGTCTTACAGAGGTCGTCGTGAAAGGCGGAGATCTGCTTAAGTCTTGAATTCCGGCTTAGACAGGTCTGATTTCATGCTGGTTCTTGAGTTGAATTATTTAACTGTTTATTTTCTAAATAAATAAGGTCATCTGCATACTAAAGGGACTCTTGACAAGTTCATTTGAAGTGGGCTATCGGTGGCCGTTTCAATTATGCGCGCCGCAGGAAGACAATGAATCTTCGTTTAATCGTCTGCAGACGGGGTTGGCAACCGCCATACCACCACTTTAGAAGCCGCCACCGGTTTATTAATAGGTCTCATTTAGGACATTGGCGGCACGTGCAAAGGGATTCAGTAAATTGCTCTCTCGTCCTATGTGCGAGTTATATTTGTGTTATATGGCAGAATTGTGGGACAGTTTCGGACGTGGCTTACTCGTAATCGCTGCTGTTCGTACAATGATTAATAATTGGGCTTCAATCGGAGGGTGGCTAATGGGCGACCAATTAGATTAGTCCTGACGATAATTGACTGATTTTGATTTTAACACATTTTGTACACACTTTTCTACCTACAAGCCAAACTTTCTTAGGCAAGTTCCAGTAGAAGACCAAGGCAATTGACATTTAACCAAACAAGACCGAAGTTTGAAACTTTTTTGAAAGATGCATTGAAATATCTGGAAATTCTTTGTAATTTGTTCTGGAATGACATCCCAGCTCCTAATAAAAAACAAGCAGAGCTGGCGAAACGTGGTAATAACAAGACAAAATGCAGAACATTTTCGATCTATTAGGCAAATCAAATGCCAAAACATGAGCGAACAGGATTATCTTCGTCCAGTCGGGAGATGAATCTGGACAATGAGTTTCTTCATCGTGTTGTCTCTGTCCAAAGAACGCCAGGATACGTTAGAAGGCAACAGAAGAGGGACATCCAAGGTACTCTCAGCATCTCTCTTCAGGTGCACATCTTAAATGCGTCGATACGGCGACGATCAGCTCGTTTAACTGTCCAAGTACCAGATGCACGCAGGAACACAGCAAAAACCAGGTACTAACGAGTACTAACCAGGTACTAACGAGTTGTCAATCGGACAGTCAAGATACACAAAGCCTTGGACTGCCTGACATCGGCCCATCACCCTTATATTCCTATGATTGTCGTGTTCTCTCTTGACAATCAGTACCTTATTGTAGGTTATGCTGAGACCATCTGTAGCGCTGAACTGTTTTAAGATATCCAGTAAGGATTGCACAAGCAGAGTGCTGTCATTGGCAAATCTTGAAGTAGATATTTTGTTACCACTTGATGTCACGCCGTCTTGCCAATTATCAAGTACTTGTTGCAATATATGTTGTAGAGCAATGGCGACGGAAAACAACCTTATCAAAGTCCCTGTTTTAGTGTGTTTTTTTGCATTGGTTTTGATCAGCAAGTACGAGTTGCAAAACGCTTAGAGACTTTGGTTCTGAAGATCTAGGTCGAAAAACTGCAATCCGTCCAGTTGGGTGGTGATGCGGTTTGGTCAATAATTAACATTCCCGAATCCGGGATTTCTGCTTCTCCCACAATTGTCATTAAAAACATATCAGCGGTAACTCATGGCCGATAAATTATTGAAAGGACGGAGATAACGACGAGAGAACGGAATATGAGCAGCCGCCGCTTTACCGTTTCGCCGCACGTTGATCAAATATTTACCCAATCGAATATTTACTTCTGTACCGGAATGGACAAGCTCAATTATTTAACCGTAAGAGGATTCAGTCAGGCTTTACGTGGCTAATTAACATAAATCACCATTAGGATCCACAGATGCCGACTTGCAAATTAACGAGTTGACTAAGTGATTGGACACTGCTTGGTTAGAAATCAGAAACGTTTTCGGTTTAGCTTTAAATCTCCACATAGAACTTAGTTCTGTTGAGCTTAAATTTCAGATAAAATAAAGTTGGCAAAACGGCATTTATTTAACCATGTTTGTTTTTCGCCAGCTGTCTTTAGAGGAACACATTTGCCGCTTGCCAACCATTTTCTGTTTCCGCGTAGAAAAAACAGCTACCAAAATGCTTCTAAAAAGATGTGTTTAATATATACAAAAATAAATGCACTACATGTCAGACTTGTGACTCGCTGAAGTTTTTTCTAAAAAGGCATCAATATCATACTAACATACTAACTTTCTACCAGAAATATATATATTACTACGCATTCATCAAATCTAACAAAAAAAGGAAAAGGAATCCAGAGGCAACAATAGCAAGCTTGTCTCAGCTTGCTGTAGATGCAACTGCCTAAGAATGTCTGCGAAAGCGTTTTGAAGACAAGAAGATCTTTATTCTGTCTGACAGTCAAGCTGCTACTTGTTGTCCCAGCTTGCTGTAGACGCAACTGCTCAAGAATGTCTGCAAAAGCGTATTAAAGACAAAAAGATCTTTATTCTGTCTGACAGCCAAGCTGCTACTTCTTGTCTCAGCTTGCTATAGATGCAACTGCCTAAGAATGTCTGCGAAAGCGTTTTGAAGACAAGAAGATCTTTATTCTGTCTGACAGCCAAGCTGTTACTTGTTGTCTTAGCTTGCTGTAGATGCAACTGCTTAAGAATGTCTGCAACAGCGTATTAAAGACAAGAAGATCTTTATTCTGTCTGACAGCCAAGCTGCTACTTGTTGTTTCAGCTTGCTGTAGATGCAACTGCCCAAGAATGTCTGCAAAAGCGTATTAAAGACAAGAAGATCTTTATTCTGTCTGACAGCCAAGCTGTTGCTTGTTGTCTCAGCTTGCTGTAGATGCAACTGCCTAAGAATGTCTGCGAAAGCGTTTTGAAGACAAGAAGATCTTTATTCTGTCTGACAGCCAAGCTGCTACTTGTTGTCTCAGCTTGCTGTAGATGCAACTGCTTAAGAATGTCTGCGACAGCGTATTAAAGACAAAAGGATCTCTATTCTGTCTGTCAGCCAAACTGCTACTTGTTGTCTCAGCTTGCTATAGATGCAACTGCCCAAGAATGTCTGCAAAAGCGTATTAAAGACAAGAAGATCTTTATTTTGTCTGACGGCCAAGCTTCTATTTGTTGTCTCAGCTTGCTGTAGATGCAACTGCCCAAGAATGTCTGCGAAGGCGTATTAAAGACAAGAAGATGTCTGTCTGACAGCCAAGCTGTCAGTTCAAATAACACTAAATCTCAAATGGTTTGAGAATGCCTACAGTGTTTCATCGTCAAAAAAAAAACCTCAACAGCTGATATTTCTTGGCTGACACTGATAGTCTGATAGCCAGATAGCAGTGACAGTAATCTGTTGCTGGCAGATTAACAGGGGTAAATTACACTGTGACCTTTTGGATCTATTTTGCTTTTTTACATTTACAAACAGACACACACCCATAGCCAGACAAGACCCATTTTCAAGACAAGTGGAAATCGAGTCTACGACTTTTGATAGACCTGATTCCAACGCACTATTGCTAGCCATCTGGCCCCTAAGCGACCGGCATCTGACGCTAGGCTTCTTTCCAAACCAAACGTTTGACACTTTTGACAGTGGTATAAAATTTGACATAACTTAACATTAACAGTAATGTTATTTATGACAAAACCTGATCACGTACGTAGTGTATTAATCTAGTGGCCCTAATGTTTTAGCTCCATGAGAACAATATAGACCTGCATAACATTACAGCAAATGCGCTTATACTTATTCAAAATGTGTATGTCAGTGTTGATAGATACAAATTGAAACAAAAGGCATAACCGCCAAAGAAGATAGATATACGTTTGAGACAAAAAGCGCTAACGTGATAGCTTGGTTGTCCACGTAAACTCAATCAGCACTATATCTTTGACATTGACATTTGTCATTTAGAGAATAACATGTAAAACTTTTCCTCTCAAAAATGTTTTACCTTCTAATAGATGTCGCTTGTTTTACCAAATTACGGAAATAACAAGCAATTCAGAATCAAATCCTAAGATATCAAAGTTCAAAATCAATTTTAATTTCTATTTTCTCTTAAAACAGATATTTTGAGAAAACAACAATTCAAGTAGGGTTCAAAATCAGCTCTATTCCACTTGTGTCACAGCCGTCTTTTTGCAGAATTCCCTTTGGGCATGTCCTCATTCAATTTTCTTGCAACTCCGCGACGACGATTTGATAAGATGACGGATGAAGTAAGGTCGCGGTCGGCGGTCCGGCGTCGTGACGTCAATTAATCAGCGTCTTCGTGGTGGCTTTCCGACGCTAAGCGACAGGGCAGGCCAACTTCTAGTGTACAAGAAACCTGACTGTCCCAATAATAGACCAGCTGACATGATCTCTTCTTCCGTATTTAATTATTTCTGGAAATCAAAAAAGACGAAAAAAAACCGAAATATCTATGTCATTATTTCTCTGAGATTGTAGCTCTGCTATTGCGACCTCTCGTACTGAACAAGATTACTATTGCAACGACGAGACACCACCAAAGTGAAACTATACAACTAACAATTATGTTGCATTTTTGTGTTATATTATAAATTAGGTTAGTTTTCCGGAAATTGAAATTTTTAGCACTTATTTGTCTCTAAATAGAGAAACTATTTCGAAATAACGACTGTAATTTAGCCATTTCCAAGGCGAATACAGACGACTATACTTTATCTTAATTCCCAAAGCACTCAATGCTTTCAAATTGATTTCATTCCATTTTCTTACACCTTCGCTTGTACTGCATTCACTCATTTAAACAAATTACACATTCAACGATTGTGCTTTCAATGAAACTTTGGTACATGGGAAGTGTGCTGATTATCGCAGAGTATTGATCAATGTCTCCTCAATTTGATTCGGGAATAAAGTTCTGGATACCATTAAACTTGAGTTTTATTAGAAAAAAGCCTGTAGTCAGCATGTGTGTGTCTGTCGGTTGCTCTGCAGTCACTAAATGGCGGAAAATGTTGACCATGCACAAGTTTACCCAACGTTTCTCATAAGAGTTTCAAGTACAACCCTGGCACATTTATCACTAATTCTCACTTTCAAGTCGTCAATTGTGTAAATATTGTACTTTTTAAAGTTGGAAATAAGAAATAATCCAACGGCGTCAAGTCTGGTGATCGAGGTACACAAATTTCATCTGAAACGATTGCCATAAGATTCTCTTAAATATCTAAACATAAACTTAGCTGTAGCAGAGAGATGAAACCAAGCTTCATCACTGAAGAACAATAAATTCAGAACATCGTCATTCATTGTCTGATTAAACCAATTACAATAAACCATTCTTTTCTTCTTAATCCAAAAGCAAAATATTTTTCATCTAGGTCTATATCTGAATTAGCGCCTTCCACCAGGTCTTCTATCGTGTTGTCTGTGCTTCCTTGTTTTTTGATTGTTTTCATATTGTTTATATGATGTCTAATAGCTTTTGGTTTTTTTCTGTACACAGCTGCGCATCATATACCTGTATTATTTCTCTACTAGTTTTTCTTCATTTTTACTTCTTTTTTCTCTTGTTTATTTTCCTATTATATCTTCTTCTCTGGGTATTTGAACGCCCATTTGGGCATTGAAGTCTCCCATGAGCACGACATTGTTCCAATTTCTCTACCTTTCTCGTTTTGACTTGACCAGGGATCTAACCCTTCTGTGTTCTCTGTTATTAAAGACAACATAAAGTTTAGAAGTGTTAAGTTTTGCTCAAGAAGGAACTCTACTAGTTTTTCTTCTTTTCTCTCTTTTTTATTTTCCTATTATATCTTCTTTTTTGGGTATTTGTTTTTCTTCTTTTCTCTCTTTTTTATTTTCCTATTATATCTTCATTTTTGGGTATTTGATCGTCCATTTGGGCATTGAAATCTCCCATGTGCACGAGATTGTTCTAATTTTTCAGGCTTTACCGTTTTGACTTGACCAGGGATCCAACCCTTCTGTGTTCTCTGTTATTAAATAAACATAAAGTTTAGAAGTGTTAACTTTTGCTCAAGAAAGAACTCTACTAGTTTTTCTTCATTTTTACTTCCTTTCTCTATTCCCTATTTTCTTATTAGATCTTTTTTTTTGGTAATTGAACGCCCATTTGGGCATTGAAATCTCCCATGAGCACGAGATTGTTCTAATTTCTCTGGCTTTACCGTTTTGACTTGACCAGGGATCCAACCCTTCTGTGTTCTCTGTTATTAAAGACAACATAAAGTTTAGAAATGTTAAGTTTTGCTCAAGAAGGAACTCTACTAGTTTTTCTTCTTTTCTGTCTTTTTTATTTTTCTATTATATCTTCTTTTTTGGGTATTTGAACGCCCATTTGGGCATTGAAGTCTCCCATGAGCACGACATTGTTCCAATTTCTCTAGCTTTCTCGTTTTGACTTGACCAGGGATCCAACCCTTCTGTGTTCTCTGTTATTAAAGTAAACATAAAGTTTAGAAGTGTTAAGTTTTGCTCAAGAAGGAATTCTACTAGTTTTTCTTCATTTTTACTTCTTTTCTCTTTTCCCTATTTTCTTATTAGATCTTTTTTTTTTGGTAATTGAACGCCCATTTGGGCATTGAAGTCTCCCATGAGCACGACATTGTTCCAATTTCTCTAGCTTTCTTGTTTTGACTTGACCAGGGATCTAACCCTTCTGTGTTCTCTGTTATTAAAGACAACATAAAGTTTAGAAGTGTTAACTTTTGCTCAAGAAGGAACTCTACTAGTTTTTCTTATTTTCTCTCTTTTTTATTTTCCTATTATATCTTCTTTTTTGGGTATTTGTTTTTGTTCTTTTCTCTCTTTTTTATTTTCCTATTATATCTTCATTTTTGGGTATTTGAACGCCCATTTGGGCATTGAAGTCTCCCATGAGCACGAGATTGTTCTAATTTCTCTGGCTTTACCGTTTTGACTTGACCAGGGATCCAACCCTTCTGTGTTCTCTGTTATTAAAGTAAACATAAAGTTTAGAAGTGTTAAGTTTTGCTCAAGAAGGAATTCTACTAGTTTTTCTTCATTTTTACTTCTTTTCTCTTTTCCCTATTTTCTTATCAGATCTTTTTTTTTTGGTAATTGAACGCCCATTTGGGCATTGAAATCTCCCATGAGCACGAGATTGTTCTAATTTCTCTGGCTTTACCGTTTTGACTTGACCAGAGATCCAACTCTTCTGTGTCTTCCGTTTTTAAAGTACATAATATAGCTGTATTGCTTCGCATCTCGCTTATGCCCAAAAGTCCCACTTCAGGTTTTCGATAGCTCGTGTAAACTGCTTTGTTTTTGTGTGTTTGTTTTTGTTGGCTGATATGTTGAAGAGTGGTAGTCTGTGAGGGTAACCGACTAAACATGGACGATTTTCTTATGTTTATGTTAATTGTTTTTGGTTTCGCTTCTAGTAGACATTAGAAAAACGTCAGTTTTGTAAGTACCAGACCGGGAAATTGCTGTGTCCGGCCAGTTTTAAATCCTGCAAAATGTTCGATAATGTCATATCTTTTTAAGCATTTTATGTAAAATTATTTAATAAGGGTTTAGCTTCTGATTGCGCTAAGAGGATCTCATTGAGACCTAAAAGGATTAAGCTCGATTGTTTGAAAAAGTTGAAAAACCGCAATAACAAAGTGCTTAAACTCTCACCATTGACCGTCAAAATAGCAAGATAATCGCTATGGAACAACTGAATCCGGTTTAAGTTCTTAAACTCAGAACCGACTCTACTCTGCACTTAACTCAACACGCTCCAGTCTACCGGGTATAAATGGATCCCGGAAAACAACATATGCATTGCATTAGTCCTTCAGCCAGCTTGATTGCACCAACATACGATCCTTGCTCTCAAATGGCAATACATCTCTAATGGACGCAAAAGTAGAATTTGCGTATGCCTTTATAGGAATTGGCAGAAACTTGAAAAATATTCGAATAAGCTTTCAGAGAATGTTTAAACAAAATTAATCTGTCAGAGAGCTAAAGTACAAAAACAAATGCTCTGAATTGTACGTACGGTAGCAACAATTTATGACAATTTGTAAGTTATAGTAGATCTATTCCCACATACGGAATAATATTATAATTTCATTTCATTCCGTATGGTCAAGAATACCACTCTAAATCCCTTCGACTGTACATTTTGTTGTTGATTTTGCACTTGATTATTTAGGTATAATTAAAGAGAAATAAACATGGTTTCACAATTCAATTTCTATTTGAGCAAATTTATCTTTTAATAAAATGAGAATTTTGCTAAAATAATATTTAGACCTCCTCTAGGTTATGGCAAATAATGGCAAATGCGCTTGGCTTCCTCCTTTGATTTCCATATCTCATCCACAATAAATATTGGTTGTAGTCGCTCTTCCTGCATTAAAGATAAATAAACTTACCCTAAATAAACTGCTGTATGGGAGGCTGTGGTTCTTTTATGCTGCCTTCGGCGCCAGCAACGTCTTCGCCACCCCTAATTTCAGGTGCTTAATTTCGCAGTTGAATTTATTTAATTTAGTGAGAAATAGGCAGCCATCCCTCTACATAATTCAGGATCTGATATCGCTGTTGTAGAACTTGACTTTGTGGAAATTTTCGACAACAATCTGTGAGGACCATTCAATTCCTGGTTATACCAGAAAGGGAGCGAGATGTAATTTGAAACAGAATTTTACGTTGCGCTAAGAGGGCTTTTGTGTTAGACTCTCGACTTCGGAGGATTTGCAGATTGCCGTTTTATTATTTCATACACATTGAGTGCTCTTCTCTTCCAAAAGCAAATACAGAGTCGCCGGTAAAAACTTGAGCCCTGTATGGCCTTCTATCGCTGTCGAGACCTAAAAACCCTTCATATTTTAACGTTATTGTTAACATTTGACATTCATTACGCCATTTTAAATTTAAATAAATCGAAAAAAACGGTTTAAAAGCTATTTTGTATACTAGTAGCAGTGAAATAACGTTATATAACCGCTGCTTTTAGTAGACAATATAAGTAATACCTAGATCTCTCCAGATAAAAGAACAAAAAATTAAAAAAACCATGTACTCATAAAAGACGTAAAAACTTATCGCTGATTTAAATCATCTTCCAATAATAACAAAAAAAAAGCAACAGTAAACATTGGAAAACAAAAGAATACAAAGTTTAACCTAAAAGATTTGGAAAATAAAAAAGTTGTCTAAGAAACACCGGAATCGGGAGATGTAAAAAAGGTATGAAAGCATAAGAAATACGAAATTGTACCATTGTGTATGTATTGTATTGCAGCAGACAATTAAAAGCAGAATTAAGTCGTTAAAAGTAAACTCAAAGGTAAACAGAAGAGAAAGAAGGCTAAACAAATATGTAGACAAAGAAAAAGAAAGTATTTATCAGAATATAAAAAAAGCAATAGAAAAATTGCCTAAGCCACTAGACATTCAAATATAATACGTCATATAAAAGCACAAAGATCTAGGTGGCTAAGACATGATTGCAGACATCCTAGAAAGGTACTAGTTGGTACTAGACTGATCGAGAAATAGAAGAATAAAGGAAAATAAAAGAAGATAGAAGTCGTTAGCAAAAATGATAGAAAGAGAAGAAGAACAAAACAAATGTTTAGTAAGAGAGCAAAGAAAAAGGTAGGGTAAGAATGAGGTGAAAAGAATACAGAACAGGTGAGAGAATAAAAGTATCTGGGATTTTTGTGTGAAGAAAGAAATAATGAGACAACTAGTAAAAAAGAGAAACCAAATGACTGCGTGAGAGGAGAGCATGACATATTTTGACAGTCTGGTATAAAGTCTAATAATGTATGGAGCCGAAATTTGGGGATGGAAAGAATGAGAGAAAATATGAAAAGTAAGAAGGTCTATATCGAGAGAAAATAATAAAGAATAGAAGCAGGAAAAACGCCGCAAACTTTAAAGATAAGATAGAAGATAGAAAAAGATGCAAAATATTAAAAAAAAGTGTTAAGCAAAAAATCAGATAAAGACATGGAAAAAGAAACAATTGGTTCAGTGTAGATGAGAAAAAAAGAGAAGCAAATTATGTAGAATTTAAAGACAGAGACAGAGACAAGCAAGAAATGAGAGGAAAAATTAGAGAGAGTGTACGTATAATAATGGATACATGAAACTGATTACAGCAAAGTTGCTGGAATATGTAGAGAAAGAAAACAAGAAAGAGCGAAAGATTTAGATGTGGCAATGAAGAAAGAGACAGATTTTGAATAGAATAAAATGAAAGAAAATGTAGAATGTGTAGAAGAGAAAAAGAAACATAATGAAAGAAAAGAAAGAGGCGATAGAATAGATGAAAATGATGAGGGTGAGAAAAAGATTAAATCAGAGGGTAAAGAAGAATGAATTAAAAGGAGAGATGATAGAAAGGGAGAAAATGGAAAAAGAAGGGCAAGGAAGTATATAAAATAAAAAAGAAAAACAGAAGCTAAGAAAAACGATAAAGGAGAATAGGAAACAAGAAGGAAAAAAAATAAGTGACAGAAAAAGAAAATATTTATTTTATACTTATGTGCACGGCTGTATAAGCAAATAAACATTTATTATAAAAAAAATATCTAAATGGGAGTGATAACCGAATTGAACATCTGCCCACTTCTTACGTCTTCAGGTGTACAATTAAAGCTAAGGAAAGAAAGAGGCAATAGAATAGATGAGGGTGAGAGAAGGATTAAAACAGAGGGTAAAGAAGAATGAATAAAAAAGAGAGATGATGGAAAGGAAGAAAATAGATAAAAGTATATAAAATAAAAAAAAAAGACAAAGGCTAAGAAAAACGATAAGGAAGAATAGTAAAAAAGAGATGGGAAACAAAAAGAAGAAAAAATAAAAGACAGAAAAAGAAAATATTTATTTTATACTTATGTGCACAGCTGTATAAGCAAATAAACATTTAATATAAAAAAAGTATGCCTAAATGGGAGTGATAACCGAAATAAACATCTTCCCACTTCTTACGTCTTTAGGTGTACAATTAAAGCTAAGGAAAGAAAGAAGCAATAGAATAGATGAAGGTGAGAGAAGGATTAAAACAAAGGGTAAAGAAGAATGAATAAAAAGGAGAGATGATGGAAAGGAAGAAAATAGAAAAAGAAAGGCAAAGAAGTATGTAAAATAAAAAAAAAGACAGAGGCTAAGAAAAACGATAAGGGAGAATAGTAAAAGAGAGATGAAAAACAAAAAGAGAAAAAATAAGTGACAGAAAAAAGAAAATATTTATTTTATACTTATGTGCACCGCTGTATAAGCAAATAAACATTTATTATAAAAAAAATATGTCTAAATAGAAGTGATAACCGAATTAAACATCTTCCCACTTCTTACGTCTTCAGGTGTACAATTAAAGCTAAGGAAAGAAAGAGGCGATAGAATAGATGAAAATGATGAGGGTGAGAGAAAGATTAAATCAGAGGGTAAAGAAGAATGAATAAAAAGGAGAGATGATGGAAAGGAAAAAAATAGAAAAAGAAAGGCAAAGAAGTAAATAAAATAAAAAAAAAGACAGAGGCTAAGAAAAACGATAAGGGAGAATAGTAAAAGAAAGATTAAAAACAAAAAGGAGAAAAAATAAGTGACAGAAAAAAAAAATATTTATTTTATACTTATCTGCACCGCTGTATAAGCAAATAAACATTTATTATAAAAAAAATATGCCTAAATGGGAGTGATAACTACTGAATTGAACATCTTCCCACTTCTTACGTTTTCAGGTGTACAATTAAAGCTAAGGAAAGAAAGAGGCAATAGAATAGATGAAGGTGAGAGAAGGATTAAAACAGAGGGTAAGAAAGAATGACTAAAAAGGAGAGATGATGGAAGGGAAGAAAATAGAAAAAGAAAGGCAAAGAAGTATGTAAAATAAAAAAAAAGACAGAGACTAAGAAAAACGATAAGGAAGAATAGTAAAAGAGAGATAAAAAACAAAATGGAGAAAAAAGAAAAAAAGAGCAAAATGAATAAAAATGATATTAAAAGAGAAAGACAGATTAGACAAGATAGTGTATGAAGTAGAATAAGTGAAAAAAAAAACAAATATAAAGCGAGAAGAAAAAAAAAACGAAACTTAATTAGGTACTTATTAAGTACCATTAAGTAACATAAGTACCTAATTAAGTTTCGTTTTACTACATCTTGTTTAATTTGTCTTTCTCTTTTAAAATCTTTTTCATTCATTTTTTTCTTTCTTTCTTTTTTCTCCGGCCTGCTTCTCATATCTTTAATGTGTTCTATAGTTTCTCTTTCTCTTCCACACATTCTAGATTTTGTCTCATATTCTTCCATGCAAAATCTGTTTTCTTCTTTATTATTTACGCACCTAAATCTTGTTCTCTCTCTTTCTCTGATTTTTTTTTGTAACACTGTATGCCCCAAATGTATTTAGTAACACAACATTGACATCAAAAATGATTATATAAGTGTTTTTTAAAACAACAACACTTTGTTTTTTGAAAAACGTTGCCAAATGTTTTTCTTAAAAATGTCGTTACGTTAAAAATTAGAGCTTCTAGTTGTTGTTTATGAATTCTAAATCATAAGAAAAAACAAAAATAATATAGATATTGCTGTTATTATAAATGCTTAACACATCCAAACAATAAAATTCAGCAAAAACAAATTGAAGTTGGTTTTTTTTTCATAGAAAGAATCTTCCTTCATGTGTGCATGTGAATGTTTGCTATGGGATTTGGGGAATCAGATATCTATCCATTCTCCCTCAGGACCTTTGGCCTTTAATATGTGGGGTCAAAGAGGCGAATCGGTTATTGTCGAATATCGGCATCCAATAAATTCAGCTACTTTGGCGGAGCTATAACACTTAAGTTCTTCAGAGAGAACGTGTGTTACTCAAAGGAGTGTAGCTTGTGACAGGAACTTTGATTTCTTACCGGGAACGGAACCGCAGCCAATATACAACTTCTGGACGTCTTAAGTTTATGGCGATTTTCAATTTATTTATTGGCTCCTAAGTATTAACACAGCACAGCAGTGTTAATCTAAAAAAAAATACTATTTTTCTTGATTTTGATAAAAATGATGAAAAATGGTGGATGCGCCACTAACAAAATGTTTCAAAGTGAAGAAAATAACAAAAAGAAGACAATTCGTTTCAATTTTGAATCAAATAAGTCATTATTTTATAGATTTTGATCAAATAGTTGAATGAAATTTGTTCTATGGCAGACCCAATCATTCTTAATCTTCAAAAGTGAGAAGAAAAAACAAAAAAAAAACATTTTTCTTTAATTTTGATTTAAATAAGTCATTATTTTGTCATATTTTATAAGATTTTAATAAAATAATTTAAAAATGGTAGATGCGCCAGATAGAAAATGGTTGGTAAATGGTTCTATGGTAAATCATTCTTAATCTCTAAAAGTGAGAAGAAAAAACAAAAAAAGACGTTTTTCTTTCATTCTGGTTTAAATAAGTCATTATTTTGCCATATTTTCCAGATTTTAATAAAATAGTTAAAAAATGGTGGATGCGCCAAATAGAAAATTGTTGGTAAATGGTTCTATGGCAGACCCAAGCATTCTTAATCTTCAAAAGTGAGAAGAAATAACAAAAAGAAGACGTTTTTCTTTAATTTTGATTTAAATAAGTCATTATTTTGTCTTATTTTATAGATTTTAATAAAATAGTTAAAAAATGGTGGATGCACCAAACAGAAAAATGGTGGTAAATGGTTCTATGGCAGACCCAATCATTCTTAATCTTCAAAAGTGAGAAGAAATAACAAAAAGAAGACGTTTTTTTTTTAATTTTGATTTAAATAAGTCATTATTTTGCCATATTTTCTAGATTTTAATAAAATAGTTAAAAAATGGTGGATGCCTCAAACAGAAAATTGTTGGTAAATGGTTCTATGGCAGACTGAATCATTCTTAATCTTCAAAAGTGAGAAAATAATATCAAAAAAAAGACATTTTTTTTAAATTTTGATTTAAATAAGTCATTATTTTATAGATTTTGATCAAATAGTTGAATGAAATTTGTTCTATGGCAGACCCAATCATTCTTAATCTTCAAAAGTGAGAAGAAAAAACAAAAAAAAAACAATTTTCTTTAATTTTGACTTAAATAAGTCATTATTTTGTCATATTTTATAGATTTTAATAAAATAGTTGACAAATTATGGATGCCCCAAACAGAAAATTGTTGGTAAATGGTTCTATAGCAGACCGAATCATTCTTAATCTTCAAAAATTAGAAGAAATATAAAAAAAGACGTTTTTCTTTAATTTTTATTTAAATAAATCATTATTTTGTCTTATTTTCTAAATTTTGATAAAATAGTTAAAAAATGATGAATGCCCCAAACAGAAAATTGTTGGTAAATGGTTCTATGGCAGACCCAATCATTCTTAATCTTCAAAAGTGAGAAGAAAAAACAAAAAAAAAACAATTTTCTTTAATTTTGACTTAAATAAGTCATTATTTTGTCATATTTTATAGATTTTGATAAAATAGTTGACAAATTATGGATGCCCCAAACAGAAAATTGTTGGTAAATAGTTCTATCGCAGACCGAATCATTCTTAATCTTCAAAATTAGAAGAAATATAAAAAAAAGACGTTTTTCTTTAATTTTTATTTAAATAAATCATTATTTTGTCTTATTTTCTAAATTTTGATAAAATAGTTAAAAAATGATGAATGCCCCAAACAGAAAATTGTTGGTAAATGGTTCTATGGCAGACCCAATCATTCTTAATCTTCAAAAGTGAGAAAAAATATCAAAAAACGTTTTTTTTTTAATTTTGATTTAAATAAGTCACTATTTTGTCATATTTTATAGATTTTAATAAAATATTTGAAAAATGATGGATGCCTCAAACAGAAAATTGTTGGTAAATGGTTCTATAGCAGACTGAATCATTCTTAATCTTCAAAAGTGAGAAAAAATATCAAAAAAAAGACATTTTTTTTAAATTTTGATTTAAATAAGTCATTATTTGGTCTTATTTTCTAGATTTTGATAAAATAGTTAAAAAATGATAGATGCCCCAAACAGAAAATTGTTGGTAAATGGTTCTATGGTAGACTTATCAATCATTCTTAATCTTTAAAAGTGAGAAGAAATAACAAAAAAAAAACGTTTTTCTTCAATTTTGATTTAAATGAGTCGTTATTTTGTCATATTTTATAGATTTTGATAAAATAGTTAAAAAATGGTGGATGCACCAAACAGAAAAATGTTGGTAAATGGTTCTATGGCAGACCCAATCATTCTTAATCTTCAAAAATGAGAAGAAATAACAGAAAGATGATGTTTTTCTTTAATTTTCATTTAAATAAGTCATAATTTTGTCTTATTTTCTAGATTTTGATAAAATAGTTAAAAAATGATAAATGCCCCAAACAGAAAATTGTTGGTAAATGGTTCTATGGTAAATCATTCTTAATCTTTAAAAGTGAGAAAAAATAACAATAAAAAATACGTTTTTTTTTAATTTTGATTTAAATAAATCATTATTTTGCCATATTTTCCAGATTTTAATAAAATAGTTAAAAAATGGTGAATGCGCTAAATAGAAAATTGTTGGTAAATGGTTCTATGGCAGACCCAAGCATTCTTAATCTTCAAAAGTGAGAAGAAATAACAAAAAGAAGACGTTTTTCTTTAATTTTGATTTAAATAAGTCATTATTTTGTCTTATTTTATAGATTTTAATAAAATAGTTAAAAAATGGTGGATGCACCAAACAGAAAAATGGTGGTAAATGGTTCTATGGCAGACCCAATCATTCTAAATCTTCAAAAGTGAGAAGAAATAACAAAAAGAAGATGTTTTTTTTTAATTTTGATTTAAATAAGTCATTATTTTGCCATATTTTCTAGATTTTAATAAAATAGTTAAAAAATGGTGGATGCACCAAATAGAAAAATGTTGGTAAATGGTTCTATGGCAGACCCAATCCTTCTCAATCTTCAAAAATGAGAAAAAATAACAAAAAGAAGATGTTTTTCTTTAATTTTGATTTAAATAAGTCACTATTTTGTCATATTTTATAGATTTTAATAAAATATTTGAAAAATAATGGCTGTCTCAAACAGAAAATTGCTGGTAAATGGTTCTATGGCAGACCCAATCATTCTTAATCTTCAAAAGTGAGAAGAAATAACAAAAAAAAACCGTTTTTCTTCAATTTTGATTTAAATAAGTTATTATTTTGTCATATTTTATAAATTTTAATAAAATAATTTAAAAATGGTAGATGCGCCAGACAGAAAATTGCTGGTAAATGGTTCTATGGCAGACCCAATCATTCTTAATCTTCAAAAGTGAGAAGAAATAACAAAAAAAAAACCGTTTTTCTTCAATTTTGATTTAAATAAGTTATTATTTTGTCATATTTTATAAATTTTAATAAAATAATTTAAAAATGGTAGATGCGCCAGACAGAAAATTGCTGGTAAATGGTTCTATGGCAGACCCAATCTTTCTTAATCTTCAAAAGTGAGAAGAAATAACAAAAAAAAAGACGTTTTTCTTTAATTTTGATTTAAATAAGTCATTATTTTGTCATATTTTATAGATTTTAATAAAATATTTGAAAAATGATGAATGCCTCAAACAGAAAATTGTTGGTAAATGGTTCTATAGCAGACCGAATCATCCTTAATCTTCAAAAGTGAGAAAAAATATCAAAAAAAGACGTTTTTCCATAGTTTTGATTTAAATAAGTCATTATTTTGTCTTATTTTCTAGATTTTGATAAAATAGTTGAAAAATGATAGATGCCCCAAACAGAAAATGGTTGATAAATGGTTCTATAACAGACCCAATCATACTTAATCTTCAAAAGTGAGAAAAAAAGCAAAAAAAAAAACGTTTTTCTTTAATTTTGATTCAAATGAGTCATTATTATGTTATATTTTACATATTTTGATAAAATAGTTGAAAAATGGTAGATGCGCAAAATAGAAAATTGTTGGTAAATGGTTCTATGGCAGACCCAATCATTCTTAATCTTCAAAAATGAGAAGAAATAACAGAAAAAAGACGTTTTTCTTTAATTTTGATTTAAATAAGTCATTATTTTGTTGAATTTAATGGATTTTTATAAAATAGTTAAAAAATGGTGGATGCGCCAAATAGAAAATTGTTCTATAGCAGACCCAATCATTCTTAATCTTTAAAAGTGAGAAGAAAAAACAAAAAAAATACATTTTTCTTTAATTTTGATTTAAATAAGTCATTATTTTGTCATATTTTATAGATTTTAATAAAATATTTAAAAAATGATGGATGCTCCAAACAAAAAATTGCTGGTAAATGGTTCTATGGCAGACCCAATCATTCTTAATCTTTAAAAGTGAGGAGAAATAACAAAAAAAACACGTTTTTTTTTAAATTTTGTTTTAAATGAGTCATTATTTGGAATATTTTATAAATTTTGACAAAATAGTTGAAAAATGGTGGATGCGCCAGTTACAGTTAATTGTTCTATGGCAGTCGCTATTCTTAATTTTTAAAAGCGAGAAGATATAACAAGAAAAAAATGTTTTTTTTTTTTATTTTGTTTAGATGAGTTATTATTTTATAATATAACTTACATTTTATTAAAATTTTTTCAGTTTTTAGAGTAATACAACCCTTTAAATCTTTAAGATTAATTCACTTATTAAAACGCATTTAATTTCAACATTATAATAGTTGACAGTTTTTGATTTTTTAAGTCAATTAAAAAAATTTTAATCAAAAGACATTTTTTTTTAAACTTGCTGTCTTATTTTTACTATTTCACTAATAAAGCGTTATTTTAGGCTAAAAAAAGCTTAAAATCTCTATATCTAAGCAAAAAAACATAATAAAATGCGCTTTAAACGTTGTCAGTTCTGACAAAACACATACATCTCAGACAAATGCCTCTCAAAAATGCCAGAGATTAACCAATCTAATTAGATCGACTATTTACTTTAAATGGGTTTTTTCTCTTTTTTTCTAACAAATAAGACAAGTATGTATATAGTTTTTAGCACTTATCGCGCAAAGATCAGCATTGCAAAACGATTTTCCCGCACCCCGATGTGCGTTCTATATTTTTATAATTCATTTTGTAGCAAATTTTAGATTTTAAATCACATTCGGTGGCAATGTTGAAACTTTTGTTTTTGATATATCTCAGATTTTAGTTTTCCTTCGTAGATCTCAATACTTTTTATGCCTCGGCAGGCTAATAAATATCAATTAATCGCAAACCAGCTGCTTCGTGACATTTTCCGAAAGTTTATACGATTTCTCTCTTGTCTTCTATAAATTTCTTTTTTCATTCTGCACAATAACGGTCATTCCAAGCTCAGTCGGTTGTAAAATTGTAGAAATGCGACTGACTTTACTCCCTACGGCATTGCAGAGACGTCTCGACGTCACAAGGTGGCTGGAGACGCTTACTTTCTAAAAAGATGAATAATTCAAAAAACAATGATTTTCAGAGCCGTACTCCAATATATAATCTGGGCCGCTCTCGGTTACTGCACGTCCTCCTAGCCTATTACCGAGATTGAGTCTTGCGATATCTATGGTTAATAATTCAGTTTTATACTGAAATTTTCACTTTAATTTGAGGGAAATATCAATCCTGGTCTTTCATTTTCAAACTTTATGCCGCCAGACAAGATCTGTCTGATTTTATTTTATTAAAAAAGTCATAACAATTTTCCAGAAAATTGAATAAGGAATATATTCCCGCCATCAATGTCATTTATAGTCGAAATCCAAATCATTTTTCCCCTAAATTTGTCAAGAAATCTCTAATTTAATATTTATAAATTTTTAATTTATAAATATTTATTTATAAAAGAGTCTTCAGATTGCCTTGTGATAGGATTTAAAGCAATCTTTTACTGTATTACCCCTTCAAGGGGTAGTAAATTGAAAGAGAATGTTATATATTAAGATAGTAATGGCCTGGTTAGTACTCGTTGCGGCGGCGGCCAAAATTGTTCTCCCGTACCGGCTTAGATTGGGGAGAGCGTAAGAGCAAAAATACTCCTTCTCTCCCAAAAAAATAATAATTAATAATTTTTTTAAATATACTTATTGGTCAAACAACTAAGACGAGTTCAAAATCGCTAAAACATTTTCAAAAACTTAAAAAATCTTAAAAAACTACCTAAGCTTAATTAAAGCTTTTTGAATTCAAACCTATGATTGGTTTTTGTCTAAGATTTTTTGTTTTGGATTATCTTAAATATTTTTCAAAAATAATAATTTTTTTGGTTTACTTTTTCTTTAATAAAAATAATTTTTAAAAATTTTCAAATTTAATTTTATTGTTGACTTGCAGTGCTTTGTACTGTTTCCTTCTCTAAATGTAGCAGACACGAAATAAGACCAAAAATAATTAATTGGACTATTATCAGAACAGGAAATTATCTAATTCATTTCCTCGTAAAAACTTTTCTCTCTGGATTAACTACGACATAATGCAATTTTCTCTTTTCCGAATAAAACGAACAAGATTAAAACGTCACTCCTAACAAACTGCATGTTTTCACTTTTAGATAAACGTGCTGTAAAGCGATAAAGTGTCAAATAAAAGTACAGCTTTTCTAAAAGATTTTTTTTTTAATTAAGATTTATTAAATATTATATTTATATTGCAATCATTAATAAATATTAAAATTGGCAGTGCAAATGTATGAATAAATTTGATCTGATTAGAATCAGCTTGTATTATTCATTTTTGTGCCTCTTGCTATATTAAAATTTAACAAATAGCGACACCTATTAATAGCTTCTTCAATTGATGTTAAAAAGCCAGGCGTCTAAGTTTTGATGAAGAATGGTGAATGCACCAATCACAAAACGTGAGAAGAAATAACAAAAAGAAGACAAACGTTTTTTTCTTTTTAATTTTGGTTCAAATTAGCTATTATTTTGTGATATTTTATGAATTTTGATAAAATACATGTATACCTTTTGATGTATTAAAATGTAATAAGTAGCGACACCTATTAATAGCTTCTTCAATTGATGGTAAAAAACCAGGCGTCTACGTTTTGATGAAGAATGGTGAATGCACCAATCACAAAACGTGAGAAGAAATAACAAAAAGAAGACAAACGTCTTCTTTTTTTTAATTTTGGTTCAAATAAGTCATTATTTTGTAATATTATATAGATTTTGATGAAATAGTTGAAAAATGGCGAATTCGCCAAAAACAAAATTTTTAGTAAATTGTTCTATGACAGTTGCTACCATTCATCATCTTTAAAAATAAGAAAACATATTAGAAAAAAATTTTTTGGTTCAAATTAGCTATTATTTTGTGATATTTTATGAATTTTGATAAAATACATGTATACCTTTTGATGTATTAAAATTTAATAAGTAGCGACACCTATTAATAGCTTCTTCAATTGATGGGAAAAGCCAGGCGTCTACGTTTTGATGAAGAATGGTAAATGCATCAATCACAAAACGTGAGAAGAAATAACAAAAAGAAGACAAACGTCTTCTTCTTTTTAATTTTGGTTCAAATGAGTCATTATTTTGTAATATTATATAGATTTTGATGAAATAGTTGAAAAATGGTGAATTCGCCAAAACAAAATTTTTAGTAAATTGTTCTATGACAGTTGCTACCATTCATCATCTTTAAAAATAAGAAAACATATTAGAAAAAAATTTTTTGGTTCAAATTAGCTATTATTTTGTGATATTTTATGAATTTTGATAAAATACATGTATACCTTTTGATGTATTAAAATGTAATAAGTAGCGACACCTATTAATAGCTTCTTCAATTGATGGGAAAAAGCCAGGCGTCTACGTTTTGATGAAGAATGGTGAATGCACCAATCACAAAACGTGAGAAGAAATAACAAAAAGAAGACAAACGTCTTCTTCTTTTTAATTTTGGTTCATTATTTTGTAATATTTTATAGATTTTGGTAAAATAGTTAAAAAATGGTGGATGCGCCAAATACAAAATGTTTAGTAAATGTTTAGATCATTTCATCCCTTACAACAAGCAGATTTACTAAAATAAATTTGTTAATATTAAAACAATTGACAATAAACCCAAAAAAACATTTTATTTATATTAAACGAGAGTATAGATGCGCACTCTCCGGCTGCTTATCCTACTCTTTTGAGTAAGATAAGCAGCCATACTCTCATGTAAGAATAGCTGTTGAATAATTTTGATCTGATTAGAGCCGGCTTATATTATTTATTTTTGTGCTTTTTGCTATATTAAAATGTGATAAGTAGCGACACCTATTAATAGCTTCTTTAATTGATGGTAAAAAGCCAGGCGTCTACGTTTTGATGAAGAATGGTGGATGCGCCAATCACAAAATGTTTAGTAAATTGTCTTAAGGCAGTCGCAAACAAATAAAATCAGCCAGTATTTTGTAATATTTTATAGATTTTGATAAAATAGTTGAAAAATAGTGAATGCGCCAAATATAAATTGTTTAGAAAATGTTTAGGTCATATCATCTCTTACAACGAGCAGATTTACTAAAATAAATTTGTTAAGATTAAAACAATTGATAGTGAACTCAAAAAACATTTTCTTGCTACTACCAGTGCATGAAAGATACACTTTCTGCCGTGGAATCGCAGCTGAAACTACGTACTTTCGACTGGAGTAGCAAGAAATAGTATATTGCACTACAAGGGCAGAAAGTTGAGATTCGTGCACTGCGCGCCATGATGTCTTTCATGCCCGTGTAGTGTATACTAGTTTTCTTGCTACTCCAGTCGACAGTACGTAGTGTCGGCTGCGATTCCACGGCAGCAAGTGCAGGACCTGAACTGCGCGCCATAATGCTCTAGGCTAGTCACTCCCGCTAAAAGAAGGCGCGCGCATACTCTACTAGTGCATGAAAGATACACTTTCTGCCGTGGAATCGCAGCCGGAACCACGTACTTTCGACTGGAGTAGAAGGAAAACTAGTATACACTTCACGAGCAGAAATTTGAGAGCCCTGAACTGCGCGCCATGATGCCCTCGGCTGGCGCGCAGTGCAGGAATCTCAACTTTCTGCCCTTGTAGTGTAATATACTATTGTTTTATATTGAACGAGAGTATAGGTGCGCACCCTCCGGGTGCTTAATAAAAATTAAAATCAAGTCTGACTCAAATTACCGATGTCTCTTCAAAATGAGATAAATAAACAAACACATGGATTAATGAGCTTTTTAATTATCCTATCTAGTTTACGATGGCTTTTGGCGTGCTCAACGTGTATAAGCAGACGAAAGTCGTAAAAAAGCACGATCGAGTACTTTGTACAACGTTTTTTTTTTGTAAATGGAAAGTTCAATTTGAAAAGAATGGAGTTCATTGCACATGATAGCCTTGTTTCGCACATACTCCTCTACTTGCATCCTGTATGCTGGCGATCAGGCAGTAAATACATCAAACTGTATCGATGGGTTCCGGTCGCTGATTCCGGTTCAACGAGAGGATATACGACCGGAAACGCTCGGATATGATGTTGTAGGACACAAATAATATATTCATATCAACCCACCATGTCTAACTCCTCCAATAAAAGTCTTGCAAAGACATAAAAATATACGTAGTAAAAAATGAAGAAGAAAAGTTCTACATAAACAAAGAAGAAAAAAAAAATGACAACAACAAAAAAAATACGAAAGATGCGCCTATTGCAGCTGAAATGCTGCAAAATTTGGAAGAAAAAGGGATAAACAAGATAACCGAATTGTACAAGAAAGTATGGAAAGGAAAAAAAAACACCAAAAGTCTAAAAAGTATTAAAAAAAAGTAAATATAATATATCTCGGTTTCATACACATACAATATCTATTTGAATCACAAAGCCGGAAACTGGTATTTTGCAAGGCGAGTGAAGCTACAAGCCCTTGCAAAAACGTTTCCGGACGTGTGATTCACAAGACTTTTTGACAAATAAATAAATTTAATTTAAGCAAGTTCTCTTATTTATTGAAAAATAATAATTGGTTTTGACATTTTGAAAATCATTTGAGGTCTAAAAAAGTGATTTTGTTGTTTTTACGTTTTATACATAAATGCGAAACAGTAGCAATAGAAAGCCATTGAACAATTCTAGTATTTTATTACAAGAATTGCTTGTTTGTTATCTTACCTTTTGACATAAATTTGTTTAGTGTAATGTACACAACTATTATGTATTTTCTTTATACAAACCCCAGCCTTCTTATAATTTTGCAAAGCCAGTAAAGCTACAAACCCTTGCAAAAGCGTCCCCGGACGAGTGATTCACAAAATTTTTTGACAAATAAATAAATTTAATTTAAGCAAGTTTTCTTATTTATTGAAAAATAATAATTGGTTTTGACATTTTGAAAATTATTTGCGGTCTGAAAAAGTGATATTGTTGTTTTTACGTTTTATACATAAATGCGAAACAGTAGCAATAGAGAGCCATTGAACAATTCTAGTATTTTATTACAAGAATTGCTTGTCTGTTATCTTACCTTTTGACATAAATTTGTTTAGTGTAATGTACACAACTATTATGTATTTTCTTTATACAAACCCCAGCCTTCTTATAATTTTGCAAAGCCAGTAAGGCTACAAGCCCTTGCAAAAGCGTTCTCGGACGTGTGATTTACAAGATTTTTTCACAAAAAAATAAATTTAATTTAAACAAGTTCTCTTATTTATTGAAAAATAATATTTTGTTTTGACATTTTGAAAATCATTTGAGGTCTAAAAAAGTGATTTTGTTGTTTTTACGTTTTATACATAAATGCGAAACAGTAGCAATAGAGAGCTATTGAACAATTTTAGTATTTTATTACAAGAATTGCTTGTTTGTTATCTTACCTTTTGACATAAATTTGTTTAGTGTAATGTACACAACTATTACGTATTTTCTTTATAAAAGCCCCAGCCTACTTGTGATTTTGCAAAGCAAGTGAAGCTACAAGCCCTTGCAAAAACGTTCCCGGACGTGTAATTCACAAGACTTTTTGACCAATAAATAAATTTAATTTGAACAAGTTCTCTTATTTATTGAAAAATAATAATTGGTTTTGACATTTTGAAAATTATTTGCGGTCTGAAAAAGTGATATTGTTGTTTTTACGTTTTATACATAAATGCGAAACAGTAGCAATAGAGAGCCATTGAACAATTCTAGTATTTTATTACAAGAATTGCTTGTCTGTTATCTTACCTTTTGACATAAATTTGTTTAGTGTAATGTACACAGCCATTACGTATTTTCTTTACAAAAGCTCCAGCCCTCTTACGTGATTTTTATTCCCTTGTGTTTACTATGTGATTTACTACAAAAGCTCTTGCAAATGGGACAAGTAACTGAAGAACCATCCCTTCGGGTCTACTCTAGACATATAGGGTCTAAGAAAACCTCTTATTTCTTTCCCTGTCCTACATCAAACTTTATATATACATTTATTCCTGCTATCGGTCAACAAAAACCTGTCCATACTTAGCACAAAGTATAGAGCAAACAAATGGGGCTGAAAGTGGATAATCTGATTAGCTTGGCGTAGAGCCAAGCTAATACATAGTCTACGGCTACGGTGTCGTATTTTATTTATTATTCCGACAAGCGAAACTGTGCCAGGAGAGAATGTAATAATATCAGATACACCTCATCAGCCTCCATTTAAACGCTTTTATTCAACAAAAATCTTAAAATAAATTAAATCAAAAACAAAAAAATTGCGTTGATCTTATCATACTTCTTGTAAAAAAAAGATATTTTTATTCAAAAGTCATTTACGTAGAAACCTTATTTTTCAAATTTTTAATGTAAGGCAGCTTCTAATAGATGTCGCTGAATAATTCTACTGATAACGTATAAAATCCTTAAATCGTAGGTAGCCAAACGCTACTGAAGTGTTTAAAAATAGCAATCCTTCTACATCGGTCCACTTTCACCTGTGATATAAAGGCTTTTCAGTTTGTACTAAATAGTTATAGCTTGTGCTGCTACGCCGCGGCTTGGCAATGCCACCCGCACTTGCAATATATCATTTTCTGGACTAGTTATTCAAATAATTATTTCATTCCAGCAGTTACTACCGACCTAGTACCTACAAAAGTGACATTTGTCAATCGAACGAGCTTGACAACTTTGGCATAAAAAAAAATATAAACTAGACATTGCTTAAATAAACTAAGAAAACCTACTTTTTTTGGACCGAAAAATGGCTGTTTCCGGCCGATTTTGAATCCTGCAAAACGGTTGATAATGGCTTTATTTATATATTATTTACTTTTTTGTTGAAGCAACACTTTACTTCCGCTGCCGCATGTCGAGGTAAAACACAAAATCGGGTTAATCTGATTAGCCATGATTATAATATGACCTATATAATGCGGATTTCCATAATATGGCCGTTTATTTCTAAATTAACTACATCACATTATATATTTAGAGCCAAAAGTAGTTCTGACATCACATTTCCAACAGGAAAATTAGCAGAAAATCAACAAATTCCGGCTAAAACCATTGTTTTCAGTCAATAATAAGTCTACTGAAAAGGTATCAAATTGTTCAGTGCCATGATTATAAAGCGTCCGCTGCACAAAAAGACGGCTTAAAACAGCTTTCAATTGATGGTATTATTGAAAACGTGTAAACAAATTTTCCTTGTTTTAGCAAACTTGCTCTTCAACCGAGTGTCCTCCTGGTGCTTACACAACTGATGTTTTCCCAAGCCTCGCTGTTTTTCTATAGGATAGGTGAAATGAAAAAGCTTAGATCAGAAAAAAAGTTTTCTCAACCTAATACGTTAAATGTGTGAAGCGTTCAGATGAAAAACCGGATTTCCTTCAATGATTTTCCATTATTGGAGAAAATATTTATCGCTTTCGAATATTATTTATATTCGTCTAATTAATCCAAAAAAACACGAAACTTAATTAACAAATAAAAAAACAAAATGGCCGATTGTACTGTGAATAGCGTTCGAACGCTAATTACGCTAGTGTGTACACCTCTACATTTATATAACTTAGATCTTCACAGACAAACTCAAATTTTTTTAAGTTAAACCACACTGGCAACAGTTTTTAAATGAGAAATTTTAGCACAGACAAAACAATATTATTTTTTGAAAAATATAAGATCACAGATGATTTTCCATTATTGGAGAGAATATTTATCGCTTTCGAATATTATTTATATTCGTCTAATTAATCCAAAAAAACACAAAACTTGATTAACAAATAACAAAATAAAATGGCCGATTGTACTGTAAATAGCGCTCGAACGCTAATTACGCTAGTGTGTACACCTCTGCATTCATATAGCTTAGATCTTCACAAACTAACTCAAATTTTATTAAATTAAACCACACTGGCAACGGTTTTTAAATGAGAAATCTCAGCACAGACAAAACAATAAAATTTTTTAAAAAATATAAGATCACAGATGATTTTCTATTATTGGAGAGAATATTTATCGCTTTCGAATATTATTTATATTCGACTAATTAATCCAAAAAAACACAAAACTTGATTAACAAATAACAAAATAAAATGGCCGATTGTACTGTAAATAGCGCTCGAACGCTAATTACGCTAGTGTGTACACCTCTGCATTCATATAGCTTAGATCTTCACAGATTAACTCAATTTTTTTTAAATTAAACCACAATGGCAACAGTTTTTAAATGAGAAATCTCAGCACAGACAAAACAATATTATTTTTTGAAAAATATAAGATTACAGACAACAGTTTAATTAAAAGAAAAATTGGTTGGAACATATTATTATAATATTCAAAAATTAACAGAAAATGTATTCGATTACAGAATAAATATTGTTTAATTTAAAACAAACATTTAGGTAAAAATTGTACTACAAGTTCAAAAAAAAAATCAGAGATTAGAAAATTTAGCTATTTGTGTATTTAGTGTGTACAGAAAGCAGATTTCGTGCCGAGCGCCAGCGAGGTATAAAAGAACAACCGCATAACAGCTGACAAACTGCTGGCTAGTTTTATAAGTGACCGTAGAAATAGAAAATTTTTATCTTCAGCCTCTTAAATATCTATCTCTTAAAAAAAAGTTTTTAAAAATCTGAGAAAACTACGCTGTTTTTATAAAAAAAATTGAAAAAAGCAGGAAGATTTTATGTAGAAAAGATGCCATCGGTTAGCAAATCATATGGCAAAAAAATTTTAACCAAAAACGTTTTTTTTTTGTTATTCTTTTAAACTTTTAGAGATTAAGAATGGTAGCGCCTGCTATAAAACAATTTACTACAAATTTTGTATTTGGCGCATCCATCATTTTTCGACATTTTGATCAATATCTATAAAATATAAAAAAATAATAACTTATGTCAACAAAAATTTAAGAAAAAAACGTTTTTTTTGTTATTTCTTCTTAGTTTTGTCGTTTAAAAAGATAAAAAAATGATATAGAACCGATAGGGAACTTAAAAGTTGATTCAAAAACTATAGTTTCTCATAGTAGAATTAATCATTAAAAAATATTAAAATGCAGTTTTTTCTATTTGTTTTCAATTAGTTTTTTATTACTATTTTTTTTTTAATCAAACGTGAGATAAAATTTTGAATATCAAAATCAAAAATTGTCAAAAACTGAATTGGTTTCAATGTAAACAATAATGATAATAAAAACCGTCTTAAGCACAGAACAAGTTTTCTGCCGGAGGTTTTTAGTTTTAAGCAACTGTGTCAATCTCGACTTCAATGTAGACTTACCTAGATGTATAAAAATAATTAATTTTATACGATAAAACCTTGCAAGCGTTCTTGTCTAAGATTATGTGCACCTAGCTGCCATGGCCAAAGTTAGAAGGAGATAAGATCTGTTATCAGGCTAGTTTACTGAAACAGAAATGTTAACACACCAGATCCGCACTTAACAACAAGTTATATTTGTTAACAGTATATGTGAGCTGATAAAAACAGTTTTAAGCACAGAGCAAGTTTTCTGCTGAAGGTTTTTAGTTTTAAGCAACTATGTCAATCTCGACACAAACATATTTACATGCTCTCCAAATACAACCAGCATGTCAATGTAGACTTACCTAGATGTATAAAAATAACTTATTTTATGTGATAAAGCCTTTCAAGTGTTCTTGTCTAAGATTATGTGCACCTAGCTGCCATGGCCAAAGTTAGAGGAAGATGGAATCAGTTATCAGGCTAGTTTACTGAAACAGAAAGGTTAACACACCAGATTTGCACTTAATAACAAGTTATATTTGTTAACAGTATACGTGAGCTGATAACTTGAGGCTCGTTTATGTCACCCGTTCTCTCGAATCTGTCTTAGAACATAGGATCTGTCACCAGGCTAGTTTACTGAAACAGAAATGTTAACACATTAGATTTGTTTTTAATAACAACTTATATTTGTTAACAGTGTACGTGAGCTGATAACTTTAGGCTTGTTTATGTCACCCGTTCTCTTAAATCTGACTTGGGAGATAGAATCTGTTACCAGGCTAGTTTACTAAAACAGAAAAGTTAACACACCAGTTTCGCACTCAATAACAAGTTATATTTGTGAACAGTATACGTGAGCTGATAACTTGAGGCTTGTTTATGTCACCCGTTCTCTCGAATCTGACTTGGAAGATAGAATCTGTCACCAGACTAGTTTACTGAAACAGGAAGGTTAATGCACTTAATAACAAGTTATATTTGTTAAGAGTATATGTATATCAGTACAAAAGAGAAGCTTATGCATCCACTATCTTGTAAGTTGTTTTTAGGAGCTAGAAAATTCGTTTTAGATAGTTAGCTTCGCTAGTTTCAGCGTCAAGTGGCAAGTTCTAATTAAATTATTTTGTAGCAAATTCCAGAGTTGGTATGAAGACGACGACACTTCAATTTCAAAATGTGGGTTAGACAGGAGATAATAATAACGATAGTGTACATAAAAGCAAAATCTACGCAGCAATTACACTCACTACATGTTTACCCATCTCCTTAATGCGTTCCTAAGTATGTAATTTCGAGTTCTTAGCAACAACAACAACACATTCTGATACTCTAATAATAAATTTCTGAGGCGAATTTGCTTCCAACTCCTCGGTTATCTCTCATTTTTGAAAGTAGACGCTTCAAAATAATAAAACACCCTGTCGTCGCGACAATTGCACCCTTTTCTCTCACCCTCTCAGCCCTGCCTATCGCAGGGCTAAAATATAACTTTTATCTTTCTCGTAATGTACCGTCGTCTCCTTAGTTCTTGCTGTTTTTACAACATTGTGAAAATACACAGATAAATCGGCTAGATAAGCGTACCGTACCTACACCTACCTGAAATTTAATTAAAATTTTCCTTCGAGTTATAAATTTTCGCGACGTCTATCTAATTGCGTCGAATTATTTTTACGAAAAGTTTTCGCATCGCCACTCAAGCTGTATTTAGGAACAGATTCAGAACCGACTCAACTCTCTTCCAAAAATATCAAATTTTTAAATAAATCTTTAATCAAAGTTGATCTCGTAGAAAGCAAATTTACTTTTAACTTATACCGCGATTCGTCGTCTCAAAGACCCTACAGAATATTAGATTTATGGCTGTCGAGGCTCGTGCTACACGACGAAGAACACTTCAGATCCTGTCGTGATCTATTGACATTGCCTTTAATTGAAATTAAATTTACAAGTGTTTCCGCAACAAAAACAAACTTTTTTTATGATTAGATAACCAATCGTTACCTGAAATACAGCGGATTAAATCTAGTGGAGGTTCGTGCGTTGATTGGCAAGGTAGGCGATGCAATCTTAAACAAGGCACCGACCGCGCCATGAAACAATAGAAATGATTTTTAAAGACAAGAGGTGTTGTTGTGTAGAGCAGCCAATGAAAGCGAACGCTTAAATCAGGTAGCTAGCTATCAGCGAATGAGAGCGCTTGCTCCATATATGAATCAACACCTCCCCCTTGTACTGTCTTCTTTCAGCCAATAAGAAAAACAGCTCTTACAAATGCTGCCTATGCGCTAATTTGACAATCAAATTCTTGTTCTAAATTTAAATTATTTATTGTCAACAGGTGGAAAATTTTTGAAATAGAAATGGTCTTTAGGTATAGATAAATTTAAGGTTATTTAGTAATCAAGCTGCACGTTATCTATTAAACTCATTAAAAAACTGGAGCTAGAAATGAGGTATTGTTTTCGATAAGCGCCAATGAAAACGAATTGTGTAATCAGCGAATGAGAACGTTTGTTGCATATATTAAACTCCTTCTTCTTGGTACTGCGCTTTTCCGGCCAATAAAAACGATTATTTTGCATACTTCACTTAGTGCTTCAAAATAAAACAGCCAATCAAGATTAGGAATTAACAAAAACGTGTCTAAATCAGTTAACGAAAGCGATTCTGTCTATCTATAAAACAGCTTAGGTTTGATACAATCTGACCAAATAACTATTGAATTGTAGCTGAAGAAATCTACGGCACATAACAAGGCAAAAAGAAGAGAAAGAAAAGGAAAAAAGACAGAAGAAAAAGTGAAGCTAGAAGAAGCAAAAGTCTTTGCGAGTAATAGAAGAATATTAAGATCACCAAAAAAAGCAAAAATCAAAGAGAAAACAGAGTTGAAGTTAGTTGTAAAAAAGCTAGATACATTAATTGAAGAAATTAAGCTGTAAAGACAAGAGAACAGAGAAAAAATAAGATTAAAAAGAAACAGAGTAAATGGGAGGAGAAATAAGTTGTATAAAAACGATAGAGAATTAGAGAAAAGAACAATAGTAATAACTAGAATTGAAGTAGGAAGAAACAAAAGAACTAATCGAAAACAAAAAAAATTGTAAAAACGGGAATAAACAAGCGGCACAAAATAGGTAAAAAAAGGTTAGAAGCAAAAAAAAAGCTATGACATAAAAAAAGACTGAGTAAAAAATCATTTAAGAACATTTCTATAGATGAACATTTATCAAAAACGGAGAGAAAAGTTTGCGAAAGAAAAGAGAGGGCAAGAAACAAATGCAAAAGTTGGACATGAAAAAATATTTATAAATAAAAAAATACACAAATAGAATGAAAAAGACCTAAAACTGCAGGTTTTAAAGAAAAAATAGAGAATAACAATAAAAGGTACAGGTAAATGTACAATAGAAACAAAAGAGACTAAAGAAATAAAAACAAAAAATGTAAAATAAATCGTGAACCGTCACGCGACGCCGAACAGATGTAAATCATCAAACAGCATTACAACAGGATCTAAATATAGCTTAAAAAACATAAAATATTTCTAATTTTTCATTTAATAATCATTCATTCCATTAAATTTAAATATTAGAATTAATTCAACAGCTTGATTGTTTTAATCAGTGGCTCAATGATGGTATTACTGTGACAAATGTTCGATGATAACAGAATGACTGAAGTATCCAAGCTCGGTGTTGCCAGCAAAAGATAACCAAACTAGGTGAAAAACTCTTATACATTTCACTTATACGTTTACAAGACCACTTGCAGGCTGACAGTTTAGCTCATTACGTGTAAGATTATTTCCTTCCTCACAAAGTGCACTCACCACGTTCCTCCTGCTGCTGCTGCTGCCTGTTTCATTCAACTATTTCAGAAACGTTGAGATTATACTCTCGCTATTCCCGTTATTAAGTCCTTACATTTACACGGGATAGAAACTTTTTTCAAAATTTATGCAGCTTTTAGAAACTTCCACAACTTGAATTGAAAATCTTTTGTCACATAGAAAACTTGTAGACAAGGCTCTAATTTAGTACTGGAATTTCAATTTACTCTAGAGACTATAAAGTTTATTTTAAAATAAATAATCATCAACTACGTTTGTTTATTTATAAAAAACAAGGCTGGGTGGTAAATAGTTATTTACGTATCAAGTGCGGTAAGCGAGGTTTTACATATGAGTGCCGATTTTGTCACCCCAGTGTGTAGTATCTATAAATTTTGTTAGCGCACGACATACATTTGCAATTTTTTCACATATATAAATTCAATTTAGTTGCAGTTGAACTACTCGATTGGGAATGGAAAATGTAAGTAGGTAGAATGTAGGCATAAGTGCGCCTACGCAACACAGCAATAGAAGTACCTGGGTATATCCTGCAGCTGTGGTAGATCACATAAGCGCTTGGTAGGCATGAGTGCGTCTACGCAACACAGCAATAGAAGTACCTGGGTATATCCTAAAACTGTGGCTGATCACATAAGCGCTTTGTAGGCATAAGTGTGTCTACGCAACGTTGATCACATAAGCGCTTTGGAGGCATAAGTGCGTCTACGCAACGTTGATTACATAAGCGTTTTGTAGGCACAAGTGCGTCTACGCAACACAGCAATAGAAGTACCTGGGTATATCCTGCAGCTGTGGTAGATCACATAAGCGCTTGGTAGGCATGAGTGCGTCTACGCAACACAGCAATAGAAGTACCTGGGTATATCCTAAAACTGTGGCTGATCACATAAGCGCTTTGTAGGCATAAGTGTGTCTACGCAACGTTGATCACATAAGCGCTTTGTAGGCATAAGTGCGTCTACGCAACGTTGATTACATAAGCGTTTTGTAGGCACAAGTGCGTCTACGCAACACAGCAATAGAAGTACCTGGGTATATCCTGCAGCTGTGGTAGATCACATAAGCGCTTTGTAGACATGAGTGCGTCTACGCAACGTTAATCACATAAGCTCTTTGTAGGCATAAGTGCATCTACGCAACACAGCAATAGAAGTACCTAGGTATATCCTAAAACTGTGGCTGATCACATAAGCGCTTTGTAGGTATAAGTGTGTCTACGCAACGTTGATCACATAAGCGCTTTGTAGACATGAGTGCGTCTACGCAACGTAGATCACATAAGCGCTTTGTAGGCACAAATGCGTTTACGCAACACAGCAATAGAAGTACCTAGGTATATCCTAAAACTGTGGCTGATCACATAAGCGCTTTGTAGGTATAAGTGTGTCTACGCAACGTTGATCACATAAGCGCTTTGTAGACATGAGTGCGTCTACGCAACGTTAATCACATAAGCGCTTTGTAAGCATAAGTGCGTCTACGCAACACAGCAATAGAAGTACCTAGGTATATCCTAAAACTGTGGCTGATCACATAAGCGCTTTGTAGGTATAAGTGTGTCTACGCAACGTTGATCACATAAGCGCTTTGTAGACATGAGTGCGTCTACGCAACGTTGATCACATAAGCGCTTTGTAGGCACAAATGCGTTTACGCAACACAGCAATAGAAGTACCTAGATATATCTTAAAGCTGTGGTTGATCACATAAGCGCTTTGTAGGCATAAGTGTGTCTACGCAACGTTGATCACATAAGCGCTTTGTAAGCATAAGTGTGTCTACGCAACGTTGGTCACATAAGCGCTTTGTAAGCATAAGTGTGTCTACGCAATGTTAATCACATAAGCGCTTTGTAGGCACAAATGCGTTTACGCAACACAGCAATAGAAGTACCTAGATATATCCTAAAGCGGTGGTTGATCACATAAGCGCTTTGTAGGCATAAGTGTGTCTACGCAACGTTAATCACATAAGCGCTTTGTAGGGATAAGTGTGTCTACGCAATGTTAATCACATAAACGCTTTGTAGGCATAAGTGCGCCTACGCAACACAGCAATAGAAGTACCTGGGTATATCCTAAAACTGTGGCTGATCACATAAGCGCTTTGTAGGTATAAGTGTGTCTACGCAACGTTGATCACATAAGCGCTTTGTAGGCATAAGTGCGTCTACGCAATGTTAATCACATAATGGCTTTGTAGGCATAAGTGTGTCTACGCAACACAGCAATAGAAGTACCTGGGTAAATCCTAAAACTGTGGCTGATCACATAAGCGCTTTGTAGGTATAAGTGTGTCTACGCAACGTTGATCACATAAGCGCTTTGTAGGCATAAGTGCGTCTACGCAACGTTGATCACATAAGCGCTTTGTAGGCACAAATGCGTTTACGCAACACAGCAATAGAAGTACCTAGATATATCCTAAAGCTGTGGTTGACCACATAAGCGCTTTGTAGGCATAAGTGTGTCTACGCAACGTTGATCACATAAGCGCTTTGTAGGCGTAAGTGTGTCTACGCAATGTTAATCACATAAGCGCTTTGTAGGCACAAATGCGTTTACGCAACACAGCAATAGAAGTACCTAGATATATCCTAAAGCTGTGGTTGATTACATAAGCGCTTTGTAGGCATAAGTGTGTCTACGCAACACAGCAATAGAAGTACCTGGGTATATCCTAAAACTGTGGCTGATCACATAAGCGCTTTGTAGGCACAAGTGCGTCTACGCAACACAGCAGTAGAAGTACCTGGGTACATCCTGAAGCTGTGGTTGATCACATAAGCGCTTTTGCGCCTACGCTACACAGCAATAGAAGTAGGTATATTTTGGAGCGGAGGTAGATCAAATAAGCGCAATTTCAAATGACAGCTCTGTCACGGCTCATCTTTAATTAAAGATTTTTAAGCGTTTTTGAGCGAATTTTACGATATAAGTGAGTTTGTAGCAGAGTGTCTTAATCATCCAGTTTTTTAAGTCAGTTTTGCGCACACTTGTTTCTGAAATCAAAAGTTACACTATGTGCTTTTAAGGTAGTAATCAGCTCTAAACGTTAGATGGTGCTTTTACATTTAAATTTTTTGTTTAAAATTTTGGCAGCAACAAAAACTTCCATTGCGGCCAACTGTTGCATTGTAAACGTGTGCGATTGATGTGGCTATCAGCATTTAAAGTTGATAGTTTACCAAATAGTTGCAGCTCTGGGATTGGATATTGGTAATTGTCCTGTCGAGATAGTTTGTGATGAATGTAATGAAATAGGTTATATCCAGGATAGTTGACAGGGCATTATTATTAATGTTAATTTAACTCGATAAAGTTTCCTTGTTAAAGCAAATATAAATAGAGAGACAGTTGTCAATTTGCTACGTTTCTGCTATAACAGTTACCAACTTCTACTGTCTAAAAGTTTATGTCTATGATTATAAAAATATTATAAAAAATATCAATATTGTAAGATCAGTTTCAGTCTTCTATAGGCCGAAATATCAATTAAACAATCTCAGTCAGAGATGCAACGCCACATAGACCGTATTTCAGGTATCAACTATAGTTTCTGCCGGAGATGTTTCATATTAACATATTCGTAACATATCTTACTCCAAGTTTAGAAACTTAACCCTGAATTTACAATTATAGCACAAAACAACGAATAATCAACAAGATTAACAAGATTAACCGATCAAAAATATTTATAGCACTGTCCGTCCGACCGACCACTCGAAGATCTTTGACCAAATGTCTCCATCCCTCTCAGTTCACTAACTGCCGCTCAACCTTTTAAGAGATGCTAAGATTAATTTTTCTCTTTCTTTCTCATCCGAGTTGTTCAATTTTATTAATATACATTATTATAAAATTAAAAACATTCACAAATTTTGACAATTTGGTTCAGTGGCGCTACTTTTGTTACAACATTTGTTTTTCTCATTTTTCATTTCCAACGCTTTAGTGATTTATGAATGTCCAAGTTCTTTTTCAGAGTAGCCAATTCTTGCATAAATTTTTGTCACTTGAACCGCATAAGCGAATTTTATATAGTTCTATAAGAATATAGAGCAAAAAATGCAATAAATTTTTTAGCCGTCCAACTAATAGTAAACTGCTGATATAAAATGTTTTACGAGAGCTCTGTTATGCAAAAATTTATTAGACATTTTAGAGCAAGCCCGTTAAATTTTTCAAATACGAATACTGCATACAGCTCTACGTTGAAGTAGCGGCTCGTTAAACCGAAATTTATCGGCGAACAACCAAGAACGAAATCTAATCAAGAATCGTAAAATCCGGTACAATCGGCACGGCAAACTTAATCACAACTACTTTAGGTTTAGAGAACCAATAGCCGACCAGCGCCGGCAAATTCTATCACAGCGAAAACAGCCATTTTGTCAAATAATTAATTTTAAACAAAAGCTGGAGCTCTAGCCCACTCTTCTACCCCTTTGCCACTTTTCGAAAAAGTAGAGAGCTGATGTCATGAAAGTACAACTTAACAGTCAGAGATGCAACGCCACATAGACCGTACTCAGGCATTAAACTATAGATTCTGCCGTGGATTTTCATGTTAACATATTTATGCTACCGGTGGATTATCGCTCATTAATGATACTTTATTCATTGTTCTTTCGAATTTAAAGAGTCAGCACTGACTTTATAATCCTTCTGTAATTATATTATAAAACAACACATTATCGTCAACAACGACGACAACACACGTTGTCTATCTTTCCCTCAAAATATACAACGTCCGACCGACCGCTCGAAGACCTTTTTCTACTCGTCCTCATCCCTCTCGGTGCACTAACTGCCACCGCTACTCAACCTCTCTAAGGATGATAAGACCTGTTTCTCTCTCTCTAACTTAAGATGCCAAACTGCCCTTATCGAGATTATTTAATTCTACAAATTATTTAGCGTTTTATTATATTACTTTAAATATAATTACAAATTTTTACATTATTTTTCAGTCTTATAAGCCGGGACTAATCTTAGCAATACTTTTTTGTGATTATTCGCCATATTATATATAATTCTATTATTATTTTGCTTTTATGTATGTATTTAGTCTAATATACAGAGAAACGCACATCATGTGCGAAATTGAGTTCAGTATTGCGTCACTAAGTTTAATTAAATAATCCAAATATATTAGACGCATCTATAAGACTCCCAACAACTTAAGCAGACATGTGCTTTTAACAGGATTAGTTTTGCGGCATCAACCAAGTTAAACTTATTAAATGTAAATGAAACACGTCGTGAAATTTTACCCAAACCCGAATAATTCTCAAAACAAAAGATCGACGATTTTTGTTTTTAAACAAAAGATCTATGATTTTTGTTTTTATAGCAAAGATGGCGGAAATATTCTGCAGGGCCGGAATAATTCTCAAAACAAAAGATAAAAGATTTTTGTTTTTATAGCAAAGATGGCGGAAATATTCTGCAGACAGTGAAAGTCATCATTTTAACATAAATCAAGAGAATTAGACGATTATCTTTGCAAGATATAGCTATTTTATCACAGTTTTAGCGCTAACCGGTCTAGGTTGGGAAGCTAAGCCGGTCTATTCACAACTGACATTGACACTTTAGAGCACAGTGCCGTGCATAAATGCGCAACTCTCAGCTTCCTCATTAACTTAAAGCAGAAAAATTTTGGTTTAAAAGATTTCTTCTGTTTTTGATAAATCTAAAAGCCAGTTTTTTTTTTTTAAATTTAGGTTAATCAAGGTTTTAGAAAACCTTACTATTTGCTTGGCAACTATAGTATAGGTCTTTTTTAAGTTTTGTGTTTTGAGTATAATTTTGTTCTATATAGACTATCGTTTGTTTTGTTTTATTAATTGAAAACGCACTAATAACATCAACTATTGCCTTGACCAGTACACATTTAATTAATAATTGTTAAGCAAAGGAAACATATTGCAGTTGAACTATAAAGCAAATACGTTTGATGTCCATGAAATTGCTTATAGGCTCTAAGCAGGTTTCGGCCATAATCATCATATTGCTCTAATGTTTCATTATTATACCACAATCCCTAAGATATTTGTTGTTTTTTGCAATTTTCTCATAGAAAACAATTGAAAATTTTAATTTGATTTCAGTTAAACCAGCACCAGCTGTGATCACATATAACGAAAAAGTGGTTGGAAACGGAACGAATCTTGAAGAGAAAAACGAAGGGACAGATGTAACCCTAATTTGTACATCAGTTGGAGGAAAACCGCTCCCAAAAGTCGCATGGTATAATAGAACCAATCGTGTTAGTAAAGGTAAGTGTGTCTAAATGATTTTTTTAGATCTACTCTTGCTATGGAATTTAGCAGAGTTATCAGCTCTGCCAGATTTGGCCAAACTTTGACGTTTTTGCCAGCGATTGCATTGCTAGAGTTGAAAATTAATAACCTGACTGATGTTTCTAAATAAACAAAACAATATAGTCGTAAAAGCAGAAGCAACTGACCTGACCTGACCTGACCTGACCTGACCTGACCTGACCTGACCTGACCTGACCTGACCTGACCTGACCTGACCTGACCTGACCCGACCTGACCTGTTTTTGGTAAACTGGACTAAACTAACCTAGCTTTTGTATTTAGACGCATTTAAGCTCCGCCCCATACACCATCACTTAGGTGGTTAAGTATATCTTTTTTTATTTTATTTTTAAAATGCTGTGGATTAAACAGATTTTTGTAAATGAAAGCTTAATTTGAAGACGATAGTCCAAGATGGCGTCTACAGAAAAGATTGAAATGTTATTTTTTGCACTAGTGATCCAAATAACTATTGTCCAGTTTTGGTTTATTTCAAATGTCCAAAAATCTTGAATACATTGCTTCAATTGGTTGAATTTTTTTTGCCAATATTGTAATGGAGAGAAGATTCAAGATTTTATCAAAAATTTGAGACGTTGTCCAGTTGGTTCCAGACGGTAATAAGGAAGCAGCAAGCGAGAGAGGCGGCCAGTTCAATCGAGCAAGCGACGACATAAATATAAATTAAATGTACAAAATGTTTTAACAACGTTTATATGATAAATTGTAGAGCTTTCCCGTTACAATATCAAATTTGTAAAAATTCCTCTTGAACTGAAAAAATATGTTTTTTCGTGCGTATTACTGCCCCTTTCCAGCAAGGGTAGCAAATCAATAAACTAATGGCCAGTTTTCCACCAAATCAGTTTCAAGTCTTTCAACTGAGGTTTACCTTTAATTAAATGTGCACTCATCCATCCCCCGATTCGGAGCAAATTGCCTCAACTACAAAAAAAAATATATATAGAACACTTTTAACGTCTTTATGACGTCCAGTGGTTAATTTCCGGGTGTTTTCTTAAAATTTAGGGGTAGAAAGGATAGATTGTGTTTGTGTTGCTCTACAACGAGATTGACTTTTTGTACTTTGATAAAGAAGACCAGTTTCCACTATTCTTGTACTGAACAATAAAGTTTTCTTATCAGGTCAGCTTACAAAGAGTATTTTCTCTAAAAACTTTGCGGTTTTCGAAGATTTTTTTCTTATATATAGAGCTACTATTCGCCATTTTGTCAAGTAATTTGTACTTCTGTCCAAGATTTCTCTGATTAAAAAGACTAATTTTTGAGTAATTTTTTGATTAAATATATATATATATATATATATATATATATATATATTATTATACATAATATATATATATATATTATGTATAATTAAGCTTTAGTTTTTTATTTCACTGCAAAAAATAAAACGCTTCCAATTAGATTCTTGTTGAGCTTTCTTAACAGAGAAAACTATTTTTTTTTTAAATTAAATCTACAACACTTTTTAGTAGAATAGCTTAAATAATGTAAATTTTTCTTTATTTCAGTATTATTAAACTTTTCTTTAGGAATTTTATAAATTTTTATGTCATCCGGATTTCACAATTATAGAAAAAATCAAAAAATGCTGCATTTTGAAGATAAACGTTAAAAAAAATTAAAAAAATTACAATTAATGGTGGGTATAGCCTTCTCTAATTTTTCCACCAAGGTTTCTGCAACGCGCTGAACATTTTCTGTTGGCTATAGTGTGTCCAAGCGTGCTCGAGTGGATTTAGATCGGGGTTTCAAGCGCGCCAGTCTATAACAGCAACATTGTCGGTATTTAGATGATTTTGCACTATTCTGGCGTTATCTTGCTGTTGACCTATATTCAAAGCAATAGACATAATATAGGTATATATTGATAGTGCCACATCTATAGTATGAGCAAATATAAGTCAATTTAAAAAATTACTCAAAAATTAGTTTTATTATATGTGTGAGGAGACAAATACTTGATCAAGACATTTTAGCTGTTATTTCAGAAAAAATCTTGATCAGGTCAGGTCAGGTCAGGTTTCAAAATTTTCTTCATTAAGCTGGTGCGATAAATAAGCTTTAGTTTTTTATTTCGCTTCAAAAAATAAAACGTTTCCAATTAGATTCTTGTTGAGCTTTCTTAACAGAGAAAACTAATTTAAAAAAAAAATTAAATCTACTACACTTTTTAGTAGAACAGCCTAAATAATGACAATTTTTCTTTATTTTAGAATTATTAGACTCTTTTCTAAGAATTTCATAAAATTTTTTGTCATCCGGATTCCACAATTATAGAAAAAAACAAAAAATGCTGCATTTTGAAGATAAACGTTTAAAAAAATTAAAAAAATTACAATTAATAGTGGGTATAGCCTCCTCTAATTATTCCACCAAGGTTTCTGCAACGTGCTGAACATTTTCTATTGGCTATAGTGTGTCCAAGCGTGCTCGAGTGGATTTAGATCAGAGCTTCAAGCGCGCCAGTCTATAACAGCAACATTGTGGGTATTTAGATATTTTTGCACTATTCTGGCGTTATCTTGCTGTTGACCTATATTCAAACCAAAAGACATAATATATATATATATATATATATATATATTATACATAATATATATATATATATATTATGTATAATTAAGCTTTAGTTTTTTATTTCACTGCAAAAAATAAAACGCTTCCAATTAGATTCTTGTTGAGCTTTCTTAACAGAGAAAACTAATTTTTTTTTAAATTAAATCTACAACACTTTTTAGTAGAATAGCTTAAATAATGTCAATTTTTCTTTATTTCAGTATTATTAAACTTTTCTTTAGGAATTTCATAATTTTTTATGTCATCCGGATCCCACAATTATAGAAAAAAACAAAAAATGCTGCATTTTGAAGATAAACGTTAAAAAAAATTAAAAAAATTACAATTAATGGTGGGTATAGCCTTCTCTAATTTTTCCACCAAGGTTTCTGCAACGCGCTGAACATTTTCTGTTAGCTATAGTGTGTCCAAGCGTGCTCGAGTGGATTTAGATCGGGACTTCAAGCGCGCCAGGATATAACAGCAACATTGTCGGTATTTAGATGATTTTGCACTATTCTGGCGTTATCTTGCTGTTGACCCATATTCAAAGCAATAGACATAATATATATATTGATAGTGCCACATTTATAGTATAGGCAAATATAAGTCAAATTAAAAAAATACTCAAAAATTAGTCTTTTCAATCTATAATTATTATTATATGTGTGAAGAGACAAATACTTGATCAAGACATTTTAAGCTGTTACTTCAGAGAAATTTTGGTCAGGTCAGGTCAGGTTTCAAAATTTTCTTCATTAAGCTGGTGCGATAATTAAGCTTTAGTTTTTTATTTCACTGTAAAAAATAAAACGTTTTCAAAAGAAAGATTAAATCAAAAACTGAATAAAAATTAAAAAAAAAGAAGAGATGATAGAAGGGAAAGTAAAAGACAGAAGTATGCAAAAAGTGTAAATGAAGACAGGGGAAGAAAACACAAAGAAAAAAAAAGAGAGGATAGAAATGAAAAAAAAAATTGTGTCAAAATGTATAATTGGGTATTGATGTATATATTTAAGCCTGTATAGGCAATAATAATAATAAACCATTTCATGTTAAAAAAAAATAAAACGTTTTCAATTAAATTCTTGTTGAACTTTCTTAACAGAGAAAACTAATTTTTTTAAAAATAAAATCTCGAACACTTTTTAGAAAAACTGCCTAAATAATGACAATTTTTCTTTATTTCAGTATTATTAGATTTTTCTCTAGAAATTTAATAAATTTTGTTGTCATCTAAATCCCACAATTTTAAGGAAAAAAGCAAAAAATTACAATTGATAATGGGTATAGCCTCTTCTAACTCTTCCAGCAAGTTTTTTGCAACATGCTGAACATTTTCTATTGGCTATAGTGTGTCCCAAGCGTGTTCGATTGGATTTAGATCGGGACTTCAAGCGCGCCAGGATATAACAGCAACATTGGGAGTATTTAGATAATTTTCAATTATTCTGGCGTTAATTTGCTGTTGACACATATTTAAACCAATAGATAGTGCCACATTTATAGTATGTATAGGCAAATATAAGTCAAATTAAAAAAAATACTCAAAAATTAGTCTTTTTAATCTATAATTATTAGTAGATGTGTGAGAAGACAAATACTTGTTTAAGACATTTTAGCTGTTACTTCAGAGAAATTTTGGTCGGGTCAGGTCAGGTCAGGTCAGGTTTCAAAATTTAAAAAATAAAACGTTTCTAATTAGATTCTAACAGAAAAAACTAATTTAAAAAAAAACTAAAACTACAACACTTTTAAGTAGAATAGCTTAAATAATGACAATTTCTCTTTACTTCAGTATTATTACACTTTTCTTTAAAAATTTCATAAATTTTTTTGTCATCTGGATCCCACAATTTTAAGGAAAAAACAAAAAATGCTGCATTTTGAAAATAAACGTTTTAAAAAACTAAAAAAATTACAATTAATAGTGGGTATAGCCTCCTCATATTTTAAACCAAGTTTTTTTCAACGTGCTGGACATTTTCTTTTGGCTATAGTGTGTCCCAAACGTGTTCGATTGGATTTAGATCGGGACTTCAAGCGCGCCAGTCTATAACCGCAACATTTTGGAGTATTTAGATAATTTTGCTCTATTGCGGCGTTATCTTGCTGTTGACCCATATTCAAAGCAATAGACATTATATATATATATATATATATATATATATATATATATTATGTCTTTTGGTTTGAATATAGGTCAACAGCAAGATAACGCCAGAATAGTGCAAAAATATCTAAATACCCACAATGTTGCTGTTATAGACTGGCGCGCTTGAAGCCCCGATCTAAATCCAATCGAGCACTCTTGGAACACACTATAGCCAATAGAAAATGATCAGCACGTTGCAGAGATCTTGGTGGAAGAATTAGAGGAGGCTATACACACTATTAATTGTTTTTTTTTGTTTTTTTAAACGTTTATCTTCAAAATGCAGCATTTTTTGTTTTTTTCTATAATTCTAGGATCCGGATGACAAAAAAATTTATGAAATTTTTAGAGAAAAGTCTAATAATACTGAAATAAAGAAAAATTGTCATCATTTAAGCTGTTGTAGATTTAATTTTTTTTTTTAAATTAGTTTTCTCTGTTAAGAAAGCTCAACAGGAATCTAATTGGAAACGTTTTATTTTTTGCAGTGACATAAAAAACTAAAGCTTAATTATCGCGCCAGCTTAATGAAGAAAATTTTTGACAGCCTCATCAGTAAAAAGAGCAAAACTTTCCTCAAACTTTTAAACCGAAAAGTGACTAACTAATAAGAAAATTATGACTTTGCCCACGTTTCTGGCGGTGACAATCGACAAAAAGTCAAATAAAGAAACACTTCTCGCTCGCTGTGTTTATTCCGCACCGTTCTCGAATCTCGTCGGCCATTAGGGATAATCTTAAAATCGTATATTCAGCGCGAATGTGATTGTGGCAAAATAGAAACGGTAAATAAGCCGGGACTAGGAGGAAATCGGGAAGGCTATCATTGACAATAATTATCTTCTTTCGATCTAACCTCCCGAGCTGTTGGCCCTATCTCTAAATAAATTGCTTTATTATAGTGACGACGGAAATTTTTATTTGGACATAATCGGCAGAAGCCGGAGGTAATTTTCCGCGCGATGAAATATTATATTATAATATTTAAGAGCGAAATTGACAATTTTTAACGCCGCGGCTACGCAATGCCACTCACGCTTGCAAAATAACATTTTTTCAACGATTTTTTTGCTTATGTCAATTTTTATTTGTTAGTTGTTTATCTAAGGGGCATTTTTTTGACACAATTTGTATAAGAACAATGGTGGAGGCGCCGGGATAATCAAATTTATATAATTAAATTACCTAGTTTCTTTAAAATACAATAATTGTCAGATTCTTTCACCACATTCTTTTTCTGATTATAAATACAAGATTAACAAACTATATCATTATCAACGATCTACTACAACTCACCCCCTTTGTGGTCGCCGTTAAGAAACCGCCTCGAACGAATTGAACGGATTAGAATAACCATACATGTGCTCTTTCCTAAGATTAGAGCAAGTCGTTTTAGTTCTCAAATCTGGCGGCTGTGGCCAAGTCAGCCACATTATTAGAAGAAGGTAGGATCTGTCACCTGGCAAGGTTACTGAAACAGAAAGGTTAAAACACCACATTCGCACACAATAACAAGTTAAATTCGTTCAAGTGTAGAGATAATTATCACTCTTGTTCTCTCGATTTGACACTCCTACTAGTACTATCCGCTGACTGCTGTCTACTGCCCTTACGGCAATAGTATCATCCTTCAGCTAAGCGCTTTGCGCAATCTTTACTCAGTTATTCCTCCTCCGTTTTGACTTAAATAATTTATATTAATAAATGTATAAAAAGTAAACTCTCACATTTACTACATTAGGTGTTTGGCTAAACAATATAAGCCAATCAAGTTCTTTGAAGTTAAATGGTCTTTGTGGAGAATTAATTTAAGTTTGGTAAGGGCTTGGCACTACCAATCTACAAAGGGCAATTCTGCCTATTGCTGACGAGTCCATTCATTGATTGAATCAGATGAAAATTATAGGAATATTGGTTTTGGGCGAATGGCTGGTTGGTTGGAGGACCCATGGCGTGTATAAGACGTGCCCTACCCTCCAAATTGCCGCTATAATACAAAATCAACCCTTCGAAATCTGAACAAGTCGTAGCTGCAAAATTTGATCTTGCGGCTGGGGGTGGCGTCGGCTGTGCTCGATCGATATAAATGAATTAGCCGTAAAACAACAGCGATTTGTGGTTTAATCTTACACGTACTTAGTGAATTTATGGTTCGTGTACCGCCTCTCTGCCGCTTTACTTTGAGCCCTTTTGTCCGCCCTCCGCGGCCAAACCGCACCAAATTCAGTTAGTACATTTGCAAATTTATAACCAGCGCCGGATTACAATACACATCCAGACGGAATTTAAACGGAAATACGAGATTAAAGTGCGCTTGATTTGGTCCTACGTTCCCTTCAAAGAAAACTGGAGAATTCAATTTGTACCTATAGTGGATGCAGAGATTTAAAGAAAAAATTTTAAAAAGGCAATGTTATTACAGCTTGTTTTCAAAAAAGTCCATTTTTGTTGCTCTATTTCGAACATAAACATGACTAAACCTGAAAGCTTTTTACCAATAACCATAAGCCTTTTCTTTTTGCAAATATCTCAAAAAACAGATGAGACCCATCTCAAACAGCTTAAGAAAGAAGAGCACAATAGACCAATAGGTCACAGTGCATATAACACTCTATTTCTAATCTTAATCTTACAATCTTTTTTTTTTCTTCCATCACTTCTACACTGTCTATTCTCTATTTTTTTCTCATTTAATTCGTTTATCTCAAAATCTTCTTCCATGTTTGAATTTCCCGCGTTTACTTTTATATTTTTGTTTTGATTATGTTTTTCTACTTGTAGCACTTTCTCTGTACTCACTATACTTTCAAATAGCATAACTCTTTTTTCAAATTTTTTTCAAACTGGTTACCCCTTAAGCTTCAAATTTGCTATATTATTGCGTTTCTTTTCTTGGCCAGTTTTTTAATCTGAGTTTGTTTTTCCTGTGTTTTTTCTATTGAAATATGTAATCAAAATATATAAAAATTTTTTTTTCTATTTGTTTTCTTTTTTATCTTTTTTCATCCGCTTCTCTCTCTGCCCCTCATTATCATAATTTATGTTTTGTTAGCTATATCTTAGAGATAGAGAATAAACAAAAAGTCACCATGTTATAGGACAATATAGTATCGAAACTTATAGAAAAGAAGGTAAATAATAATAATATTTATTTTTTTTTTTATATATAATATTTTTGAATCTAGCAAAATTGCTGTGCCTCCGGGACAGACAGGACTGAACATAATGATGTTTATTGTTTCACAAAACAGTGTCACAAACATCTAACTAATTAAGCTATGTAGTGCAAAATTCTATTCTAAAATTAAGTTTTGTTTCTTCTTCATCCCGCTTGTTTTCTTTTTTCTTCATTTGTTTTACTTCATACACTATTTTGTTTAATTTTTTTTTTATTTATTCTATTTCTTCTTTTGTTTTTATATTTTTTTTTCTTTAGCTTTTTTTCTATTATCTCCACGAATTCATTTATCATGTGTTTTAATGTTTCTCTCTTTCTTCCACACATATTACATTTTGTCTCATTTTCTTGTATGCAAAATCTCTTTTTTGATTCACGTACTGATCTTGCTCTCTCTCTTTTTCTTATTTTTGTTTTAAGAGTCAACTTTTTAACTTATTTTTCCTCTCTTTTCTTGCTTATTTTTCTATCTCTATCTCTATTTTTTATTTCACTATGCTTAGCTTCTTCTATTTCTTTCAGTTCCACTTGCATTTTCTCTACCTCTTGCTACTAGAATCTCACGTTTTTTAGCATTCTTCTGTATTCTTCTTTGTTCGATCCATACTTTACTATTTGTTTTCATTTTTTTCTTTTTTTAGTGTTTTCTTTTTTCTAAGCTTATTTTCATAGGAAGATGGTCTGACTCTATTCTAAAGTCGTCTACTTTCCTGCACGCCTACTTATTCGTTACTCCAACTGATTTTTACCACATTTTCTCTCTATTTCTGGTTATTTTTTTCTCATGCTTTAAAATCTTCTTTTATGCTTTATATTGTCTTTGTCATCTCTTTTCTGTATATTGTCATTATTTTTTACCTTTTCATTTGTTTATTTCGACATTTCTCTTCATAGGGTGAAGCGATCAATCTTCAGTTGTTCTTTTTCTTTCCTTTGTAACTATTCTTTCTGCTGCTTCTCTTTTCTTTTTTTCTCTCTACGTCTCTTGACATTCCCACTGAAATTTTGCCTGTAATCCATACTTTATTTTTTTCCAGCTCTTTTCTTCTATTCAGGTTTCTACTAAAACTACTTACGTAATGCTGGAATTTTTTTTTTTCTAATTTGGCTGCATTCCAAAATAGTACCCCTTTTTTTACCATTGGTTATTTTTTTTGCATTTTTAATTGTTTTTATTCTGTTAGTCTTCTTTGTTTATTCTTTTTTCATTCTATATTTTTCTTTAAAAATCTGCAATTTTAGACGTTTCTCATGGCATTTGTTTTTTGCTCTCTCTTTTCTCGCGCAATTTCTCTTAATTTTTTTTAATCTTCTTTTTTTTTTGTTAAATCTGTATCTATGGGGATAGTTTTTATTTGTCATATCTCTTTTTTTTTCGCTTCTAAGTCTTGGAGTTCCAACAGCACTTTTCCCTTACCTATGACACTTTTTTATTCTCGTTTTTGCCACTTCTTCTATATCTTCTTTAATTTCTTCTTTTCTCTCACTTTGTACATTAATTCCAGTTATTACCTACTATTTTTTTTGTTGGTATCTTTTGTTTTGCGTCTAATAAATCTATCCTCTTTAGTATTTTGTCTTTTTCTTCCTTCCATATCTTCTTTTTCTGTTTAAACTCAGTTTTTATCTTTTCTATTTTTTTTTTAACTTCTCTGTTCTCTTTTCCTTCCTTGTTTTTTGCTTCTATCAGTAATCTTAATATTCTTTTAGTAGTCGCAAAAGCTTCTACTTCTTCTTCGGCTGCATTCCAAAATAGTACCCCTCCTTTTACCGTTGCTTCTTATTTTTTTGCATTTTTTATTTTTTGTTTTGGTTTTTATTCTGTTAGTTTTCTTTGTTAATCCTTTATTTTTCTTTAAAAATCTGCAATTTTAGACGTTTCTTATGCCGTTTGGATGTTTTTTTGTTTATAAATATCGTTCCATATCAATCTTTTGCTTTTGTTCCTTGCCCTCTCTTTTCTCTCGCAATTTCTCTTAATTTTTTTTAATCTCCTTTTTCTTTTTTGTTAAATCTGCATCTATGGAGATAGTTTTTATTTGTCATATCTCTTTTTTTGCGCTTCCACGTCTTTGAGTTCCAATAGCACTTTTCCCTTACCTATGACACTTTTTTATTCTCGTTTTTGCCACTTCTTCTATATCTTTTTTAATTTCTTCTTTTCTCTCACTTTGTACATTAATTCCAGTTATTACTATTTTTTGGTTGGTATCTTTTGTTTTGTTTCCAATATCTCTATTCTCTTCAGTATTTTGCCTTTTTCTTCCTTCCATTTCCTCTTTTTCTGTTTAAACTCGTTTTTTATATATTTTTTTTATCTTTTATATATAGTTTTTATCTGTCATATTTTTTTTTTTGCTTTCACGTCTTTGAGTTCTAATAGCACTTTTCCCTTACCTATGACACTTTTTTATTCTCGTTTTTACCATTTCTTCTATATTTTTTTTAATTTCTTCTTTTCTCTCACTTTGTACATTAATTCCAGTTATTACTATTTTTTTTTTTTTGGTATTTTTCGTTTTGTTTCCAATATCTCTATTCTCTTCAGTATTTTGCCTTTTTCTTCCTTCCATTTCCTCTTTTTCTGTTTAAACTCGTTTTTTATATATTTTTTTTATCTTTTATATATAGTTTTTATTTGTCATATTTTTTTTTTTGCTTCCACGTCTTTGAGTTCTAATAGCACTGTTCCCTTACCTATGACACTTTTTTATTCTCGTTTTTGCCACTTCTTCTATATCTTTTTTAATTTCTTCTTTTCTCTCACTTTGTACATTAATTCCAGTTATTACTATTTTTTTTTGTTGGTATTTTTCGGTTTGTTTCCAATATCTCTATTCTCTTCAGTAATTTGCTTTTTTCTTCCTTCCATTTCCTCTTTTTCTGTTTAAACTCGTTTTTTATATATTTTTTTTATCTTTTATATATAGTTTTTATTTGTCATATTTTTTTTTTTTGCTTCCACGTCTTTGAGTTCTAATAGCACTTTTCCCTTACCTATGACACTTTTTTATTCTCCTTTTTACCACTTCTTCTATATTTTTTTTAATTTCTTCTTTTCTCTCACTTTGTACATTAATTCCAGTTATTACTATTTTTTTGTTGGTATCTTTTGTTTTGTTTCCAATATCTCTATTCTCTTCAGTATTTTGCCTTTTTCTTCCTTCCATTTCCTCTTTTTTTGTTTAAACTCGTTTTTCATATATTTTTTTTATCTTTTATATATAGTTTTTATTTGTCATATTTTTTTTTTTTTTGCTTCCACGTCTTTGAGTTCTAATAGCACTTTTCCCTTACCTATGACACTTTTTTATTCTCGTTTTTACCACTTCTTCTATATTTTTTTTAATTTCTTCTTTTCTCTCACTTTGTACATTAATTCCAGTTATTACTATTTTTTTTTTGTTGGTATTTTTCGTTTTGTTTCCAATATCTCTATTCTTTTCAGTATTTTGCCTTTTTCTTCATTTCATTTCCTCTTTTTCTGTTTAAACTCGTTTTTTATATATTTTTTTTATCTTTTATATATAGTTTTTATTTGTCATATTTTTTTTTTTTTGCTTCCACGTCTTTGAGTTCTAATAGCACTTTTCCCTTACCTATGACACTTTTTTATTCTCGTTTTTGCTACTTCTTCTATATCTTTTTTAATTTCTTCTTTTCTCTCACTTTGTACATTAATTCCAGTTATTACTATTTTTTGGTTGGTATCTTTTGTTTTGTTTCCAATATCTCTATTCTCTTCAGTATTTTGCCTTTTTCTTCCTTCCATTTCCTCTTTTTCTGTTTAAACTCGTTTTTTATATATTTTTTTTATCTTTTATATATAGTTTTTATTTGTCATATTTTTTTTTTTGCTTCCACGTCTTTGAGTTCTAATAGCACTTTTCCCTTGCCTATGATACTTTTTTATTCTCGTTTTTGCCAATTCTTCTATATCTTTTTTATTTCTCTCACTTTGTACATTAATTCCAGTTATTACTATTTTTTTGTTGGTATCTTTTGTTTTGTTTCCAATATCTCTATTCTCTTCAGTATTTTGCCTTTTTCTTTCTTCCATTTTCTCTTTTTCTGTTTAAACTCGTTTTTTATATATTTTTTTTATCTTTTATATATAGTTTTTATTTGTCATATTTTTCTTTTTGTTTCTACGTCTTTGAGTTCTAATAGCACTTTTCCCTTACCTATGACACTTTTTTATTCTCGTTTTTGCCACTTCTTCTATATCTTTTTTAATTTCTTCTTTTCTCTCACTTTGTACATTAATTCCAGTTATTACTATTTTTTTGTTGGTATCTTTTGTTTTATTTCCAATATCTCTATTCTCTTCAGTATTTTGCCTTTTTCTTCCTTTCATTTCCTCTTTTTCTGTTTAAACTCGTTTTTTATATATTTTTTTTTATCTTTTATATATAGTTTTTATTTGTCATATTTTTCTATTTGTTTCCACGCCTTTGAGTTCTAATACACTTTTCCCTTACCTATGACACTTTTTTATTCTCGTTTTTACCACTTCTTCTATATCTTTTTTAATTTCTTCTTTTCTCTCACTTTGTACATTAATTCCAGTTATTACTATTTTTTTTTTTTTTGGTATTTTTCGTTTTGTTTCCAATATCTCTATTCTTTTCAGTATTTTGCCTTTTTCTTCCTTCCATTTCCTCTTTTTTTGTTTAAACTCGTTTTTCATATATTTTTTTTATCTTTTATATATAGTTTTTATTTGTCATATTTTTTTTTTGCTTCCACGTCTTTGAGTTCTAATAGCACTGTTCCCTTACCTATGACACTTTTTTATTCTCGTTTTTACCATTTCTTCTTTATTTTTTTTAATTTCTTCTTTTCTCTCACTTTGTACATTAATTCCAGTTATTACTATTTTTTTTTTGTTGGTATTTTTCGTTTTGTTTCCAATATCTCTATTCTCTTCAGTATTTTGCCTTTTTCTTCCTTCCATTTCCTCTTTTTCTGTTTAAACTCGTTTTTTATATATTTTTTTTATCTTTTATATATAGTTTTTATTTGTCATATTTTTTTTTTTGCTTCCACGTCTTTGAGTTCTAATAGCACTTTTCCCTTGCCTATGATACTTTTTTATTCTCGTTTTTGCCAATTCTTCTATATCTTTTTTATTTCTCTCACTTTGTACATTAATTCCAGTTATTACTATTTTTTTGTTGGTATCTTTTGTTTTGTTTCCAATATCTCTATTCTCTTCAGTATTTTGCCTTTTTCTTTCTTCCATTTTCTCTTTTTCTGTTTAAACTCGTTTTTTATATATTTTTTTTATCTTTTATATATAGTTTTTATTTGTCATATTTTTTTTTTGTTTCCACGTCTTTGAGTTCTAATAGCACTTTTCCCTTACCTATGACACTTTTTTATTCTCGTTTTTACCACTTCTTCTATATCTTTTTTAATTTCTTTTTTTCTCTCTTTTTGTACGTCAATTCTAGTTATTACTATTTTTTTTGTTGGTATTCTCCGTTTTTTTCTTCAGCATTTTACCCTTTTCTTCCTTCCATTTTCTCTTTTTCTGTTTAAACTCATCTTTTATATTTTATATATTTTTTTTATTTTCTTTGTTCTTTTGTCTTAACAGTTTAATCTTCTCGATTAATTTACCTAGTTTTAGCCAGGCTTTAGATCTGTTCCTTCCTTGTTTTTTCCTCCTATCGGTGATCTGAATATTTTTTAACTATTTGCAAAAACTTCTGCTTCTTTTAGCTTTACTTTCTTTTTTTTATATATATTTTTGTTTTTTTTTCTTTTTTCTTTTCTTCCATACTGTGTGCTCTCTGCCTTATTTGATTAAAACATTCTCAACGAAGTTATGTCCAGAAAATTCTCATAATAGTTATTTATGTATTTTGTGTGCAAAAGGATGCGAATTTCGTGCCGAGCGCCAGCGAGGTTCGAAAAAGCTCCCGCATACCAAAATATTTATTAACTCAAATGCGAGTTTTATATAGCAGTTTATAGTAGTGATTGTCATGACTTTATTTTGTGAGCCAAATATTCTTTTATTGTTCTTTTCTATGATTGAAAACGGAAGTGGCATCCCTTAGTAATGATTTCGATTACGTGAAGAGACCGCCACTTAGACCCAATAACTCCCTCTTTTGTGGTTATCACAGTAAAGTTCAGATCGTCTGATAGGCTTTAACTACCCTTAAATTGCATCATAGATTGACTAAAGCAGCAAAATTCTAAGTTGAAAAAAATATATTATAAATGCAAATAGGTACAATCCAGATTAGAGAAATGCGGCCAATTACATTACTCAAAAAGCGATAAATAAATTCGTTTTACTATTTTTTTTATGACTTTTTGATGTGATTTGGGATTTCCACAATATAAAAGCGAATGCAATAAAGGCACCCTCTTAGAAAAAGTGGCGGGATTCGGTCAAATGATAATGCTGCTTTTGGTCCGGATCTGGACCTGACAGGTTTGTAATTGGCACATAAATAGAACACAAACAATCGATAGGAACTTTTTAATTAGCAAATTGCACAATTTTTTCCATTGTTTTGCCATTAAAGCCTATTTGTACTCTATTCGTATTTAACTAATCAAAGTAGGTTTGGTTGATTAAATTGGAAATTTTAAGAAAATTAGCGGAGGAATAACGATAAAAATAACAGTATTGAAAAAAAACGATATAAGAAGTAGAAAAAGCGGAAAGGAGAAAGTGCTAGTAGAACAAAACAAAAAAAAAAGTTATGACATATAAAAAAAAAAGTAAGAAACTAAAAACATCTGCATAGATAAAAATTTAACAAAAAAGAAAACAAAGGTTAAAAAAATTGCAAAACAAAAGAGAGGACATGGAACAAAGGCAAGGAGTGGTAGTGAGGAACAAGATTGAGAGAAATAATGAAAATTGCAGAAAGATACATGAAAAAAAAATCATTTAAAGTTCATGAAAGTAAAACAAAGATAATAATAGTAAGAAAAATGGTAGAATAAAAATGGGGTGAAAAGGATATAGAACAGGTGAAAAAATGGAAGTATTTGGAATTTCTGTTTAAAGAAAAAAATAGATGTAAAGCGAAGGTGGGAGAATTAGGGAAAAAGAAGAACCAAAAGAGTATAGAGCATGACAGAAAGAAATTTTGGTGGAGAAAATGTAAAAAGTGTAATGATGTATGGAGCTGAAAATAGAAAAATTGCAAGAAAAGTATGTAAGATGGATATTAGGTCTAAGTAGAGAGATTCCAAAATATATAGTGAGAGTAAGAAAAAAGAGAAAAAAATTAATAATAGAAGCTTAAAAGAAGAATAGAAGACAGAAAAGAGTCAGGCCACTTTTCTGTAGAGATAAACATAGAAGATGTAAAACACTAAATCGAAGAAAAAAGGAAGACAAATGTAGAACACCAGAAGATAATAATTAAAGTTTGAGACAAACAAGGTCTGCAAAAGTACAGAAGAAGGCTAGAAAACAAAGAGCAAGAAGTGAAACAGATGAAAGTGTAACTGTATGGAAAAAACAACAGCAGAAACCAAAATATTTAGAAGAAAAAGACAAATGAATGGTACCAAAGACAATAGAGCATATGTGGAATGAATGCAGAGAAAGACTGGAAGAAAATAGAAGGGAAATAAGGTGAATGAAAGAGGTATGTGAGAAGAAAGATAGGAGAAATAAAGGCAAGAAAAGAGAATACAAATGAAAAACAAAAAAGAAGAAAAAAAATGTCAATAAATGTATATGATATATTAAAATTTTGAAATCTAAAATATTTTTACTATCAAAGAAAACCCAAAAATCATTATAAAAAGTGGATTTTTCCGGCTTATCCATTTGTCACTTCCCAAAAACTGAATTATTTAATTTCCAAATACCTCGGCACACAATCAAACGCCGTTTTTTAACTTGTTTACATAAAAACCAAAACAAATCAAGTAAATAAAAACTGCTGTAATCAGAAATATATCCGACACAGAGTGGTTTATTCCTTAAATACTAAAAGATTCAAAAATTAGAAAAAATTAACACAAAAATGATGTTTTTCTTTGATTTTAAGTCAGATATGTCATTATTTTGTGATATAACGTGCTTTTTGCTAAAATTATCTCTATTTTTTGCAATTTTATCAGTTTTGGAGTACTTTAATCCCTTAAAAATTTAAATCAAACATAGAAGATGTAAAACAACAAATAGAAGAAAAAAGAAAAACAAATGTAGAACACCAGAAGGTAATAATTAAAGTTTGAGACGAACAAGGCTTGCAAAAGTACAGAAAAAGGCTAAAAAACAAAGAGCAAGAAGTGAAAAAAATAAAAGTGTAACTGAAAAAACAACAGTAAAAACTGAAATAATCAGAAAAAAAAAACCAAAATGAAAAATGAATGGTACCAGTGACCATAGAGCACATGTGGAATGATTGCAGAGAAAGACTGGAAGAAAATAGAAGAGAAATAAGGTGGATGAAAGAGGTATGAGAGAAGAAAGATAGGAGAAATAAAGGCAAGAAAAGAGAATACGAATGAAAAACCGAAAAAAGAAATAAGAAAAAAAAAAATGTTAATAAGTCCATATCATATTTTAAAATTTTTAAATCTGAAATATTTTTATTATCAAAAAAAACCCAAAAATTATTATAAAAAGTGGATTTTTCCGGCTTATCTATTTGTCACTTCCCAAAAACTAAATCATCTAATTTCTAAATATTTCGGCACGTTATCAAACGCCGTTTTTTAACTTGTTTACATAAAAACGAAAACAAATGAAGTAAATAAAAACTGCCGTAATCAAAAATAAAGCTGACACAGTGTGGTTTTTTCCTTACATACTAAAAGATTCAAAATAATAAAAATTTTTTTTTTTTAATTTGAAAAAGGCGTTCCGGCGTTTTTGCGCGACATCACAGCTTGAGGTTTATTGTTAGTTTTTCACGACGCATTTCCACAGTTTCCGCTTTTTCTTCTGTTTCCCGGACTAAAAGTGTTCGGCTTAATACTTTGAACAAACTTAAGAAGGGTTTCTGCTTTTGGCTTTGCTTTGCCGAGTTTACCGGCGTCTGTCTCTTTTCAGTCATTGTTGGGTCTCTTTTACAAACCGCTCTTGATTTAGCGTGTGTAAATATTTTCGGTAAGAGCAACTGGAAGAGGTATTTGATAATTAAGATTACCGCACAATCATTGGTCAGCTGTTTGGATTAATTAAGCAAATTTTCTGTTTATCGACGCTCCTAAACTGTCAATATTAACCCTTAATATAATAAATCACTATCCATAACACTAATAAACTTTCTATTTATTTATAAATGTTGTTTATATATTCTAGAAGCTGTCATACTTCCGTCAAAAAAACAAAATTAAGTCCTCGGCTAAAACATTTAATACATTATGCGTGCGTTAGTCATTTTACAGCGCTCAAAAGTAAAATTTTGCGCTGTAAAATAAGCCTAATGATTAATTAAGCAAATTTCTTGTTTATCGACGCTCCTAAACTGTCAATATTAACCCTTAATATAATAAATCAGTATCCATAACACTAATAAACTTTCTATTTATTTATAAATGTTGTTTATATATTCTAGAAGCTGTCATACTTCCGTCAAAAAAAACAAAATTAAGTCCTCGGCTAAAACATTTAATACATTATGCGTGCGTCAATTATTTTACAGCGCTCAAAAGTAAAATTTTGCGCTGTAAAATAAGCCTAATAATTAATTAAGCAAATTTTTTGTTTATCGACGCTTCTAAACTGTCAATATTTACCCTCAATATAATAAATCAGTATCCATAACACAAATAAACTTTCTATTTATTTAGTCTCGAAGCTGTCATAGAAAATAGGGTCCTCGGCTAAAAAATTGGATACATTATGCGTGCGTTAGGCATTTTACAGCGCTCGGAAGTAAAATTTTGCGCTGTAAAAGCCTAATAAACAATGTACTTTTATCTTTTACAAACATTTTACTCATGTTAAGCAATAAAAACAATTGAACCAGCTTTGTATAATTAAACAGTTAGTTTAATTATTAAGCTAAAACTCAATTAGTTTTATGGAAGCCCCAAAATTTGCAAATTAGAAATTACCTCAAATATGGCCACAGTTTTACGTTTATTAGCTCGATTTCTTCCACGTAATCCGTTTAAGATTTGCGATAGGTGTGACCAGGTTAGAATGGAAAATTTCTTTTTTCTTTGCTCATAATATTCAAATATTATTCATCAGAGAAAACAGTTGGAAAATTCTGGCGGCTGCAAGCCGCAGGATATTCGAGGCACGTATGAAAGTCTTATTTTTTCATCCGCTTTCGATTTAGCGATCTATTCTGTTTTTATCGCACAATTTGAGTGTCCAATATCCAAACGGCACGTTCTTGTCTTCTATCTTTCGTTTATTCAACGTCAAAAGTACATCCTTTTCTCGGTCGTGCCAACTGAACGACAAATGCAAACATTGCTATTATCTAAAACAAATTTTATATTTGTACTATAAGTGGCAGCTAATTATTTTAGTATCCACGGCAGAAACTATAGTTAAATACCTGGACTACGGTCTACGTGGCGTTGCATAGTAATGCAACGCCACATAGACTGTAGCTATGCAGCGCCACATAGACCGTACTCCAGGTATTTAACAGAAATACTTGGAGTACGGTCTATATGGCGTTGCATTATAGACCATAGACCGTACTCGAGGTATTTCCGTTAAATACCCAGAGTACGGTCTACGTGGCGTTGCATAGTAATGCAACGTAGCCATGCAACGCCACATAGACGGTACTCCAGGTATTTCCGTTAAATACCTGGAGTACGGTACTGATAGACCATAGACCGTACTCTAAGTATTTCCGCTAAATACCTAGAGTGCGGTACTGATAGACCATAGACCGTACTCTAGGTATTTCCGTTAAATACCTGGAGTACGAGACCGTACTCTAGGTATTTCCGTTAAATACCTGGAGTACGATACTGATAGACCATAGACCGTACTCCAGGTATTTAACGGAAATACCTAGAGTACGGTACTGATAGACCATAGACCGTACTCTAGGTATTTCCGTTAAATACCTAGAGTACGGTCTGTACGGTCTATGTGGCGTTGCATTGGTACGGTCTATGTGGCGCCATAGACCGTATTCCAGGTATTTAACTATAGTTTCTGCCGTGGATACTAGAATAATTACCTGCTATTTCTAGTATAAATATAGCTACATAGACACTTTTAATTGAATATGTAGATTAACAAAAAACTGTGTTATTGATAGAAAAAAAAAAGGTCAAATCATTTAAACTGGATCCGAAGACAATGTCTGCTATAAATATATTTCAATTTTAATAAAAGTAAAAGCAGCTAAATTAAATAATCTAATTTAACTAATTTTGAAATATGAGCAGTAGCAAAGTGCTGGCTGCTTCTTCATTATTTCTACTTATTGAAATTAAAGAATATAAAAGAGACATTCTGCAGATGTCAGAAAAGGATTCATACAAAACCAATTTGATTTCCATTAACTATAAACATGATGCTAACTAATTCTATCGAGTCTGCTAAAATAATTAGCTTCTTGCTTGGGGCATTACCCTAATTAATTTCGAAAATTACTTCTGGTTTTATAATTAAGACTCTACCAATATTGCTTCAATAATTCGTAAAAGTTTTTTTAAAAAACTGTTTGTAGTTTTTTATTTTTTAATGTTCAAAAATTTGCTTTGGGAACTTTTATCTTAAACTAAGTTATTAATTACAATTATTAAATTTGTAAGATTTAACCAGTTATCACGTTTTCTGAAATGTCATTCTAAATAGGAACTACCAGAAGGGAGTGAATGGCACTTGAATTCCAAGATAAATAGAAGTCGCCTACTGTAGCTGAGGAGCACATTGAAAAATTGTTGAGAGGAAAAACTAACACAACAAAAAAATTCAAAAAGGTTTTAAGGTACAAAATAATCAGAAGTCGCCTATTGTAGCTGAGGAGCACATTGAAAAATTCTGTTGCAAAAATTTTTAACAATAATGTCAATTGTTTAATATAAAGTGCGACAAAAATTTTTTTTACAATAAATTAGCTTAAAAACGGATGAAAACAGTGTGGAAAGTTTGTCATTAAAAATTGTTTTAAGTGTTTTGTAGCTGATTTCATATTAACAATAAAAATTTTTGCAAAATGGCGGTATTTTTGCTATAAATATTGACTCTTAAATTGTTATATGTCTATGATGAATAATTTAGTTCCCATTAAAAGCACCAGCGACCCCAAAAACCATTCTCACAATAAAAAAAGTACAAATTATTTAAATAAAAAGCTACACTTTTAATAAAAAACAATGTGAGCTGCCACAGGACGCCAAGCAAACGTAAAATATTTAAATATTGACTGTTAATTTCTCTATTAATAATCATTAAATAAAAAAATTATAAAATTATAAAATTATTTTCAATTGCGACAATTTATTAAATACTAATAAATCGAGATAGCGGCATCTCTTTCTAGCAAATAGAAATTGTTTAATTTTGATATTGAAAGCGGTAAGGGGTGAATTATTTATATTATGGAAAATAGAATTTAGAATTAATAAGGAAAAAAAAATTGAATAGAAGTCGTTTTCGTTTTTCAAAGTTTTTGTGAGAGAGAAGAAAATGCAAAAAAATTTTGTCATCTGTCAACTGTCAAATCAAAAAATAAGGTTAAGATAGGAGCATATTTAAATATTAACTGTTTATTTCTCTATTAACAATAATTTATTTTAATTAAATAAAAAATTAAATTATCAAAAAATTATTTTCAATTCCGACAATTTATTAAATATTAATAAATCAAGATAGTGGCATCTCTTTCTAACAAATAGAAATTGTTTAATTTTGATATTGAAAGTGGTAAGGAGTGAATTATTTATATTATGGAAAGTAGAATTTAGAAATAATAAGAAAAAAAAAATTGAATAGAAGTCGTTTTCGTTTTTCAAAGTTTTTGTGAGAGAGAAGAAAATGCAAAAAAATTTTGTCATCTGTCAACTGTCAAATCAAAAAATAAGGTTAAGATAGGAGCATATTTAAATATTAACTGTTTATTTCTCTGTTAACAATAATTTATTTTAATTAAATAAAAAAATTAAATTATCAAAAAATTATTTTCAATTCCGACAATTTATTAAATACTAATAAATCGAGATAGCGGCACCTCTTTCTAGCAAATAGAAATTGTTTAATTTTGATATTGAAAGTGGTAAGGAGTGAATTATTTATATTATGGAAAGTAGAATTTAGAAATAATAAGAAAAAAAAATTGAATAGAAGTCGTTTTCGTTTTTCAAAGTTTTTATGAGAGAGAAGAAAATGCAAAAAAATTTTGTCATCTGTCAACTGTCAAATCAAAAAATAAGGTTAAGATAGGAGCATATTTAAATATTAACTGTTTATTTCTCTGTTAACAATAATTTATTTTAATTAAATAAAAAAATTAAATTATCAAAAAATTATTTTCAATTCCGACAATTTATTAAATACTAATAAATCGAGATAGCGGCACCTCTTTCTAGCAAATAGAAATTGTTTAATTTTGATATTGAAAGTGGTAAAAGGTGAATTATTTATATTATGGAAAATAGAATTAATAAGGAAAGAAAAATTCTTATTTCTTCTGAAAGTATAATTTTGAAGTTTTTCTGAGAGAGAAGAAAATGCAAAAAAATTTTGTCAGCTGTCAAATCAAAAAATAAGGTTAAGATAGGAGCAAAAAAAATGGATGATTAGCTAATAAAAATGCTTATATTCAGTTTGAAGCTTATTAATTTGGTTTAGTAGGTTTTTTTATTCCAGATTTGCCAATTATTTGTAAATTTATAGTTTACAAATAGACACTAAAAGTGAGGTTATACATGCTATCCTCTACAAAGAGTAGAGTAAAACTATACTCTCATCAGCGACTCAGTAATAGATTCAATGTTGTCTCTGACGGTATTACTGTCATAATAACTACCCAAGCGCGGTATCGTGAGCGAGATGACGTAGCACCAAACCGAGTGAATTACTCGAGCGGGTTTCCTTGCGGCTGTAGATTTTTTTTTTTGACAAAAATCTTATAACTATTGTTTGTTTTTGTGAGAATTTGTTGCAAAATAATATCAAATATTGCAAACTGTCAATTTCTTTCTCTGCTTGATTATTAAAAATTTTCCGGAAAAGGGTTTTCTATCGGGAAGATGATGTATGAATATTGAAAAGCTTTGCGCGACTAGACTATAGGTGGGCTTTAATTTTCAGGCTTTGGACTATTAACCAAATTAGTTATGAAGTTGGCGTCGGATATAGCTATTAAATATCAAGCGTGATTAGCTGTGAAACCTTATCTTGTTATAAAACAAAAGCTCACTTTGAGATTGTAATAATTTATCACATATCAGGCGGCAAATTTAGCAATTATTTTTAATGTGGCGTTAAAGCTTGCCATGAATGTCTAACTTTGAACTGTGGACGTACCTTTACCAGCGAACCAAAATGACAGTTATTAATTTGACATCTGAATCTAACCTCACTTTTAATATAAAATGTTCCCTTTTTGAAACAACAAGGACTATTGTGCTCCAATCAGCATAAGCAGCCGTACCATTCAACTGTGTCTAAGTTTAGGAAAATCTCTGTTTCCATGTTTAGACTTTCAGGTGTAAATAATACCTTTCACCTCCTCAAATTTCTTCAACAAACAGAGATTTGCAAACAGCTGTGAATGAATCGCTTCAAACGGAAGAGAAACTCTTAAACAGCGCACAACGGCCTAGTTTATCCGGAGGAAAAGCAACAAAACAACAAATATTTGACAAGCTTTTGTATTGGGAAATTGTGTTTTCTCGCAAATGAATCTAATAAAAAAAATTTTCAGAAGTCTATTTGCTTTTAATATAACGATATTTTTGCTAGATTTCAGTTTAAACAGAAAATGGAACTGTCTTAATGGCAAAAAAAAAACTTTCTATGTTATCTACCTACGCAGAAAAATTTATTAATGGGAAAAAAAGACGTTTTAGGAGTAAGACCTTTTTATGATAATAAGATAAAAAATAAAGAATATAAATTGTTTAGATTAAACAATTACGATAGAAAAATATTTAGTATGCGCAACAAGAGAAAACGGAAACAAAAGAAAGACACATATGACAAAAACAAAAAAAATACTAAAAAAATTGAAAACTATTATGAAACAATGAGAGATGAGATGAACCAAAATGTACGAAACAAAAATTTATTTAAATTTGTTGGCATGAAAAATTAGATATACGTATTGCACGCTTCGCAATGTCACTCGCACTTTAAAATATTAAATTTTTTCGTTTTTTATAAAAATTTCATAATTGAGCCGCGTCGCACTTAATTAAAAAAATAAATTTTAATAATTCTCCAAAACAGTTTCCATAAAATGAGTAATAAACTCGATTTAGATGAGTCTGGCGGCTATTTTACTATAACAATTCGAAATATTTATGACATATTGGTGTTGAGATAATTTCAATATTTGATGTAGAACTTAATTAAATGTCTACCGGTTTTCGATAATAAAAGCAATGGGGATGGAATTTATAACGAAAACAGCTCGACGTAGGGTCACATAAAAGTGGACAATATATTTATTTATGTTTGCAATCGTTTATTACGTTTATCATAAAACTGTTCGCCATTATGACTGCCGGCTGAATTGCGGTTTAGCATGCGAACGAGTGACATTATTTGCAAAATATAGAAATGTTTAATTAATAATTTGTGTGGCACAAATTTACTGAAATCTCAAACAAATAACAGCTTATTATTTGGATAAATATTTTGAATCAAAACAAAAAGTACAGAAAAATACATGTTATTCCAGAAACCAGTAGATTATAGTAAAAAGATCATTATTTATAATATCTCATAAACTTTTAAAAAAATGTTGGAAATGGCGGAGACGCCAAGTACTAAATTTTTTGTAAATTGTTCTATGTGATATTCTATAGCAGTTGCTATCATTCAGAAAAAAATAACACAAAAATAATGTTTTTCTTTGATTTTAAGCCAGATAAGTCATTATTTTGTCATATAACGTGTTTTTTGCTAAATTTATTTCTATTTTTTGCAATTTTATCAGTTTTAAAGTACTTTAATTTAAAAAAAAATTGTATTGAATTTAAGCTAATTAGATTATTCCAGACAGAGGCTACTAGATCTGTGAGAAAACCAAAGTTTTTAATATTTTGTAGACTTTAGTCAAAATTTGGAAAAATGATATGGGCGCCACCAAATTTAATTTTTTTGTAAATGGTTTTATGTGGTATTCTATAGCAGTTACTATCATTCCTAATCTTTAAAACTAGAAAAATATAACACAAAAATAATGTTTTTATACACAGCACTAAAATTTGCATTGACACAACTTTTAGCTGATTTTCTTTGAGGAATACTAAATATTTTTTAGAATTTTAAAATAGAATGAATCGTTTTATGTACCACGGGTTTTATTGTCAATTATGATAAATGTAAAAAAATAGGTTAGGTTAGGTTAGGTAAATAGGTTAGGTCAAAATTAGTCAAAATTTTGAAAAATGATGGAGGCGCCACCAAATTTAATTTTTTTGTAAATGGTTCTATGTGGTATTCTATAGCAGTCACAATTATTCCTAATCTCTAAAATTAAAGAAAATAACACAAAAATAATGTTTTTTTTTTAATTTTAAGCCAGATAAGTCATTATTTTGAGATATAACGGGTTTTTCGCTAAAATTATCTCTATTTTTTGCAATTTTATCAGATTTGGAGAACTTTAATTCTTTAAAAATTTGTAGCAAATTTAAGCTAATTAGGTTATTCTAGACAGAGTCCAGAAGATTCATAAAAAACAAAAATTTTTAATATGTTATAGACTTTAGTCAAATTTTTTAAATTTTTTTTGTAAATGGTTCTATGTGGTATTCTATAGCGGTCACTATCATTCCTAATCTTTAAAATTAGGAAAAAATAATACAAAAATAATGTTTTTCTATGATTTTAAGCCAGATAAGTTATTATTTTGTGATATAAAGTGCTTTTTGCTAAAATTATCTCTATTTTTTGCAACTTTATCAGTTATAAAGTATTGTAAATTTTTAAAATTTTTTATTAAACTTAAGCTAATTAGATTATTCTAGACAGAGGCCACTAGATCCGCGAGAAAATAGAAATTTTTAATATTTTATGGAATTTAGTCAAAATTTTAAAAAATGATAGAGGCGCCACCAAATTTAATTTTTTTGTAAATGGTTCTATGTGGTATTCTATAGCAGTCACAATCATTCCTAATCTCTAAAATTAGAAAAAAATAACACAAAAATAATGTTTTTATACACAACACTAAAGTTTGCATAAACACAACTTTTAGCTGATGCTCTTTGAGGAATACTAAATATTTGTTAGAATTTTTTAGAATTTTAAAGTAGAATGAATTGTTTTATGTACCACGGGTTTTATTGTCAATTATGATAAATGTAAAAAAATACCCTGAATACGACGATGTAAACTGAAAGCTTTCAAAATTTTATTAAGAAAAATAGGAAGTGATTTTATGTTTCGTTGGATACATTATTTAATAGAACTGTCAGAGCAGCGAAAGATCCACAATAGAAAAGGGATACAATAGAAAAACAACTGACATTGAAAGCTTACGATCAGAACAAAACCAATCATCCTATTGCCAGCTTCAAGAATAAAGTCTTGTCTATTCGGAAGACGTTGTGACATTAAAACATAACCGGAGCGGACAACTTTACGACTAAAATAAAAGCGACATGTGTCCCAACAAAGTTATTAGATTTATTAAACGAGGATTCTGTTGCAACTTTTATTATTTAAGATATCCATCTAATTGAATACAACATTGTAATCAAGTGGATTAGATGGAAATGGTGACAAGTCTTTTATGAACACTGAAATGTCTTTATTGTAAAATAGATTCGCAAAAAAATTGCAAATCATGCGTAAGTAATTAAAATGTAAAACAACAAAATGGTCGTTTTAACGATTGTCTCAACGGTCGTCTCAACGATCGTCTTAACAGTCGACTTAACAGTTTTAACGGTTGAAACAGTCTCAATAGTCGTCTCAACGTTCCCAACTGTCTCAACGATCTAAGCAATCGTCTTAACGGAACGGTCATCTTAACTGTCTCAATGGTTGTCTCAATAGTCGTCTTAACGATGGTCTTAACGGTTAACTTAACGGTTTCAACGGTTGTCTTAACGATCGTTTTAACAGTTTCAACGATTTTAATGGTTGTCTCAATTATTGTATCAACGGTTTCAAGGTTCTCAACTGTCTCAACGTTCTAAAGAATTGTCTTAACAGTTTCAACGGTCTCAACGGTTGTTTGAATGATCGTCTCAACGCTCTCAACTGTTTCAACGATTTAAAACATCGTCTTAACGAATTGGTCGTCTTCACTGTCTCAACAGACTTAACGGTTGTCTCAACGGTTGACTCAACAATCGTCTTAACGACCGACCTAACGGTCGTCTTAACGATCGTCTTAACAGTTTTAACGATTTCAACGGATTCAACGTTTTCAACTGTCTCAACAATGTAAACAATCGTCTTAACAAAATAGTCATCTTAATTGTCTCAGCGGACTCAACGGTTGTCTCAACGGTCGCTACGGTCGTCTTAACAGTTTCAACGATCTCAACGGTTGTTTCAATGATCGTCTCAACGCTCTCAACTGTTTCAACGATCTAAAAAATTGTCTTATCGAATCTGTCGTTTTAACTGTCTCATCAGACTTAACGGTTGTCGCAACGGTCGACTCAACGGTCGTCTTAACAATCGTCTTAACAGTTTCAACGATTTCAACGGATTCAACGTTTACAACTGTCTCAACAATCTAAAAATCGTCTTAACAAAACGGTCGTCTTAATTGTCTCAACGGTTGTCTTAACGGTCGCTTCGGTTGTCTTAACAGTTACAACAATCCCAACGGTTGTTTTAATGATCGTCTCAACGCTCTCAACTGCCTCAACGATTTAAAAAATTGTTTTAACGGATCGGTCGTCTTAATTGTCTCAACAGACTTAGCGGTTGTCTCAACGGTCGACTCAACTATTGTCTTAACGGCCGACCTAACGGTCTTAACGGTCGTCTTAACGATCGTCAAAACAGTTTCAACGATTTCAACGAATTCAACATTTTCAACTGCCTCAACAATCTAAACAGTCTTAATTGTCTCAACGGTTGTCTCAACGGTCGCTACGGTCGTCTTAACAGTTTCAACGATCTTAACGATTGTTTCAATGATCGTCTCAACGTTCTCAACTGTCTCAACGATCTAAAAAATTGTCTTAATGGATCGGTTGTCTTAATTGTCTCAATACACTTAACGGTTGTCTTAACGGTCGTCTCAACGGTCGCTTTAACGGCTGATCTAACGGTCTTAACGGTAGTCTTAACGATTGTTTTAACAGTTTCAACGATTTCAACAAATTCAACGTTTTCAACTGTCTCAACAATCTAAACAATTGTCTTAACAAGACGGTTGTCTTAATTGTCTCAACGGTTGTCTCAACGGTCGCTACGGTCGTCTTAACAGTTTCAACGATCTCAACGGTTGATTTAATAATCGTCTAAACGTTCTCAACTATCTCAACTATTTAAAAAACCGTTTTAACGGATCGGTCGTCTTAACTGTCTCAACAGACTTAACGGTTGTCTCAACGGTGGTCTTAACGATCGTCTTAACGGCCGATCTAACGGTCTTAACGGTCGTCTTAACGATTGTCTTAACAATTTCAACGATTTTAACGGATTCAACGTTTAGAACTGTCTCAACAATCTAAACAATCGTCTTAAAAAAGCGGTCGTCTTAATTGTCTCAACGGTCGCTACGGTCGTCTTAACAGTTTCAACGATCTTATCGATTGTTTCAATGATCGTCTCAACGTTTTCAACTGTCTCAACTGTCTCAACGATTTAAAAAATCGTCTTAACGAATCAGTCGTGTTAACTGTCTCAACAGACTTAACGGTTGTCTCAACCATCGTCTTAACAGCCGACCTAACGGTTTTTACGGTTGTCTTAACGATTGTCTTAACAGTTTCAACGATTTTAACGAATTTAACGTTTTCAACTGTCTCAACAATCTAAACAATCGTTTTAACGAAACGGTCGTCCTATTTGTCTCAACGGTCGTCTTAACAGTCTCAATGATTTCAACGGTTGTCATTTCCTCAGCCTTCTGTAGTAAGCTTAAAAAAGTATTATTAAAATTTTTGACTAGATCTGTAGACACGTTTTCTTCGTATTGGAACTCTTCAGCAAGTCGCAACGGATTGAGTAAATTTAAAGTGACCCATTAAAGCTTATATTTATTCAACTGTCTGATACTTCTCTAAAATGGTAAAAATAGCGACATTTATTTTACGTAAAAGTTTGAGAAACTAAGGACGTTGACTATATAGGTCACTTTAAATGACAGATGTCAGTTTTGACCGACACAAATTACGACGTTTCAGACAAACAGCGTTTACATGATAACTTTTTACCTCAATTTGTGTCTATCAAAAGATTTTTTTTTAAAGTAGGCATTTTTTTGTTTTTAAGAATGATAATATCCTAGACGAGTATCAGATTATTGAAACATTTTCACGGTTGTCGCTTAGACTAAGTGTGAAATGCCCGTTTCCACCCTCCGATAAAATCATGTAGTTTCGATTAGAAGTTGGTCATCCGGCAAAAAAGAAAGCGAGAGATCTGGATAAAAAATATCTTCTCATTTTACTTGCCCCTAGGTCGTAACTGATAGGACTCTGTAAGCTTTCCGGGCGAGAAAAGCAAGTGTCCATTCCGTTTAAGATGCTCCGGCATCCCAAAACTCTCCAGATATAAATCTACGGATGCCTGGACTCTTTCCTCCTCCCGGATAAGCTTTCGGGATACTCGAGTCAATTTCCTCTGGACCCTGAACGATGTCGTCCAGATGCCGCACAGAACGGAGATGAAAGTTGCATGTTTATATCGTCATTGAGACGGACGGATGAAGCCAGAAAGAACTTTCGTAAAGGCGTTTTATACTTTTTATTGATGTATAAATCACAGCTAAAAGTCAAATGTATTATAAATCCTAAATAGCCTAACAATTCTGAATGTAGCAAGATTCCCTTAGCGAACAAATTTTTGCATCCCTGCATAAAGTCAATTTGTCTTTATAATTTGAACAAATAAACCACTTTCCAAAATACTCTCGCTTTGAAATACATAAATACTTATTTTTCTTCAAAGATGTAACAGTAATAATCCGTAAGCAAAAAGACACAAACTTTTTTGACATTTATGGATATCAACATTAATAGGCTTATTAAAGACTTGTAGCGTGAATCTGTGCTGCTGTCTTTGGCAGTATAGCTCCTAAACGGTTGACACTATTCAGTTCTAATAAATTTGTTTAAAATTTGAGATAATAGAAAATTATTTAAGCCATTTCAAAGCTGGTTGACACATGCTTTCACAAACAAGTCTGATCGAGTTTAGAATTTAGTATTACGTCACTTTAATCATAATAGGGCAACATTGCAACTCTGAACAATGCCTGAACTGATGCTAAAACATCACCTGTAATTTGCAAAGCACTCAACTCCCTCACTAACTTCCAGCAAAAGTTTTCAATTTTGCATAAACTTATCAGTTAATAAAATAGATTCTCGTTCCAGTTTTTTTTTTTTGAAACAGTTAATAGAGGAGCGAGTTACTCTTGTCTATTATGGATAATTAGTTATTTATTGTAGAGATACGTGCAGTGTGACGTAATAAACTTAAAAACACAAAATACTTATAAATAAAGCGGGTAGAAGTGCCGCCATTTTGAAAAAAACTTTTGCATTTGAGACTTATACTTATAATAACTTTTATTATAGAAAAAAATTAAATTTTCTATCTTTTCATTTTGATAATTTTTTTAGTATTACTCACAGTTCTCGATTTGTAAGATTGTTACTGTTTGCTTATTAGTTTTTTACCGATATCTTTTCTAATAATTGTTTAAATAAAAAATTGTTTATTATCAAACTTTTAAAGCGATAAATTTTCTACAATTTTTAATTTAAATTTGTTTTTTTAAAATTAATATTTCCGAAGTTATAATGGTTTTAATGTTGTACTACCGAGTACAATGTTAATAAGCAAAGCGTAATGATAAAAATTCAATCATTTTCATTACACAATTTTTTGGAAATAATAAATAAATTTTTTATTGAAATATTTTTTCATCTATATCCTTTTCTAACATTACAAATCTGCTAATGCCTCTATTCAATCTCGTTTTTTTTTTAATTTTTTTTTTTGCATGTTGTGTTTACTAGACTTATTTTTTGTTTTATTTGTTTTTTTTCTTTTATTTATAAAGATAACAGACTTATCCTTTACTGATTTTGGCATTCTTCATTGTTTATCACTTTTTTTATTGTTTAAGTCACTTTTTCTGTGCTGTATATCTTAATTTTGTTTACCAGTTTATCTTCTCTTAATTTTTTTGTGTTTACGTGCTCAGGCCCAGGTGGCGTCAACAGCCCAGGTACGGGGTTTTAAAAATGTACACGTTATAACTTTGAAAATATCAATTTTTGAAAAAAAATTCAAAATTAATTAAAAGTTGTAGAAAATTTATCGATTTAAAAGATTGATCTTTAGCAATTTATTATTTAAACAATTATTAGTAGAGATATTGATAAAAAAGTCAATAAACAATAATAATCTTATAAATCGTAAGTGATAAAAAAAAAAATATTAAACAAAAAAAATAAGAAATTTAGTTATCTATAATAAAGGTTATTGTAACTATAATCTTTAAGTGAACGCTTACAGAGATACAAGCCTAAGCGGTTTTTCGCAAAATGGCGGCACTTCTCTGTGAAAAATCATAATTTATGTAAGACAAAATTTTCAATTTTTTGTGCAAAATGTCAAATATTTAGCTCCTAAATATGCGTCACAACAGATGAAATGTTTACCACCCTAGCCCTTTTTGGGCCATGTTTAATGATGTGTGTTTACATTGTTCGAACTGATCCGATTGCAAACATTGCGCCAGTTATCGTCTTTTACAATTAAAGCATTTTTTTTAGGACAGGTGCGGACTGGCAGTTATTTGATTAGCAAATGACAAAGATGGGCCTAATTAGAAAAAGGTACTATTATTCCCGTTAACGAATTGAATTCGCTTTCTGGAAAAAATATAATTTTTTATCTTTCATTGTTCGTTACATTTGTATTCGATTATTGACTTTTTGCAAATAATTCTATTATCGAATTAGAGTACAGTCAATGTCTCAATTTCCACAGCGTTCAGTTCATGAAAAATTCACCAGCTCACTTGATTGTTTAAAAATTGTTTCATTACTGGAAAAAAACTGGAACTGAAAACTAAATTAATTATGCAAAACATAAAAAACTAATGAATAAAACAAAAATAATAAAAATTTAAAACCACCAATATTTTCACTAGTCTCTTGGATAATATTCTCACTTTTAATTAAATCTCACTTTCTACAATTAAATCAAATATATTATCTAGCATTGAATATGATAGAAGAATTTTTTGATCCTCACTTTTTGCGACTTCTTTTTGTGACCTTATTTAGAGAACTCAATTTGATACCGGCAACAATTTGATTATTTGTTTAAGCTCATTAACGTGTTGAACTATTGATTCATTAAATTTAAATAGAGGTTAGGTTTAAATGTCAAATTAATAACTGTCACTTTTATTCGATATATATACTATAATGATAAGATTTAAATTTTATTTATTATGTAACAGATTTTGTAATCTAAATTTTGTTTATATTCCGTATAATTATAGTTTATTGATCTGCTTTTTTAATCAAGTTTGACAAAAGAACTTTTTCGTCTTCTTCTTTATTATCATTGTCCCTAAGCGAACACCTATTTCACTTAAAACCCTCAAAATGAATCCGACGACGTAATTGAGACCTAAATTACAGTATGGGTTTGGTAGAGGTAAGTTAAGCTGTCCAGGGACTTACGACACAATGCCATTGTTGACTTCAATCAGATCGTACGTGAGCTATATTGCTCTTTTCTATCTAAAGAATCGAAAAAAGGATGATTGGAATCACAAGTTTTAATACATCACATATAATAGACCTATAGAGTTCATTCATTAATTGAAAAAATTGTCATTGGAACAGTTTTACCACTTGCCAAAAATTTTGCGTAATGAATCTCGAGAGCTCTGTCGACCACCAAGCGGGCATAAATAAAAATTCAAACTCTCGTTTTGTTTCTGTCTTTTTTCCTCTCAGCACATTTTACAAAATCACTATTCTTTTTTGATATAGTCTTTATCTTTCTAGGTTATTCTTTTGTTTTTTTCGTATTTTTTCGGTCTACCACTTTAAGTATTGCCTATTGTATCTTTTCCTTGCCTACACACATCCTTATCTCTTTTTTTTTCTATATACATTTTTTCACCTCTACACTTTTTATTCTCTACTTCTTAAAATACTTTTTTCTTTCAAATTTTTTTTGTCTCTTTTTTATTCCTCCAGTTTACACTCTTCTATTGCTATGTATGCCAGCGTTGCTCTTTAGCACTGACTTGTCGTTCTTTTCTTGTTCCCTTTCTATTTTTTTTTTTTTTAATTTCTATGTTTTTGCACCTTGTATGTATTTTATAATTGTTGCAAAACTGATAAAATTGCAAAAAAATAGAGATAATTTTAGCAAAAAGCACGTTATATCACAAAATAATGACTTATCTGACTTAAAATCAAAGAAAAACATTATTTTTTTGTAATTTTTTTTTTAATTTTAAAGATTAGAAATGATAGTGGTTGCTATAGAATACCACATAAAACCATTTACAAAAAAAATAAATTTGACTAAAATTTTGACTAAAGTCTATAAAATATTAAAATTTTTTATTTTTTTGCAAATCTAGTGGCCTCTGTCTGGAATAATCTAATTAGCTTAAGTTTGATACAAATTTTAAAAGAATAAAAATACTCCAAAATTGATAAAATTGCAAAAAATAGAGATAATTTTATCAAAAAGCACGTTATATCACAAAATAATGACTTATCTGGCTTAAAATCAAAGAAAAACATTATTTTTGTGCTATTTTTTCTGAATGATAGTGATTGCTATAGAATACCACATAGAACCATTTACAAAAACATTAAATTTGGTGGCGTCTCCATCAATTTTCAAAATTTTGACTAAAGTCTATAAAATATTAAAAATTTCTGTTTTCTCACGGATCTACTGGCATCTGCCTGGAATAATCTAATAAGCCTAAGTTTAAAACAAATTTTTAAAAAATTAAAGTACTCCAAAACTGATAAAATTGCAAAAAATAGAGACAATTTTAGCAAAAAGCACTTTATATCACAAAATAATGACTTATCTGGCTTAAAATAAAAAAAACCATTATTTTTGTGTTATTTTTTTCTAATTTTAAAGATTAGGAATCATAGTGACTGCTATAGAATACCACATAAAACCATTTACAAAAAAATTAATTTGGTTGCGCCTTCATCATTTTTCAAAATTTTGTCTAAAGTCTATAAAATATTAAAAATTTTTGTTTTCGCACAAATCTACGGGCTTCTTTCTGGAATAACCTAATTAGCTTAGATTTGATACACATTTTTAGAGAATAAAAGTACTTTAAAATTAATAAAATTGCAAAAAATAGAGATAATTATAGCAAAAAACAAGTTATATCACAAAATAATGACTTATCTGGCTTAAAATAAAAAAACCATTATTTTTGTGTTATTTTTTTCTAATTTTAAAGATTAGGAATGATAGTGACTGCTATAGAATACCACATAAAACCATTTACAAAAAAAATTTAAAAAATTTGACTAAAGTCTATAAAATATTAAAAATTTCTGTTTTTTTATAAATCTTCTGGCTTCTGTCTGGAATAATCTGATTAACTTAAGTTTGATACAAATGTTTAAAGAATGAAAGTAGTCCAAAACTGATAAAATTGCAAAAAATAGAGACAATTTTAGCAAAAAGCACTTTATATCACAAAATAATGACTTATCTGGCTTAAAATAAAAAAAACCATTATTTTTGTGTTATTTTTTTCTAATTTTAAAGATTAGGAATCATAGTGACTGCTATAGAATACCACATAAAACCATTTACAAAAAAAAATTACTTGGTGGCGGTTCCATCATTTTTCAAAATTTTGACTAAAGTCTATGAAATATTAAAAATTTTTGTTTTCGCACAAATCTACGGGCCTCTTTCTGGAATAACCTAATTAGCTTAGATTTGATACACATTTTTAGAGAACAAAAGTACTTTAAAATTAATAAAATTGCAAAAAATAGAGATAATTATAGCAAAAAACAAGTTATATCACAAAATAATGACTTATCTGGCTTAAAATAAAAAAACCATTATTTTTGTGTTATTTTTTTCTAATTTTAAAGATTAGGAATCATAGTGACTGCTATAGAATACCACATAAAACCATTTACAAAAAAAAATTACTTGGTGGCGGTTCCATCATTTTTCAAAATTTTGACTAAAGTCTATGAAATATTAAAAATTTTTGTTTTCGCACAAATCTACGGGCCTCTTTCTGGAATAACCTAATTAGCTTAGATTTGATACACATTTTTAGAGAACAAAAGTACTTTAAAATTAATAAAATTGCAAAAAATAGAGATAATTATAGCAAAAAACAAGTTATATCACAAAATAATGACTTATCTGGCTTAAAATAAAAAAACCATTATTTTTGTGTTATTTTTTTCTAATTTTAAAGTTTAGGAATGATAGTGACTGCTATAGAATACCACATAAAACCATTTACAAAAAAAATTTTAAAAATTTGACTAAAGTCTATAAAATATTAAAAATTTCTGTTTTTTTATAAATCTTCTGGCTTCTGTCTGGAATAATCTGATTAACTTAAGTTTGATACAAATGTTTAAAGAATGAAAGTAGTCCAAAACTGATAAAATTGCAAAAAATAGAGATAATTTTAGCAAAAAGCACTTTATATCACAAAATAATGACTTATCTGGCTTAAAATAAAAAAAACCATTATTTTTGTGTTATTTTTTTCTAATTTTAAAGATTAGGAATCATAGTGACTGCTATAGAATACCACATAAAACCATTTACAAAAAAAAATAACTTGATGGCGGTTCCATCATTTTTCAAAATTTTGACTAAAGTCTATGAAATATTAAAAATTTTTGTTTTCGCACAAATCTACGGGCCTCTTTCTGGAATAACCTAATTAGCTTAGATTTGATACACATTTTTAGAGAATAAAAGTACTTTAAAATTAATAAAATTGCAAAAAATAGAGATAATTATAGCAAAAAACAAGTTATATCACAAAATAATGACTTATCTGGCTTAAAATAAAAAAACCATTATTTTTGTGTTATTTTTTTCTAATTTTAAAGATTAGGAATGATAGTGACTGCTATAGAATACCAAATAGAACCATTTACAAAAAAATTAAATTTGGTGGCGCCTTTATCATTTTTTAAAATTTTGACTACAGTTTATAAAATATTAAAAATTTCTATTTTCTTGCGAATCTAGTGGCCTTTGTCTGGAATAATCTAATTAGCTTAAATTTGATACAATTTTTTTAAGAATAAAAGTACTCCAAAACTGATAAAATTACAAAAAAATTGAGATAATTTTATCAAAAAGCACGTCATATCACAAAAAAATGACTTATCTGACTTAAAATAAAAAAAAAACATTATTTTTGTGTTATTTTTTTCTAATTTTAAGGATAAGTAAAGACAGTGCCTGCTATAGAGTACCACATAAAACCATTTACAAAAAAATTAAATTTGGTGGCGTCTTCTTCATTTTTCAAAATTTTGACTAAAGTCTATAAAATATTAAAAATTTCTGTTTTCTGACAAATCTAATGGCCTCTTTCTGGAATAACCTAATTAGCTTAAGTTTGATACATATTTTTAAAGAACTAAAGTACTCCAAAACTAATAAAATTGCAAAAAATAGAAATAATTTTAGCAAAAAGCACTTTATATTATATCACAAAATAATGACTTATCTGGCTTAAAATAAAAAAAAACATTATTTTTGTGTTTTTTTTTCTAATTTTACAGATTAGGAATGATAGTGACTGCTATAGTATACCACATAGAACCATTTACAAAAAAAATAAATTTGATGGCGCCTTCATCATTTTTCAAAATTTTGACTAAAGTCTTTGAAATATTAAAAATTTTTATTTTTTGGCGAATCTAGCGGTTTCTGTCTGGAATAATCTAATTAGCTTAAGTTTGATACAATTTTAAAGAAGTAAAGTACTCAAAAACTGATAAGATTGCAAAAAAATAGAGATAATTTTAGCAAAAAGCACGTTATATCACAAAATAATGACATATCTGACTTAAAATCAAAGAAAAACATCATTTTTGTGTTAATTTTTTCTAATTTTTTAATCTTTTAGTATTTAAGGAAAAACCACTCTGTGTCGGTTTTATTTCTGATTAAAGCAGTTTTTGTTTACTTGATTTGTTTTGGTTCTTATGTAAACAAGTTAAAAAACGGCGTTTGATGGTGTGCCGGAATATTTGAAAATTAAATGATTTAGTTTTTAGAAAGTGACAAGTGGATAAGCCGGAAAAATCCACTTTTTATAATGATTTTTGGGTTTTCTTTGCTAGTAAAAATATTTTAGATTTCAAAATTTTAAAATATGATATACATTTGTTAACATTTTTTTTCTTCTTTTTTGTTTTTCATTTGTATTCTTTTTTCTTGTCTTTATTTCTCCTATCTTTCTTCTCACATACCTTTTTTATCCACCTTATTTACCTTCTATTTTCTTTCAGTCTTTCTCTGCATTCATTCCACATGTTCCACTTTTCATTCATTTCCACTTTTTTACCTCTTGCTCTTTGTTTTTTAGCTTTCTTCTGTAATTTTGCAGGCTTTGCTTGTCCCAAGCATTAATTATTACCTTCTGGTGTTCTACATTTGTTTTTCTTTTTTCTTCTATTTGATGTTTTACATCTTCTATGTTTGATTTAAATTTTTAAGGGATTAAAGCACTCCAAAACTGATAAAATTGCAAAAAATAGAGATAATTTTAGCAAAAAGAACGGTAAATTGAAAAATAATGACTTATTTGAATGAAAGAAAAAATACTTTTAGGGTTATTTCTATTAAATTTTAAAAGATTAAAGACTGCTATGGAATAGCACATGGAACAATTTACAAAAAACACCGTTTTTTAACATTTTTACTATAGTTTATAAAATATTACAAACGATTAACTTTTACTGATCTACTGGTCTTTGTTTTTAATAACTTGATTAGCTTAAAACCCTAGATTATTTCAATTTTTTCTCATTTTTTACTTAATTTTTTTTTTCTTTTTTTTTAATTTTTAATTTTTAACTGTAAAATTTAGAATTAATTTTTTAATTTAGTTAAATTTTATATTATTTAGAACTTATTGTCTGAAACTACAATATAGCTACAATAAGCTATAGTTTAGATATTTTGTACCCATTATAGTCATAATATGTCTGTTGGGAAATAAATTATAATTATTATTGTTATTATTATTATTATTATTAATCAAGTAGCACTTTTGATTTTTGCAATTTTATACATTTTGTAAGCCGGTTTTTAACTGTTTGGTTGTTTTGGCTTAGGTTAACTTGGTAATATTTTGGCAATTTGATTAATGGCATCTGTTGTCGGCGACTCGTAATGAGAAACTTGTATACATTTTGTCTCTCATTGCAAAAGCTTTTAATAAAATAACTATTGTTATTATTGATCAAATTTTGTTTAGACATAAATCTTTAATGTAGTAAAACAACAACTAAAGCCATTTTCTTCATTTTCAATTGTGATATTTCTTTTATGCGCGCCGAAATCACTTGTCACCCTTGTACGAAAATGTATTCAGCAAGCATGATGAACAGTTATTGCTTGAGAATATTATTGTGTTGCCAAAAATGTCTGCGGCAAAGAGGATTAAGATTTTCTATTTATTGCCACGATCTTGTTGCGTCTTTAATAAAATCTGAAATTTAATGCTGGGCTAAAATTCAGCCAAGATGAGCTGCCTGCCAGCCGCGACTGATTACTGTTATGAGATTTTATTCTTAAGCTTTTACATTATTACGGATTTTGTTTAGGGTTGCTTTATTGAATCGCATTAGATTCTGCATCACTGACAGCGCAAACTTTACTTCAAGACGACATTGTGATTTTAATTAATTTATCATAATTAAAAGTATCAAGAAAATCGCAAAATTATATTATAATAACAATAGAATTATTATTATTAATAAAAATTGTCAAATCAGGGCTGCTCGGCGGCCATGAAGCTGGCCCACCTCTGCCAATCCAATTATCTACAACAATGCTAGAAAATAGCGGTGGACAATAATACATTAACTGTCAATAATCAAAAGGTAAACCACTTAAACCATTGCCAAAAAAATGTTTCAATAATTTTCAAAAAATATGGGCATAATTAGTAAGGCAGTCGCTACAAAAAAAAATTAAAAAAAAGACGCCAAAAAGTATAAAATTTTTAGTAAATTGTTCTATAGCAGTCAAAATAACAAAAAAAAAACGTTTTTTTGATAAAACAATTGAAAAATGGTGGATGCGCCACTTTAAGTCAGCAGTTTCCAATTACCTAAAGGTCATAAATAAACGTTTCTCTTATTCAAAACCTCAAGAAACTACAATTTCTTAGATGACACAATAGCACATCCGCTAACAATGTTGACGACAGTTTGAATTTTATGACAACTCCTAAGTTATAAGTTACATTTTGGAGAATTACGTGCGCATATATATTAATTCATTAGTGTACCAAATGGGATTAATAAGCAGCCGGTCCACTACTACGTATAATAAAAGCAAATGTAGGAATATCTCTGGAGCTTCTATGAATTGATAACTATAATATAACTTTGAAAATAAAACTTGAAATTTTGATCTAAAAGTGGCATTCTTGAGCATACGTAATGAGGTGATGTAATGAAATAATTCCGTATATAGTTAGATTGTGACATTTTTTTTTCGAATCAGATGTACATTTTTCGATTTTTAAACAAGATGTCATTAATAAAATGACAGAATTCTTCGCCGATTTGCTTTTTTTTCAGCTTGTGTCATAAACTTTTCCGGAAGCAGTGATTAACTGTGAAATAATATTATTGCCTTTCAACCCCCTGTACGACACGAGAGATAGATTAGATTTCGGCAAAAAATTTTTTCGTGCCATTTAGTTTTTCGGCTTGATGGTTTTTCACCCCTAAAGTGGCCGGTTAATTCCCGAGAAAAATGTTAAACACTCTGCTGCCAGGATTCCGCGCCATTAAAAAATTCCTTCACCCCGATATACAACATCTAAATATTTCGCCCGAAACAAGCTGATTTTTTCTTTTTTTTTTCAGCGTCCTACACGACCCAGGCGGGGGGAGGAGATGGGCTGGGTACCGGAATTTCCACCCTGAAAATGACACTTTCAAGAGGAGATCTCAATGCGCGATTTGAATGCAAAGTAGAAACGCCAGCTTTTGAAGAGCCTGAAATCAGTTGGGTCATTGTTGGCGTTAAAGGTAATTTTTTTTTTAGATTTTTTCAATAAAAAAAAAACTGAATATATCCAATAATCTTCTAAAACATTGAGATAAGAAATACAGTGCCTCCAACCAAAAAACATGCCAACTAAATCAGCAAATTTAGAAAAAATTCCAATTAACCAATCAGAAGCTCAAAAAAGATGAGGCCACGCCCCTCCAGGGCTCATGCTTGCTTGGAAGCACTGTAGTTTTCAACATTTGTTTTCAATTCAATAAATTAGTTTTTACAATAACGCAATGTCAATAATATTATACTGTTTTTATAAAAAACATAATTAATAAAAAAAATTTTTTTTATAACGTTAGTCACCTGAAACGTCAAAAATCTAGATAAATCTAAAAAAAGACTATTATTATAATATTGTGTATACTTTTTTATTTAAAAAAAAAAGGCTGAATATTTCCAATAATCTTCTAAAACATTGAGATAAGAAATACAGTGCTTCCAATCAAAAAACATGCTAACTAAATAAGCAAATTTAGAAAAAATTCCAATTAACCAATCAGAAGCTCTAAAAAAATAAGTCTACGCCCTTTCAAGGCTCATGCTTGCTTGGAAGCACTGTAGTTTTCAACATTTTTTTTCAATTCAATAAGTTTGTTTTTACAATGACGCAATGTCAATAATATAATACTGTTTTTATAAAAAACATAATTAATAAAAAAATTTTTTTTTATAACGTTAGTCACCTGAAACGTTAAAAATCTAGATAAATCTAAAAAAAGACTATTATTATAATATTGTGTATACTTTTTTATTTTAAAAAAAAAGGCTGAATATTTCCAATAATCTTCTAAAACATTGAAATAAGAAATACAGTGCCTCCAATCAAAAAATATGTGAACTAAATTAGCAAATTTTGGAAAAAATTTTAATTAACCAATCAGAAGCTCTAAAAAAATAAGTCTACGCCCTTTCAAGGCTCATGCTTGCTTGGAAGCACTGTAGTTTTCAACATTTTTTTTCAATTCAATAAGTTTGTTTTTACAATAACGCAATGTCAATAATATAATACTGTTTTTATAAAAAACATAATTAATAAAAAAAATTTTTTTTATAACGTTAGTCACCTGAAACGTCAAAAATCTAGATAAATCTAAAAAAAGACTATTATTATAATATTGTGTATACTTTTTTATTTTTAAAAAAAAAGGCTGAATATTTCCAATAATCTTCTAAAACATTGAAATAAGAAATACAGTGCCTCCAATCAAAAAATATGCGAACTAAATTAGCAAATTTAGAAAAAATTCCAATTAACCAATCAGAAGCTCTAAAAAAATAAGTCTACGCCCTTTCAAGGCTCATGCTTGCTTGGAAGCACTGTAGTTTTCAACATTTTTTTTCAATTCAATAAGTTTGTTTTTATAATGACGCAATGTCAATAATATAATACTGTTTTTATAAAAAACATAATTAATAAAAAAATTTTTTTATAACGTTAGTCACCTGAAACGTCAAAAATCTAGATAAATCTAAAAAATGACTATTATTATAATATTGTGTATACTTTTTTATTTTAAAAAAAAAAAAGGCTGAATATTTCCAATAATCTTCTAAAACATTGAGATAAGAAATACAGTGCTTCCAATCAAAAAACATGCTAACTAAATAAGCAAATTTAGAAAAAATTCCAATTAACCAATCAGAAGCTCTAAAAAAATAAGTCTACGCCCTTTCAAGGCTCATGCTTGCTTAGAAGCACTGTAGTTTTCAACATTTTTTTTCAATTCAATAAGTTTGTTTTTACAATGACGCAATGTCAATAATATAATACTGTTTTTATAAAAAACATAATTAATAAAAAAAATTTTTTTTATAACGTTAATCACCTGAAACGTCAAAAATCTAGATAAATCTAAAAAAAGACTATTATTATAATATTGTGTATACTTTTTTATTTAAAAAAAAAAGGCTGAATATTTCCAATAATCTTCTAAAACATTGAAATAAGAAATACAGTGCCTCCAATCAAAAAATATGCGAACTAAATTAGCAAATTTAGGAAAAAATTCCAATTAACCAATCAGAAGCTCTAAAAAAATAAGTCTACGCCCTTCCAAGGCTCATGCTTGCTTAGAAGCACTGTAGTTTTTAACATTTTTTTTCAATTCAATAAGTTTGCTTTTACAATAACGCAATGTCAATAATATTATACTGTTTTTATAAAAAACATAATTAATAAAAAAAATTTTTTTATAACGTTAGTCACCTGAAATGTCAAAATTCTTGATAAATCTAAAAAAAGACTATTATTATAATATTGTGTATTCTGTTTTATTTTATTGTAATTGAAGATCCAGTAATCTATTTAGTTAATAGTTTTTAAGCATTGGAACATAAACAGTATTTGACTGCGCTATTGAACAGGTCGGCTAAGTCATTCTCTCAGAAATCTTAGTATGTAACGTCTCACTTAACATTTTTTTTTTATTTTGAACACTGGTATGGTGACGTGTTTATCATTTTTAGTAAATTTTAGATGTAATGTATTCTTATCTCTTTTGATAACACAAATAATTGAGGTTAGAGTTTAAAAAAACCAAATATTTTTGAAACTCCCAACAACCTACTTTTATTTGCAATTTCATGGTTTTTTTCAAACAAAACTTTGAATTTTTATTAAAAAAAATTTGAAAAAACATAGTGAAAATGATAAACAAAAGTTTAAATGAGAAGAAAAAAAAATGCAGAACAACAGAAGGTAATAATTGAAGTTTGGGACAAACAAGACGTGGAACAGTACAGAAGAAAGCTGAAAACGTTAGATTTGAAGAGCAAGAGAGAGAAAATGAAAGTGGAACTGAAAGAATTCTTGAAAGAGACAACAATAAAAACAAAAATAAGCAGAAAAAGAAAAAAAAACAAAAATATAAGATAGAAATAAAATGTGCTGAACGAAGAGTAGGCTGGTGAGAAAAGTAGAAGAGATCATTGTAAGAACAAAAATCAAAAAACATCAGAAGAAAAAGATAATAAATAGTTTGTAACTACAAAAATGGTGCCTTTTGTTATTTACAATTTTTATGCTGATATGAAAATGGTAACGTGGAGTGAAGAAAAAAAAGAATAAATGTCAAAAAATCTTAAAAAGTATGTGAAGAAAAAAGTACAAAAAAAACGAACATGATAGTGTTTAGCAAAAGGAAGAGAAAGAAAGGAGAACATGATTGGGAATAGGAAAGAGAGAGAATAGAGCGAAAAAGAGGGTTGAAGTCTTAAGGGTATATATACATTTGATAAAAAAGCTATGTTAGAGAGATAACTGAAGAGTGTGTATAAAGAATAAAAAAAAAATAAGAGAAGAATGATGATGTTTGAGAACTTAGTAGAAAGGTACAAGACAAAAATCTGGAAATAAAAACAACAAAAGGACATAGAAAGAGTACAATTCGGGATAGGTTCTAAGAGTGGATAGAAAAACCCTAGAATCTATACTAATAAAAGAATGTAAAAGAAACAAAATTAAAGTGAAAGCAAAGAAAAAAGCGACTAAGTTTAAAGGTAAAATAAATGAAAGAAAAGAATGTAGAATGTTGAATAGAAAAGAAAATAAATATAAAAACTCTAGAAAAAATGGGCATACAAGTAAAGAAATGGAAAGATTAAAAACAAAAGACAAGTAGATAAAAAAAAAAATTAAAAATTTAGGTACAACAGGAATTATGAAAAAAGTATGACATACTTGATATTGGACAGAAAAAAGAAAAGAGACTGTGTAAAATATGTCATGAGGAAAGAGGGACAATAGACCACAAATGCAGTGAAATGAGAGATTTTTTTTTTATTCAATTGGTCTATTGGTCATGTGGTCACAAAAAAACCACAAAGGCGCATTAGTTAAAACAAAATATATTTAAATTTGGCGTAACCACCAGCCTCGTCTATAGTATTTTCAAGTGAAAGGCCAAGTGGGTGTAAATAGGTAAAAGCTCATGCTTGCGCTTCTATTGGTTGAGCCATCTGTTGACCTAGCAGTAAGTGCGTTGATTGGCTGGCTGCAAAGGGGCGCAAAGTATAAGCATTAGTTAAAACAAAATATATTTAAATTTGGTCTAACCACCAGCTCCGTCTATAGTATTTTCAAGTGAAAGGCAAAGTGGGTGTAAACAAGAAAAAGCTCATGCTTGCGTTTCTATTAGTTGAGCCATCTGCTGACCTAGCAGAAAGTGCGTTGATTGGCTGGCTGGACAAAGGCGCAAAGTATAAGCATTAGTTAAAATAAAATATATTTAAATTTGGTCTAACCACCAGCTCCGTCTATAGTATTTTCAAGTGAAAGACAAAGTGGGTGTAAACAGGAAAAAGCTCATGCTTGCGTTTCTATTAGTTGAGCCATCTGCTGACCTAGCAGAAAGTGCGTTGATTGGCTGGCTGGACAGAGGCGCAAAGTATAAGTATTAGTTAAAATAAAATATATTTAAATTTGCCGTAACCAGCCTCGTCTATAGTATTTTCAAGTGAAAGGCCAAGTGGGTGTAAACAGGTAAAAGCTCATGCTTGCGTTTCTATTGGTTGAGCCATCTGTTGACCTAGCAGTAAGTGCGTTGATTGGCTGGCTGCACAGGGACGCAAAGTATAAGCATTAGTTAAAACAAAATATATTTAAATTTGGTCTAACCACCAGCTCCGTCTATAGTATTTTCAAGTGAAAGGCAAAGTGGGTGTAAACAAGAAAAAGCTCATGCTTGCGTTTCTATTGGATGAGCCATCTGCTGACCTAGCAAAAAGTGCGTTGATTGGCTTGCTGGACAAAGGCGCAAAGTATAAGCATTAGTTAAAATAAAATATATTTAAATTTGGTCTAACCACCAGCTCCGTCTATAGTATTTTCAAGTGAAAGACAAAGTGGGTGTAAACAGGAAAAAGCTCATGCTTGCGTTTCTATTAGTTGAGCCATCTGCTGACCTAGCAGAAAGTGCGTTGATTGGCTGGCTGGACAGAGGCGCAAAGTATAAGTATTAGTTAAAATAAAATATATTTAAATTTGCCGTAACCAGCCTCGTCTATAGTATTTTCAAGTGAAAGGCCAAGTGGGTGTAAACAGGTAAAAGCTCATGCTTGCGTTTCTATTGGTTGAGCCATCTGTTGACCTAGCAGTAAGTGCGTTGATTGGCTGGCTGCACAGGGACGCAAAGTATAAGCATTAGTTAAAACAAAATATATTTAAATTTGGTCTAACCACCAGCTCCGTCTATAGTATTTTCAAGTGAAAGGCAAAGTGGGTGTAAACAAGAAAAAGCTCATGCTTGCGTTTCTATTGGATGAGCCATCTGCTGACCTAGCAAAAAGTGCGTTGATTGGCTTGCTGGACAAAGGCGCAAAGTATAAGCATTAGTTAAAATAAAATATATTTAAATTTGGTCTAACCACCAGCTCCGTCTATAGTATTTTCAAGTGAAAGACAAAGTGGGTGTAAACAGGAAAAAGCTCATGCTTGCGTTTCTATTAGTTGAGCCATCTGCTGACCTAGCAGAAAGTGCGTTGATTGGCTGGCTGGACAGAGGCGCAAAGTATAAGTATTAGTTAAAATAAAATATATTTAAATTTGCTGTAACCAGCCTCGTCTATAGTATTTTCAAGTGAAAGGCCAAGTGGGTGTAAACAGGTAAAAGCTCATGCTTGCGTTTCTATTGGTTGAGCCATCTGTTGACCTAGCAGTAAGTGCGTTGATTGGCTGGCTGCACAGGGGCGCAAAGTATAAGCATTAGTTAAAACAAAATATATTTAAATTTGGTCTAACCACCAGCTCCGTCTATAGTATTTTCAAGTGAAAGGCAAAGTGGGTGTAAACAGGAAAAAGTTCATGCTTGCGTTTCTATTGGTTGAACCATTTTCTGACCTAGCAAAAAGAACGTTGATTGGCTGGCTAGACAGGGGCGCAAAGTATAAGCATTACTTAAAATAAAATATATTTAAATTTGGCGTAACCACCAGCCTCGTCTATAGTATTTTCAAGTGAAATGCCAAGTGGGTGTAAACAGGTAAAAACTCATGCTTGCGTTTCTATTGGTTGAGCCATCTGTTGACCTAGCAGAAAGTGCGTTGATTGGCTGGCTGGACCAGAGCGCAAAGTATAAGCATTAGTTAAAATAAAATATATTTAAATTTGGCGTCACCAGCCTCGTCTATAGTATTTTCAAGTGAAAGGCCAAGTGGGTGTAAACAGGTAAAAGCTCATGCTTGCGTTTCTATTGATTGAGCCATTTGCTGACCTAGCAGAAAGTGCGTTGATTGGCTGGCTGGACAGAAACGCAAAGTATAAGCATTAGTTAAAATAAAATATATTCAAATTAGCCGTAACCAGCCTCGTCCATAGTATTTTCAAGTGAAAGACAAAGTGGGTGTAAACAGGAGAAAGCTCATGCTTGCGTTTCTATCGGTTGAGCCATCTGTTGACCTAGCAGAAAGTGCGTTGATTGGCTGGCTGGACAGAGGCGCAAAGTATAAGCATTAGTCCGTAACCAGTCTCGTCTATAATATTTTCAAGTAAAAGGCCAAGTGGGTGTAAACAGGAAAAAGCTCATGCTTGCGTTTCTATTGGTTGAGCCATCTGCTGACCTAGCAGAAAGCGCGTTGATTGGCTGGCTGGACAGGCTTGGCACGTGATGGTAAATTTCATTTTGATGTTTATTAGTTGCTTTTATATATTTTTTGGAGTAAATTTTTTTGTTTGATGTTGTGCAGTGTTGCGGTTGTTGTTGTTTTCATGTAAGACAGCTGTCATACAGTTTGCGGTTGTCTATTATAGGAGAAATTCTGTTATTTCTAGGTTTTTCCAACATAAAAGACTTTCCATATCTATAGTCAACATAAAAGAAACGAATTTTCTATAGCCACCGGGTCGAAAAAGATATTTTTAAAACGACATGATATTGCCATCAAGAAAACAATAATTGACATGTTTCGAATACAAAAAGCAGAAGAGACGAAACAACCATTTTCAAATATTTATCCTGTAGAGTTATTGTTTCAGTTGGTCATTGGAATGCTTCTTGTTGTTCCTTAGAGAGTCCATTAAAGGGATCTCTGCTTCGATTGTGAAATTTAAAATCTAGAAATAAATAATTCATAACGGCGCATCTCAAGCAGTGTTTAATGTTGAAAAATGTCAGACGAAACAGAGCTGATAAAAGCTTTTTCGGTTTTGTAAAAGAAAGTTTGTAATTTAAATCGGGAGCCAACTACAAAAAATAAAATACTCAAATTGGAGCAATTTTTTGCCTTTTTAAGTACGAAATTTTATTTTAAATATTTTTCTGCTTTATTTTTCGTCAGGTGCTACGATTCACAGATTATTCAAATGTTCCTCGAGCGTGAGACGGTATTTATTTGTTTGTCTTATTCATGCATGATAAAGTTTACTTGTACAAACATTCAGCTGCAAATTACCAACACATTCTCATTTCATAAGAAGGGTAATGAAGTTTTATTACACCTCATTACTTCATTTATTAATGACAGACACTCAGAACAATTAAAGCAAATTCATTCAAACTATACTATTTTCACGTTAAAGATGAAGTGGAAGTAAGCACTATACCGTGCGGTTTACGTGATCTGCCAACCAGGGCTGTATTCAAGTAAGTCATTTTAAACCAAAAAAATTAGTTTAAAGAAGATATCATAGATATGCGCTTATAGCAAAAGGCGCTAACGTGTAGCGATATACTTTTTGTTTAATTAGAAGAGATTACTATTCTAATAGATGTCGGTAGATACTTAAAAAATGATCTGTGAAGTTGTTATTATGTTCTCTATGACTATTTTTAGAAAAAATAATAATTTTTCTTACAGCTTTTTTATAAAAGTTTTAATAATTCATAATTTTGTCTGGCGTAGCAATTTATTTTTAAATGTTGGAGACAAAAAGCTCTATACGATCGTTTTAATTAAATCGCCAGCTGAAAATACATCTATACACTTAAGACGCTCTGCCACGAACATTCACTCTTCTACGTTTCCAGCCAAAAACGATTTAATTTAGGGGTTGAAGAGGGCGAGAACGAAACGGAGCAGTCATGAAAAAAATTAAGGCCCTTTTTTATCGCTTGGAGCGCGAGAAATTAAGGGCTCACGAGTACAGATTGTGACATGATAAAATCGGTCGTTTGTGCAACTAACGGGATCACGTTAAAAATTGAGAAGATTTTAATAGTTAATTTAGAAAAATTACACTGCGAGGAAATTTAGGCGTAATTGGCCGAGACTGAAGGGCGTCATGGGAAATCTGGGTTTAAAGGAACCATGGAAAAGGATAATATGGTGCTAAGGGTGTTAATAATAAGAGCAAACTTTAGTCAAAATCTCAAAAAAAGAACAAGTCTTTTATTTTCAGACAGTTTTTTTACATTATGATTTATATAATTTTCAAATTCAAACACTAATACAGCCTAGCGAACCAATCAACGCATTTTCCGCGAGATTATATGATGCTTCAACCAATAGAAACTCAAATGATAACCAATCACACGCCCCTTTTTGTTTTCATCCACTTTATATTTATCCTAAAATAATATATGTAGTCTCTTAAATGATATTTTTAGATCAATTTAGACAATTTAAAGAAGATTCAAAGTGAATTATTTAAATAATTTTCAAATTCAAACACTAATACAGTTCAGAGAGCCAATCAACGCCTTTTTTGCTAGATTATATGATGCTTCAACCAATAGAAACTCAAATGATAACCAACCACACGCCCCTTTTTGTTTACATTCACTTCATTTTTAACCTAAAAATACTATATGTAGTTTTTTGAACGTTATTTTTAGACCAATTTAGACAATTTAAAGAAGATTCACAAATGTCAAAGAAAATTATTTAAATAATTTTCAAATTCAAACACTAATACACTTTAGAGAGCCAATCAACGCATTTTTTGGTAGATTATAATATGATGCTGCAACCAATAGAAACTCAAATGATAACGAATCACACACCCCTTTTTGTTTTCATCTACTTCATATTTATCCTAAAAATACTATATGTAATCTCTTAAATGTTATTTTTAGATCAATTTAGACAATTTAAAGAAGATTTGCAAATGTCAAAGTGAATTATTTAAATAATTTTCAAATTCAAACACTAATACAGTTTAGAGAGCCAATCAACGTCTTTTTTACTAGATTATATGATGCTTCAACCAATAGAAACTCAAATGATAACCAATCACACGCCCCTTTTTGTTTTCATCTACTTCATATTTATCCTAAAAATACTATATGTAATCTCTTAAATGTTATTTTTAGATCAATTTAGACAATTTATATGATGCTTCAACCAATAGAAACTCAAATGATAACCAATCACACGCCCCTTTTTGTTTTCATCTACTTCATATTTATCCTAAAAATACTATATGTAATCTCTTAAATGTTATTTTTAGATCAATTTAGACAATTTAAAGAAGATTTACAAATGTCAAAGTAAATTATTTAAATAATTTTCAAATTCAAACACTAATACAGTTTAGAGAGCCAATCAACGCCTTTTTTGCTAGATTATATGATGCTTCAACCAATAGAAACTCAAATGATAACCAATCACACGCCCCTTTTTGTTTTCATCTACTTCATATTTATCCTAAAAATACTATATGTAATCTCTTAAAAGTTATTTTTAGATCAATTTAGACAATTTAAAGAAGATTTACAAATGTCAAAGTGAATTATTTAAATAATTTTCAAATTTAAACACTAATACAGTTTAGAGAGCCAATCAACGCCTTTTTTGCTAGATTATATGATGCTTCAACCAATAGAAACTCAAATGATAACCAATCACACGCTCCTTTTTGTTTTCATCTACTTCATATTTATCCTAAAAATACTATATGTAATCTCTTAAATGTTATTTTTAGATCAATTTAGACAATTTAAAGAAGATTTGCAAATGTCAAAGTGAATTATTTAAATAATTTTTAAATTCAAACACTAATACAGTTTAGAGAGCCAATCAACGTCTTTTTTGCTAGATTATATGATGCTTCAACCAATAGAAACTCAAATGATAACCAATCACACGCCCCTTTTTGTTTTCATCCACTTCATATTTATTCTAAAAATAATTCATATAGTCTCTTAAATGTTATTTTTAGATCAATTTAGACAATTTAAAGAAGATTTGCAAATGTCAAAGTGAATTATTTAAATAATTTTCAAATTCAAACACTAATACAGTTTAGAGAGCCAATCAACGCCTTTTTTGCTAGATTATATGATGCTTCAACCAATAGAAACTCAAATGATAACCAATCACACGCCCCTTTTTGTTTTCATCTACTTCATATTTATCCTAAAAATACTATATGTAATCTCTTAAATGTTATTTTTAGATCAATTTAGACAATTTAAAGAAGATTTGCAAATGTCAAAGTGAATTATTTAAATAATTTTCAAATTCAAACACTAATACAGTTTAGAGAGCCAATCAACGCATTTTCCGCTAGATTATATAATGCTTCAACCAATAGAAACTCAAATGATAACCAATCACACGCCCCTTTTTGTTTTCATCCACTTCATCTTTAACCTAAAAATAATATATATAGTCTCTTAAATGTTATTTTTAGATCAATTTAAACAATTTAGAAAAGATTTACAAATGTTACAGTGAATTATTTAAATAATTTTCAAATTGAAACACTAATACAGTTTAGAAAACCAATCAACGCATTTTTTGCTAGATTATATGATGCTTCAACCAATAGAAACTCAAATGATAACCAATCACACGCCCCTTTTTGTTTTCATCCACTTCATATTTATTCTAAAAATAATTCATATAGTCTCTTAAATGTTATTTTTAGATCAATTTAGACAATTTAAAGAAGATTTACAAATGTCAAAGTGAATTATTTAAATAATTTTCAAATTCAAACACTAATACAGTTTAGAGAGCCAATCAACGCCTTTTTTGCTAGATTATATGATGCTTCAACCAATAGAAACTCAAATGATAACCAATCACACGCTCCTTTTTGTTTTCATCTACTTCATATTTATCCTAAAAATACTATATGTAATCTCTTAAATGTTATTTTTAGATCAATTTAGACAATTTAAAGAAGATTTGCAAATGTCAAAGTGAATTATTTAAATAATTTTTAAATTCAAACACTAATACAGTTTAGAGAGCCAATCAACGTCTTTTTTGCTAGATTATATGATGCTTCAACCAATAGAAACTCAAATGATAACCAATCACACGCCCCTTTTTGTTTTCATCCACTTCATATTTATTCTAAAAATAATTCATATAGTCTCTTAAATGTTATTTTTAGATCAATTTAGACAATTTAAAGAAGATTTGCAAATGTCAAAGTGAATTATTTAAATAATTTTCAAATTCAAACACTAATACAGTTTAGAGAGCCAATCAACGCCTTTTTTGCTAGATTATATGATGCTTCAACCAATAGAAACTCAAATGATAACCAATCACACGCCCCTTTTTGTTTTCATCTACTTCATATTTATCCTAAAAATACTATATGTAATCTCTTAAATGTTATTTTTAGATCAATTTAGACAATTTAAAGAAGATTTACAAATGTCAAAGTGAATTATTTAAATAATTTTCAAATTCAAACACTAATACAGTTTAGAGAGCCAATCAACGCCTTTTTTGCTAGATTATATGATGCTTCAACCAATAGAAACTCAAATGATAACCAATCACACGCCCCTTTTTGTTTTCATCTACTTCATATTTATCCTAAAAATACTATATGTAATCTCTTAAATGTTATTTTTAGATCAATTTAGACAATTTAAAGAAGATTTGCAAATGTCAAAGTGAATTATTTAAATAATTTTCAAATTCAAACACTAATACAGTTTAGAGAGCCAATCAACGCATTTTCCGCTAGATTATATAATGCTTCAACCAATAGAAACTCAAATGATAACCAATCACACGCCCCTTTTTGTTTTCATCCACTTCATCTTTAACCTAAAAATAATATATATAGTCTCTTAAATGTTATTTTTAGATCAATTTAGACAATTTAGAAAAGATTTACAAATGTTACAGTGAATTATTTAAATAATTTTCAAATTGAAACACTAATACAGTTTAGAAAACCAATCAACGCATTTTTTGCTAGATTATATGATGCTTCAACCAATAGAAACTCAAATGATAACCAATCACACGCCCCTTTTTGTTTTCATCCACTTCATCTTTAACCTAAAAATAATATTCATGTAGTCTCTTAAATGTTATTTTTGGTTCAATTTAGACAATTTAAAAAAGGTTTACAAATGTCAAATTAAATTGAACAGTTTTTCTACATTATGATTTAAACAATTTTCAAATTCAAACACTAATACAGTCTAGCGAGCCAATCAACGCATTTTTCGCTAGATTATATGATGTTTCAACCAATAGGAACGCAAATGATAACCAATCACCCGCCCCTTTTTGTTTTTAACCATTTCATATTTAACCTAAAAATAATATATGTAGTCTCTTAAATGTTATTTTTAGATCAATTTAGACAATTTAGAGAAGATTTACAAATGTCAAATTGTATTGAACCGTTTTTCTACATTATAATTTATATAATTTTTAAATTCCAACATTAATACAGTCTAGCGAGCGAATCAACGCATTTTTTTTCTAGATTATATGATGCTTCAACCAATAGGAACGCAAATGATAACCAATTACACGCCCCGTTTTGTTTTCATTCACTTCATATTTAACCTAAAAATACTATATGTAGTTTTTTGAACGTTATTTTTAGACCAATTTAGACAATTTAAAAAAGATTTACAAATATCAAATTTAATTGAACAGTTTTTCTACATTATGGTTTATATAATTTTTAAATTCAAACACTAATACAGTCTAGCGAACTAATCAACGCATTTTCTGCTAGATTATATAATGCTTCAACCAATAGAAACTCAAATGATAACTAATCACACGCCCCTTTTTGTTTTTATCTACTTCATATTTAACCTAAAAATACTATACGTAGTATCTTAAAAGTTATTTTTAGATCAATTTAATTTAATGAAGATTTACAAATGTCAAACTGAATTGAACAGTTTTTCTACATTATGATTTAAATAATTTTCAAGTTCAAACACTAATACAGTTTAGCGAGCCAATCAACGCATTTTTCGCTAGATTATATGATGCTTCAACCAATAGGAACGCAAATGATAACCAATTACACGCCCCGTTTTGTTTTCATTCACTTTATATTTAACCTAAAAATAATATATATAGTCTCTTAAATCTTATTTTTAGATCAATTTAGACAATTTAGAAAAGATTTACAAATGTCAAACTGAATTGAACAGTTTTTCTACATTATAATTTATATAATTTTGAAAATTTAATAAGTTTGAAAAACACAAATGCCATTAACACATTTTAATTCTTTTTATAAGAGTTGTTTTTTTAAACTAAATAAAATTAGATACAGATAATTAAAACTATAACTGAAATTGTTTTAAATTATTCTCTAATTATAGTGTTAGAAGTGTTTTCCGATCTATAGTATTTTCAAGTCAAAAACGACGCCTGTAAAGCCAGCCAATCAACGCACATCATCTGCTAGTTCATATGATGGCTCAACCAATAGAAACGCCAATGATCTCCAATCAGGTCATCTATATACGCCCTTTTCTGGTCACATCCACTTCTCTTTTAACCTAGTTCTTTAAACGTGATTTTTCGGATGATTTGATTATAACTTCATATCCTTAATGTTATAAGCATTCATACGCATTAGTGCTTAAGATAAATATACAGTTTTACCACATGCTAAAAAATTTTTTATTTAATTTTAACAATCAGACAATAATTTCGGCTTAGTACTTACAAAAATGGCGTTTGTAGAAATTTTACTAGAAGTGGGGTAGCAACATTGATTTGTAATTTTATGACAGCAAGTGCTGCTACGCCGCAGCTACGCAATGTCACTCACACTAACAAAATATCATTTTTTAGACTAGTGATCCAAATAACTATGCAAGTGTTTTTCCCCGTATTTTGTTAAAAAAATGTCTAAGAATCTTTCTTTTTCCGTTTTACAAGGTGTTCAATTTCGCTCTGTATGCTTAAACTGAAATTACGCTGCGCAAAATCTTCAAGACATTTCCATTCAAAGCGGATTACTTCATGTCTTGAGAGAGAAATCTGAGCTTTTTGAGCTTTAGACACCTATTTTCGGTGCATCTTAGCATTTGAATGCAGCAGCTGCTCGAAGCAAAGCCTGAATCAAGTTAATTGCAGAATTAAACTGATTTTGGGGCTCTTATGAAAGTTTTTGAGAGGCTCCAAGACAAGATTTTCTGTAATTTAATTAAAAACTTTGTTTGTAATTATTTGTAATTATGAGATGAGCGATGAAGATTCTAGAAAGTTTAAAACTTGCTGCGCACAACAACAATCAAAAATTAAAGATAATAATATAGACTGATAATAGAATTAATTTTAGTTTTAAACTTTTATTTGAAATTCACAACAAAAACTAAGTTTGTAGAATTCAAAACGATTTGTGCTGTTACATATTTTACATAGTTTACACTAGAACAAATAACCAGTTGGTCAATGTCAATTGGTGTCCATGCTCGGTGTGGCGAGCTGACGCTTAAAACTAAACATGTGTAGAGAATTTTGGAAAATATTTTTCGCAAACTTCTGTACTCCGGATGTTATTTAATGAACTTTCGTGCTTGTTATCTTCTAAATTATACAAAATGGATTATGTAAATGTCGACGCTTAAACATTTCTGGTCAATTTATACTCGCAGAACTTTAATGCGGCGTAATTTCTCTAGAGCTATAAAATCTTTAAGTACGTGGCTGTACGTCACATGTGAAATAGCAGCAGAATAGTTAAAATCGTTAACTTCCAGACTATTACCTACCGCACGGTTTTATGTTGAGCGTTACCTATGGGATTATTCTAGGAGTATTAAAGTTGAAATTCGGAGGGAGTTACAACTCCGCGAAATACTAAACAGAAAAACTCCGGTTGATTAATAGTTTAGAGTTATTTTGTCAATAATGCAGCTTCTTTATTATACTAAAATATTTTTACAAACACATCGCGTGCGCATCACATGGTTGAGATCCCATGGAGGTGTGGCATTATATTAAAAGTGAGGTTAGGTTTAGATGTAAAACTAATAGCTGTCATTTTGATGCGGTGATAAAAGTACACCAATTCTGTTTCATACACAAATCATATGCTTTATAACAATACGATAAGATCTAGTCGTATAACAATGATTTTTTGCGTCTTAAGTACGTCTAGTGGCCCCATATAAACCATTCACTCATTCCAGCAAAAAATTAGCGTCCCTGGACGCAAAGCACCTTAGTTTCCGTCTTGACAGGAGTACAAACAACGACACAACCCTCCCACAAACTTGGCAATTTAAATTCAGAATTAATTGCTTCTTCTAACCCATATGTTAAGCTTTGCGAATACGTTTTCATTAGTCTGAAAATGGAACAGCAGGAGCCGAGAGGACACTTTACACACACACACACAAATACGTATACAAAACTTGTCAACAAGCCCTTTATTGTTCCTGAAATGGTCAAACAGCTTGGCAAGCTTCCTCAAACACAAAATATTCGGACAGTTCCACATAGGATAAAAATATTTTAAGAAATAAGAATAATTTAAAACGACAAATTAGACTAGAAATTGGATTTAGTCTTGTGCTTTTAAGTAGTTTGTATTGTGACAAGTACAAATTTTGAGACATTTGATTTGGATTGTTTCAATGTTTCAATCTCTAATCCGAAAAGTATTTGCTTACTCGTTATTATATTATTTTTCTTGCTACTCCAGTCGAAAGTACGTAGTGTCGGCTGCGATTCCACGGCAGAAAGTGTATCTTTCATGCACTGGTAGAGCTATGCGCGCGCCTTCTTTTAGCGGGAGTAAATAGCCGAGGGCATCATGGTGCGCAGTGCAGGAATTTTAATTTTATTCTTGCACTGCGCGCCATAATGCCCAAAGCGGAGCCGAGGGCATTATTCCTGCACTGCGCGCCATAATGCCCATGCCGAGGGCATTATGGCGCGCAGTGCAGGAATCTTAACTTTCTGCCCTTGTAGTGTAATATACTAATTTGTGGCTACGCTAAGTGACAAAAAAAAAATCAAGACATCTAGTAGGTAGCTGTATCATTTAATGTTGAACCAAATGATTGTAAATTAACGGGACTCTTTGTGGCTAATGATTGACTTTAAGCTGGTAATTTCTATTTCTTCCTTGCGATTGATCGCAGGATCTCTCTAGAATCCAACGCACAGTTTGATTATGCGCACAAAAACATTGTTGCGTTTACTTTTTTTTATTTTAAATGGTAGGTTTTGCAACAAAGTAGCTGTTTTCTTCACTGATTTGATTAGAAGAGCCAGTCATGCAGACGCAGACCCTGTGTAATTGAGCGATAACGGTTGCCTTTGTTAAAATGACCATGTCAAACTAGCAAAGTTTGGGGGATAAAATTTTCAACCTAATTATAAAGTTCAGCTATTGGTAGAATTGAAAATACCTGCGTCGAAATTAAACAAAAGTGGAATGATCTCGAGATCAAAAGTTGACGTTTACTAAGGGTAGAATATTAATTTAAAATTAAACACAAAAATAGTGTGTTCACAACTAGTTTTATAAGGGTTGATTTGACGCGCACATAAAAAGTGTGGAAAACGAGTCGCAGGCGAGTTTTTTAAGCAGCACGTGCGTTAATACCCTTTATAAAACGTGTTTTTTAGGCTATTTTTGTTTTTTTCCTTAATTTTATATTTTTTAACCTTAGGAAAACTGTTCTCTAACAGCAAAATTTGTCTATACAGACAAATTTCTGTCTTGGCTTGACGGTTTTCTACTGTAAAATACTCATGGACTGAGCCAAACAAACCATTTATTTGTGGTCTATTTTCTGGATCAAAAAAACCCAGCTCAATGCTACACTAAACTTTAAGCAAAAAATTTACATTTTAAAGTATTAAATTGAAGTAAAACAATTGAAGATTCATTATAAATCCACAGATCGTTGCTTGCGGTTTGCTACATAACGCCGTCGTGCAGTGCAACCATCAAGTAAGCTAGGTTTTTCCGCCCAAGAAGCGGAAGATGCACGTTACCTACCTTTTTCAGGTTTAATCAACATGATAATGTAGGGTTTTTAGAGAATATTTCAACTAAATTTGCTTTTTTTTTTATTTTAAAATTGTGACAATTTGTATAGTGACAATTAGATTAAAAAAAATATAACTAAAATGTTGTATTTTTTTCACGCACTATAGTATTCCAAGCTCATTATTTTGCGTTTGGCGTACTCTGCGCGAATGTCCAAGAATGCCAAAATTGACTATTTTTAATGAAATATTTGTCGCAAAATATCTCGCCAAAAATGCCTATGATTGGTATAATTTTGGGGCCTTTTTCTAATTGAGTTCTATTTAATTTGCAGTGAGACCCACCGGGATGAAGCTGTCTGGATTGACGGGACACGTGGTTCAAGGGACTACGGTGACGCTGAATTGTGAAGTTTTTAATGCCAGACCTGCGGCAGAAGTGCGATGGTATAATGGTAGCGAGACTCTTATCAGCAACGACTCTAGCAATGGGATTGAAATTCGGCCCAAATATAGAGAGAACGTAAGTGCTAGAATTACTAGAATAAAACATATCTCTAATAGCAGAAATGCATCAGAGAAGCTTCTGAGGTAGCGCTACCAGTCAAAATCAAAGGAGCTTAGGTCGGGTAAGCGCGCTGGCTGGTATAAACTTGCGTGGATAAGTGGCTAGGTGTGACTAGCGTGGTTAGATTTTTTCAGTGAAACTTGACTTATTACTTATCCCTACAAAAAACAGTCTAGTGGAGTCAAATCTGCCAGTCTGGTAATCCTCCCACTCTTTCTACTTCTTTTTTTAAATTTTTTGTCACACACATCGCATACACCTTGTACATTGCGTTCAGAATCAATTTTTTTTTTATGCATTGGTACTATTATTCCTTCTGTTCATTCCCGAGAAAACGTTTTTCCTTTCCACACTTGTGTGGTAACGTGTATGAACCTAGAAAGGTTCAACCGTAAAACAAACATTTTTTTTACTATTAAGATTATTATTTATTATTACTTTTTATTTATTTATATTTTTTATTGTAATACATTTTTATTTATTCTTCCTTGTGCTCATTCTACTTTCTTATATTGAGACCTGCGGCAATATATATAAACCTATATAATAAAGCAAGCCTATTATTATTTATTTTTAAAATTAATATTACAATTTTTTTTATTATTATTTTTTTTTATTTATTTTTCCTTGTGCTTATCTTACTTTTTTATATGTAAAAAGTTGCCTTAAAACCTGTACTCAAGAGAGTAGCACCATACTCTCGTTAAAAACATATTTTTTAAATTTTTTAATAAATTAAATTTAATATTAGAACATCGAATAAGTTTATAAAAGAGTGTTAAACAAACAATTTTTTTAATTAAAATTTTTTTGTTATAATTTATTTATTATATTTTTTTTAATTTTTTTTCTATATATTTTTTTTACTGTTGAGATTATTATTTATTATTACTTTTTATTTATTTAAATATTTTTTTCAATTTTTTATTGTAATATATTTTTATTTATTTTTTTTGTGCTTATTCTACTTTCTCATATTGCGGCCTGTGGCAACATATATAAGCCTATATAAAGAAACAAGCCTATTATTATTTATTTTTAAAATTAATATTACTATTTCTTTTTTTATTTATTTCTTTTTGTGCTTATCTTACTCTTTTATATGTAAAAGTTGCCTTAAAACCTGTACTCAAGAGAGTAGCACCATACTCTCGTTAAAAAAATATTTTTTAAATTTTTTAATAAATTAAATTTAATATTAGAACATTGAATAAGTTTATAAAAGAGTGTTAAACAAACACTTTTTTTTAATTAAAAAATTTTTTGTTAGAATTTATTTATTATGCTTTTTTTAATTTTTTTTTTCTATATATTTTTTTTACTATTGAGATTATTATTTATTATTACTTTTTATTTATTTAGGTTTTTTTTTATTTTTTTATTGCAATATATTTTTATTTATTCCTTCTTTTTCTTATTCTACTTTCTTATATTTATTAAGGTTTGCCTGCGTAAACATTTATATAAACCTAGCCTATTATTATTTATCTTTAAAATTAATATTATTATTTATTATTACATTATATAATTTTTTTTATTGTTTGTTTTCTATTACTATATCTGCCTTATGCTTACCATACTCTCTTAAATGTAAATAAAACATAAAACAATAATATTTTGTAATAATTAAAAAAAAATTATTAGATATTATTTATAATACGTATTCCTTTTTTATTGTTTTTTTATCTTTCTCATCTTTTTTTTTTGTAAAAAAGTAAGCATATTACTATTTACTATTAAATTTTTGTTTTTTGTTTCTATTGTAATATATTTTTATTTATTTCTTCTTTTGCTTATTCTACTTTCTTATATTAAAGTTTGCCTACGGAAACATGTATATAAACCTAGCCTATTATTATATATCTTTAAAATTAATATTACTATTTATTATTATTATTATATAATTTTTTTTATTGTTTGTTTTTTATTATTATATCTGCCTTATGCTTACCCTACTCTCTTAAATGTAAATAAAACATAAAACAATAATATTTTGTAATAATTAAAAAAAAAATATTAGATATTATTTATTATACGTATTCTTTTTTTATTGTTTTTCTATCTTTCTCATTTTTTTTTTTGTAAAAAGTAAGCATATTATTATTTACTATTAAAATTTTGTTTTTTGTTTTCATTGTTCCTACTCTCTTGAATGTAAATAAAACATAAAACAATAATATTTTGTAATAATTAAAAAAAAATTATTAGATATTATTTATAATACTTATTCTTTTTTTATTGTTTTTCTATCTTTCTCATCTTTTTTTTGTAATAAAGTAAGCATATTATTATTTACTATTAATTTTGTTTTTGTTTTTATTGTAATATATAAAATATATTTTTATTTATTCTTTCTTGTGCTTATTCTACTCTCTTATATTGCGGCCTGAGGTAACATTATATAAGCTTATATAATAAAGCAAGCCTATTATTATTTATTTTTAAAATTAAAATTACAATTTTTTTTTCTATTATTATATTTTTCTATTTATTTCTCCTTGTGCTTATCTTACTCTCTTATATGTAAAAAGTTGCCTTATAACCTGTGCTATAAGAGAGTAGCACCCGGAGGGTGCGCAACCATACTCTCGTTAAAAAAAATTTTTTTTATTTTTGAATAAATTAAATTTAATATTAAAACATTGAATAAGTTTATTTAAGAGTGTCATTAGCTGTTTCTGCTAAAAATGAGTGTGATATTCTCGACAATGACAGATTAGAGATTTAGCAAAAAGCTTGCCTAGCCGTCTCAGAGATGGCACATCATTTTTCACATCTTTTTCATATAAAATTTTTGTCTAGTTGAGAAGAAAAAGTTTTTGGAATGACACGTCTTCTGTCATGCCACACATAATCTAGTCACACTCCAACTTAAGCAATAACCCCCAGCCCCCTATAAAACATCATAATGAAATCTCCAAAATCGCGCAATAAACGTCGACATTTCTTCCAGAGTTGTGCTGAAAATATCATTCCCGTTCCGACATCTCCAGATAAAATCTGACTTAAATTAAAAGATACGAGCTTGTGGATTGCGGCGAACGAGAAACAATTCTTAATTTTTCGCGATCAGATAAACTCATAAGTCATATCCGACGACATTTCGCTAATCTTTATTTGCGGAAACGGATGGAAACTAAATACCCTCGCAGTTGAACAATTTTCATCTTTTTCCTAATATTGCTTATTATCCAAACAAAATTTAGCCAGTATCAGTTCGGTTTTGCTGTGAGAAACATGAAGCATAAAATGAAGGGCATACACTTTTTGAATACAACCCTGTAAGAACAGACACGCCCATCTGGTTAGGAGATCACGTAAACCGCACGTGATAATGTTTATTTCCAAGTGACAACTGTCAGTTTTGTCAGTCCCTACATCTACAACATAAATGAAATTATAAAATTATGAAATAATTATTTGAATCACAAGACCGAAAACTGACATTTTGCAATTTTGGGGGCCAGGGCCTCCAAACTACAAGCCCTTGCAAAAACGTTTCCGGACGTCTAATTTACAAGATTTTCTGTACCGCCGTAAACCATATACAATGTTCGGTAGTTTGATAATTTAAAATAAACTAAAACATACTTGAATATATAAACTAAAACAAACTTGAATATATTAAAATAAACTAAAACAAACTAAAATAAACTAAAATAAACTAAAATAAACTAAAATAAACTAAAATAAACTAAAATAAACTAAAATAAACTAAAATAAACTAAAATAAACTAAAATAAACTAAAATAAACTAAAACAAACTGAAATAATGTAAAACATAATAAAATAAACTGAAATAATGTAAAATATAATAAAATAAACTGAAATAATGTAAAATATAATAAAATAAACTGAAATAAATTAAAATAAACTACAACAAAACCATCATATGACTTAACACAAAGTGCATTGATTGGCTGGCTAGCCACAAACTGACACAACTGTCAGTTTTGACACTCAAAATTATTCTAGTATAAATAAAATCTTGAGAATTTAAATAAAATATTTTCATCACTTTCTGCATAGGAAAATTGTGTTTTTCCTGGTTCCTGCAACTCAGCAAATAAAATCGACAGTCATCGCTGTTCAATTTGGGCGTTTTACAAAACTAAAATGGATTTTTTGCAATCGGAAAATGTGGAAATCTTTCAGCATTCCGCCGTGCCAATGTAATTTTTCTTTTGGTATTTTCGCCGAGCTTTCCTTATTATTTCCATCTTCCTCAGCATTTGCTTTCGTGACGTCTGCTCGGATGATTTCCTGACACTTTACTAGGACTTAATTGCAGCTTTCGGGATATTCCCCGTTGTTTTTCTATTTGTTTGTTTATTTTTTTTGATTTGTAAAATTTAATTTCCGTAAAGCATCAATATTTTTATTTATCTTTTTTAGAATAAACTCTCGATATCGCCGCTGCGAATGCGAAATCAAAGTGGAGAAGTTTGATGGGAAAACTTTTTCAACTTTGTATTTTATATTAAAACAAATTTAAGTTATTAAATAAATTTGAGAAATTTGCTTACGTTTAATGTGGAAATTTAAAATGCTATCATTCTTTACTTGATGTAGGACATTTGGACATGTTTCGTTTTTATTGGAACTCAAAAGCGTTTCCGGACGTGTGATTCACAAGATTTTTTGTGTCGCCATAAGAAAAATTGAATTAAAAGATTAACTTTTCTTGTTATTGCTATATTAAACTCTTAATTAACAATACTTTTAGATTATTGTGATTTAGGTTTTACTGCAAATCCGGTATCTTTGATTCCAGATACTGTTTTATTGCGTTTACTTTAAATCTGTCACATTCTGACTGGAGAAGCCACTAAACGAATAAGGCAATTTACCATTTTCGAGAGGATACGCCGTTTGGGAAATATACGGCCCCTCGTAAATGCTTTAAAATATCCAACATTCGCAATTTTACATACGAAAGGCGGCTGTTTCTCTTAATTTATCGCATCTGTACGAATGTTTAAGCCTCTCCGATCTTGTGTCTTTCTACTTTTACATCTTATTAAGTCTGCTTTCTGTAAGTTAAGCCAATAAAACGCCTTCTGCTGTCAGACAATATAAATTAATGAATATTGTTGCCATTGTATGTTGATCAAGATGTCACTTTACATAATTCTTTAATCAAGCGAAAACTTGGTATAATCAAATTTTTAATCAAAAAAAACAAAAATTAAACAAAAGATTTTTGGCAATTTTACGTGCTACCGTTAATGTACAAAATTAAGAATCTGCCAGGAGAGTCTAACACAAGATTTTTGAATTTGACTGTAAAATCTTTTTTCAGTTTTAAACTGCTAAAATTTCTTAAAAATTTGTTTTGAACTTTTAAACTAATCAAGATAGTCTAAACAGAGGTCAGTAGATAAGTAAAAAAATTATCATTGATAATATTTAATTTTAGTAAAAATGTTGAAAAATGGTGGATGCGCCAATTACTAATTTTTTGTAAATGGTTCCATGTGATAATTTATAGCCATCACTTTAATTATTAATCTTTAAAATTTGAAAGGAATAACATAAAAATGATGTTTTTTTTGATTTTAAGTTAAATTAGTAATTATTTTGTGATATAGCGTACATTTTTGATGTTTTTATGTTTATTTTTTGCCATTTTATTAAATTTAGAAGGCGAAAACTTTTTAAAAATTTGTATTAAATTTTTAAACTAATCAAGATAGTCTAAACAGAGGTTTGTAGATAAGTAAAAAAATTATTATTGATAATATTTAATTTTAGTAAAAATGTTAAAAAATGGTGGAGGCGCCAAATACAAATTTTTTTGTAAATAGTTCCATGTGATAATCTATAGCCGCCACTTTCATTATTAATCTTTAAAATTTGAAAGAAATAACACAAAAATGATCTTTTTCTTTGATTTTAAGTCAAATTAGTAATTATTTTGTAATATAGCGTCTTTTTTGATGTTTTTATCTCTATTTTTTTCTATTTTATCATATTTAAAAAACGAAAACTTTTTAAAAATTTGTATTAAACTTTTAAACTAATCAAGATAGTCTAAACAGAGGTCAGTAGATAAGTAAAAAAATTATCATTAATAATATTTAATTTTAGTAAAAATGTTGAAAAATGGTGGAGGCGCCAATCACTAATTTTTTTGTAAATGGTTTAATGAAATAATCTATAGCCGTCATTTTCATTATTAATCTTTAAAATTTGAAAGGAATAACACAAAAATTATCTTTTTCTTTGATTTTAAGTCAAATTAGTAATTATTTTGTAATATAGCGTCTTTTTTTGATGTTTTTATCTCTATTTTTTGTCATTTTTTCAGATTTAGAAAGCAAAAACTCTTTAAAAATTTGTATTAAACTTTTAAACTAATCAAGATAGTCTAAACAGAGGTCTGTAGATAAGTAAAAAAATTATCATTTATAATATTTAATTTTAGTAAAAATGTTGAAAAATGGTGGAGGCGCAAATTACTAATTTTTTTGTAAATAGTTTTATGTGATAATCTATAGCCGCCATTTTCATTATTAATCTTTAAAATTTGAAAGAAATAACACAAAAATGCTGCTTTTCTTTGATTTTAAGTCAAATTTGTGATTATTTTGTGATATAGCGCGCTTTTTGGTGTTTTTGTCTCTATTTTTTGCCATTTTATTAAATTTAGAAGGCAAAAACTCTTTAATAATTTGTAATAAACTTTTAAACTAATCAAAATAGTCTAAACAGAGGTCTCTAGATAAGTAAAAGAATTATTATTGATAATTTTTAATATTAGTAAAAATGTTAAAAAATGGTGGAGGCGCCAATTACTATTTTTTTGTAAATGGTTCTAGTGATAATCTATAGCCGTCGCTTTTATTATTAATCTTTAAAATTTGAAAAGAATAACACAAAAATGATCTTTTTCTTTGATTTTAAGTCAAATTTGTAATTATTTTGTGATATAGCGCCTTTTTTGATGTTTTCATCTCTATTTCTTGCCATTTTATCAAATTAAGAAGGAAAAAACTCTTTAAAAATTTGTATCAAACTCCTAAACTATTCAAAATATTCAATTTAGTAAAAATTTTGAAAAATGGTGGAGGCGCCAACTACAATTTTTTTATAAATAGTTTTTAAAATTGAAAAAAGCAAAAAAAAAGTTGTTTTTTTCCTTAATTTAGCTGAAATGAGTCAGTATTTTGTGATATAACTAGAATTGTGTCTATTTTTTTGCACCTTTAGTAGGTTTCTAAGCTGCTGCAAGTTTCTAAAGTGCGGCAAAAAGTATTTTATTTCAACATATAAGCTGTTTTTTTTTTGATAATTTTTTGTTTTTTCAGAAACGTTTTTTTATGTCTGATTGCTAAACTTTATAAGATTAATTAATTTTGATTGTATTTTTTTTCTGGCAAAAAATTGATCAATTAAGTCTAGTGGCACTGACGCCGCATCGTGCTTTGTTTTTTGTTTTTTATCTTGTTTCTGTATTTTTCAATTGTTTTTTATCACTTGTTTCTGTTCGGTTAGTCATAGCAAAATAGATAGGTGTTGTTAGAGTCGACCAATTTCTGTAGCTGTCGTGCTTTTAAATTGGAAACGAATTTGTAAATATGATTGTTTCTGAAATTGTAAAGTGAGACATTTCAGCAGCTGCGAGAAAATGCAGTTTTGGTGGATGCACAAGCTAAATTGAATTTCTATTATTCTTTCATTTCGATATTGTGACACAACAGCTTATTTAAGCTGTTGAAAATTAAATTATTCTTGTACGAAACATTCCAAAAAAGACATTTTGTTTTTAAATGGCGCCCATTTGTTTTAGAACTTTGACAGTGCGTGGCCATTTTATATCACATATTGAAAAGTGACACAATAGCCGCTTAGAAGCATAAATATCACTGCTAACTACAAAAGCATATACATTCTTAAGCATATATCTTGACCGACAACTACGTGCTGTGAACTAAAATGGCGCCAAAATGGTTGAAGCTTGTGGCCAATTTGAGACAAAAGGCGCTAACGTGAAAACTTGGTTGTCCAATCAGCAATACATGCTTTTATTTCAATTTGTATCTATCAACATTAACTTTTGTTATTTGGCGCAGAGCCTTATACGCATCTAATAGATGTCGCTAGTTTTAACAAATTACGGAATTATTATTATATTTTGTAATGACGGAAAATAAATCAAATTTTTGTTTTGCGTAGTAAATAAAAGCACAATTGCTACACATTTATGAATTTTTGACAGAAAATATAATACGTGATCAGAGAATGTCTAATTCGTGGTATTGAATATAATTGCTGGATTAATACAATCCGCAAAACAATAGATGCGACGGAATTGTTAGAATGAAAGCAACACATGAATAAAATATTATTATTATTATTATTATTATTATTATGATTTTAACGTTAATTAACACTGTAAAAAATTCATTTTAACAAAAAATATTTAAAAATCTGTCTGTATTTTTTGTAAAAACTACTTTTTTTTCAAATTCAATATTTTATGACACTTTTTACCCTACAAAAATCCTCAAAAATAAAAAAAAACTATCAATTTTTAACTATTTGACACTTTATTTTGCCGATTGTAATCAATTATAGTCAAAGAGACTTTATTATTTATGTACGATTTAATTGACAACATATGAATAAAATATTATTATTGTTATTATTATTATGATTTAAAAAATTTGTTTTAACATCAAATACTTAAAAATTTGTCTGTTTTTTTTTATAAAAACTAGTTTTTTTCTAAATTCAATATTTTATGACACTTTTTGTCCTACAAAAATCCTCAAATATAAAAAAAAACTATTAATTTTTTAACTATTTGACACTTTATATTGCCGATTGTAATGAATTAAAGTCAAAGAGACTTTATTGTTTATGTACGATTTAATTGACAACATATGAATAAAATATTATTATTGTTATTATTATTATGATTTTAATGTTAAGTAACATTGTAAAAAATTTATTTTAACATAAAATACTTGAAATTTGTCTGTATTTTTTGTAAAAACTACTTTTTTTTCAAATTCAATATTTTATGACACTTTTTACCCTACAAAAATCCTCAAAAATAAAAAAAAACTATCAATTTTTAACTATTTGACACTTTATTTTGCCGATTGTAATCAATTATAGTCAAAGAGACTTTATTATTTATGTACGATTTAATTGACAACATATGAATAAAATATTATTATTGTTATTATTATTATGATTTAAAAAATTTATTTTAACATAAAATATTTAAAAATTTGTCTGTATTTTTTGTAAAAACTAGTTTTTTTCCAAATTCAATATTTTATGACACTTTTTTCCCTAAAAAAATCCTCAAATATAATAAAAAACTATCAATTTTGTAACTATTTGACACTTTATTTTGCCGATTGTAATAAATTATAGTTCAAGAGGCTTTATTGTTTATGTACCATTTAATATTATTCTAATTTGTTTATTTTTTTACGTTACACTTGATTGTTTACTCTTTTATGTTGCACATTTTTTACATTTTTAAGCATATTGTATAATAAAAAACATTTTTTTAACTTTACATTTAGACTGGTGTAGTTCTAGTGACATTTTTTTATATTTTCAATAGTTGAAACATCTTATTTTACCTGGAGTTTTACAAATTTAGACCGGCTAAGTGCATTGTTCAGTAATATAGTATTATTTTGGGTACGGCCATATAACGTTACTTCATTGAGACTAGTATAATTCCAATCTTTTTCTGTAAACTTTCACTAAATGTAAAAATTCTTTAAAAATGTAAATTTGTTTTATGACATTATTTTGTTTTTTTTGTTAAAAAGGCTACTCGACAATAAAGATTTTTGGTTTCTCCAAGGATTTAACGGGCGATTTGTTTGGGAAAGTATTTTTCAGATATTTTTCAATAGACTTTAGTTTTTTGCGACAATAAATTCGAAAAAAGAGTTTTTATTGAGTTATAGGACCCCTGGGAACCGGCCAAACACGCTGCGTCATTTACGCAAATTTTTTGTCATGCTGCTTATTTTCCAGAGACCAATCCATCTTTATTTTTCAAAAATTACAAATGAAGTTATTAAGTTTCAAATCTAAAATATCCACGAATAGAATGATTTGTTGTTTTTTTGATTTTGTGACGTATCAAACGTAAGTTGTTTTGTAAATAGGCAAAGTCGCTCTTGTTAACTGATTAAGACACGTTTTGGTTAACTCTTTATCTTGATTGGTCGTTTTATTTTAAAGTTTTCAAGCACTAAATTGAGTATATACAATATAACAGTTCTTATTGGCCGAAGAAGTGCAGTACCAAGAAGGAGGAGTTTATATATAATATATAAATATAATTATAATATTATTATATATAATTTATAGTATATATAATATAAATTATATATAATATACCTAGTCGGTGTTATTGGCTGAAAAGAAACAGTACTAAAAAGGCGGAGCGGTTTCATATATGAAGCAAGCGTTCTCATTCGCTGATTTAAGCGTTTGCTTTCATTGGCTGCTCTACAAAAACAATACTTCTTGTTTTTAAAACATTTCTATTGTTTCAAAGTGTTGTCGGTACCTTGTTTAATATTGTATCGTCTACCACAAGCCAGATCTAATTGAGCAAGCAATCAGCAATTTTCTTAGTGGGCAATTTTGTGTTTTAAACGCACTCGTGCGACAATACAACGTTTTACTAAACTTGTATAATAATATCATTCCATATCATAATTTTAAAGTATTTTAATAAAAAAAAAATGTATTCAAAGAACTTTTTAAGAATGTTGATGTTGAAAAGTCAATAAAACTTGTAAAATCCATAACATTAAAAGCCTTTCTGTGTATACTTTTGGTTTGTGAAAAACTTCCCAAACTTTATTCCATCTATTGATTGACTTTGTGAATGCTAATCCAATTCATTCTTTCCATTCTCTGCAATTCGTAACTTACCACTAAAAAATCCTCCATTTAAACATTATGTTTCGTAAAAGAAATATCAACAAAAACACAAATAACTTAATAAAAAACAAAATAGTAGGTAAAAGTCAACAAAAATTTAAAACTTGCTTCTGGCAAAATTGCGTTACCTCGAAGCTTTTACGACTCAACTTTCAACTAGAAGTATCTCCACTTTTTTATTTTTTTATTTTTTTCTCAACCGGCCAGAACCGTTTTCAATTGCTTTGCCACATTTTTCCCTATTGTGAACGACATGACGGAAATTTTATTGCATTGTAACGGAATCAAAGGTTCGAGAGCTTGTCCAGCCAATTCCAGACTGTTTGGTGCCGAACAAATCAGATAAAATTGAGCTAGTACTAATTAATTCTATTAAATTGCAGGAAGATGGTACATTTACGACCATAAGTTCTTTAGTTTTTTCCGCTACGAGGTGGAATGATGGGAACCAACTCAACTGCTATGGGAAGAATGACGTAATGAAGGATAATAGAGAGCCAGCATTGCAAGAACCGGAATACTTAGACGTTCGCTGTAATAAGGATTTCCCGGAAATGTTTTTATTTAATTAATTATTTATCTTGTTTACAGATCCCCCAATTATTACTGTTAGTTCAACAAACACAACAGTGACCGAAGGGGTAAACATAACAATGTTTTGTACCTATATTGCCAACCCCCAAAGACTAGTAGCAGGAACTTGGTATATTTTTTATAGTTTTATTGACAAGTTTAGTACAATAATTTTTGTTATTTACAGGTTAAAAGACGGTAAAAATTTAACGAAAATTGCAGGTAAACACAAACATGGTACTTTAGACTACCCCACGATAATGATCCACAACATCACAAGAGACGATATGGGAGAATACTCCTGTTGGCTTGAAAATGAAGTAGGAGCCTCAAATTCGGATGATATAATTTTTTTAGATGTTTTATGTGAGATTTCTTCGAAAAATTTTGCTTTTGTTTGTTTCTATATTGTGGTTTCAGATCCTCCTGATGTAGAAATTATCATGCGACCTTCGGAGCCTGTTAAGGCTGTAGAACGTAGGAATGTCAGCCTGGAGTGCAACGTCACATCAGGGAATCCGTCTTCTCTCCGCAAAGTAAAGTATTCTGTTTGTTGTAAAATTACTATAGGCAAAACTCGGGTTATATGCGCAGAAATATGAAGGTTCGAGAACTTATCTAGTCAATTCCAGACGGTTCAGCGTCGAACTCGCTATATACCAAGACCAATCAAGAGCGACAGAAAGCTAGTGATTTATCAGTTGTAAAAATAGAAACTAGATAGTTTGTCCAGCTTGTCATGGGCAAACTATCTGTTACAATTTGAGGCGGCAGCCAAAGCAAATGATTGGTCGACTTCCAAAAAAGCTACAGCGCTAACAGTAGAGATTTTGCTATCTCTAACTCCAGAACAGAAGATTACAATCAGCTGATGAGCCAATGAACATGCATGTCTACCGTTCCCAATTAAGAAATCGTTTCTAAAAAACAAATGAAAACCTTAAAGAATTTGAAGAAGACACAGCTTGCTTAGCTTATCCTGGCGCAGCTGACAAAACGCTGGAAGATATAGACATTGGAGTTGGGAACAGTGAGTTGATACTTGGCCAAATCTTGAACCCTACCAGCAGCTTTGGTTTATGCCTTAGAATACAAAGCTGCTAAAATTTTGACCAAGCATGAGATCGTGTCCGAATGGTAGGAGAAGAATTCTCTGAAAGAAATCTCATCAATTCAAAGGGAAACGAACCACAAGTGCTACCATGTTGGAATTATGGTAAACTTGGGCATATCCAGCAACAGTGCAGCAATCCGGGCAAGAACAGTTTTATCCCAACCCAAGCAGAGAAACCAAAAGCTAGAAATTTTGGAAACAATGGGTTGGTGGAGGTTCTCTTCAGGCATATCGTCACAGCAAATTGAGTTGATACTTGGCCAAATCTAAAACTCAGCCATCAGCTTTGGTTTATGCCTTAGGATACAAAACTGCTAAAAACTAGACCAAGAATCAGCTCGTGTCCCAATGGTAGAAAAACAAGTCGGAAAGAATTCTCTGGAAGAAGTATCACCAATTCAATGGGAAACGAACCACAAGTGCTCCCATGTTGGAATTATGGTAAACTTGGGCATATCCAGCGACAGTGCAGCCATCCGGGCAAGAACAGCTTTAACCCAACCCAAGCAGAGAAATCAAAAGCTAGAAATTTTGAAAACGGAGGTTCTCTTCAGGCATACCGTCACAGCAAATTGGGAGCACTGAGTTGATACTTGGCCAAATCTAAAACTCAGCTAGCAGCTTTGGTTTATGCCTTAAGATACAAAACTGCTAAAAACTCGACCAAAAATCAGCTCGTGTCCGAATGGTAGAAAAACAAGTCGGAAAGAATTCTCTGGAAGAAGAATCATCAATTCAATGGGAAACAACCAACGAGTGCTATCATGTTGGAATTATGATAAACTTGGGCATATCCAGCAACAGTGCAGCGCTCTGCGCAAAAGAACAGCCTTAGCGCAACCCAAGCAGAGATATCAAAAACTGAAAATTTTGAAAACAATGGGTGGGTGGAGGTTCTCTTCAGGCATACCGTTACGACCACAACCGTGCACGAAACAAGAAGACAGTCCAGTGTTAAGTTTTCCCACGATAAGAGCCAACAACACAACACATCTTTAAGAAAGAAACAATATAACGGAATAGAAAGTTTGAGAACTTATCTGGTCAATTCTAGACCCTTCGGTGGAGCAGGGGGAATAAAGCAAGCAACAAATGTAGTATAAGTGTAAAGAAATTGTGTTATTCAAGTGCGCAGAATAGAAATCCAGCAAGTCAGTGAAAGTAAAAAGTCGGTCAGCAAACCAACAGCCAGCGGCTCAACAAAATAATTAGAAATAAATAAATTGTACAGCTTTCACGTTACAATATTGTAATAAATGTGTTATTTATCTTCTTGTTTCCAACTCTGAAATCTACTAAAAGCACTTTATTATCATCTTTCTGTTGATCTGCTTTTAGGTCCGTTGGTTTCTCGGTGGCGAGCTAATGGCCGAGCTTCCTGAATGCAACTACACTGGATCAACCAACGAAAGCCTTGGCGGTCCTTTCTGCGGAATAGATCCGAGCATCTTAAGTTTAATCAAAGTGGAGGAAAGCTTCGCAGGCAATTACACCTGTCAAGGAGAAAATGAAGCTGGCATAGGTCCTGTGTCGGATCCGAAGGAATTGGTGGTTTTCTGTAATGCTTTAATCTTTCTGTTAACTTTTGAAAGACATTCGAGCTTTCTTTCTTTCTAGATCCTCCATCACCTGCCAAGCTACGATACGAGCCTACGACTGTGATTAAAAAAGCCGAAGTAACATTAGAATGTACAGTGGCAGATCCTGGAAGGCCTTCCAATGTTACGTATCAGTGGCGACGCAACGGGCATGTCATCCACAATGTTACTGTTTCGAAATGGAAAATTCCTCAAGCATCCCTTGAAACTAGAAGCAACTTTAGTTGTACTGCTAGAAATGAGGGGGGAGACAGTACATCGGATTTTAAATTTATTAAAGTTGTAGCCCCTCCTGCCTTCATAAGGACCTTAAACACTAATTATCTAGGGGTTTTGTACAATTCAAAAAATGTTAATCTAACATGCAGAATCGAATGCTATCCATTGTGCTCTATAATTTGGCTCAAAGATGGACATCAGCTTAACGTCAAAGATAATTCGCTTTATTATGTTAACATCACGAATTATCCGGCTGATTATGGCAAAAATGATTTCGAATCTGTGGAATCGACGCTTGTTTGGAACATGAAAAACTGGCCCGGGGAGCAGTTGGACAAGAATGCACCGCATTCAAACTACACATGTGTTAGTGTTAGTGCCGATAAGTATAGGACAGATGTTAACTTCACGACCGAAATTGTAGTCGATTGTAAGTATCACACTTTTTACCGAAAATTTTTGTTATTACTTCTAAAAACTCGCACCAACATCACAGTGTGATATTGCCTCGGTGGATCAGTTGGCCAAGCGAAAGTACGTTGTAGGGTGGTCTGACAAGGTGTAGGTGGGGTTTCGAATCAGGCAAGAGCTGTGTTCTGGCGTATAAGTGTGTTAGAACCCTAAAGGGTCACCGTTCTCTATTTGGGGTAGTACTCAGCTAGCTGGTTGGGTTCAGTTGGCCAAACGAAAGTACGTTGTAGAGTGGTCTGACGCGGTGTAGGTAGGGCTCCCACTCAGGCAAAAGTTGTGTTCTGGCTTATGAGTGTGTTAGAACCCTGAAAGGTCGCAGTAGATATCCCTAAGTAATCTGCTATCTATAGCAAAAACTTTTGACATATATCCAGCAGTAAACTTTATCAAAAATTTTGACATCAAAAATCAAATTAAACGCGACTGTTCTCGATTTGGGGTAGTACTCAGCTACCTACTTAGGTCTGTACACGTTTTCTATTTGGGGTAGTACTTAGCTACCTAGTTAGGCCTCTCCCCGTTCTCTATTTGGGGTAGTACTCAGCTACCTAGTTAGGCCTCTACACGTTCTCTATTTGGGGTAGTACTCAGCTACCTAGTTAGGCCTCAACACGTTCTCTATTTGGGGTAGTACTTAGCTACCTAGTTAGGCCTATACCCGTTCTCTATTTGGGGTAGTACTCAGCTACCTAGTTAGGCCTCTACACGTTTTCTATTTGGGGTAGTACTTAGCTACCTAGTTAGGCCTATACCCGTTCTCTATTTCGGGTAGTACTCAGCTACCTAGTTAGGCCTCTACCCGTTCTCTATTTGGGGTAGTACTCAGCTACCTAGTTAGGCCTCTACACGTTCTCTATTGGTTGGCTACCTGGTTGGGTCTATTCATAAGCCCAAAGCACGCAACATTTTGGGTTATACATCTTGGTTGTTCTGTTCCTCTTTTTGATGATAATCTATAAATTTATTTCTAGTTCCTCCCGAAAACTTAACGGTATCAAAATCACTAATTAACGTGACTGAAAATGAGCCTCCAGAGATTGTGAGATGCAGCGGGAGCGGACGTCCTAATCTGAATTATATTTGGAAAAATGCGACGATTCCTGAGATTAATAAGGGAGATATTCTTCAGTTACCGGTGATGACCAGAGCGGCAGCTACTGGTCCATATACGTGTGAAGCTTGGAATAAGTACAAAAACGCTACGCTGGATGTTTACTTTAACGTTTTATGTAAGTTCTTGTACAACTTTGCAATCTAGGTACTTAAACTGTTTATCAGATAAACCGGAGTGTAGTCTGAAAATCAGCGAACGTGATGGGGTCAAAGCCATAATTTGTACAGCAGACGCCAATCCAAGAGAATTATTTTTTGCTTGGCGAATCCGAGAATACAATGAAACATTTGAACACACAAGCTTTATAGTTAAAGGAGAAGAAAGCTACGTTATTTTGGACACGAGCGCTGATGCTGACCGATGGTACCAATGTCTAGCCAACAATACTGTGGGAGCAGGCAAAATGTGCGAAGTACGCATTCCTGGTAAGTGAAGAAAATGTATAATCAAAGCAAATTTATTCAAACGTACAGCTTGTCAAAAGTTGCTTGGCACTCAGAAGATTTGAAACGTGGTGACCGCGTTTGGCGTGCCAAATCCTGGTACAGTTTGCAAAAAAGTAGCAGTTTTTGGATTGTTTTTCAAAATAGTGAGGCTAGAATGGTTTGAGTTGTGTCTCCGGTTGTACTTTTTCTCACTGTATAATTACTCGCGTCATATAGTCGAGAGGGTGTAGGCGGTAGGTCAAAATAACTCCCCTGGCTCAGCAAAGGCCAGGTAAGTTATTAGGGTAAATTATTTCATTCATTGGCGGCCATTTTGATCAGCCCACATGGTACGTTCATGTTCTCTATTTGCCCAATTTTTTGATTTCTGGATAAACCGGGTATTATGCTTCCCTCTGGGAGTTGCTACAGGGCTCCTACCACCCTAGGATTCCTCTGATATCGTTCTAGATATCAGATACTAAAATTCAGATTAAAATGCAAGAAAACAAAATGGCTACCCGTTGCCGCGCATAATCTTCCAGGAAGACGCAGATAATAACTTAAAGTTCAAATTATTTTATTAAATTGAAGAAAAAAGGCTTTCATGGCACGAAGTTATTGAAATATTGACATCTTTCGGAAAAGTTGAATCAAATTGTCGACGTTTCGCACTCTATCGGTAGAGGCGTCATCAGGACAGGGAAATGAAGATGAGAACAAGCGCGGTAACTTGACGTGTGAACTACGCTAGAGGCGAAACTTATTCTGGCTAGACCTCGTTGCTGCTTAAGCTTACATGGTAAGCTAAAAAAAAAAGCGGTGGGAGGGGCAAAAAAGAAACTGGCGGAGGGCTCAGAAAGCGGAAACGCTTTGTGTTGATGACGAAGGAGTGTTTGTGAACAAAGACTTCTAAACGTATGAGAGATAATAACCTGCATCTCTATTTAAGTTGTTTGGGTGTTTTAAAATTTTGATTGCTTCTCTAATTTTTCTTGCAACTCCAGTCGAAAGTACGTGGTTTCGGCTGCGATTCCACGGCAGAAAGTGTATCTTTCATGCACTGGTAGAGCTATGCGCGCGCCTTTTTTTAGCGGGAGTAAACAGCCGAGGGCATCATGGCGCGCTGCACTTTCTGCCGTGGAATCGCAGCCGACACTACGTACTGTCGACTGGAGTAGCAAGAAAACTAGTATACACTACACGGGCAGAAAGTTGAGAGCCCTGAACAGTGCAGGAATCTCAACTTTCTGCCCTTGTAGTGTAATATACTATTTCTGTCGTAGAAAACGCATTGTTGAGTCGTAGTGTCGTTTCTTTCTCTGCAGCTCTCTCTTCCGAGTTTTCCACCAGTTTCTCTCTTGCCCCTCTCACCGCTTCCTCTTTCTGTCTTACCATATAAACCCAAGCAGCAACGAGGTCTAGCCAGAATGAGTTTCGCCTCTAGCGTGGTTCACACGTCGAGTTACGGTGCTTGTTCTCATCTTTATTTTATTAAAATATAAAAAAAAAATTTCAACTGGAGTGGACTGAATCAGATGATGCTCTCTCACACATACTTTTGTCATTTGCGCATTCTAAGTGCCACGTCACTTTTGACAAGCTGTAGACATGTTTAGTTTCTATTGGAACTCTTCAGTGAATTTTTATTTGAATAAATTTGAGCTCATATTTACCCAAGTGTCTATTACTTTCGTAATATAATAAAAATTATTTTTTACATCGGACCCGAGAAAGCAGGTTTCTACATGAATCACTCTAAATGACAGATTTTGGTTCTGATAGGAATACTTTAACACAAAAAGTATATCGCTTGGTTTATATTAAAATTGATATTTCAATTCCCAAATCTATCATTTGGAGTGAGTGATACATCGACATGTAGAAGCCTAGCTTTCCGATGTTAGAAGCTTTTAATTCCAATAGATGTCACCTTATGATTGCTTGGTGTTATCTAGCATACCAGGAGCAAAGTAGTCAGATTGGATGGCCAGGTAATTTTTATTTTTTTTTAAGAATTAGAGCATGTTATTGCATGGACATCTGTACACTTTTCTCCTGGAAACAAAATTTTGGCTTTTTTACAAAAAGTAAGATTATTATGATACACATAACTCATTTATAAACTTATAAGCCTAATGTTTTATGTGTAAAGAGAACTTTGTTGGGTTAAGAATGTAGATTTGGTGGCGAGCGCGCGCGAGGTGCGAAGCAGCAACCGCATACCAATTTACTTGAATAGAAGCAAAATTTTCTAACATTTTATTGCCTAATTTGGGATTTTAGTACCTAGACCGTTAATAATTGAATCATTACTATTCTACTTAAGGCTTTATGGCATAGCAAAACACACGAAACAGTAAAATCATTGAAAACAGCTATAAAAGTTTTACAACATTCAATCTTAAATTTTCAAAAATTGAAAATAATTGTCCGCCAATAATTAATTGCTCGATAAAATTTCATGAGTCTTGTTTACTACTATATCTGCTTATTTTCTTTTTGGACATAAAAAATAAATTGTTGTCTTTAAAATTCAATTACAGGAAGCACCACCCCTTGGAACATCAACAAGGAAAATCTGATAATCATCATAGCATCAATTATCGCCCTTATCATTTGCGTTATTGTGGTTTGTGTTGTCATAATCGTGCTATGTCGGAGGAAAAGACAAAACACAAAATGTAAGCCATTCAGACAATAATTAACCAAAATTTGTTTTTTCTCTATACTAATGTTGTTTTATGTTGCGTTTTGCTGCTTACAATAGGCAATAATCCCCTAGAGATGGAGGAGAGAGAAAAGTGAGTATTATTTTCGGTTTTGATAAATTAACACTTTGACACAATATGCTTAAGGGTGGTAGGATGTTGTTTCTACACTGTGCAATAACAACTGTGATATTTATTTATTTTTTGTTAGCGATGTTGTCTTGTTTAATCTTCTGTCTTTTTGCAAGTACACGTCATTTTGATTGAAGGTAAGATGCAATTGCTTCAAATGATTTTTTTTTTATTTTTAAAGGGTTTTTAGAGTAATCTAAGTGGTATAATCTAGCAAAAAATTAATATTTTTATCATAATCTTGTCAAAATTGATCAAAAAAAAATTTTACAGTTTTATTAAAAGTATATTAGTCAACAAGCGTGTAATAAAGGCTATTAACGCACTCTTCTCAGGTATAAATCAAATATCAATTCTACGAAAAAAATTATGAGAATTAAAATTGTAGGAAATTTAATTTTAAACAACTTTGTCTATTACAATTTTTTTCTTAAAATTGACAGTTGACGTGATAATACAATGATAAGATTTTACCCCTACTCTTCTCAGGTATAAATTGGCAAATATCGATTCTACAAAAAAATTATTAGGATAAAAATCGTAGGAAATTTGATTTTAAACAACTTTGTTTATTACAATTTTTTTTTTTAAATTGACAATTAACGTGATAATACAATGATAAGATTTCATCCCCTTCTTTCCTCGGGTATAAATCGCAAAATATCAATTCTACAAAAAAAATAATAAATACCAAAATTGTAGGAAATTTAATTTTAAACAACTTTGTTTATTACAATTTTTTTTTAAAATTGACAATTAACGTGATAATACAATGATAAGATTTTATCCCCTTTTTTCCTCGGGTATAAAACGCAAAATATCAATTCTACAAAAAAAATTATAAATACCAAAACCGTAGGAAATTTGATTTTAAACAACTTTGTTTATTACAATTTTTTTTAAAAATTGACAAATAACGTGATAATACAATGATAAGATTTTATCCCCTTTTTTCCTCGGGTATAAATCGCAAAATATCAATTCTACAAAAAAAATAATAAATACTAAAATTGTAGGAAATTTAATTTTAAACAACTTTGTTTATTACAATTTTTTTCTTAAAATTGACAATTAACGTGATAATACAATGATAAGATTTTATCCCCTTTTTTCCTCGGGTATAAAACGCAAAATATCAATTCTACAAAAAAAATTATAAATACCAAAACCGTAGGAAATTTGATTTTAAACAACTTTGTTTATTACAATTTTTTTCTTAAAATTGACAATTTAGGTGATAATACAATGATAAGATTTCATCCCCTTCTTTCCTCGGGTATAAATCGCAAAATATCAATTCTACAAAAAAAATAATAAATACTAAAATTGTAGGAAATTTAATTTCAAACAACTTTGTTTATTACAATTTTTTTCTTAAAATTGACAATTAACGTGATAATACAATGATAAGATTTCATCCCTTTGTTTTCTCGGGTATAAATCGAAAAATATCGATTATACAAAAAATTTGATCATAACCAAAATTGTAGAAAATGAAATTTTAAACAACTTTTGCGATAACTGTTTTTTGTGTAAAATTGAAAATAAACAAGTTATTTGAGAAACAAAAAATAGTCTTTTAATTAAAGATGGCGGATGACGTCAATTTTGGTTTCTACGATTTTTTTTTGTTTTTGTTTTTCAACCTGCTCTTTCGTTAAATTGGTTTTTTAATGCTCTCTGGCCTTAGTAACACTTGTTAATTACAAATTCATTTTCTGATGTTGCTACTAATTTGTTATTAAATAATACAAATTTTTGGTAAAAATACCACAAATTATTGTCATAAAACTCTTTATCCTATTTTTTTGCGTTTTTGCTATTTGGTAGATGCACTATGATCACATTTAGTATTGCACAATAGGTCACTTGTTATTTGTTGATGAGTTATTTCTCATTTATGGTCAGAGCAAATTTATTCAAAATAATTGAGAAATGGCTTTGAAGCAACCACCCAAAAACTAGATCACGCGTAGCAATCTCACGCCACCCTCTTCTTATAACACTTAATAATGATAAATTGTTACTAATATAGAACATTCTTAGGTTTCTATGTTCGCAAAGTCCTGATGTTCTCGGGTTGCCTTTAGTGCCCTGTGGCAGAGTGACTTACTTGGGAAACCAAGGTAGTTTTTATTACAGATTTCTACACTCTTGCATGCGTTTTTGAGTGCTTCCAAGCAAACATGAGCTTTAGAGGGTGCTTTAGCTTTTATGTTTATTTATTAATTCTGTTTGAGGCTCATGTTTGCTTGGAAGCACTGTATATGCATGATATTTGTATCAATGGATTTTGGGTGGTGGTGGTATAATTATGTTACCATTACTTTTCCATAGAGCTATTCTAGCAGCTTCTTTTACTTTTTTTTTGATTTTTTTTATGTTTTTTATTATAAATGTTGCTTTTTATTTTGTGGCGTAAATTCAATAGACCGGACGGCCAGTCTCCCGAAATATCCCCCAATTCAAAATGGCCCTTAAGACCAGGCGTTCTTGTCCAAGTCAGTAAAATGCAAAATATAAACATAAGTCAGCTGTCGTCAGATTCCGGTCCATTTAGAAAATCAAAGTCAACTAGTACATTCGTGAGATTTAATAGAAACAAAACCAAAGTTTATGCCAGGTTGCGGAGGCTGAAGAGCCTGATTGGATTCGGCCCAGGTCATGGCATTCCCAGCGGTATCACAGAGGGAGCTGGAGGAGGTAAAAAGCTTTTTAATTTTTTTGTGATGGAGCTTCATTGTTTTTGTTTGTGCATGATTATAGTTGTCACTTATACGAAAATTAAGCCGACAAGTCCAATTTCCGGGAGTGAAAATGGTTCCAGAAAAAGGAAAAAGCCAGGATATGGTAGGTTTGATTTTTTTATGTTTGTTACTTTTTTGTTTTGTGCTATGTCTACTGTTTTTGAGCATTTTCCATCAGGTAGGCTATGATTTAAAAAACTAAAATAGTCCTAACAAGTGAACATAATTTTTTTTCTATAAAATCTTACTAAATGTGTCCAAAATGGAGAATGGACGTTGTCCATACCTGGATGTGTTGCGGATTTTTAGAGAGCGTGCAATAATTTATAATTCTAATTATTTTTTCTTGCTACTCCAGTCGAAAGTACGTGGTTTCGGCTGCGATTCCACGGCAGAAAGTGTATCTTTCATGCACTGATAGTAGAGCTATGCGCGCGCCTTCTTTTAGCGGGAGTAAATAGCCGAGGGCATCATGGGTCCTGCACTTTCTGCCGTGGAATCGCAGCCGACACTACGTACTGTCGACTGGAGTAGCAAGAAAACTATTATACACTACACGGGCAGAAAGTTGAGAGCCCTGAACTGCGCGCCATGATTATAGCGCGCAGTGCAGGAATCTCAACTTTCTGCCCTTGCAGTGTAATATACTATTACAATACTTGGTGCAATTATTTAATGAGACTGGGAGCGTCTAACATTGTCCACGCAGTAGTAGACCTAGTGTAAGGTCTAAAGAGGTCAACATTATTAAATGAATAAACAACACGATGTTAACTGTTAACCTCAAAATTGCACTTCTTAAAAGCGTTCACGTTTTAATAAACTTTTTTTTGTATAGGCGCAAAACTGATGCTTATTTTTTTCAAAAAAGGGCTATAATATTAAAATTTATTCCATTAGTAATCACTGTATAAGTAGATGCTTATTTTCTTTTAAAAGCAACGTCTTCCAAAGCAAAACTGCATACAGATCAGCATTATTTCCGTTCCGACAGTAATAAAGCAAACAAATAAAGTCTGTAACAGTAACAGCTTCGTCTGCATTTCAAATTTTAATTTTAAAGCCAAAAGACAATTCAACGTTAGCAATTTTTAATAACAATCCGTTCCGAAAACAGTTTTCACGATAGCTTTATTGCTAATTAGGTAAGCGTTATATGCCCTTCTGCACAAAAAATGCCTAGTTTGGAGAATTTTAAATTGTTCGTCTTTTATGCTTCAGCACCCAACCAGTCCTCTACAGGAGATAAGATGAGATTAGGGGCTGCTCCACCGGTTGGCGGTACAGCAGACCCCGCAAATGATCACGATAAAGGATTTTACGAAAACCTCCCTTTCCATGGCATGCAAAACCCACCAAATAAAGTAAGTCGAGAAATTTAAACAAATTTTTACGTTTTTGCATGGCAACGCGTTTTTAATATCATTTAATCAACACTTTTAATCCTAAATTGTGGTCACAACTAAAATTCATGCCGGATAACTCTAATTTTATCCGAGATTCGACAGTTTATGTCTTACCCCTAATAGTATATTACACTACAAAGGCAGAAAGTTGTGATTCTTGCACTGCGCGCAGCCGAGGGCATCATGGCGCGCAGTTCAGGGCTCTCAACTTTCTGCCCGTGTAGTGTATACATGATGCCCTCGGCTATTTACTCCCGCTAAAAGAAGGCGCGCGCATAGCTCTACCAGTGCATGAAAGATACACTTTCTGCCGTGGAATTGCAGCCCAAACCACGTACTTTCGACTGAAGTAGCAAGAAAAATTATTTAACGGCTATAGTTTTAACAATATCACATGCTCAAGACTGTCTAGCCAGCCAATCAACGCACTTTCAGTTAAGTCATTTGATGGTTCAAGCAATAGATAGCCAGCCAATTAGCGCACTATCTGCTACGTCATGTGTTGGTTCAACCAATAGAGAAACCAATGATCTCTACTCACGCGCTTTAACTTAAAAATACTATAGAATGCATTTTGAGCATCAAGCAGGTTTGTTTAGGTGGGAATCAACAACCGAAATGCGTCAAAAAGCAATAATTAAACTCGGTTTGTTTCTAGTTTTGACCACAATGCTAACTCTGTTTGTTTTTTTTTTTCTTAATTTGCTTGTATGTGTTTTTGCAGCCATTTTCAGTCATAGCCCCTTTTACCCAAAATAGCCGAGCAAGGCCCGTATCGCCAATTCTTGCCACATGTCCTAAGCTAATACAGCGCCACCAGTCCTTCCATGGCTTTCAAAACAGCCTCCAAATGATGCGATTTCCCTCAAATTTCAATCTATCAAATCCACAATTAAACATTCAAAGGTGCTTTTCCCAAAATTTTGCATCGCCTGCCTCCAACTTTCAACCGATTCTAAACTTCAATCCGTTTTTGTATCCAAACCCTTTTAGTATTCCTTCAAAAAACGTAACAAGGATTGTTGGGCGAAGAGAATCAGATATTAGACGCACAGCGTCTGGAATTAATGTATCAACAAATGAAACAACAAAAACTGGACAAGAGAGAGAGGCGCTAAAGAAGCTGAACGATAAGCGATTTGGTTCTTTGGAATTGAAGAAACATAAATGCTATTCGCCAACTTTCTACTCAATGCGCTGCAAAAAACATGGCAAAAAAAGGCCGGTAGTGTATGCTTTGCCCAAAAAAGTGTTTGGCGATTTGAAACCTTTGAGTAATAAAAATGGAGAAATTGTGGAGAAATCCTCTCCCAAATTGGGGCCAATCCCAGCACCAAGATGCAAAAAACATAGAAAGGAAATTATTTACCAAAATACTAACAAAGCCACAAAATCTTTTGATTTAGTTCGTAACTTAGATGTTTCAAATAGTTCGAATGACGGTTCGGAAAATCTTGAAACCCAAATATCTGTGATAGAAGCGCAAGTTCATCCCGAGCCACCAAAACTAGTCGGTTTAAGTCCTAAAGCTAATATAGTATTAGATAGTACCAACATTATTAGAGTCGAGGCAATGAAAGCTTTAAAGAGTTCCCCGATGTTAAAAGTTAGCCCTAATTTTATCAAGCCAAAAACGGAGAGCCCTAAAGGTGCTCTGTCTAAGCAACTTCAAGCCAAGCTAAATAGTTCTAAAGATAATATTAATCAAGGCGACGATTCCTGCCCAAAAGAAGCCCTGCCTTTAATCCCACAAATGCCCCTATTGAGTCCGCAAAGCTCTAAGTGGTCCCCCAGTGCTGCCAGCTCTAACCAGCAACAGGTTTGTGCTTGATTTCATGTTTATTTGTAGTTTTTTTGGATTAATCGCAAAAAACATGTTTGAGAGTTGATCGTTATAGATGTGTTTTTGTTGATTAATCTATCTAAAGTTGAATGTTTTTTGTTTAGTGTGCAAGTATTTGTTTAGAGACACTAATGCTAACTATTATATAACATTTTGCAGAATGCTTTTTATACACTAACCACCCCGCATTATAAACACTTAAATGTGGGCTTACCCCCGCAATATTCGGCCACGATACCGCACCAGAAGCACCCCAAATTGATACCTCGCGCCCTCTTCAACGAGCAACTTTCTAAAAGCAAATCATTTTCGGCAAAACCAGCCAAACATAAAAAGCACCATTTTCAAATTCCATTGCAGAAGTGTCATAGTTTCAAATTCCAAACTGCGGAAAGTTACTTTCAACCGATCAAAAACATCCACGAAGAAGATTTGATGAGAAACGGCTACGTTTCGGATTATCCGGAAAACAGCCGAAGTCGTCATCACAAAAGAGACAGGCCTAAGCAGAAAACCAAAGGACCGCTGGTTTTGACACGACCAAACGAATATCATAGTGCAGTTCAGTTTCCAGACGGCTTGGTACAATTGCAATATCCACAACCTATCATTGGGGGAAGAGGGAGCGTGGTAAAGCCGAATGGGGTAGTCTACGCTGACTTGGATATGCCCAAAAACAATAAAACAGGCCAGCACGAGGCCACGCAGCCTTCAAAACAGCTAAAGTCCAAACCAAAGACTGAATACGCAACGCTTAGTTTTAATGATGTCGGTCAAGAGATCGACGTTTAACATACAATTAGGATACTACTTTTTACTAACATAGATTAAGGTTAGCTATTGATGTTTTTCATTTCATTGATCTTGTAATATTAACCGGCTGTCATCAGATGCAGTTATTAGTTCTATTGCAGACAAAACACTTTTTGAACTATAGTACAAGCTTTGTTGCAAAAGCTAATAGCTCGACAATAGACCTCTACCCATACAGAAGCTTGTCTCGTCCACTGCTGGACATAAGCCTCTCTTAACTACTTTGCTCGGCCCTGGGCATCTTGAAATCTTCGCTCCAGGTTGAAGACCTTCTCTTCAAATTGTTTGTCTATCAAGTTCTGTTTTTGTATGCTTTGTCTCTGACATTCCGGCGACGTGGTCATTCCAACTCTATTTTACGCGTAACTCTTTTGATTGCTTCTGTTACTTTTGTTCTTCTACGTGGCTCTTCATTCTTCATCTCGTAACATAGATCTTTCCATGGCCTGTTGAGTTATTCTCTCTAGGTCTGGTTGTCTCTTCCTTCCCAGATACTTGTAAGATGTTACATATTGACCTTCTGCTCTTTCTAGCATTAGGGTACAAGCTTTGTTGCAAAAGCTAATAGCTCAACAATAGACTTCTACCCATACAGAAGCTTGTCTCGTCCACTGCTGGACATAAGCCTCTCTTAACCACTTTGCTTGGTCCTGGGCATCTTGGAATCTTCGCTCCAGGTTGAAGACCTTCTCTTCAAATTGTTTGTCTATCAAGTTCTGTTTTTGTATGCTTTGTCTCTGACATTCCGGCGACGTGGTCATTCCAACTCCATTTTACGCGTGACTTTTTCGATTGCTTCTGTTACTTTTGTTCTTCTACGTAGTTCTTCATTCTTCATCTTTTAACATGGATTTTTCCATGACTTGTTGAGTTATTCTTATTTTATTGACAGTTTTTTGGGTAAATGTCAATAAGTCAATAACGACAAATCGGTACAACGGTACATCTGATTTAGATGTTTCAGTCTGCCAAAAGCAGCCCAAGTCAGTTCTATCCCTCTAGGTCTAGTTGTCTCTTCTCTTCCACTGCTGAACATAGGCCTCTCTTAACCATTTTGCTCGATCCTGGGCATCTTGGAATCTTGGATCCAGGTTGAAGATCTTCTCTTCAAAGTTCTGTTTCTGTATGCTTTGTCATTCTATTATTCTCTTCGTGTGTCTAATCTCTGACATTCTTGCGACATGGTCATTCCAACTCTATTTTACGCGTAACTCTTTTGATTGCTTCTGTTACTTTTGTTCTTCTACGTGGCTCTTCATTCTTCATTTCTTAACATAGATCTTTCCGTGCCCTGTTGAGTTATTCTCTCTAGGTCTGGTTGTGTTTTCCTTCCCAGATACTTGTAAGATGTTACATATTGACCTTCTGCTCTTTCTAGCATTAGGGTACAAGCTTTGTTGCAAAAGCTAATAGCTCAACAATAGACCTCTACCCATACAAACGCTTGTCTCGTCCACTGCTGGACATAAGCCTCTCTTAACCACTTTGCTTGGTTCTGGGCATCTTGGAATCTTCGCTCCAGGTTGAAGATCTTCTCTTCAAATTGTTTGTCTGTCAAGTTTTGTTTTTGTATGCTTTGTCTCTGACATTCTTGCGACGTGGTCATTCCAACTTCATTCTGCGCGTGACTCTTTCAATTGCATCTGTTACTTTTGTTCTTCTACGTAGCTCTTCATTCTTCATCTCTTAACATAGATCTTTCCATGGCCTGTTGAGTTATTCTCTCTAGGTCTGGTTGTCTCGTCTTTCCCAGATACTTGTAAGATGTTACATATTGACCTTCTGCTCTTTCTAGCATTAGGGTACAAACTTTGTTGCAAAAGCTAATAGCTCAACAATAGACCTCTACCCATACAGAAGCTTGTCTCGTCCACTGCTGAACATAAGCCTCTCTTAACCACTTTGCTCGATCCTGAGCATCTTGGAATCTTGGATCCAGGTTGAAGATCTTCTCTTGAAAGTTATGTTTCTGTATGCTTTGCTATTATTTTCTTCGCTTGTCTAATCTCTAACATTCTTGCGACGTGGTTATTCCAACTTCATTTTACGCGTGACTCTTTCAATTGCATCTGTTACTTTGGTTCTTTTATGTAGATCTTTATTCTTCATCTCTTAAGATAGATCTTTACATAGCCTGTTGAGTTATTCTCTCTAGGTCTGGTTGTCTCTTCCTTCCCAGATACTTGTAAGATGTTACATATTGATCTTCTGCTCTTTCTAGCATTAGGGTACAAACTTTGTTGCAAAAGCTAATAGCTCAACAATAGACTTCTACCCATACAGAAGCTGGTCTCGTTTACTGCTGGACATAAGCCTCTCTTAACCACTTTGCTTGGTCCTGGGCATCTTGGAATCTTCGCTCCAGGTTGAAGACCTTCTCTTCAAATTGTTTGTCTATCAAGTTCTGTTTTTGTATGCTTTGTCTCTGACATTCCGGCGACGTGGTCATTCCAACTCCATTTTACGCGTGACTTTTTCAATTGCATCTGTTACTTTTGTTCTTCTATGTAGCTCTCCATTCTTCATCTCTTAACATAGATCTTTCCATGGCCTGTTGAGTTATTCTCTCTAGGTCTGGTTGTCTCTTCCTTCCCAGATACTTGTAAGATGTTACATATTGACCTTCTGCTCTTTCTAGCATTAGGGTACAAGCTTTGTTGCAAAAGCTAATAGCTCAACAATAGACCTCTACCCATACAGCAGCTTGTCCCGTCTACTGCTGGACATAAGCCTCTCTTAATCACTTTGCTCGGTCCTGAGCATCTTGGAATCTTGGATCCAGGTTGAAGATCTTCTCTTGAAAGTTATGTTTCTGTATGCTTTGCTATTATTTTCTTCGCTTGTCTAATCTCTAACATTCTTGCGACGTGGTTATTCCAACTTCATTTTACGCGTGACTCTTTCAATTGCATCTGTTACTTTGGTTCTTTTATGTAGATCTTTATTCTTCATCTCTTAAGATAGATCTTTACATAGCCTGTTGAGTTATTCTCTCTAGGTCTGGTTGTCTCTTCCTTCCCAGATAGTTGTAAAATGTTACATATTGATCTTCTTCTCTTTCTAGCATTAGATTACAGCTGAGGACTAAGTTTGTCATAAATTGAGTTTTGGCTTAAACCTATTTTTTGGCAAGCGGCGGATAGCTCTGATACCATTTCTTCAAGTGATCTAGAATCAGCACGATATCGTTGGCAAAACTTAGATGGTTTTGCTTTTCTCTATTTACCTTTAGGTCCTTATTTGATTAATTCGATCTTTTTAAGCATGTTGGATTAGCAGTCCTACTTGTTACATCCGTGATAGTCCATATTTCTGATTTTAGAAGGAATTGTTGTTCGTTTTTTGCGTATTTTGCTTATTCTTAGTAAATCCCAGTATACTTTTTTGAGATCTTCTTCCAATTCTAAAATTTTTTCGTCGGATGAAAGGGCTCTTGTACTGTATGTGTATATATAGTTTCTGTTTTCCCTAGCAGTTTGTTCTGAGGGCTATCTATGATCCTTTCTTTCCATTTTGGTTAAAGGTTTTTAGCCGCTTATGCTGACCAGTGGGAATAGATGGGGGGTTAAAATTAGAAAAAAAAAATTTTTTAGTGTTAGGTCTACCGGATGGTATAGTTATATAGTTTTGGGTTGGCTTTTTTGACCCTATATGGTCCACCGGATGGTATAGTTACCTCTAAGGCAGGCGAGGTCGATTTTTTGGGTGGTATTCTTGACCATATATTATGTATTGAGCTAATGCAATAATTCTTTTGCCTTTCAGTGACAAAATGTTTTTACTTCACCTGCTTGGTTACAGATTGAGTCCGGCTCTGAGACTTTTAATCCACAAAACAATTGAACGTAGAAATAATAACTGCATTTCGACAATTTTTTTTTGTAGATTAATATTATAAGATTGGCCAAAAAAACAATTATTAGACTCTTAGTTGAATTGTTGCTCTAAACTACAATTATTGAACTTTGTTTTAGACAAACGGAACAACCACTACTGCTAGTGATACCTATATTTTCTAAGGTAATAATATGATAACATCTAGTTTATTGCCTCCATTTTGGATAATATTAATTGTAAATTTAGAGCACAATCGCCAAATGGGACAGTTCAAACGATTTATTCGCCATTCTTTTGTTGCTCTTTCTGGACCGAATGTATTTATTTACACATCATTTGGCAAATTTGATGGATATTGAAAAATCTATATTCTGAAATTAATTTTAGGTTAAGTTAACAGTTTTTAAATCTTGGTTTTGGATTATTTTGGTTAAACGCTAATCTGATAGAGTTCAGCTTAGAAGTGGATTTGTTAATAATAGTATTTCATCATCATCATCATAATCAGTCGGCTATTCTTGGACTTTGATTGAAGTTTTGAGACAATTGTCAAGTTGGTTCCAGACTCTCGGGGCGGATATAAGGAAGCAGCAAGCGAGAGTGAGAGTCAGTTCAAGTTGAGAGATATAAATGAAATGTACAGCTTTCACGTTACAATATGAACAAATACTATTAAATATAATAGTATTTAATCCAGAAATATGTGATTAATCTTATATTTTTGCCAGAAATTGATTTTTCAATCTGCCAACACGAAAGTGATTAAAAGCATCCGTCACCAGAAAAGATAAATTACCTCAAAAAAAATAAAAAAAGATGTATTTATTTAGGCCTCAAATAAGTTGTAAATATCGATACATCAGACCGCAATAAATCCAAAAGCTGTCCCATGCGTGGCACGAAAAAAAAATTGTAATTCCATCATAATTCATCGACTACAGTCTTATCATCTCGCCGATTATAGAAAGGAACACAATTTTGCAATTTTTGTTTATTTTGATACATTTTTTTTGTTTTTAGCCTTACCGGCCGGAATTCGGTGACCTAGAATATGCAGATGTGGATTTCAAATACGGTCCAATAAATTACAAGGCAGCCTCCATTTACGCTGCGATGAAAAAAAACAAAAACAACAATAAATTGGAAGAAGTGAATGGCAAAAACGACGACTTATTGTAAAGTTAAATGAAAAATTTCGAACATTTTCCAAAATTATTCATCTGTTTTTATTTTTCTAATAATATTTAAGCGTTTTCTTAGACATATCGAATGAGTGAATAATAAATATGTTGTTGTTATTATTGTCGTACTTTCTGTTTTAATTCACCAATAATTAACTGTTTTTAATATTATTAATGTTTTGTCTGCCAAATATTTTGTTAAATCGCGCTGGATTCAACACTAACTGTTTTAAGACCTCTGTGAGATTTTAATGTTAAACAATTATATCTTTTTCTTATTAGTCATGTAAAAAATTGCGCAAATCGTAAACGAATCGCTCAATATATTATTTGTAATACTCACGCGATTTGCGCAATTTCGATACTCCGGTGCCAAAGAAAGTACTTAAGAACACTGTAAACTGTGACGTCCATTCAAAAATTTGGTGTGGTGCTGCGGTTCAAATCTGGACAATTTGTTTTAGGGCAAGTAAAGTTATGTATAGCTGACGTTTTAAATTCTTTGTATCATCTTGTAGATATGTAAATTATAAAAATTTTAGCCCTTATCTACTCATTTAATAAGAAAAATTGTATTTGAGCAATGAGTCTGTTTTGAAATAAATAAAATATATTAAAAACAAACCTCCACTCACTCATTTTTCCACACTTAAAGGTATAAAAAAGCAAATTGGCTTTTTTTAGAACAAGTTGTGTACAATATTTTAGAAACTAAACCATCTCTCATCTAAAGTTAAAAAACCAATGACAGATATCAATTAAATTGAGATATAGTCGAGCCGAGACAGACATTGAAATAAAAAAAAATTAAAAACCGCATTTTTTAACATTAATGGGGGTGCTTGGAATTAAGATGGCGGTCGCCGCCATCTTAATATAGTGTTCAATTTTTTGGTTTTTTTAAAATAACTCGTTAATTTACAAATTTAAAGCAAAAATAAAAGAGTTTAAAATTGTTGGAAATTTAATTTTCTATAAATTTGGTCATTATTGTTTTTACGTTAGAATTAATATTTGCATAGTTATTATGTAATGTATTTTACAAAAAATTGTATTTTAAACTTGACAGTATAACTCTGTAAATATTAATTATAGCGTAAAAATAATTATAATCAAACTTGTAGGAAATTAAATTTACAACATCTTCAAAAAACGCCATTTTTGCTCTAAAGTTGTAAATTAACGAGTTATTTTGGAAAAACAAGAACAATTAAACTTCAAAGTAAGATGGCGGCGAAAACCAAAATTTAAGCCCCCCTCCCCAACGTTTAAAAAAATATGCAACTCCTAATTTTTTCTATTTTGGGGCTATTTTTTTGTCGACTTGACTAGTATATGTCTGAAGTTATTACGTTAGCGTCTTTGGTCTCAAACGCATATGTAAGATATGCGTTTTTTTGTTAAATTATAAAATATTGCCTTTACTACATTCTCTTCTTTATTTTCTTTTTTTGCTAGTGCTGCTTTTTCTGTTCTTCTTTATTATATTTTTTTTTATTGTTAGCTTTTCTATTTTTACTGTTTAACTGAGTTTCCTCTGTTTTGTTTTCTATTTAATTTTTTTTTATCCCATGTTTCTCTTTTTTATATTTTATTTTTCTATGAAACACGTGCGCCTTTTTTTTAATTTGTCTTTTTTTTTACTAGTTTTATATATAAAAAAATTGAATACTTAAGCACTAGAAAATTTTGTTGCCAACGGTTGGTAACAGCAACAAATCATATGATTTAGATTTCAAATCTATTTTGATACAAATTTTCTCTAAAAGATATGTAAAAAATTTTTGACTTTGACGTAATTAATTTTTGACAGCTATGTATATTACGTTTAAAACATCTATAACAGCACGCGTGCTGTGCGCATGCTCCAACTTCCGCCATGTTTTTCGGGCACTTTATTAACAATTGTATGAGGATTTGAGTATAAATCCAAAAATATAGTAAAAAAAAGCAAAAACCAAAAATGAAAAAAATAAAATGCCACCCAATACAATTTTTTTATATACTTTTACATGGTTTAACTCTGCAAACATTAATTCTAGCGTAAAAACAATAATAACCAAACTTGTAGGAAATTATAGAGAATATATTCTCATTTGTTTTAAAACAACTGCTGTCTTTTGATTTTTAAAACTTTTTAATAATTTTTTATACATTTTAATACATTTTTGTCATGTTGAATTGTTTAGTGGAACTTCATTTACCTGCCAAATGTTATTTTCGGTAGATTATCTGTAAATATAAATAATTATAGTAAATAATCGACTTTTGACATAATAAAACATTACAAAATTATTTTTTTTAGTTTAAATCTTCTGACGACATTTCCAGACTTAAAGCCGATTCTTTTCCTTGAAGCTGTTGACATAGAATTCGCTCAGTCTTGAGTTTTGTTTCAGTCTCATGAAGTTGTAAAGTAAGTTCATAGCTAAAATTTAATTTTTCTTTAGAGTAGCGAAAATTATCAACAATAAATATTGTGCTCGCAGTTCACACAAGATTTTTTGGAAAATTGCACAACCTAACAATGTTAAATTTCCCCAAAAACAAACTATACTTGATTATACGAGTATATTGCATAGAATACATACTTTGTGAGTTCTAGAGTTGCCACTTGTTGCTGCAAACTAAGCACATCACTTCTGAGGCTATCCACTGTTTCTTGCCGTTGAATCAACGCATTATTAATTGAACTGATTTCCATCTAAAAAATATAAAAAAAAAAATGAGACTCGATAAAAAAAAGAAATATTACTAATTTGTCTCTGAGGTACTAATTCAAGCTCAAACGCTCGGTGTCGCGAGCGAGATGACGCAAAGCTAATCGAGTAAACAGATGTTTTACATCAAAATTGAGCTATCCAATTATAGTAAACACAAAAATGTTTACTATTATTTTATAAATTTATTGTTTATTTTTACTCTTAACTGTGTAAGCCTTCCTTCAAACAAAAGTCTTAAATGCTAAGCTTTTAGTAAACAAAACAGTAAAAATGCCCACTGCAAGCTTTAGTGTTATCAAATTACAAAAATCTTATTTTTTCTATTAGCTTTTTGTAACAGTAACCTAGTATTTGCTGAGCACGAGACAAATGGCAGGATGGCCGACTGTAAGCGAAACAAAAATATATTATAAGATTTTTCTAATTTGATAACACTAAAGTCGGACATGAATCAAATTAAGTTTGCTTACTTTTGCTTTAAAAAGATCATTTTGTTTCTCCTCAAAATCTGTTGACATTTTTGCAATCTGTTGTTCGTGGGATATAATATCAGAATTATTGTCAACATTATTAGTATCAAGTTTCCACAATTTTACCTAAAATAAATAATTTTGCTTTTATATGTAAATAATTGTTGTATAATACCGAGTGACTTTTAATGATTGAAAATGACAGACACATGACAGAAAAAATTCAAACAAAAAACATAACCTCAATAAAAATGACTGACAATTGGCAGATTGCAGTACCAACTTACTCAGTCTTGCCACTGTATTTTCTGCTCAGTCACTCGGTATTAATAACCGATTATTTTACTTTATTTTCCAAGTCATTGTTTTTCGTCAATAAGACATTGTACTGATGTTGTCCTTTTTCTAAGATACTTTTCAATTTGTTGATTTCATTTACCAAATAAGTATTGGCTTCTTTTTCTGCATTATTTTCTGCCAGAATTGTTTGTATATCTTGCTGTAGAAGCTCCTGCAACAGTTTATTTTCGTAAACAAATTTATTTAGAACTTCAAAATTTTCATAATACTCTATCATTTATTATTGCTTGAAGAGCTCTATCAACTGCCTCCAAATTACTACAAGTTTCAACGTGAGCAGCCACTTCCAAATCATAATCTTCCAACAATTTGCTATGCTTCATCTTCAAATCTTCATACATTTGACCAATTTCTTCAAAACGTTTCTTCTCTTCATGCAAAGTGTGTTTAATCGTCTGCAATTCACAAGGAATCGTTTGCAATTCTTTTTTTTGTTGGCTACATTCGCTACAAGACATTTGGACATTATTTCATCTAACAGGTTAAGAAATTTTGTTGCTACTCCAGTCGAAAGTACGTGGTTCCGGCTGCGATTCCACGGCAGAAAGTGTATCTTTCATGCACTGGTAGAGCTATGCGCGCGCCGGAGTAAATAGCCGAAGGCATTATGGCGCGCACTTTCTGCCGTAGAATCGCAGCCGACACTACGTACTGTCGACTGGAGTAGCAAGAAAACTAGTATACACTACACGGGCAGAAAGTTGAGAGCCCTGAACTGCGCGCCATGATGCAAGAATCTCAACTTTCTGCCCTTGCAGTGTAATATACTATTACAAAATAAGCTGTGCGGTCTGATTCTGCAAATAAGAAATTTCATTTTGGTGCTTTAGGTCTTGAGTTTTTAAGTGTTCGGATAGTTTTTCTATTTGCGTATTTGCGTCAGAAAGTTCCAGTTTTGTTCTTTCGCAATCTGCTCTTGCAACGTTTAACGCTTGTTCTAGGTTAATATTTACTGTTTCATGATCTTTGAGCAAGCTGTAAGCAAAAAAAAACGTGATCTACAATTGTTTACCAACTGCGACCAATTTAATCACTGTTTCTGAACCCTACGCTCATTGTTGTCTTATAGAAATTTTAAGTTTGCTTCTAAGTGGATCTATAGTCTACAGTTCCTACTGTCTGCCAGACCCAGCTTTATAAAGTAATACCTCTAAATTTTTTGCCAGACAGAATTCTTCCAGTAGCGAATTTTGGCTGTCAATTTTATTTTTGCCCGTCTATGTGAATTTGTTAACTCACAGAGCAGTTTGGGGCTTATTGAGAGAGCTTTGAAACCTCCTCTCTCGGCCAGGTTCTTGAGGAACTGTCTGTATTCTCAAACCATTCTAGACTCAAAGTTATTTGCACTGACAGCTTAGCTGTCAAACAGAATATAGATCTTCTTGCCTTTGATACATCTTTTCAAACAGTCTTGAACAATCTTGGAGAAAAGATCTTCTCTGCCAGACGTCTGCTGTCTATGGTGTACATCTCTTGCAGGAGCAGAGCTCGCCTGGCCAATAGTGTTTTTTGTCTCTATGGAACCTCTTCTCTCTGCCAGGTTCTTAAGAAACTGTCTGTATTCTCAGACCATTCCAGACTCAAAGTTATTTGCACTGACAGCTTGGCTGTCAGACAGAATATAAATCTTCTTGCCTTTGGTACGTCTTTGCAGACAGTCTTGGACAATCTTGGAGAAAAGATCTTCTCTGATGGTGTACATCTCTTGCAGGAGCAGAGCTCGCCTGGCTAATATTGTTATTTGTCTCTATGGAACCTCCTCTCTCTGCCAGGTTCTTGAAGAACTGTCTGCATTCTCAGACCATTCCAGACTCAAAGTTATTTGCAGTGACAGCTTTTGTGACAGCTTGGCTGTCAAACAGAATATAGATCTTCTTGCCTTTGGTACGTCTTTGCAGACAGTCTTAGACAATCTTGAAGAAAAGATCTTCTCTGCCAGACGTCTTTTGTCTATAGTGTACATCTGTTGCAAAAGCAAAGGTCGCCTGGTCAATATTGTTATTTGTCTTTATGGTGCCTAAGAAGTAGACTTGTAGACTTGCTTGGGCGTTTTTGGTAAATTCACTACTAGGTTTCTTAATAGGCCTTATTGTGCTTGAGTGATCCTTAGACAGCACTTTGTAAAGACTTTTGTTGATCACCTCACAGAAGCGTTTCCAGAACTACCTTTTTGATCTCCTCAATTTCTTGGTATGGCTTAGTTGTAGTACTTCTAAAGTTCCAATGGGTTGATTACAGTACTTCTAGAGTTTCAATGGCTTGGTTGTGGTACTTCTAGAGTTCCAATGGCTTGGTTTTCATACTTCTAGAGTTCCAATCTCTTGGCCTTATTGAACGCTTTTCTGGCTTCAAACCTGAGCTTGCCTAGTTGAGCGTTGGTACCTCGGTACCTTCCTAGAGGCAAAAAGTTTTCTTAAAAGGCTGGTTGTAGAAGAATAATATTTGTTGCCTCATAGGTTCAGAGGCAGCTTCTAACTTCTCTGCCGTGGATATTTCGTGGTAAAAGTCTTCAGTGAGTCTCCGTAAAAAGGCACTAGAGAAGCCTTCTTTGGCATTCTGCACTGCGCTTTTACCACTTTTGTTGTTTCTAGTTCAAGCGCGTAATCCGAGAACGATGGTTCATCTATCACTTGCTAATTTTTGACAAATTGCATCATAAACGTATTTGCCAGCGTAAGGTTCAGAAGCTTTTGACATGGTTTATTCATAATGCCGCAATTCATAATGTCTACATTGTTAGGACAATGAAAATCGAGCAAATCTTTACCTTTGTACAAAGACCCCACCTGACCTGACCTGACCTTACCTGATTCTAACCTGACCTGACCTTGCGTAAGGTCTAGAACCTCTTGACATAGTTTATTGCCGCAATTCATAATGTCTACATTGTTAAGACAAAGAAAATCAAGCAAATCTTTACCTTTGTACAAAGACCTGACCTGACCTGACCTGACCTTACCTGATTCTGACCTGATTCTGACCTGACCTGACCTTATGTCATTGTTTGCTTAGTTTACTTACACAATGTGATTTTCATATCCAATCATAATTCTTTCTTGTTCTTCACATTTTTTTTTATACTCTTCACACTCTTGTCCTACTTCTGTAAGTTTATTTTCTTTCTCTTCAAGCGATTTATTAAGTTGTACAATTTGTTGGCTTTGCGATATTAAATTGTGTTGCATTTCTAAATAATTATTATTTTTAACATTGTTTATAGACTTTGTATCTTTCAATTCTAAAAAAAAACAGAAATATTATACTAATACTATTAGAGACTGTGTCAAAATGTTGACGTTTTGCAGTCTAAAGGCGTCATCAATACAAAAAAATAAAAGTAAAAATGGGCACGGTAACTCGACGCTAAACTACGCTAAAGGCGAAACATATTCTCGTAAAGATTAATCCTTATTACCTGTATTTTGTGAATCATATATGTTCGATAGAAAATCTATTTCACATTTTAATTTGTTGTTGTTTTCTGTCAATTGATCAATTTGATTTTTGAGTAAAATATTTTCGTTTTCTAATTTATTAGTTTTTTTGATTTTTGCAGTGTAGTTGTTAACAGCATTTGTTTCTTTTTCTCTTGCTGTATCAATTTCGTTTTGTAATTTTTTTACATTAGTTTTTAAGTAAATGTTACTTGATTCTAGATCAGATTTTTCTTTTTTTAACTGAAAACGTAATTATTTTTAGGTTATGTTTGTAATTTGTTGTATTTTTAATACTTGTTCTAGAAGTTTTTCAATTTTTTTCATTGTTTTATCGTTACGAATAGTGTTGGTTTTAATCTCTTCTTCTATTTTCAAATGTTTTTCTGTTATTTGTTTAAGTTGGTATTTTGTGTGTATTATTTCTTCATCTTTTTTATTAGATAGGTTTATTGCATTATCATAAAGTTGTTTTACTTCATTATATTGTTTTTCTTTTTTTGTTAGTTGTTCTTCTTGTTGTTTTTGCAATTGTACTAAATAATCTCTTTGTTTTACCAAATTTTTGAACTCTTTTAATAATTCTTTTAGTGCTGCTCGCTCATTTTTCTGCATTTTATCGTAAATTTTAAATTGACTTTTTGTGACATGTTCCAGTTTTTTCTTTTTCTCATCTAATTCTATATTTTTTTCCATTTCTAATTGTAGAGAATCGCTCAATTTATCTTTGATCATATTTATTTCCGATAATTGTACAGATAATAATTGCTTTTCTTCGTTACTATTTAATTGAATTTGACTCAAAGCTTCCAAATTTTGATTTAATTCCATAATTGCATTGTTTTTTCTATCAATTTCACATTTCAGCTGTTTACCTAATTGTTCGTTGAATTCGGCTATCAACTAATTACAAATAATTAAATTACGCGCTTCAAAATTAATTCATACCAACCGTAAGATTAGTATTCTCTTGTGTGGCGTCAGTAAGTTTATTTTCTAACAGTTGTATTCTTGCAATTTCATTTTTAAAATGTTGAAAAACCGTTTTTAACAGATTTTTTTCTTCTAAATATTTAACTCTTTCTGTTTGTAAACCTAAAAAAAAATTGAAATCACTGCATAATTAGGTTTTTATTATCATCTAAATATTTTTATTTCTATTGTTGCTACCTGGTTTAAATTATTTATTGTTTTTGTTTTTTTTTGACTATATCATTGAACGGAAGGTTATTTTTACATAAAATAAGACATTAAAATTGTAATTTGTAAACAATAATTTAATAGAAATTAGTTGTTTTGTTATCTATTTTTAGAAGAGAAACAAATCTAAATCCGCCTGCCAGTCTGGTAATCCTCCCACTCTCTCTACCTTCTGCTACACACATCTGCTACACCTTGTATATTGTGTTCAGAAGAGTTATTTGTCAGTTTTTTTTTTTTATGTAAAAGTACTATTATTTTTGCCTATTCCCGAAAAAACTCTTTTTTCTTCCATACTTCATTTTGTACTTTTTTCAGTCTACTTCTTCATTTTTTTGCTAAATTTTCAAATATTGTCTTTACTACATTCTCTTCATTATTTTCATCTTTTTCTGTTCTTCTTTATTATATTTTTGTTTCATTGTGAGCTTTCCTATTTTTACTGTTTAACTCAGTTTCTTCTGTTTTGTTTTCTATTTTGTTTTTTTTTTCCATCCCATGTTTTTCTTTATAGTTTTTTTCGTTTTTTTTTTTATATTTTAGCTCGTTATTTTAGTGTCCAATGTTTTTATTTATGTTTTCTAATTTACAAAATAAGCTAGTTTTATAAAACGTGTTTTTTAAGCAATTTTTTTTAATTTGCTTTTTTTTACTAGTTTTATATATAAAAAAGATAAATACTTAAGCACTAGGAAATTTTGTTGCAAACGGTTGGTAACAGCAACAAATCATATGATTTAGATTTGAAAACTATTTTGATACAAATTTTCTCTAAAAGATATGTAAAAAATTTTGACTTTGACGTAATTACGTTTTGACAGCTATGTATTTTAACCTTTAAAACATCTATAACAGCACGCGTGCTGTGCGCACGCTCCAACTTCCGCCATCTTTTTCGGGCACTTTATTAACAATTGTATGAGCAGTGCATAACTTGTAAGATATTAATTTTCTACACGGCTAATGTTAAATAATTATCTCTGTAAAAAATTGCACAAATCGTAAACGAATCGCTCAATATATTATTTGTAATACTCACGCGATTTGCGCAATTTCGATACTCCGGTGCCAAAGAAAGTACTTTAAGAACACTGTAAACTGTGACGTCCATTCAAAAATTTGGTGTGGTGCTGCGGTTCAAATCTGGACAATTTGTTTTAGGGCAAGTAAAGTTATGTATAGCTGACGTTTTAAATTCTCTGTATCATCTTGTAGATATGTAAATTATAAAAATTTTAGCCCTTATCTACTCATTTAATAAGAAAAATTGTATTTGAGCAATGAGTCTGTTTTGAAATAAATAAAATATATTAAAAACAAACCTCCACTGACTCATTTTTCCACACTTAAAGGTATAAAAAAGCAAATTGGCTTTTTTTAGAACAAGTTGTGTACAATATTTTAGAAGCTAAACCATCTCTCATCTAAAGTTAAAAAACCAATGACAGATATCAATTAAATTGAGATATAGTCGAGTCGAGACAGACATTGAAATAAAAAAAAAATTAAAAACCGCATTTTTTAACATTAATGGGGGTGCTTTGAATTAAGATGGCGGTCGCCGCCATCTTGATATAGTGTTCAATTTTTTGGTTTTTTTAAAATAACTCGTTAATTTACAAGTTTAAAGCAAAAATAATAGAGATCAAAATTGTTGGAAATTTAATTTTCTTAATCATATGATTTAGATTTGAAAACTATTTTGATACAAATTTTCTCGTAAAGATATATAAAAAATTTTTGACTTTGACGTAATTACGTTTTGACAGCTATGTATATTAACCTTTAAAACATCTATAACAGCACGCGTGCTGTGCGCATGCTCCAACTTCCGCCATGTTTTTCGGGCACTTTATTGTATAAGCAGTGCATAAAATACCAAAAAAAAATTTTAACACATAATTATGATTCCTATAAATTAATGAAAAAGAAATACATCATACTTGTAACAGTTTGACGTTCCGCAGATAAAGTTTTTTCAAAAAAATTACTTTCAGCTTTAAGCTTCTCAACATCTTTTTGTAATAATTCCTGTTTTTTTACCAATTTACAATTATCTTCTTCTAATTGCTGATATTGTTCGACTAAATTTTTATATTTGGACAATATTTCCACAAAGTACATCTGCAAAAATTGTAATTTTTCTAAAGTAGTTTTATAATTTTCCTTTTTATTTGACTCAAATCGCCAAATAGTTGTGACAAAATCTTCAATTTTTTGTGCTATAGCCGCATTTTCTTCATCGAAATTTTGACATTTTATTTGAAAATTTTTCGAAATCGTATTTTTGCCTAAAATCTTACTTAAATTATCTAATTCGCTTGTAGAACGTTGCAGATGTTCTTGAAGACGTGAGTTGCTGTCTCTCAATTTGGTACTAGATGAAACAAACATTAAAACTATATGAAGAAATGAAGATTTACGTACACATTTTTGGCAATTGAAGATACATTTTTATATGCTTCCAGTATTGACATAAAAAAAGTTGCAAAATCTCTTCTAAATTCATTTAGCAGGTCTAGAAAACCAGCATTTTGATACTATATAAAAAAAAATAAAATTATAACTAAAGTGGACTATAGGTATCCAAGCTCGGTGTGGCGAGACGCCAGACCAAGATTGCATAGCGTAGCCAAACGTCGCCAAGGAATGAGCTAAGTTTACCCTGGACTATAAATGATTCACATCAAAAAAACAAGTCGACATTTTGTATAAAAAACAATAATAAGCAGTGGCCCATTTAAAAACAAATTTGTCATTATGTTGGTAGCATTGTTCAGAAACAAACTCTTGCAGCAACACCCAAAAAGCTTAAATGACAGAATAGTTGCCTAAAAAAATCCTTAAACAGCCGTAACATGCAACTGGCCACTCTATAGTCCAGAATTAAACCCAATTGAAAATATTTGGATGTTTTCCACTTACTGAGCATTTTGTCCAATAAACAGGCACACCCAATTCTTTAAATTCATTCTTGAAATTATGTAAATCTTCAGAAATATCTTGTAAAGCTTGTTGACAGTCGAATAGAAGTGTATCTTGTTGTTCAAATTTTTTCAGATCAAAACATTTTTCTAAATCAAATTTTGTTTTTTGATTTTTCACTACTGTTTCTAGATGAAAAACTTCTGACTTTAATGCTTGTTTCTCTTGATCGAAAATATCTTTTTGATCTTCAATTTTTTCTAAATTTTCTTCTAAATCAACAATTGTTTGATTTAATGTTTTAAATCTATCTAAGAGATTTTTATTATTATTGATAAGAATTTTCGTCAAATTGCTTCTAAAAAATCGAGTCTGGTGGCTTTTACAGGCAAGTTTTTGCTTCATTGCTTCAACTTGCAATTGCAATTTTCGATTGTTTTTCGTCATTTGTTTTAGTTGTTTTTGAAGATTGTGTTCATATTTTTTTGTCATTTCAACATGACGCAACCAAAGGCTATTGGCTAAAGCATTGGCTTGTGATTTGGAGCCGTATTGTAAGGTGAAATACTCCAAAGATTTATCTACTGAAAATTAAAATTAAATTAATTACCGATAAGTAGATTTGGTAAAGCGACATCTATTAGCAGCTATCTTACATCAAACATTTGGAAAACAAGGTTTCTACATGTTTTAATTTTGATAGATACAATTTGGAACCAAACAGATATCGCTAAGTAGGCAACCAAGTTATCACTCAGAGAGCTTTTAAGAGATTTTGCTATATTACGGAAATAATGAGCATTTGAAACTAATTTGAATAAATTTGCATTGATTTTATTAAAACTAGATCGAAACGATGCACAAAACAAAGCATGAAAAAGAGAGAGAGTGCAAGAAGGAAAAGAAAAAAAGGAAAGAAAAAGAAACAAAAGTCTTTGCGAGTGGAAAAAAAATATTAAGATCACAGATAGAAGTAAGAAACAATAAAGGAACAGATATTAGAGTTAGTTGTAAAGAAACTAGATAAATTAATCGAAAAAATAAAAACGTTAAAACAAAAAAAAAGTTAAAAAAAAATTGAGAAAATGTGAGGAATTAAAAAGTAAAATGCTAGAAAAGATAAAGATTTTAGAAAAAAAAACACAAGCAACAGAAAAGAAAAATAATATAGTAATAACTGGAACTAACGTAGGAAGAAAAGAAAAAAAAAATTATAAAAAAAAGAGTCGGAAATAAAAGAATGGCACCAAATAGTTAAGGAAAATGTGCTAATAAAAGTCTAATAAGACTAGAAAGCGAAGAAAAAAAGATATGACATAAAAAGAAACAACTAAGAACATTTACATAAATACAATCTTGACAAAAAAAGAAGAAATAATTAAGAAAAACCGCCAAAGAAAAGAGAGAGCAAGGAAGAAAAGTAAAAAATGAATATAAATTTATAGACGCAAAAAAATACAAATAATATGATAAAGACCTACAACTACAATTTTTTTAAGAAAAAAAGAAAGAGGACCACAAAACAATCAAAACAATGAAAAAAAAACAGACAAATGTACAATAGAATCAGGAAAAACTAACGAAACAAAAACAAAAACATAAAATATAAATAATACATGAAAAAAAAATGAGTACTATTTTAGAATGTAGCGCAATTAAAGTAAAAAGAAAGAAAGAACACCAAAAGAAATAGTTACGAAAGCGGAAAAACGAATAAAAAAACATGAGAAGACAGAAGAAGAAGGAATCATACCAAAAAAAAATCCAAATAGACAAAAAGTAGTGAAAAATAATAAAAAATACAGAAGAATAAATACTTATAAGAGGAGATTTTAACGAAAGAATAGGTGAAAGAAGAGCAAAAAATTGAGCGGAAGAAAGAGAGTATAAGTTCAGAAAAACCAAAGATAAGATAAAAAATGTGAAAAAAAAAGTTGATAAAATGGATAGAAAAAAAAGGATGAGAGATACTGAATGAAGAGAAAAGAAGAGGAAATCATGAAAAACAAATCAAAATAGACAACAAATAGTGGAAAATAATGACGAAGAAAATACAGAAGAATGAATACAAATGAGAGAAGATTTCAACGGAGGAATAGGTGAAAGAAGAGCTAAAAATTGAAAGGAAAAAAGAGAGTATAAGTTCAAAAAAACCAAAGATAAGAGAAAAAATTGTTAAAATTACTAGAACAAAAGAGATGAGAGATACTGAATGAAGAGAGAAGAAGAGGAAATTATGAAAAACAAATCAAAATAGACAACAAATAGTGGAAAATAATGACGAAGAATGAATACATATTGGAGGAGATTTTAACAGAGGAATAGATAAAAAAAAAAACAAAAAATTGGGACGAAGAAAGAGAGTATAAGTTCAAAAAAACCAAAATTAAGAGACAAAATTGTGGAAAAAAAAGTTGATAAAATGGCTAGAAAAAAAAAAGGATGAGAGATACTGAATGAAGAGAGAAGAAGAGAAAATTATGAAAAACAAATCAAAATAGACAACAAATACATAGTAGAAAATAATGACGAAGAAAATACAGAAGAATGAATACAAATGAGAGGAGATTTTAACAGAGGAATAGATGAAAAAAAAGCAAAAAATTAGAAGGAAGGAAGAAAGAAGTATAAGTTCAGAAAAACCAAAATTAAAAGACAAAATTGTGCAAAAAAAAGTTGATAAAATTGCTGGAAAAAAAGAGATGAGAGATACTGAATGAAGAGAGAAGAAGAAGAAACAATTATGAAAAACAAACCAAAATAGACAACAAATAGTAGAAAATAATGACAAAGAAAATACAGAAAAATGAATACTTATAAGATGAGATTTCAACGGAAGAATAGACGAAAGAAGAGCAAAAAATTGGGAAGAAGAAAGAGGGTATAAGTTCAGAAAAACCATAATTAAGAGACAAAATTGTGGAAAAAAAGTTGATAAAATGGCTAGAAAAAAAAGGATGAGAGATACTGAATGAAGAGAGAAGAGGAAATTATAAAAAACAAATCAAAATAGACAACAAATAGTGGAAAATAATGACAAAGAAACTACAGAAGAATGAATACATATGGGAGGAGATTTTAACGGAGGAATAGGTGAAAGAAGAGCAAAAAATTGAGAGGAAGAAAGAGAGTATAAGTTCAGAAAAAACAAAGATAAGAGAAAAAATGTGGAAAAAAACTGATAAAATATGGAGTAATAAATGAAGAAGCGTGGAGGAAAGAAGAAGACTTTAGAATAAAGAACAGAGTAGAGTCAGACCACTTTCTTATAGAGATAAGCATAGAAGATACAACACACCAAAAAGAAGAAAAAAAAGAAACAAACGCAAAAAAAAACAGAAAGTATTAATTAGAGTCAGACACAGAAAAATACAGAATAAAGCTAGAAAACGTTAAATTTGAGAGAAAATAAAAATGGAACTGAAAAAAATAGAATGAAAGAAAATGATATTAAGAGAAAAAGAAAGAAAGATTAAACAAGAGAGCGTATGAAGTAGAATAAGTGAAATAAAAAAGAGAAATAAAAAGAAATGAAACTTAATTGTAAAATGGAATTTTTAACCAAATAGCTTAATCAATAGAAGTGTTTGAGTTGGCAATTCTGCATTTTATTCTACCATTTCAACCATTTCCTGTTGTCGGTGGGTACCATCTTTGACACTGACAATATCATCGACAGATGCCAATTAAAAAGATAGTCGTTGTGACATAACCTACAATTTTTTTTATGAGTATTATGTCAAACAAGCTTATTCGGTTACAGTATTGCAACTAAGCAAGTAAAAAAGTCTCTAAAAAGTGTTGCCAACTCAAACAGCCATTTCTAATCACACTATGTAGTAAATAATAAAAAAAACTAATTATTTAAATAGATCCCTACAAAGTTCAGTTTGAAAACCTTCGTCTCTAATATACTTTTTCAAAAGACATATAATGTGTTCTTCACTTTGGTTTAAATTATTTAAAATATCTTCTAGTTGATGAACGCCTGTCATTAATTTAATGCTGTCTTTTGCTCTAAAAATAATTATTTTTTTAGTTGATAAAGTGCTTCCAGGCAAACATGAGCCCTAGAGGGGCGTGTCCAATTTGCTAATTTCGTTCGAATATTGTCCGGGGTTCATGTTTGCTTGGAAGCACTGTATTGCTTACATGTAAGATGTAGGCAAATAATTGGTAAATTTCTTCACAATGCATTTGTTTTTTGCATTTATACACAATTTTGATTCTTTCGATATATTTATTATTTTTCCCAAAAAACTATTTTTTTCTGGTATTTTTGCTAAAGCTGTCATAGAATTTTGCTCACTTTCTGAAAAATTCTTTACTTCTTCGATTTTAACTGAATTTTTTTGAATTTTCATTTTTGGTTTTCGTTTAATCAAGGATGAAAAGAGGGATTTTCTCACTTTTAGGGTGGTATGTGACAAATTACAACTATTATTATTATTGTTATTATTTGTAAAATTGTTTGTAAGCTCTTTTTTCAAAACTTGTACCAATTGATAGGCTTGATGTTCCTAAAAACAAATTTGTTGTTATAATTTAAACAATAATTATCAAAAAAATTACCATAATGTTATTATTGTTGATACTTGGAAAAAGAAAATATAATGTGACTGATAAGACATGTAATAGAATTTTCATCAAATATTTGGCATCTTGAGCAGATGTTAACACGTGATGAGGAGGAATTAGGGCGCATTTTAGAAGGGGATATATAGAGTAGATATCATACACGTTGTTTATCTAAAAAACGTACAAACAATAAAAATAGATATAATTCAAGTTTTTAAACATAATAAATTATTTAGATCAACGCCTGCTGCGCAATTTGGCGTGATACCGCGCCGCAAACGTCAAATCTTATCCAATAATGCACAGCGCGCCTGTATCTGCGTATGATCTAATCAAAAAAACTGGACATATGTTCAAAATTTCATATCAGAAGTTGATCTAAATTATTTATATATAGACAACGTGCTATTTCTAACGTTACTTCAGTTGTTTTTTTAGTCAATAAAACCGTAATTATAAAAAATAGAAAATAAATATTTTTATTTTCCCACTGTACATAATATAAAAAAATCACATTTCACATTTTAATGACAAAACTCATTTCAAATTTTAGAGCCATTTGGCAATTTAGGCAAATTTATTCAAACAATACTTACTGGAAAGTTCCAATAAGAACAAAACGCGTCCGAGCCCTCATTTCTTAGCCTGAATAAATTTGCTTTGACTGTATTTTATTTTAATATGAAGAATTCTGTATAAGTACTAAAAAAGTACCAAAACTCACCTGCTTTTCATACATTTTCCGATTTCTCTGTAAACTGATTCATTCAAAAAGCCACTGACATTTCTAAAGTTGTCAAAAAAATGTCAGACGCTTTGGCTATTATTTGGCGTGAAAATCGGCCAAGCCTTTTAAAAAAGAACCTAACTTCCAGTTTTTCGTCGATTTCAAAAACGAAAAATGAGTCCAAAAAAGCAGATGATGATCCTATTAGAGTTCACTTTGAAGTTTTGGAATCTATCGCAAATCCAGAGCTAGAAGGATCAGATCCAGAACCAGGAAAAATAGCAGAATTTGATGTGTCTAAAGTTTTATGTCTATCAATTCTTAGGAACTGTATTGATAGACTCAGACTTATCAAATCTGTATCCAGTAGCAAAATGGCGGAGAATTCTGTAACTGTAGAATATAAATCTTTAGAAAAACGGTTTGGGGCTTTGGAAAAAGACTACAGGGGTTATAGAATTGGTCTGGATTTTGCTCAGGCGCCCAAAATTTTGAGTGTCTCAGAAACACTGATCCATGTACTGCGTGAGCAATATGACGAAACCAGAATTTTTGGAAAGTTTACTTCCCTAAATTCTTATTTAGATTCCATAAACCAAATGGAACTAGATTCTGGAAATATGCTGAAAACCTGCCAAGCTCAGCAAAAATTTTCCAAAAATTTGCAAACAAAAGAGTTGCGCACTAGACCAGATGATGATGATCAATTCAGAAAACTTGATCAAGAAATCACAAAATACTATAAGAAATGGATAGATCTAGAAGAGCACGCCAGAGCGGAAAAAGCTTATGTACAAAAATGGGAAAAAGCTCGCCATGAACAAAACAAACTTGTTTTAGAAAATAACAACAACTTTTTTCAGCTACAGATTGTAGGTCTGGCAGATAAGATATCAAATGAAAAAAGTTGTCATCAAAACATTGTAAATTTTTTAAATGAATCACATCAAGTAAGCATTAATTTTGGCCTATTTGCTATTCTGTTCTTTTTCTCTTCTGTTTTTATTTTCTTTTTCTCTCATACTTTTTTCATCTACTTTATCTCTTTTCCGTTTTCCTTATAGTCTCTATTGTCTATCTTTCTTCATAACTCATCCTACACAGTCTCTCTTCTTTCTTTTCCGTCCAATACCTCGCCTTTATCTTTTTTTTGCGTTTTTTCTAGGTCTTCTGCCGTTCTGCATTTGTTTTTCTTTTTTTTTGTGTTTTGTTTTCTATGCTTATCTTAATGGGAAGGTTGAATTGTACTATATTACACAATTTTTTTCTCTTTTGTTCTTCTTTTTTTCTGTTTTTATTTTCTTTTTCTCTCATACTTTTTTCATCCACTTTATTTCTTTTCCGTTTTCCTTATAGTCTCTATAGTCTCTCTTTCTTCATAACTCATCCTACACTGTCTTTTTTCTTTCTTTTCCGTCCAATACCTCGCCTTTATCTTTTTTTTGCGTTTTTTAGGTCTTCTGCTGTTCTGCATCTGTTTTGTGTTTTGTTTTCTATGCTTATCTTAATGGGAAGGTTGAATTGTACTATATTACACAATTTTTTTCTCTTTTGTTCTTCTTTGTTTCTGTTTTTATTTTCTTTTTCTCTCATACTTTTTTTATCTACTTTATCTCTTTTCCGTTTTCCTTATAGTCTCTATTGTCTATCTTTCTTCATAACTCATCCTACACAGTCTCTCTTCTTCTTTTTTCGTCCAATACCTTTTTTTGCGTTTTTTCTAGGTCTTCTGCTGTTCTGCATTTGTTTTTGTTTTTCTTTTTTTTTGTGTTTTGTTTTCTATGCTTATCATAATGGGAAGGTTGAATTGTACTATATTATACAATTTTTTTCTCTTTTGTTCTTCTTTGTTTCTGTTTTTATTTTCTTTTTCTCTCATACATTTTTCATCCACTTTATTTCTTTTCCGTTTTCCTTATAGTCTCTATTGTCTATCTTTCTTCATAACTCATCCTACACAGTCTCTCTTCTTCTTTTTTCGTCCAATATCTTTTTTTGCGTTTTTTCTAGGTCTTCTGCTGTTCTGCATTTGTTTTTGTTTTTTTTTTTTTTGTGTTTTGTTTTCTATGCTTATCATAATGGGAAGGTTGAATTGTACTATATTATACAATTTTTTTCTCTTTTGTTCTTCTTTGTTTCTGTTTTTATTTTCTTTTTCTCTCATACATTTTTCATCCACTTTATTTCTTTTCCGTTTTTCTTAAGGAAATCTATAGTCTCTCTTTCTTCATAACTCATGCTACACTGTCTTTCTTCTTTCTTTTCCGTCCAATACCTCGCCTTTATCTTTTTTTTGAGTTTTTTCTAGGTCTTCTGCTGTTCTGCATTTGTTTTTGTTTTTCTTTTTCTTTTTGGTGTTTTGTTTTCTATGTGGTCTGACTCTATTCTGTCTCCTATTGTCTACTTTCCTCCTCACCTCCTCATTCCTTATTCTGTAGTATCACTGATTCCTCCCTACATACGTCGACTCTCCTTCTTCATCCCCTTGCGGTACATAGTCAATTCCTGTAATAATTTTAGAATTTTCGGAGCAAAATAAGTACTTGGATGGAAAAATATGATCGCGAATTTGACCAAAAAGATATGGAATTGTACGAAAAAAGCAAAAAAATGGAAGAAATGAAGCATAAAAAACAACAATTTCAAGATGTTTTTCTGAAGCGTTGCTGTGAAATAGAAAGCTGGATTGCTTCTAAAAAATTGAAGAAGCTAGAGGAAATTTATTTAAGGAGTCAAAATAGAGCAGCAGTCATTATTCAGGTATAATTTCTAAATTATATAAATAATTTATCAATAGAAGCCTTAGGAATGGTGGAGACAAATTCTGATTAAAAGAAAATTAGCCAAAAATAAGCAGAAAAAAATAAGAAAATACAGAAAAAAGATAACTAAAACATAGAAAATATTTAGAATACTTTTCAGGTTAGGATTTATTATCTATATTGCATAATTATATATTATTATCTGTTTTTAATAAATAATACTCACAAATTTATTACTTTTATTTAGAATAAACAGTTTTGAGTAGTAAAACATAATTTATCTATCAATATCAGTCACCTAGTGTCTTAAAAATTAAGAGTAACAAAGATTGGCTTATCTACTGTACTTCCTGCATTTACAAGCACCCAAGTCCAGACGAAAGCCATTTTTTTTTATAAAAAAAAGTTTTTGCCTGAGTGGGATTCGAACTCACTCCGGTTGTTCGGCTAGCTTCGGAATCATTTCGGCCACCAAGATTTGATCAAGTATCTTTTATAAATAAAATAAAAAATAAACAAAATAGCGTTGAATTTGTTTGACTGCTTTACAATAACAAGCTGTTATTGTAAATATTATTAAATAACAATTTGATTAAATTGCAAATTTTTTAACGTTTTTAAGGTTGGCGAACTTGCTTGACGTTTAAAATGTCAAATTTTTTGACATTTTTGACTTTAACTATAATTCGTTTCGTAAACAAAAAAATTAACCTCAAAAAAAAATTCAAATTATGAATTTAAAGGCGTAAAGGTACCCCCAAAATCATTTGATTAGAATATATTAAGTAGTAATGTTTACTTTTAGATGGATAGAATTTCCACTGCTCAATTACACCAATACGATAGTCTTTTAGACGAAATTAATAACGAATACGCAAAAGGCGAACAACTCAAAAAAGAAATTGAGAATCTCGACAATAGGATTATAGCACTAAAACTCAGCTTGGCTGATTATAATCGGAAGATTAGTCACGTAAATGTGAAAGTTTTCGATAGTGTTTGGGAGATTTACAATCTGTATGAATCTGATGTCAAACCATTGGAAGGGGCTCCTGACAACTGCAAATTTTATTTAGTTGAAGTATTTCTTGCAAAAAGTTTATTGGAAAAATTAATTCAAGCACAATGGAAACTACAAATTTGTATTTATAACCGCGAGTTTGCTGTGAGTAATGTTATCAGCTTGGAGAACAAAACACCAATTTTGGGGATAATACCGATAAGGGATGATGTTGAGGAATGTACAGTGGAATCAGCTTTATTCTTGCAGTCCTATGATAGCTGTCATATTATAGATTTACATCATGTTAATGTTGATATATCTTATCATTTTCAAGATTCTGCTAAAAGTGACCTAAAGCCAATTGATAAGATTAGTAGCTTAAGCTCATTGTACAAAGGATTAAAATGTGATAATCTGCAAACTGTACCACAACTACAAACACAGATAAAATTAAACAATTTCAATAAAAGCAAGTTTGTTGAGACAATTATAAAAAACTCATATCATAAGTTGGAAATCGATCTATTTTCCGAATTTGTTAACGATAACAAGCAAACGAATGAAGTACAGTTTTATATAGGGCTCAATCTAGTCATATTGTCTTATAATAATGATACAAGTATTTTGAAAATTAAGTGCTCGGCAGATGTGATGTTGAGCCTAAAAAAGTTTTTCTTCAAATATTCTAGTTTTGATGAAATTAAAAAAAGAAAAGGAATTGCGAAAATTATCGCTCAATATTCTGATTTAGAATCTATGGAGTCTGATGATTTGCTCGAAATGTATCAAGAAATTCGTAAATTGTTTTATTAATAAAATTATAAAAATTGTCATGGATTTTAATTTATATCTATCTAATACATTTAAACGCGTTTAGTGATCTCTTGGTGGTCGAAAGAGCTCTCTCAGACAAGGTGTCGCCTGTTTATATTGTTATTATTATTTGTGTGCAAAAAAATAGTAATTAATTATAGAAGAAACTGTCTTTAAAGCTTAAAATAAGTATTAGTTCGACGTCTCGCCGTTAGAATGCGCTTTGCTATTTTAACATTATTTGTTAAAAATAATTATTTTATAATTTCGGTACGTAATTTTTTTTATTCAAATTTGTTTTATAATTTTTAACTTTTCCTGTTCCGGAGGCACAGCAATTTTGCTGGATTTAAAAATCTTTACAGTTTTTGACAAGTAATGATTATTATTATTATTGTTATTTTATTATTTGTGTTGTCTATTTAGACACAAATAAGCTCCTTCTAAGCTGTAGATTAGTCTATTTTTTTTCCATAGACAATTGTCAAACAGTTTTAATGTTGGCAACGCTATTTAAAAGCAAATGTCAAACGCTTTTGACAGTAAAAGAGGACTAGGCTGAAAGTTAATTAGGTTAGGATAGGTTGTGCGAAATGTTTAGTCATATAATAACTGGTATTTTACTACAGGTTGGTAGAACTGTAGAAAAAGCTAATCTTGAAACAAGATAAATCAACCATTTGCAAAAAAAAATTTCTATTAAACAATAAACATAGACTTTAAAACATGGTGCATATCGACATCTATTGGCGAGTAGTTATACTATTGCTATTTGAACCAAAAAAAGTCCATTTTAATTTTTTAACTATAATTAATAGATAGTGAGGATTAAAATGTGTAGCTTTAGATTTGCTTTAAAAAATTTGAATTTAGAAATAAAGAATTTGATAAGAGTAAAATAAAATAATATTTTAAGTTAACATATGCAGCGCCATCTACCTTTTAGGCGCCACACCTACAGATAATACAATATTCACATATCATTAATAATTTATTGCAAATAATATTGTTATTATTTATATTTTTGATTAGTGAATTTTAATCAATTGTTGACAACAAAGCTTTTTATCCAAAAAATGATAGCAAAACAGCTGCAATTGTTTAAACTATTATAAAAATTATTGATAGCGCCACCTAGGGGTCAGTTTTGTAACTTTTTTAACAAAATTTGTCAAAATTCTACCAATCTAAATTAGAAAGTCACACTAGTTGCTGACAGATGGCGTTTTAAAAACAAAAATTATATTGATTTTTAAAAGTGTAATTATATCATATCACTAAATACAGTGTGGTCAATAATGACTGTTTAAGATAGCAATCCTACATTTCATTTTAAAATGGTACAACTGCAACTACTTGCTGTTGTTGTTGACAGGGGAAACAATTGACAGATGCCAATTAAAAAATCAGTCGCTGTGACATAACCTACAAATTTTTTTATGAGTGATATGTTAAATACTTGTCTGACAAGGGTATCTGATTACAGTGTTGCAACTCAACAAAAAAAAATTATCAAATAAATAATGGAATATTTTTGGCTTAATATATTTGGAAATTAGATTTAATAAATAGAAAAGCACAAAAGTGAATAAGCACTTGCCAACTACTAAAAAATATAGTTTTTTGTTTTTTATTATTTATATATAATAATAATAAGACAAGAAAAAAGCTGACCAGCTCTTGCTTTTTTAAAGTTGACTTTACAAGTGTAAATATGTGTCTGTCTGTCGCTCTCTAGCCACTAAACGGCTGAACCAATTTTGATCTAACCTTTTTTACTTAAAATCTGAGGTAATCAAAGCTGTTTTCAACAAAAATAAAAAAAAATTCGCTTAGCCGTTCTTAAATTACTTATAAATTTAATTACATTAAATAAATTTTTAATAAAAAAGACAGTTATTTAACTGTTTTGTATTGATAGATTTGTTATTATATTAAATATAGTTTAATAATGAGTTGTATTATCAAATCAATTTTGGGATCATTTACTTTGTCATGTTTAGTGACATTCAACATATTCTCACAGCATTTTTTGAAAGCTTTAAATTTTCAATAGTCGCTTGAGCGGCATAGAAGTAAATTCATCGTCTAGCACCTATGTTGAACATTAACACACAATTGGACTATTTTGGATAATTCTTCGTTATAACTAAACTTTAATTGATTAATTGGGATTAAGTAATTATCTTAAATTAACTTTAAGTAGCGACGATTAAGCATTATGATTATAAATAGGTACCTACTTCGATTCGGCTTATTTTTTCCAAGGGAACAATTTATGTGTTTTAAATTTTAAAATAGAACAAGCGTCAGGACTTACAGTCAGTATGTTCCAAATATTTTTATGTTCAGCAATCGTCGCCACAATTACGTAATTCTAAATTAATTAAATCATTACGGCTAATTAATATGTGGTCATGAAGAAAACAGTTTTGGTAGTTTTAATTTGTGGCTTCAGCGGTAAGTATGCGTCTACTTTTACGACTTTTTACTAAAATTTGGACAATTAGAGACTGAATTCTTCCAAGTGAAATTAAAAAAAAATGTCTAAATTGCTTTCTAATTGGTTATTTTAAGTATTAAACTGATTTTTAATGAGGTAAAGCTATTTTGGTGCAGGTTTAAAACTTTCCTGCATTTAAAAATATCGGAGGTTGATAAATAAGAATAAACGTTCACGTCACTCCTGATAGACACAATTTGAGACAAAAAGTATATCGCTGATTGGACAATCAAGTTATCACGTTAGCGCCTATTGTCTGAAGCGCATATCTAAAATATGTCTATTTTTGTTTCTAACTTCAAATAGAAAAATAATGTCAAAGCAAATTTATTCAACTTAGACATGTTTTGTTCTTATTGGAACTCTTCAGTAAGCCGCAACGGATTCTTATATAGGTTAGATAAGAAAAAACACACACATCCCATTCAAAACAGCAGAAGTTTGCTGACGTTCTCTTCAATTTTCAGTAATGAAGAAGAAGATCTTTCTGTTATTTAATCTATTACTATGTTTCTTATCTAATCTTCAAATCCAGTTTTTTTTTGTTAGGTTATGTATGTCTTTTTCAGTGGCGGGTCGTGCGTTGATTGGTAAGGTAGGCGGTAAAATCTTAAACAAGATACCGCCCGCCCCGCAGTCAAGATTTTTCAAAATCAAACCGAAAAATATATTAATATTACTACTGATTAATATTGGCAACATGTTGCGCATTTGCTGTCAAATAATTTGACAATTAGTTGACAAAAAAGACTCAATAATACTAAAATTAAGAAATTGAATTTAGTATTTAAGCAATTTTTTCTTTTGTTTTAAATCTTGTGTTTCCTCCAATCAAAAACTTATATAATTTTTTTGTCAATAAGTCAGCAGATGGTAGATTATTGAAGTGTAAACCGTTTTTATCAAATTAAAACAAAAAAAAACAATAGAAATGTTTGGTTGGAGAGCAACCAATGAAAGCAAACGTTTAAATCAGCGAATGAGAACGCTTGTTCCATATATGAAACAACTCCTCCTCCTCCTTGGTACTGTCTTTGTTCAGTCAATAATAACGACCAAATATATTATTATATATGATTTTCTTGCAAGTACTGCCCATGCACTGCAATTTGACAATTAAATTTTTGGTCTAAAATAATGTTAATTGTTCAGATAAATTTAAAGTTATTTCGTTTTCAAACAATTAGGTACCTATTGTTTTCAAAAACAGCCAATGAAAACGATGTAGGGCCAGCTGAAGGTTGCCTAATCAGCAAATAAAAATGCTTGTTGAACTCCTCCTCCTTAGTAGTGCACTTTTCAGCCAATAAGAACGGCTATATTGTATTTGGTGCTTTAAAATTTAAAAATAAAACGATCAATCAAGACAAGGCGTTACCAAAAACGCGTCTGAACCAGTTAATGAGAGCGATTGTGCAATTTAAAAGACAACTTAATCTTGATACTTGATTTATTTCTAAAAATTTTGACAAAACAAGCTCAGAACGTGGCTGTATTTGACTGCAATTAACGTTTCTGATGCTATTTTCTCGGTTCGTTCCTTCTTTCTCTCTTTCCTTTTTTTCGTTTTTTCTTCTTTCCTTCTTTTTATTTTTGCTTCTTTTCGTTTTTCCTTCTTTCCGTTTTTTCTTCTTTCTTTCTTTCCTTCTTGTCTTTTATTTCTTTTACAAGAACTTTTTTGACTTCTCTTGTGTTTGTTTCTGTTTAGATTTTTATATGAAATGATATTTGAGTAAGTAGAGTATAAAATGTTACTTCTGGACCAGGATGTTTGGCGTCTTAAAAATCAAGGTAGAATCTTACAAATCTAACTGTTTTCCCAAAAGTCAACAACTAAAAAAGGCCTAAGACCACTCAAAATGCATTAATTTTTATCCACCCCAAAAGTATCCAAATATGTGTAGACCACCAAAAATTGGGCACATGAAAAAACAGGGTAGAATTCTACAAATTTGTTGTTTTTCTAAAAGTAAACATAAGAAAAATATCTAAAAAACCTACAAAATGCCTTGATTTTAGAAACCCCAAAAAATAGCTCTTCATTTCTGGACCAAGCCTATTGGCGCATGGAAAAGTCAATGAAAAACAACTTAAAGCGTCTTAAAAAGCAAGGCAAAATCTTACAAAATCAGCTGTTCTCCCAAAGGTAAACATCAGAAAGAGACCTAAAACCCTTCAGAAAGCATTAATTTATATTCACCGCAAAAGTACCAAATAATTATAGACTAAAAATTACTTAAAACGCCCTAAAAAAACTAACAAATACCGTGTTTTTACACACCCCAAAATGGCCTTTTATTTCTGGACCAAGCCATTTGGCGCATGCCAAAAAAAGTAAAAACAACACTAAATCAAGGATACTACGATATTTGACGTCTTAAAAATCTAGGCAGAATCCTAAAAATTTATATGATTTCCCAAAAGTACACAACCGAAAAAGACAAAATTCTTCAAAAATCATAATTTGGGCTTATTTTTTCATTACCATTCACCCCCCCCCCCCCAATTGGGAGGTTTAAATTTTTCTTCTTCGTCTACATCGATTCTGAAAGCTTTATCTGTAACACCCCAATATTCGACTATGCCTTCATGATAATTCTTGGATTCAGAATATTTACATACATAATTGATAAAAATAAGTGCAAAACATTCCCCGTTTTCATTCCGACTTATTTTTACAGCATCTCCTCTTTCACGACAGCTTATACCGTTTATAGGTGGTATGGGTCTCATCCTCAATTTGTCTTCGACTCATGAGCCTTTGGCGAATCAACAGGACAGTAAAATTAGCTGAACTTGGTGAACAAACGGATTTTGGTAACAAGTAAAATTGCATTTGGAAATTTAAATGGAATTTTATTATTAACACTATAAACAAATCATTAGCAGAATAATAAAATAAGTATTAATTTTTTAACATAATAAATTATAATCGTGTATCAATCACTACAGACAGATTTACTTATTCCTTCAGTTCCAACTTGATATGTTATAAAAACTTTCTTCTCCCCCCTCTCGAATGTCAAATCAGCGTAAATCTTTTTTGAAATATGTGCATAGTCAGGTTCATCAAATTTAGTATGATATTGCTTTTCAAAAATGATTCCAACGTATTTACTGGTTATTACCATATCTAAGGTATTGGCTATCCCTGGTCCCTTTCTTTTTTTCTTAATCTGGACCTCACTGTGTGTTTCGAAGTATCTGGAGTCATATGCCAGAGTATACAAGATGTGATGAAGTTCTTTTTCGTTCGTAATCTTCGGTGATTGAAAGAGTAATTCTAATACGGCGTTTGCAAGATCAACAAATGCCCTCTCACTTGTACTTTGTAATAGTAAATTCAGAGCACTTAAATAATTTTTAACAGATTTAGCTTGCAAGTCGAATTCACATATAACTGCCAGTGCTTCACTATAGCAAAGGTTGCGGACATGTTGCTTAATTTCAAAATTAGGTATTTTTAAAACTACACAAGAGTAATTTTCAAAATCAGCCCATTCTTCTATATGTTCATCTTCGATTTCATCTGTTTTCTTATCAATTGAAAAAATATTAAAGTAACCAGAATCAGCCAAGAATTCCAAAAATAAGTACATATTTTCCGCCGATATTTCATCAAACTGCAAACAAGTAAGTTCCTTTAAACTCGTTAGATGATCGGCACTCACTGATTTAACTGTTCTTATCTTAACTTCACCATTAGAAATAATTTCCTCAATTTGTTTTCGAACTGAAGGTTCCGCAAACAGCTTCCTCAGATTTTCTACATGACCTGTATCAATCAAGAAAGATGAATATTTGAGCGTACCGTTTTCATAAACCTCGTTCAAAAGGTTCAAGACTGACCAGCTACTGAATATTTTCATTGGGCTATTAGACACCCTATATCCATCATACCATTTCGAAATTTTTTTGAATGTTACTTCCTTACAAGCAGCTTTAACAACTGGAATCTCAAGTAGCATCTTTACCTCCTCATCCGTAAATCCTAAGTACGGTGCGTATCGAACATCACTTAGGAACGGATAATGTTGTATAACTTGTGTTGCATCCCCTGACAAGGCTCCGGCCAAACGAACACAAGCAAATATTAATGAGCGTTTTATGTAGTCATTGAATTTCAGCGTATTAGTCATGAAATGTTTTAGACATTCATTAATTAATGTAATGTCATTCTTATTTGAAAAACTCTTGAATACCAGGCCTACCGCAGGAGCATCGTACTCATCGATGAGTACGAAAACCTCTTCCTCATAATGTATATGTAATACTTCTGACAAAAATTTTAAGCTATTTTCCAAATCAGCTGCTTCTAATGTCACAGTTATTTGACGGTCGTAATATATTTTAAACGTTTCTACACTTATGCTAGAAATGCTTAACTTCTCACTTGCCCAGGCTAAAGTACCATTATCAGTCTTCTTCACCAGGTATTTATGTTCTCTGAATGCTTCATTTATAGCCTCCGACAGTTTGCGTTTAACTTGAGCAAAACTGCTACCACGGACACTTCCGAGATCAATGTGTATCACAGGATGAAGTTTGCAGTTCTTCAAAAAAAATCGTCTTTCCTTGGTACAAATCTTTAAGTTCTTAAATAAATCAGTTTTTCCTAGTAGGAACTGCTTCAACATATCCATGAGAGTAGTTTTTCCAAAAGCTCTAGGCGCCGTTAGTAGTACTATTTCGCAATTATCACTTAGGAGACATTTGATAAACAAGCTCTTGTCCACAAAGGTATGTGTCTCTTTGATTTCGGCAAATGTATGGCTTGACAGTTTGCACAGCGACTTTTTTGAATCCTACAAGCAGAAAAAATTAAAACTCGTTACTAAATCCCTTAGCATAGCTGTAATAAAGTGATTAGGATTATTATTGTTGTTTTTAAATTGAAAGTGTCTGAAAATTATGTACTAATTATTACTGATAACAAATTATTGACACCGTTAATTTCTAATACAGGAGAGTTTTACTAATGATTGTTAATTCCACCAATAAACCTGATTGACTAAATATATTTCTTACCCTCATCTTAGAATCATTTACTATTTCGCAATTATCACTTAGGACACATTTCATAAACGAGCTCCTGTCCACAAAGGTATGTGTCTCTTTGATTTCGGCAAATGTATGGCTTGACAGTTTGCACAGCGACTTTTTTGAATCCTACAAGCAGAAAAAATTAGAACTCGTTACTAAATCCCTTAGCATAGCTGTAATAAAGTGATTAGGATTATTATTGTTGTTTTTAAATTGAAAGTGTCTGAAAATTATGTACTAATTATTACTGATAACAAATTATTGACACCGTTAATTTCTAATACAGGAGAGTTTTACTAATGATTGTTAATTCCACCAATAAACCTGATTGACTAAATATATTTCTTACCCTCACCTTAGAATCATTTAGAGAAGAACTCTCGGTCATTTTTACTTTGGTTCGGCTACAATCTGTAATACAAATAAGCATATAAATAATAATTAAGTCTTTTGTCAATGAGAGCAGTACACAAAAGAAAAGTATAGAAAAACCTCAACAGCAGCCTATTAAAGTGTTGTATTTTGTTCTGAAATAAACAACTGTAAAGTGGAATTTTTTACTCGTCCTCTGAAGTTCCCCACACCCTAAAAGATAATGAAACAAAAAGGAACAAGCAAGGTCATTGCGTATCAATCTTTTACTCGCCAATTAAATTGCACAGATGCACTAATTTTTTAATTCAACAGGATTAAATTAATAATCAAGTTAAGGATTTTTTTCAGATTTGCTTGTAAAGTTTAATTTTTAAACCTCGATGAACTTATAAATTGTGCAAAAAGTACTTTTTTTTTTCACATTTAAATACCTATTTGAATTACGATTTGTCTAATTGCTATTTCTTACATGGCTTGCAACAGTAAGGTTTTATATTAATTTACATAATAAACCATATATTTGTTTATTATAACGCGAGTACTATGAAATAAACTGCACAATAATTCTTTTTTTTTTCTATCAACATTTTTTTAAATGACAGGAATATTTATTATTATGTCGGAAAATACAACGTTCAGTATCTGATAGGTAATACAAAAATTTCTATAATAAATTAAAAAATGACCAATACTAGAGAAAACAAAATTGTAGCAGAATATTATACACCATTAAAAACAAGACAACCATCTGAACTCCAGCAATTTAAAAATCGTTACAAATCTTTTACTCAAGATAAAAAACTAAATGTACCAAAAAATATCAATGAAGTAACACAAATGAGAAATCGTAATTTTGCCATTGAATATCTCAATTCGACAGTAAATAAAAAACTAACAAAGACAGATTTTTGCAAATCTAAAAGTATTTCCAGAAATTCCTTCAATATGGGGTTAAATTCAGTTGGCATAAAGACTGCATGTAGAACGAGAACAAACGGAAACAAAAGAGAACAAATCGGACCAATTGGGAACAAAAGAGTGAAAAAGTAAAATAAAAAGTAAAAAAATATTCGATAATGCAGAACACAAAGCAGGTAGTAGCAAACATATAAGTTTAGATGAAGAAGCAGATGAATTAATTAGTAAATCTTTAGAAACTTTTCAGTCATAAATGGACAAACTAGTTTCATACATTCCCAACGATGAGAAAGAAAATTGGAAAAAAGATTTAAAACCTATTATTACTGAAATAGACAGATTAGAAGATGAAGCAAAAATAGTTGGTTTCAAACGTTGTAGATAAATATGTATATTGCAAGAAAAGCAGCTAATTTATTCCTTGAACAATTAATTATGACAGACTGTGAACTAGAATCCGCTAATAATAAAATAGATGAATTGGAATATAAATTACAAAGAAACAAAACAGTAGTAATACCATCAAACATCGATGATGTAAAGAAAAGAACTCTGAAAATATTTGAAAGACATACTAAAAATATGAAAGCAATAAATGAAAAAACTCATAAATTGTAAATTAAACGGAAAGTACTGTATTCAAGAATTTGAATATATTCAATGAAGAATATCCAAAATTCCGAAAAAAGTTTTCAAGTCTTATTCAACAAGTTAATAAATTAAAAATTATTATTTTTGTTCTTATCTTTATATCGTAATTGTAATTATTGTTTTCTTAATTTATTACTTCAACACTAATAAAAAATAGCGATTTATTCAACAATGTCCATGAACGTACCTCTATGATGATACTAATACGTGTCCATAAGCTAATGTATCTGTAGAATTAGGTAAAAATCCAACTTGTAGACTTTTTCTTTACTTCTTCAGTAAATAAATCATGTTTATGACTCCTGATCACTTTCTGTCTATGGAAGTATTCTTTTTGATTAAACAAGCAATTTTTGTAATCTTCAAAACTTATTTCTTTTTTCAATACTCCTTTTAATTTTTTCGAAACAGACAAAGTTTCAGTTCTGTAACTGTACATTTTTGACCTTTCTAATATCTTAATACCATTTAATTCATCTTTGAACTATTACTTTCTTATTTTTATCAGAATATAATGAATGATCCTTTGGATAATCAGATGTATCAAAATAGTCGGCGGGATTGTTCTTCATAAATTCATAGAAATCGGCATTTTTAATCTCATATATAAAGCTATCAGTATCTCCATAAAGAAGTTTTACGTTTTCATTAAATTCTTTTTTAATTACATCATAATGGAAGTTATACATTAACAATTTCGATAAATCTAATACAGCTTGCCCAATATAAATTGGTTTATTAAACAATACTTTTGTTTTAAAATTGTGAACTGCTGCCAGGTGTTTGCTAAATATAGTTCTGTGTTTAAAATTAGGTTTTGTTTATCGCGTAATTTTTCTTCATCACAATATAATTTAATATTTTGTTGGTTTCTAACAGATTGCATAGACTTACCATATGGGGCATTAACCATTAATTTCCAGAAATTTTTTTCAAAATCATTTTTCGCCTTTTGTCTTTGTTCAGTATTAAATTTTACATATGGTGCTATGAAATTTGACTGAGTAAATTTTATACCTCTGTGAATCTTTGTTATTCTAATACTTAAACTTTTGTAATGAATTATATAATTTTTGTTATCATAGAAATGACAAAGTAGTTTTTCTACTTTTCCGCCCGGTGGAATTCTATTTCTATTTGTTATGAATAGCTAAGTCTACTGGAAATGCTAAATCGACTTCCAAAACATAACCCGTATCACTATCTGATACCAATATACCGTCGACATTTTTAATTTCATCACAAGTCAACCATTTAAAGTCTTTTTCTGGTAATTTCTGAGATAAAGCCCATCCATATAGATTATTAGCATCTATATAGATAATCTGAGTATTTTCATCTGAATACCTGTTACTACACTGTGAAATACCTCCTCTAATTCCCCTTTCAAAAAACAAATACATTTCATAATCAGTTAATAATTCCAACTCGACTGAAGTATATTTGAGCATACAGTCCCAAGCTAACGTTGTATAATACCAAACAGGGTCGAGTCCATAACTCTTTTCCAAACATAAATCTCTAAAATTTTCAAATACATCAGTTAACAGCAAAACATCTAGTTTTCAAGTATAAATCATGCCATTCACCCAAGTTTTTAATTTTAAAATGTTTCCATACTTTCACTGTATGTTTGAATTCTTCTTGAGAAATACCAATCTTTTGTGAGCGAAGAATAAAATTTATCTATTGATGGAAGTTTTGTTTCAGAAAATTTCTCAAAAGAATCCATGTATTCATAAGGATATATTCCTTTTAACACATCTAATTCACTATTTGAAAAGTATTTAATTATTTCTTTCAACTGACTTGATTCCAGATTAGATGACAAATTGTCTAAGCTACTGGAGCAAAGACTTGTCATTTATTAGAAAATTTATTCATCAAAGACTTCAAGATTAGGAAAGTGTATTTTAAGAAAATCTAGTTTTGCCAAGGTTAATACGTTATTTTCATACATTTTAAACTGATTAAACGATATACTAATCGTTCAAAGTCATTATTGGCTTTACTTCTCATATCGTTTAAGCGAAACATTTGCCATGGGTCATCGTTATGTGAGCGATTCATTTAATTTATTACATTTTTTTCATAAGAAATTATCTATAAACAGTGCATGCCAAAACACACTGTCCCTTTTTGGGTAAAATTGTGATAAGCCTCGAGATTCAAAAAAATATGTATGGTATAGGGAGGTGATCAATTTAATGTTTATTTAATTAATTGTCAAAAAGAAAATAAATACTTGTAATAAAAGGGATTTAGTATTTACGTATTATAAAAAGTCTACATAAAATGAAAAGCTAGATATCAACGTAGGATCAAGAGAAAAGACAGCAATTATTTTAGAATAATAATAATATAAATAAAGCTATTAGAAGTAATTATATGATGAAGACAAATAACGTATGGAAAAAGTTTTATCAACCAAAGAAACGAAAAATTGACATCAGAGGGTTTTCCCACAATACTGTTACTTGAAAGTTTATGATAAAGACGTATTTTTCATATTAGACAATAATGATAATAATCAAACTTTGTTTAAAGTTAAAGATTTAGCAGAAATATTGGAATATATCAACAAATGCTAAAAGTAAAGACGTACGTAGGTGTTGATTTTAAGAGAAAATTGATAGTCGTATTTTTTGGAAATATGTTATTTTTGCAGAAATAGAAAAATATTAATCAATTTGCTTCAATTCATGGGATTTATTGAAGAAATAACGCGATTTTAAGAACTTTTTAAAGGAAAAGGAAATCTCATACGAAGAAATAGATTATAAACATGTTAAAGCAAATTTGTATAAATATATACAAAATGATTAAAGAATTAATAATGATGTTGAATAACAATAAGACAAAAAAAGTTTGAAAATATTATTTTAAATTAGAAGAATTGCTAGATAAATAGGAAACTAACGTTAACGAATATAATCTTTTAAAGCAATACATAATTATAAAATTGTTTGAGTTTATAAATAAAAATAACTACATACTCCTATAAAATTAATTTGAGTACGTGGTTGACCGATATGTGGTTTACGTTATTTAAAAGTACAATATAATAATAACAAATGATCTTTTATGCTAATATGGAATTTCAGTGAAGGGTGGCTATCCCCCTTTACGCGATATTAAGAAAGATTTAAAGAAAATTGTAAAAAACTATAAAATAATAAATTATGATACAATTATTAAAAATGAATTATTATATTATAAAAAAATGATAACAAAAGATATTATAAATGTTTCGCCAAATAATTTAAATAAAACATTATGGATTGAGTGTTCGTAATATTAAATCCCTAATAATAAATCAAGAAATTAGAAAATATTATATTACTTTGGAAGAAATATTTTATTCGGAATACACTAAAATGTTTGATGTATTTGAATATAGGAGAATCACTCGAAAAGATACAACAAATTGTCCTTTTGTGTTGTTTATCAACGGTAAAGCTTATTTGCCTGTAAAGTTTATTTAATAATTTATTTTCTATCCTTGCTACTTGTACTGTCAAAATACTGTTAACTTTAACAAACAAGTTGAGTTTAATGAATAATAATTGGTATGCCTTTCTTCCAATTAATGAGATTATTCACTTACTTCCAAGTATAAAAAAAATAGCTGCAGTCAAATACTATTGTGTGATTTGGACCTTTTTGGATTACAATTCAGATAAGCAATTTTGTCTACCGTACAAGACGTGTTACAACTTCCCAGTGATAAATATAATTATTCTAGTTATCAATTACTATGAACCATGTTTTGGACGCGAAAACAATGTTTTTCTTTTATGACATTAGACAATTAGCGAAAGCACGAACGCACGTATGTAACGTAATGTTTTAGTGCTTTATTATGAATTTTAACTATAAAACATTTTCTTCAAGTTTTATTAATTGGAAAATAACAATAAACAATAATAAAAGAGCAAAAACATAGAAAACCTACGGTACGTACGGCTAATTTCAAAAAAAACTGATACGATAAATGGCTCCGCACACGAACAAAGAGCTAAAAGCAAGAATTGTAACAAAGTTAGAAGATGGTTGGTCCTTATCAGCAGTAGCCCAACATTTTAATGATGGGCTACTTTATATGATATTGTGGTTTATGATATTACACTGCTCAAAATAAAAAAAATATTTTTCAAATCGTATCAGTTTTTTTTGAAATTAGCAGTACGTGCGTTCGTGTTTTCGCTAATTATTGTCTAATGAAAAACGATTACAACGTGGTTTTTATATTGAATTTCGTGGGTCAGGATTCAGTGTTATATGATTTACTTTAATTTTAGGCACAACCGTTGAAAATGAACATAATGTCAAACGAATTTTTATTTATAATAAACATTTAATAAATATCAAAACATTGACTTACCTGTTAGAAACGACTGGACAGCAGCTATGATGCAAAGGAAATGAAGCCGAGATGGCGGACGCTGAATTGGAAACGAAAAAAGTATGTTGACGTGCGGCAAGAGGAAAGAAAAGTAGCCAATCAGAAATATGGATTTGAATTCAGCGCCAAAAGTAGTATTGCTTGTCACGCCTTTCACTTTCGATTATTAACCAGTGTTGCCAGGTAGAGAGAAAAATCTCTCGGCGTAGGGAGATTTTTTTGTTAAAAACGGAAAAAGATTTTTTAAGCTAAAGTACCAAAACGTAGGGATTTTTTAAATAAATAATTATGAATATAGAAAAATCCAAAAATATATATTCTTTTCTTATGACTAATGACAATTATATCAATAAACAGCACTATCGTGTGGAAATAGCTTTTATAGTATTAGAAGATAGCATGGCATCAACAAATAACAAATCGTTAAAACTTCATTAGTATTAAATATCTTAAAATAATATTTTGTCTTTGCACACAGAATCAAGGATCGCCTAGCTTTCATAATGATTAATTAATAGTTATTTACGTTATTAGTGCGGTAAGTTTCATTTTACAGCGCAAGCTTTTAATTTTGAAGCATGACGCTTTGTGGAGTGCTTTAATAAAACTGTGTGCTGTAAAATGACTAACGCACAAATAATGTATTCAACTTTTTAGCCGTGAACTCATTTTTGTCTGTTTTAAAAACTCCAAAATTTTAATTGATTTGAGGTTGACCGTTCAAGTGCAATCAATCAAGATGGCGGCGCCGATAACGCCTTAAAAGTTGCACCAAAATGGTTTAATTATTTTTATTTTTATTCTATAGGTCTTACTAATAATGTGCGGTAAATTGTAATAACAGCTAATTTATTTTTGTGTAGAGAAACCCGAAACAAATTTGGTGAAGCAAACCCGGGTACCTGAAACCTCTTTTTTCTGTAATTATCGCTAAATAATGCAATTTATAAAAAACTGGTGCAAGGAACTTGCATTTGCACTTGCAAGGTAAGTTGCATTATTAGTTATTGAATAATAATAATTTTTTCGTTTGTTATAGACTAGTATACACCAGAAATAAAGATGAAAATCATTAAATGCAATAATTTAAACCATTCAGCAATATTAATATTTTTACTAGTCCAAAAAGAAATTAATAGTTTTTGCTGGATCCTTTAAAGTTAAGTATATATCTATACTAGTAATTTTTTTTATATTAATCAATTAAATTAATTTTTTTGTTAAGAAAATACAAAAAAATCCTAAATTAAAGTTTTATTTGATTTGTTTGGCAGGTAAACATTAGTTTTAATATAATTTTCTAAAAAAATCGTATAGTATAAGTACTATTTTTATTACCACTTATATAAATTACTTTAATTTTTTGTATACATTTTTGTGGTATACGTATAATATTAACCATGCAGCACAATTAGTTTTCATATTTTACATTTTTATTTATTTTAGATTTATCGCTGGATGGTTTAAATTGGCTATAATCCTACGACTACCTAATTTATTTAATTGATTGTAAGTATAATTTTTTTTATTTGACTACAAATAAGTTTTTTATTTATTAAAATCTAATTAATTAATTAATTAGTATATTCAACCATTAAGTGCAATTTTATATAATTTGTATTGTCTTCTAAAGAATACTTAAGCATATGTTGTTTTGAGTGTATTTTTTATTAATTTAAAACTGACACTTGTTGACGATTAAAAAATAAGATTTAGATGTGAAAAACAGGATTTTTGTAAATATTTTAAAATAATTGATGTTTGTGCAGTCTAAATGTATGATTTCCCACATCTGTTTATTTGAAATTTTTACCTACCTAAGTTTATTAATACTATATGAGAGGTTTTACGCTAAAATGTATTGCAACAGCAAAAAAAAGTGAACAGATTTCTAACAATATATCTTTTATCACGTTTCATTAATTTATGTTATTCTGTTTTTGATGCAGTGTTTAAAACACAATGTAAAATTTCTATTAAGTTTTGTAGCTTTTTTACGACATAAGATAGTTATTTTTTAAGCTAAGCTGTAATTTCGAATACCATCTTTCTTTGAAAGATAAAAACAGTCAAGTTTCTGAGCCGTGGTTTCATATATAGACATAGATAAGAAAGAACTTTATTAGGTTAATTTATACGTTTAGTTTAGTAATATAAATAAAACTGAACCAACAACGGTTAAACAGATATTTTATTGATGCTTTTGTAGTATTAAAGTTTTTAAGGTATTAAGCTTTAATTTGTGTGAATATTATCATAAATCTACATCAACTCATTTTTTTAAAACATAATACCACCTGATTAAGATTGAGTTCTAATATGCCCTTAATGCTTGCGATACACATCTTAATGCATGAAAGGTTCCAACTAATTCGCCTATTATGCCCGTTTTTAGAAACGTAGATTCAGTAAAGATCGAGCTTATAAAAGTGTACTGGTTTTTGCAATGGCCTGGACTGACGAATTTTCAATAAGAACAAAATAGTGCTGTCCTCAAGAGTTACAAGATACATTACACTTTTATGAGATGCTCAGAGATACAACTTTTTATGCACTATACAAAAATTCAAGCATTTAACTTCTTCCATGAGTTATTGGGTGTGACAGTGATCACAACCAAACCTTCACATAAAAAACTTATTGCACTATTTTTAACATCTTATAAAAAAATTAGAAAACTAATTATTTTTTGCAATATTTATGTTAAGAAAACAAAATTTCGCTTTAAAACACAACTGACTCTTTATAGATTTACAAAAAACCAACACATTTTATTCAGGTGACACATTAATATGAAACAGTGGTTTTTGATTGAGTTAAGCGATAAACAGTGCTTTCTTACATACATATATGCAGTTAAAAAAAAGATTGGTGCTTTTAATAGCTAGTTGTAGTATTTAATATTTAACTTTAGTATATTTGAGCATTGTAAAATATCAATTAAAAATCTCCACGTAAGATACTTTAAAATCATAAAGATGGTGTATGTCAGAAACTACATTGTTATAAGTATAATTTATTGTAAAAGTTAATTCTGTATAAAAAATAATACTTTAACACAAAATGAATTTGATAATACTTCTACAGCTCATGTTTCCACAGTTTTTGACAATTGAAAAAGTGCCCGTTTTTTTTTTCTTGTAGATAAATATTGAACATTTTACATTTGTTTTAAGAAACACATTAATATTGCTTTTGCTCTGAATAGATTTATTGTGTTTACGTAAAAAATATTTGTAAATTTGTGGTATAAATTTATTTTTTTTTTTTCGTTACGGTCTTTATATTATTGTAATCGTTGAATTTTTGTGCAGACCGCTGGTAAAAACTCTGTAGCAATTATTAAACGGTAGAGCAGCAATACTAAAGCGACTTGAAACGGTAAATTAATCAAATTAAAAGCTTCTTTAAAAAAAATGTGAAAAAAACAAAGATAGTTAGAAATTTCATTTCATTAGTCTGAAGTTCTAAAGAAACATTTCTTAACTTTTTTATCGTCAACAATCTACATCATGCCGTACAATTTCTTATTATATTAAAAGCGTAATGATTTTTCAGTAGTTAGATCTTGCAAATGGTGTACTTTTTCATGTTTTTACAAATACGATAATAAAGTGTTGTTGATAAAATGACTCGTAGTTTGTACCATATTTACTGTAAAGTAGCTAGAATGTTCAAATTTGGTTAAATATGTTCAAATTTAGTATTGCCTACCGATTTTTGTTAAAAAACAAAATGTTTAAAAAAAGTTTTGTTGTTTATTTTAAATAACTTTATTGCAAATCTATATTATTGATGATAATATTGTAGTCCAGTCATTACGTACATTCAAAAAAGAAAATGAATTTGCGCTTCTAATTTTTTAATATGTTGTAGGGGATACCTAGAAAAGCTTAACTTGAGATTGTCGACCAAGCTTTCCTAGGAGCTTTCGCCGCCATCTTGAAAAAAGAGGTAAAATTTGTTTCTCGGCAATAACTCGGCTATCCGATAAGATTTCGAAAAATTTTGTAGGACACTTTTTGTAGCTTTCTTTGTGCTCTACAATAACGCCTAATTCTTTTTTAGCGTATCATGCATTGTTATCGAGATATCGATCGATAAAGTCAAAAATTTAGGACACAATTTTTGTTTTTTGCTTTTTTTTTCTTTGGGTCTTAATAAATATGAAAAATTGTAGAATTCAAACTTGTAGAGCATATTCAGACCTACAATTTCCTTCTTGGATTTTTTTATGTTGGACAAAAATTACGATCTCCAGCGCGCCGCAAAGTCGGTGAATCCACACTCAGCGTCGAGCGAGCTGCTCGCTCGGTTGTGTCTGGATGTCGAATCGAATGGGAAATTGTTCAGGAAATTGATGGGATAAAAAATAAGTACATAGAGCAACAAATTAAGGATCACACAATAGTAATTTATTAAACAAATAATTTGTTTGTGCAGTAAAAAAAATTATTTTTTTACAATACAAAATAAACGGAAAGAAAATTATTTTTTTCTGCACTCGAGACACAAACGATGAACTTTTTTCATGTTTTTCTTCGCTTGGATGGTCCAGGCTGAAGATCTTCGTCCTCCGTAAACTCTTCGAGTTGTTGTGTATGATGAAACGTTGGAAATGATGCTGATTCGAGAAGAGCATCGTCATCATCATCGTTACAGACATCGTCGTCGTCGTCAAGCAAAATGTCGACTCTGGCGACGTTACTGCATGTTTGCCCACTGCAGTGCATGCAAATAACGGAGCAACTGATTCCCGCTTTCCTGCACCCACAGGCGGCAGAAAATCCAAGAAGGAAATTGTAGGTCTGAATATGCTCTACAAGTTTGAATTCCACAATTTTTCATATTTATTAAGACCCAAAGAAAAAAAAAGCAAAAAACAAAAATTGTGTCCTAAATTTTTGACTTTATCGATCGATATCTCGATAACAATGCATGATACGCTAAAAAAGAATTAGGCGTTATTGTAGAGCACAAAGAAAGCTACAAAAAGTGTCCTACAAAATTTTTCGAAATCTTATCGGATAGCCGAGTTATTGCCGAGAAACAAATTTTACCTCTTTTTTCAAGATGGCGGCGAAAGCTCCTAGGAAAGCTTGGTCGACAATCTCAAGTTAAGCTTTTCTAGGTATCCCCTACAACATATTAAAAAATTAGAAGCGCAAATTCATTTTCTTTTATTTGCCTTTTTTTCGGACGAAATGACTGGACTATTAATTGTAATAATATTATTTAACGATAGAATCTGAATTATAGGTTTGTACCTGAACAAGTCTCTCAAGCGCTTCTCTTAGAAATAATATAAGTTTTTTACACGTGCAAATAATGTTAATTTGACTACTTTTTTGTTTCATTAATAAAACTTTTTAAATCTAACAATTAAATAAGTAGCATTAAATTAGCATCTACTTCGTTGAAAGTATAAATAAACGAATGTAATATTTGAACAATGATCTTACATTAATAGTTTTATCAAGTAGTTGCTCATTACTCATTAATATGTTCAATAAAGTGGTTTTCATTTTAGAGCCTATAATTTACATATGTTTTTAGACTCTATAAGTAAATATTTTTGTGTGTATAAACAACTTTAAAATCAATCATTTATTGTGCACACAGGTTTAAATAATAACTTAATTTTTATTATAAAACGCTTTTCTTAGTTTACATCTTGGTCTAAAGTACTAAAGTAAAAAAAAGATTTTAAGTCTAAAATTATTATTTTGCATATGTAATAATTGTTAACATACAAAATTTTAAAACATAAAACAGCAATAAGTCATTGATATATTTGATCTAAAACTATTAAATACTTAACATTAGGCAAACATATTTACCAAAACAATATATTCTCACGAATAATTTTTTCTTATAATGTTTTAAATGTATAAAACTAAGATTTAATCGCTTTGCAGTCTATGTTATTATAAAAATGAAAAAAATAAATACTGCATATAAGCTGGTTAACTCTTGTCAAATCTATCTGTAGAAAACAAATAATGTTTGATGCTAAAAAAATAGTTATAATCACAGCCATATCAGTAGTAAAGCAATTAATAATTTTAAAACAAACAATAAATACAGTTTTATAAAAAAATGTAATCAAAGAAGCAGTTAGAATTATTGGTATAAAACCGCTCGTATCAGTTATGTTTAAACTCAGTTGAATTTACGTAAAACACTTAAGACTGACGCAGCCGTTTGCACTTTTTTAAAGGGGTTTCTGATTATAAGTTAATAAGGCTATTGAATATAAATTTAGAAGCACACAACGTAACTTTGTTCAGTTTACATATTATTGGAAGCAACACTTTTAACATAGCTTTTACATGTTATTTACTTCAAGTTGCACAAGAGTAAATATCGTTTTTTTATTGCTTTGTTTACTCGTTTTTTACAAAAAAAAACTAATAATATTAATAAAGAGTAAATTTTATAATATTAGTTGATACTTATCTTGTAATGAGTATATAAACACTGCTTATAGAAAAATCTATTTTAATAATATTGCTAATGGAGTTTTTTCATTAAACTCTATTTTTTTTAAGCAAAAAAAATTAAAATATATAAAATAAATATATGTCATAGGTATCTGATACCACTAAGTATTACGGGGATCAACAAATGTTCAACATCAACGAAACTTTTCAAACATTGATTACAAAATGAATTAAGCATAAAACATAACAAACCTAGTTTATTTTCAAAACTTATGACGCTTACCTTTGTTGTTCAGCCTCTCTTGATTTACTTTTTGTTGCTGCGGCTATTATTTGGGTTGCTTTTTAGAAAATATTTAATCTTTATACATCGGTATACTATTCAATCGGTACAAGACCACCCTGAGGCGATTGTTTTTTACACCTGACGAGCTGTCCAAACAAGCAATAGACTGTTAGATATACGTAAACAGTATTCAACGACGCAGTTTTGCCTTGTTCGACTGATCACGTATCTAAAGCCGATACGTGAACGTGTTGAGCAGTAAACAAATTGTTATAAGTAATGTGGTTGCTGTAAGATAAACGAACTGGGCTGCTGTAAAGACGTAAAATGCGCCAGCCGTATAAGTTTTGGATCAATGTCTGTGTACTCTACTTTTTTATTAGCATGTTGGAGCATATCTGCTTATAAAGTTCACCATCAGATAATTGAAATCGATACAATATTTTGTAAATATGGTATAAACAAATTTATAATCACTTACAAATAACAAAAAAGATTAATTTTTGTACAAAATTCTAGTTGGACTTAAAACCCTTTTTTTGAATTAACAAATAGGTACACATGAATTTTTTTTTAAAAGCCGTAAAAAACAAAAAGTAGAGAGAGTCAAATTTCAAAAATCAAAGTTTTGGGCTTTGTACTCACTGTTAATAGTGTATGCTTATAAGAAGCTGTATGGGTTTCCTGACTTTTACTTGATAGCCAGAGAAATAATGCATAATAAAATTTACTTTTTGAATACAGCTTTTATTTTCTATATTGTAAATTAGTAAAAAAAGAAAAAATAGTAAGATCTAAAGTTAGCAAATCGAGGTTTTTAACATTTAAGATATTTTAAAGTTAACCCTGAGATCTAATCCAGTACATATACTATCAATTTTGACAGGTATCCTTTAGAGTAAATATTCTTCTTTCTCTACATATTGCAAATAATACAACTTTTATTTATAAATAGTTTTTATGTTTGAATAGGAGTTTATAATAAATACTGTATTATTGTAAGACCTTAAAGAGCATTTAAGTCCTAATCAGTTATGATTCTTTCAGTCAGCTTTAATAATAAGTTTTTTTATTCGAATAGGTGCAATACATACATTTCGACCATGGTATAAGAACAACAGGGCATTATAGCATAGGTTAGCATATCATGGGCTTAAGAATTTGTGATAGTTTGCTTTGACAATTTTTCTATCGTTGTTTTTTTTTGATACAATATTATCATTTTTATTTTATGAGTCAACTTTGATAGTGGCGTCATTATCATATTTATCTATTGAGAGCCCAGCTTAATATATTATACAAACATTTCTAACTTTCAAATTTCCAAATTTATAGTAGTCATATTAAATTCCAAAAATTTTCTTAACGTAGTCATGTTAATTGATTATTGATTAATTATTGATTGATTATTGATGGATTATTGTTTGATTATTGGTAAGTATCGCACAATTTACATTTTTACCTAAAAAAGTTTAGCTTAGCTCTCGCTATTGTTTTATAGTCGGCATTATATGTGACGTTTGCGCAATCAATTTCAAGAACACATATCTCGAAGAAAAAATTCATGGTTAATCATCGACGGAGGAAAAATTCCAAATGGAGCTGCGCGATTAGCTAAGGCTAGTAGAAAGCGCATGCGCAAACGATCATGGCAAATATTCCAAGATCAAGACAACAGGTGTTAACGCTCACGGTCGTTGATTGATTATTGATTAGCTATTGATTGATTAATGGTATCGCACAATTTACATTTTTTTAACTGATAGCTCTCGCTTAATGGTCGCCATTATATGTGACGCTTGCGCAATAGATTTTACAAAGACATATCAAGGTGACGATGGTTACTCATCATTGGCATTCATTGGAGATAAAATTCCTAGTGTAGCTGTGCGATTAACTAAGGCTAGTGAGAAGCGCATGCGCAAACGGTCAATGCAAATATTCCAAGATCAAGACAACAGGTGTTAACGCTCACGGTCATGTGGCAGGTGTTCCAAAATTGGATCCGCCATCTTATCAATGTATTTCCAATTCAAAGAATTATATCAAATTAAAATTGATTACTTATTGATTGATTATCGATTAATGATTATTGATTGATTATTGGTCAATTATTGTTTGATTTTTGGTATTGCAAAATTTACATTTTTTTTTATTTAAACACGTCGAGCTTTGCTCGCGCTTAATGAGTGAATGCTCCAAAGTGACTATCAAAATTTTTGGAAAAAGTGGTGGGGGGAGAACAAAGTAGTGAGAGAGCAAATGTACAAAACAGGTGTTCCATGGTCGTTCCAAGGTTCAAGGTCAAGGACATTCCAAAGTCCAAGGTCATGTGACGTAAAAGTGGTGGGGGGAGCATTTGCTCCCCCACTTGTCAACTACTACCGTTTATAGGTATGTGTCTATCGAGGAGAATCATCGGCACGACCATCAATCCTGAATTCGTCTTCGACTCATGAGCCTTTGGCCTTTGGCGAATCAACAGGACAGTAAAATTAGCTGAACTTGGTGAACAAACGGATTTTGGTAACAAGTAAAATTGCATTTGGAAATTTAAATGGAATTTTATTATTAACACTATAAACAAATCATTAGCAGAATAATAAAATAAGTATTAATTTTTTTAACATAATAAATTATAATAGTGTATCACTACAGACAGATTTACTTATTCCTTCAGTTCCAACTTGATATGTTATAAAAACTTTCTTCTCCCCCCTCTCGAATGTCAAATCAGCGTAAATCTTTTTTGAAATATGTGCATAGTCAGGTTCATCAAATTTAGTATGATATTTCTTATCAAAAATTTGTTGTAAAGCTTTATCTGCACACTTGGAATTCATTTTGTATTCAAAAATGATTCCAACCTCGTTACTGATTATTATCATATCTAAGGTTTTGGCTATCCCTGGTCCCTTTCTTTTTTTCTCAATCTGGACCTCACTGTGTGTTTCGAAGTATCTGGAGTCATATGCCAGAGTATACAAGATGTGATGAAGTTCTTTTTCGTTCGTAATCTTCGGTGATTGAGAGAGTAATACTAATACGGCGTTTGCAAGATCAACAAATGCCCTCTCACTTGTACTTTGTAATAGTAATATCAGAGCACTTACATAATTTTTAACAGATCTAGCTTGCAAGTCGAATTCACATATAACTGCCAGTGCTTCACTATAGCAAAGGTTGCGGACATGTTGCTTAATTTCAAAATTAGGCATTTTTAAAACTACACAAGAATCTTCCACAAGATAAGAAGAAATTTTCTTATCAATTGAAAATATATTAAAGTAACCAGAATCAGCCAAGAATTCCAAAAATAAGTCCACACTTTCCACCGATATTTCATCACTTTCCACCGATATTTCATCAAACTGCAAACAAATAAGTTCCTTTAAACTCGTTAGATGATCGGCATTCACCGATTTAACTGTTCTTATCTTAACTTCACCATTAGAAATAATTTCCTCAATTTGTTTTCGAACTGAAGGTTCCGCAAACAGCTTCCTCAGATTTTTTACATGACCTATATCAATCCAGAAAGGTGAATATTTGAGCGTACCGTTTTCATAAACCTCGTTCAAAAGGTTCAAGACTGACCAGCTACTGAATATTTTCATTGGGCTATTAGACACCCTATATCCATCATACCATTTCGAAATTTTTTTGAATGTTACTTTCCCACAAGCAGCTTTAACAACTGGAATCTCAAGTATCATCTTTACCTCCTCATCCGTAAATCCTAAGTACGGTGCGTATCGAACATTACTTAGGAACGGATAATGTTTTATAACTTGTGTTGCTTTCCCTGACAAGGCTCCGGCCAAACGAACACAAGCAAATATTAATGAGCGTTCTATGTAGTCATTGAATTTCAGCGTATTAGCCATGAAACGTTTTAGACATTGATTAATTAATGGAATGTCATCCTTATTTGAAAAACTCTCGAATACCAGGTCTACCGCAGGAGCATCGTACTCATCGATGAGTACGAAAACCCTTTCCTCATAATGTATATGTAATACTTCTGATAAAAAATTTAAGCTATGTTCCAAATCAGTTGCTTCTAATGTCAAACATTTTTTATCGTCGTAATATTTTTTAAACGTTTCTACACTACTTATGCTAGAAATGCTTAACTTCTCACTTGCCCAGGCTAAAGTACCATTATCAGTCTCCTTCACCAGGTATTCATGTTCTCTGAATGCTTTATTTATAGCCAACGACAGTTTGCGTTTAACTTGAATAAAACTGCTACCACGAACACTTCCGAGATCAATGTGTATCACAGGATGAAGTTTGCAGTTCTCCGAAAAAAATCGTCTTTCCTTGGTACAAATCTTTAAGTTCTTAAATAAATCAGTTTTTCCTAGTAGGAACTGCTTCAACATATCCATGAGGGTAGTTTTTCCAAAAGCTTTAGGCGCCGTTAGTAGTACTATTTCCCAATTATCACTTAGGAGACATTTGATAAACAAGCTCTTGTCCACAAAGGTATGTGTCTCTTTGATTTCGGCAAATGTATGGCTTGACAGTTTGCACAGCGACTTTTTTGAATCCTACAAGCAGAAAAAATTAGAACTCGTTACTAAATCCCTTAGCATAGCTGTAATAAAGTGATTAGGATTATTATTGTTGGTTTTAAATTGAAAGTGTCTGAAAATTATGTACTAATTATTACTAATAACAAATTATTGACACCGTTAATTTCTAATACAGGAGAGTTTTACTAATGATTGTTAATTCCACCAATAAACCTGATTGACTAAATATATTTCTTACCCTCACCTTAGAATCATTTAGAGAAGAACTCTCGTTCATTTTTACTTTGGTTCGGCTACAATCTGTAATACAAATAAGCATATAAATAATAATTAAGTCTTTTGTCAATGAGAGCAGTACACAAAAGAAAAGTATAGAAAAACCTCAACAGCAGCCTATTAAAGTGTTGTATTTTGTTCTGAAATAAACAACTGTATTATTGTAAAGTGGAATTTCTTACTCGTCCTCTGAAGTTCCCCACACCCTAAAAGATAATGAAACAAAAAGGAACAAGCAAGGTCATTGCGTATCAATCTTTTACTCGCCAATTAAATTGCACAGATGGAAAGACATCGCGCAGACCACTAGAAACAAACTGGTTGATACTAACTATGAAGTAAAACTTCCATCACCAGTGTTATATAATGCTAATTTTTTAATTCAACAGGATTAAATTAATAATCAAGTTAAGGATTTTTTTCAGATTTGCTTGTTAATTTTAATTTTTAAACCTCGATGAACTTATAAATTGTGCAAAAAGTACTTTTTTTTTCACATTTAAATACCTATTTGAATTACGATTTGTCTAATTGCTATTTCTTACATTGCTTGCAACAGTAAGGTTTTATATTAATTTACATAATAAACCATATATTTGTTTATTATAACGCGAGTACTATGAAATAAACTGCACAATAATTCTTTTTTTTTTCTATTAACATTTTTTTAAATGACAGGAATATTCATTATTATGTCGGAAAATACAACGTTCAGTATCTGATAGGTAATACAAAAATTTCTATAATAAATTAAAAAATGACCAATACTAGAGAAAACAAAATAGTGGCAGAATATTACACACCATTAAAAACAAGACAACCATCTGACCTCCAGCAATTTAAAAATAGTTACAAATCTTTTACTCAAGATAAAAATCTAAATGTACCAAAAAATATCAATGAAGTAACTCAAATGAGAAATCGTAATTTTGCCATTGAATATCTCAATTCGACTGTAAATAAAAAACTAACAAAGACAGATTTTTGCAAATCTAAAAGTATTTCCAGAAATTCCCTCAATATGGGGTTAAATTCAGTTGGCATAAAGACTGCATGTAGAACGAGAACAAACGGAAACAAACCAGAGCAATCCGGAACAAAAGAGAACAAATCGGACCAATTGGGAACAAAAGAGTGAAAAAGTAAAATAAAAAGTAAAAAAATATTCGATAATGCAGAACACAAAGCAGGTAGTAGCAAACATATAAGTTTAGATGAAGAAGTAGATGAATTAATTAGTAAATCTTTAGAAACTTTTCAGTCATAAATGGACAAACTAGTTTCATACATTCCCAACGATGAGAAAGAAAATTGGAAAAAAGATTTAAAACCTATTATTACTGAAATAGACAAATTAGAAGATGAAGCAAAAATAGTTGGTTTCAAACGTTGTTGATAAATATGTATATTGCAAGAAAAGCAGCTAATTTATTCCTTGAACAATTAATTATGACAGACTGTGAACTAGAATCCGCTAATAATAAAATAGATGAATTGGAATATAAATTACAAAGAAACAAAACAGTAGTAATACCATCAAACATCGATGATGTAAAGAAAAGAACTCTGAAAATATTTGAAAGACATACTAAAAATATGAAAGCAATAAATGAAAAAACTCTTAAATTGTAAATTAAATGGAAAGTACTGTATTCAAGAATTTGAATATATTCAATGAAGAATATCCAAAATTCCGAAAAAAGTTTTCAAGTCTTATTCAACAAGTTAATAAATTAAAAATTATTATTTTTGTTCTTATCTTTATATCGTAATTGTAATTATTGTTTTCTTAATTTATTACTTCAACACTAATAAAAAATAGCGATTTATTCAACAATGTCCATGAACGTACCTATGATGATACTAATACGTGTCCATAAGCTAATGTATCTGTAGAATTAGGTAAAAATCCAACTTGTAGACTTTTTCTTTACTTCTTCAGTAAATATATCATGTTTATGACTCCTAATCACTTTCTGTGTATGGAAGTATTCTTTTTGATTAAACAAGCAATTTTTGTAATCTTCAAAACTTATTTCTTTTTTCAATACTGTTTTCTTAATACCTTTTAATTTTTTCGAAACAGAATTTTCGGTTCTGTAACTGTACATTTTTGACCTTTCTAATATCTTAATACCATTCAATTCATCTTTGAACTATTATTTTCTTATTTTTATCAGAATATAATGAATGATCCTTTGGATAATCAGATGTATCAAAATAGTCAAGATTGTTTTTCATAAATTCATAGAAATTGGAATTTTTAAACTCATATATAAAGCTATCAGTGTCTCCATAAAGAAGTTTTACGTTTTCATTGTAATGGAAGTTATACATTAATAATTTCATCTAACACAGCTTGCCCAATATAAATTGGTTTATTAAACAATACTTTTGTTTTAAAATTGTGAACTGCTGCCAGGTGTTTGCTAAATATAGTTCTGTGTTTAAAATTAGGTTTGTTTATCGCGTAATTTTTCTTCATCACAATATAATTTAATATTTTGTTGGTTTCTAACAGATTGCATAAACTTGCCATATGGGGCATTAACCATTAATTTCCAGAAATCTTTTTCAAAATCATTTTTCGCCTTTTGTCTTTGTTCAGTAGTAAATTTTACATATGGTGCTATGAAATTTGACTGAGTAAATTTTATACCTCTGTGAATCTTTGTTATTCTAATACTTAAACTTTTGTAATGAATTATATAATTTTTGTTATCATAAAAATGACAAAGTAGTTTTTCTACTTTTCCGCCCGGTGGAATTCTATTTCTATTTGTTATGAATAGCTAAGTCTACTGGAAATGCTAAATCGACTTCCAAAACATAACCCGTATCACTATCTGATACCAATATACCGTCGACATTTTTAATTTTATCACAAGTCAACCATTTAAAGTCTTTTTCTGGTAATTTCTGAGATAAAGCCCATCCATATAGATTATTAGCATCTATATAGATAATCTGAGTATTTTCATCTGAATACCTGTTACTACACTGTGAAATACCTCCTCTAATTCCCCTTTCAAAAAACAAATACATTTCATAATCAGTTAATAATTCCAACTCGACTGAAGTATATTTGAGCATACAGTCCCAAGCTAACGTTGTATAATACCAAACAGGGTCGAGTCCATAACTCTTTTCCAAACATAAATCTCTAAAATTTTCAAATACATCAGTTAACAGCAAAACATCTAGTTTTCAAGTATAAATCATGCCATTCACCCAAGTTTTTAATTTTAAAATGTTTCCATACTTTCACTGTATGTTTGAATTCTTCTTGAGAAATACCAATCTTTTGTGAGCGAAGAATAAAATTTATCTATTGATGGAAGTTTTGTTTCAGAAAATTTCTCAAAAGAATCCATGTATTCATAAGGATATATTCCTTTTAACACATCTAATTCACTATTTGAAAAGTATTTAATTATTTCTTTCAACTGACTTGATTCCAGATTAGATGACAAATTGTCTAAGCTACTGGAGCAAAGACTTGTCATTTATTAGAAAATTTATTCATCAAAGACGATTACGAAAGTGTATTTTAAGAAAATCTAGTTTTGCCAAGGTTAATACGTTATTTTCATACATTTTAAACTGATTAAACGATATACTAATCGTTCAAAGTCATTATTGGCTTTACTTCTCAAAACATTTGCCATGGGTCATCGTTATGTGAGCGATTCATTTAATTTATTACATTTTTTTCATAAGAAATTATCTATAAACAGTGCATGCCAAAACACACGGTCCCTTTTTGGGTAAAATTGTGATAAGCCTCGAGATTCAAAAAAATATGTATGGTATAGGGAGGTGATCAATTTAATGTTTATTTAATTAATTGTCAAAAAAAAATAAATACTTGTAATAAAAGGGATTTAGTATTTACGTATTATAAAAAGTCTACATAAAATGAAAAGCTAGATATCAACGTAGGATCAAGAGAAAAGACAGCAATTATTTTAGAATAATAATAATATAAATAAAGCTATTAGAAGAAATTATATGATGAAGACAAATAACGTATGGAAAGAGTTTTATCAACCGAAGAAACGAAAAATTGACATCAGAGGGTTTTCCCACAATACGGTTACTTGAAAGTTTATGATAAAGACGTATTTTTCATATTAGACAATAATGATAATAATCAAACTTTGTTTAAAGTTAAAGATTTAGCAGAAATATTGGAATATATCAACAAATGCTAAAAGTAAAGACGTACGTAGGTGTTGATTTTAAGAGAAAATTGATAGTCGTATTTTTTGGAAATATGTTGTTTTTGCAGAAAAAGAAAAATATTAATCAATTTGCTTCAATTCATGGGATTTATTGAAGAAATAACGCGATTTTAAGAACTTTTTAAAGGACAAGGAAATCTCATACGAAGAAATAGATTATAAACATGTTAAAGCAAATTTGTATAAATATATACAAAATGATTAAAGAATTAATAATGATGTTGAATAATAAACAATAAGGCAAAAAAAGTTTGAAAATATTATTTTAAATTAGAAGAATTGCTAGATAAATAGGAAACTAACGTTAACGAATATAATCTTTTAAAGCAATACATAATTATAAAATTGTTTAAGTTTATAAATAAAAATAACTACATACTCCTATAAAATTAATTTGAGTACGTGGTTGACCGATATGTGGTTTACGTTATTTAAAAGTACAATATAATAATAACAAATGATCTTTTATGCTAATATGGAATTTCAGTGGAGGGTGGCTATCCCTCTTTACGCGATATTAAGAAAGATTTAAAGAAAATTTTAGAAAACTATAAAATAATAAATTATGATACGATTATTAAAAATGAATTATTATATTATAAAAAAATGATAACAAAAGATATTATAAATGTTTCGCCAAATAATTTAAATAAAACATTATGGATTGAGTGTTCGTAATATTAAATCCCTAATAATAAATCAAGAAATTAGAAAATATTATATTACTTTGGAAGAAATATTTTATTCGGAATACACTAAAAAGATTGATGTATTTGAATATAGGAGAATCACTCGAAAAGATACAACAAATTGTTCTTTTGTGTTGTTTATCAACGGTAAAGCTTATTTGCCTGTAAAGTTTATTTAATAATTTATTTTCTATCATTGCTACTTCTACTGTCAAAATACTGTAAACTTTAACAAACAAGTTGAGTTTAATGAATAATAATTGGTATGCCTTTCTTCCGATTAATGAGATTATTCACTTACTTCCAAGTATAAAAAAAATATGTAGCTGCAGTCAAATACTATTGTATGATTTGGACCTTTTTGGATTACAATTCAGATAAGCAATTTTGCTACCGTACAAGACGTGTTACAACTTCCCAGTGATAAATATAATTATTCTAGTTATCAATTACTATGAACCATGTTTTGGACGCGAAAACAATGTTTTTCTTTTATGACATTAGACAAGTTTTATTAATTGGAAAATAACAATAAACAATAATAAAAGAGCAAAAACATAGAAAACCTACGGTGCGTTTGTGTTTTCGCTAATTATTGTCTATTGAAAAACAATTACAACAATATAAAAACCACGTGGTTTTTATATTGGGTTTCGTGGGTCAGGATTCAGTGTTATATGATTTACTTTAATTTTAGGCACAACCGTTGAAAATGAACATAATGTCAAACGAATTTTTATTTATAATAAACATTTAATAAATATCAAAACATTGACTTACCTGTTAGAAACGACTGGACAGCAGCTATGATGCAAAGGAAATGAAGCCGAGATGGCGGACGCAGAATTGAAAACGAAAAAAGAATGTTGACGTGCGGCAAGGGGAAAGAAAAGTAGCCAATCAGAAATATGGATTTGAATTCAGCGCCAAAAGTAGTATTCACTTTCGATTATTAACCAGTGTTGCCAGGTAGAGAGAAAAATCTCTCGGCGTAGATCAAAAAAATCAAAAAAATAACCACTTGATAGAAAATTAAAAACGTGTTAGTAGGTGAGAATTTTTTATTTTAGTAGCTTTCTATAAAACAAGCACTTAAAATGGTGGAAAAAAAAATTCGCTTAGATACCAAAAAAAAAGTAAAGCAAAAAAATAAATTTTCTAGAAACTAAAATTACATTTTAAGATAAAACTAAAATGAAAGATTCTACCAAACAACAAATACTCGATTTGAATTAAGAAAGCTGTAATTAGGCTTAAAGATTTTTTTAAATTTTTGTAAAAAAAATTTTTTTTTTTAAAAATTTTGCTGTACGTGTTTTAGATTTAAAAAAAATGTAAAAAGCTTAATTAAAGATTGCTGAATAAGATCTGCTTAATGAAAAAAAATCTAAGAAAATTAATAAACCCGTTTGACCAAAATTTCTATACTAAAGTGCAGATACGAGCTAAGAGATAGATTGAATAAAAAACAGTTAATAAAAAATTAAAAACTTAAAGGTTTAGATTTATTATTTCAGTAGATTTTTAGAACAGAAAATCAAAGCATTGAAAAAAATGTTTTTTGTTTTTTTACGATAAATATGTGGGCTTGCGACCTACACACCCCAAAATCAACAGCTTGTTTTTTTTATTATAGTGGCAAGTGTTCTTGTCAGGGAAAATGCCCCGGATAATTGCTGGGTACCTAAACCTACCGGGTGCAAGCAAATTCACAGGCCATTGCTTCCGTAGGAGTGCAGCCACTCACAGCCGAGAACGGCGGTGATACAAGATTAGAATTTCAACCAAATTAGCCCCCCATTTGAGTACCAGTAAAGACAATTATAATTTCAAAATAAAAAAAACTCTTCTATCTAACTAGAATTTACGCCTTTTTTAATTTATTTTTGTTTTGAGCATGAAAAACAGCTTTTAATTGATTAATTATTGATGATAATGAGGTAAAAGGATAGTAGTTGTTATGTTATTAATTATTTAATAAATGGGAATTAATGCTTGTCAGCTTTATAGCTGAAGTAATCATTCTAGCACTAGACTAGCTCTAAAATGGTTTTATTTAATTTAAAAAATAAAGATGTCCGCACTCTTGGTCTAATTTATAAAATAGGTCAAATTTGTGGAATCGTTCCCTTTTACAATTTTGATTTATTCTCAATTCCTCGCCAAAAGTTAAAAAATGTTCAAGCTTTATCTTATATCGCAGTAGGCTGTTTTGGTACAGCGCAAGCATTCTATTACAGATCTAATTATATTCTGCAAAAATATTCTTTTTTATATTTAATTGTAAATTATATAAAAGAAGTCGTTTTAGTGATGACATTTTTCAGTGCGGTAATGTCGTCTTCTTTTAAGAATCAACAAAACTGGCTTAGATTGAACAATCGCTTACAATATGTTGACAAAATATTCAAAAATCGAGAAAATCCGATCAAAAAAAATAATATTTATTATTTTATGATTTGTTACTTTTTGTTTTACAGTATTTATTTTGTAAATATTATTTATCGATGGTTTGGAACACAAAGTTTTAATTCAAGATGAATTGGTTTAATGAAATTGCTTTTGTTATGTCTACAGTTTTACAGTTTTTGATGTTTAGTCTTGCTATAGTCCTGCTTTGTAGATACAATTATTTGAATTGTCTTTTTAAGGGTAGAATTTTGACTTTAGAAAGTATGCATAAAATAGAGCACATATCAAAAAATCTGTCAAATGTGACAGAACTTTATAATAAAGAGTTTGGATGGCCGCTGCTTTTTATTTCTGCAAAATGTACAGCTCAACTTCTCCAAACGTTTACACAGCTTTTCTATATTTCAGTCGATTCAGATTTGTTGTCGTTTATCTTTCTTACTAGTTCTACCCTATACTCTCTGGTACCTGTATAAATCTCCTGTCAAAATTTTAAATTAAATAAACGTCCATGTTTCAGTTGGTGCTAATTTTGGTAGCTTTGGTATGTGACGATTTGATGGCCGAAAGCAAGAAATCTTCTGTTTTGTGCTACAATCACTATGAACAGTCGTTTGGAAACTATAAACTAAGAAAAGAACTTTTTAAACTTGCTAAATATCTAGAAAGCAACATTGCCAATATAACAGCCGCCAATTTTTTTATTTTTGATAAAAGTGTTATTTTAGGAGTTCTCGGTGCGTTTGCTACATATTTTATCATTATTATTCAGTTTTTACACACAAAATGATAAGCTACAAGTTCATAGCTTGAGTTTTTTCACTCAATTTTATAAAAAATCAAGTGGCTTATCGACACTTGAAGTAATTAGCTAAATTGCAAATTTAGAGACAATTGGATTGGCAGAGGTGGGCCAGTTCTATGGCCGCCACGAAGCCCTGATTTGACTTTTATTTGTGGGTGTGTTTCAACCACATTCGTACGAGTTATAAAGAGTTACGTGTTAAATATGAACTAAGTGATGGTACTCTTTTGGCAGCAATTTGTACTCTTTTGTAATTTTTTACTTGAAAATAAAAAAATATTTGGTTTCTTTTTTGCAAAATTGATAATTTTCTACATACTGTAGACATCTGAACGCCGCCGAATTTATTAAAATTTAAAAAAACAAAGCAAATGTTTTGATTATTCGTTATTAAATTTAAGCGCTGCACGATCGAGCGTATTCAGCGTATTACGTGCGTGTTTACCTTCAAAAGTAAATTTAATTTGGATACAATAATTGTTATGTACACTTGGGGAATTTCATTTTTTTAATCAATAAAAAAATTAGCATGGAACTGGACAAAATGTAATGTCTATTGTAATTATTAAGGATACAAAATTTAAAAAGCAAGCAAGAGATGACTCTAAAACATTGCAAAATAATATAAATACAAAATAATATCATAATAAATATTTATTTAATATTGTTTTTAAGATCTTTGCCATGCGCCAATGTACTTTTGCGGTGAATATAAATTAATGCTTTCTGAAGGGTTTTAGGTCTCTTTCTGATGTTTACCTTTGGGAGAACAGCTGAATTTGTAAGATTCTCCCTTGTTTTTTGAAGACGCCAAATTTGGGAACTTTTGGGGTGGATAAAAAATTAATGATTTTTGAGTGGTCTTAGGCCTTTTTCAGTTGTTGACTTTTGGGAAAACAATTAGATTTGTAAGATTCTACCTTGATTTTTAAGACGCCAAACGTCCTGGTCCAGAAGTAACATTTTATACTCTACTTACTCAAATATCAATTCATATAAAAATCTAAACAGAAACAAACACAAGAGAAGTCAAAAAAGTTCTTGTAAAAGAAATAAAAGACAAGAAGGAAAGAAAGAAAGAGAGAAAGAAAGAAGAAAAAACGGAAAGAAAGAAAAACGGAAAGAAGGAAAAACGAAAAGAAGCAAAAACAAAAAGAAGGAAAGAAGAAAAAACGAAAAAAAGGAAAGAAGAGAAAAATGAAAGAGAGAAAGAAGGAACGAACCGAGAAAAAAGCATCAGAAACGTTAATTGCAGTCAAATACAGCCACGTTCTGAGCTTGTTTTGTCAAAATTTTTAGAAATAAATCAAGTATCAAGATTAAGTTGTCTCTTAAATTGCACAATCGCTCTCATTAACTGGTTCAGACGCGTTTTTGGTAACGCCTTGTCTTGATTGATCGTTTTATTTTAAAATTTTAAAGCACCAAATACAATATAGCCGTTCTTATTGGCTGAAAAGTGCACTACTAAGGAGGAGGAGTTCAACAAGCATTCTTATTTGCTGATTAGACAACTTTCAGCTGGCCCTACATCGTTTTCATTGGCTGTTTTTGAAAACAATAGGTACCTAATTGTTTGAAAACGAAATAACTTTAAATTTATCTGAACAATTAACATTATTTTAGACCAAAAGTTTAATTGTCAAATTGCAGTGCATGGGCAGTACTTGCAAGAAAATCATATGTAATAATATATTTGGTCGTTATTATTGACTGAACAAAGAAAGTACCAAGGAGGAGGAGGAGTTGTTTCATATATGGAACAAGCGTTCTCATTCGCTGATTTAAACGTTTGCTTTCATTGGTTGCTCTCCAACCAAACATTTCTATTGTTTTTTTTTGTTTTAATTTGATACAAACGGTTTACACTTCAATAATCTACCATCTGCTGACTTATTGACAAAAAAATTATTTTTTGCATGCGCCAATTGACTTGGTCCAGAAATGAAGAGCTATTTTTTGGGGTGTCTAAAATCAAGGCATTTTGTAGGTTTTTTAGATATTTTTCTTATGTTTACTTTTAGAAAAACAACAAATTTGTAGAATTCTACCCTGCTTTTTCATGTGCCCAATTTTTGGTGGTCTACACATATTTGGATACTTTTGGGGTGGATAAAAATTAATGCATTTTGAGTGGTCTTAGGCCTTTTTTAGTTGTTGACTTTTGGGAAAACAGTTAGATTTGTAAGATTCTACCTTGATTTTTAAGACGCCAAGCGTCCTGGTCCAGAAGTAACATTTTATACTCTACTTGAGTATCCGGCACTAAATTTTATTGCTCATAATGAGAGAAACAGGCAACAACGGTGGAAAAAATTTACATCCTAAAGTGCTACGTGCCTTGAGCTTATGAATAGAGCCAAGCAGGTAGCTGAATTAGTGACAAAAAATGTACAATTAAACGTTTTTACACTAAATATTCCAAGTATTTAGCAAATGCTATTTGTACAGCAAGCAAAAGCTTCTATTTAAAGAAAAAATTAGGTGCTTATTGTTTTCAAAAACAGCCAATGAAAACGATGTGGGGCGAGCTGAATAGGGTAGCTATTAGCGAATAAGAATGCTTTCTTATACACATATTGAACTCCTCCTCCTTAGTAGTGCACTTTTTCGGCCAATAAGAACGGCTATATTGTATACCCCAGTTTTTCCTTTCAAACTTGAAAATAAAACAACCAATCAAGACAAGGCGTTACCAAAAACGTGTCTAAACCAGTTAATGAAAGCGATTGTGCAATTTAGAAGACAACTTAATCTTGATACTTTATTTATTTCTAAAAATTTTGACAAAACAAGCTCAGAATGTGGCTGAATTTGACTGCAATCAACGTTTCTGATGCTATTTTTCTTGGTTTTTTTTTTCTTTCTTTCCTTCTTTTTCTTTTATTTCTTTCACAACAACTTTTTCAACTTCTCTTCTGTTGGTTTCTGTGACATGATATTTGAGTATCCGGCAGTAATTTTATTGCTCATAATAAGAGAAACAGGCAACAACGATAAAAAAAATATACAATGTATATTTTAGGATGTATATTATACATCCTAAAGTGTATCTGTATAACGCAACAAAAATCGCAAAATCTAAAAAAAAATTAGGTACCCATTGTTTTCAAAAACAGCCAATGAAAACGATGTAGAGCAAGCTAATCAGCGAATAAGAACGCTTGTTGAACTACTCCTCCTCCTTAGTAGTGCACTTTTTCGGCCAATAACAACGGCTGTATTGTGTATCCCACTTGGTGCTTTAAAACTTGAAAATAAAACGACCAATCAAGACAAGGCGTTACCAAAAACGACTCTAAACCAGTTAAGGAGAGCGGTCTTGGTACTTTATTTATTTCTAAAAATTTTGACAAAACAAGCTCAGAATGTGGCTGAATGATTATCGAGAACGATGACTTTGATTTGTATAATATGACCTTTTCTGTGGCCTATTAATATATCAGTAGTTGGTTTCTTTAATTACGTAAAGTTCTAATTAAATTAAAATTTGTTAATTTGTAATTATCGTCTTTGAGTAATTATTTATTTAAGATTCGGTATCATTTACTTTGCGTTGTTCGCCGCTGATCCTCCTCCCACACACCGCATCTTTTTAGCACATTTTATTTACAAACATTTTTTTATCAGTTTTCACTAAACAAATTAACAATAATTGTTGACTCACAGGAAATCAAAATTTATCAGAAAATAAAAGAATATTTCTATTATCTCGCGCAACATGTTGTCTTGATTCATGCTGGTATTAATAGAACAAATTTAGAGGACAATAATAATTAATCCAAGCAATGTTGTTTATTAATTTACGCTTTTTTTCGGCATATTGTAAGCCAATCAGATGTTGCTTTTATTGTCAATTTATTTTGTTGTTGTGTGTCAATTGTCGTAAGTCTGATACGAAAACAATGATAACAATAATATTTTTCATTTCTAGGATTTGTCTTACCAGCTCAATTACGCTACTATCCTGGAAGAGTCCTGAAGGGAGACACAGTTTCCTTGGCCTGTGCTCCAGAAAACAACACCCTTCGTGGGCCAAACCAACAAACCATATGGTATAAAGATGGCTATGAAGTGAAGGGATTCCACTCCAGAATTTGGAATCTTACAGCATCCCTTGACCTACGAAGTAAACTCTCTTGCAGTTTCAAAAATGAGGGAAAAAGGTCAGATGAAGTGTCAATTGACGTCCAGGCGCCACCCAAATTCATAAAAAAATTGCCACCATACCAAGGCTATTTGAACACCATCCAAACCATCTATCTGACATGCCGAATTGAGTGTTATCCCTTATGTGATGTTTTGTGGAAACAAAATGGTGAAGTAGTGACATCTATGGAAAGGATTGATAAAAAAGTCATACCAGCAGATCATGGTACAAACGACTTTGAGTCAATCGAATCCACTTTGGTAACATAAAAAATAACCAGCCGAATTGGGTTATTTTGTTATTTTTTAGACATGGACAACACAATGGTCGTCTCTTGATGCAGAAGCTGTGCTTCCAAATTTCACCTGCTCAAGCCGGTCTTCAGAAGCTCTAGGTCCAGAAATATCTTCCACAATAACAGTAGCACCAGATTGTGAGTACCTTTCAATAAAAAAAAAAACACTAAACCAATTTTGACAGCTCTAAAAAAACATTGCTTCAAAATTTTCCACACCGGAGTGTGGGAAAATCCTTCTTTGATGCATTGGAAACGATCGGAAACTATCAATTTTTGAGTGATGGCTGATGATTTATCTGCTCTTTCTTCTCTGTTTTTTGTTCTGTAATTTTCTTTTTTTTGTTTTTTTGTTTGTCATTTTTTGAAAAACAAGGCCAATTTTAGTGTCTGCTTTGTGTCCTTCTTGTTTGCACGCAGAACAGATCACTTTCTCTCTCATCACTTCTTCTAGAGCTAGGAATGATAAATCTAAGAGTGATGAAAGAAGAGGTAAAATTGAGAGGAAGAAAGAAAGATCTAAAAATGAAAAAAGAAATTTAGAGAAGAAAGGTTGATGGGATGAATAGAAGGTATTGAATAATAACTAGATTGGAATCCTTCCTATGAATATAAACCTAGAATATAGAAAACTCTAAAAAGAAGAAAAAAAGAAAACAAATGCAGAACAGCAGAAAGTAGTAATTGAAGTATAGGAGGAACAAGGCGTAGAAGAGTACGGAAGAAGACTAGGAAACATCAGATTTGAGAAGCAAGACGTAGAGAAGATGGAAATGGAATAGAAAAAAATATTAAAAGAAGCAACAACAAACACAGAAATAAGCAAATAAAAGAAAAAAAAGAAATGACTGAAGTACAAAAGAATGCAAGAAAACGTTCGATTTGAGAAGCAAAAGATAGAGAAGATAAAAGTGGAACTAAAAGGAATATTAGAAGAAGCAGCAACAGAAATAGGCAGAAGAAAGAAAAGAACAAAAAACATAGGTAGAAAAAAACAGCTGGGGAATAATAAAGAGTAGAATTCAAGTAGGAATGTCAGTGAGCGAAGAGGAAAACGGAAGAGCAGCAAAGGAAATAGTTACGAAGGTGAGAAAAAGGTTAAGAGAAGAAAATTATGAGAGAAAAGAACAAGAAGGACTCTTAGAGAGAAATATCGAAATAAACAAAAAATGATGGAAAATAATGACAAAATACAGCAAAAAGATAAAAAAAAGAATAAGAAGCATAGAAGAAACAGTAAAAAAAATACAGAAGACTGTATACTTATGGAAAAAGATTTTAACGGGAGAATAGGGAAAAAAGAAGCTAGAAATTGGGAAGAAAAAAACGGAGATTAAAAAAGAAAAACCAAAGATAGGAAAAGAAAAAGGAAAAAGTTGATAGAATAGATAGACGAAAAGGGATGAGGCTTATTGAATGGTAATAAGCAAGAGGATGGAGAGAGAGAGTCTATGTATGTAGACAGTAGAAGGGAATCAGTGATAAACTATGGAATAACAAATGAGGAGGCGTGGAGGAAAGTAGAAGAATAAAGTCAGACCACCTTCCAATAGAGATAAGTACAGAAGACAGAAAACACCAAAAAAAAAGAAAAACAAAAACAGATCAGCAAAGAAAAACAAAAGCAGATCAGCGGAAGGTAATTATTAAAGTATGGGACGAGCAAGGCGTGGAAGAATACAGAAGAAAGCTAGCTAAACAACAACAAAAATAGAAATAAGCATAAAATGGAAAAATAACATAATAGAAAAACGAATGGTGGGATAAAGAACGTTACCAGCTATAAAAAAAAGCCACAAAAGTCTTCCTAAAAGCAAAAAAAATATATCAAAAAGGATATATTGAAAAAAAGAAACATATAAAAGAAGAAGAAGAAATAAAAACTATTAAAACAGAAACAGAGAGAAAGAGAGAGAGGAAGGAAGTACATAAACGAGAAAAGGTGCAGCAAGCAAAGAGATACAGAAAAACAAATGAATGAAGTGTGAAAGAGAGAAAGATGTAGAGAAGCGAGAAAGAATCTAGGCACAACAAGAATTATGAGAAATGTATAACAGAGGAAATCTCGGTGTACCTGGGAAGGAAAAGTGCCAAAGAAAGATAGATAAAGGCAAGGTCCAGGTGCGGGAATGAGGAGAGAAAGACAATAGGTATTGGATGGAAATGAAGAGAGACTGTGTAGGATGCGCTGTAAGAAAAAAGAGACAATAGAGCACATGTGGAATAAATGCAGTGAGATAAGAGAGCCAAAAAAAAGGAAATACTAAAAGAAAATGGAAGGAAGATAAAGTGGATGAAAGAGATTTGGAAACAAAGACAGGGGAAGAGAACACAAAGAAAGAACAGAGAGGACAGGATAGAAAATCTTTGAAGTTTTGTGTGGAAGAGTATAGGGAAGCTTACCATAGGCTGCCAGAAGAAAAAAGAAAAGTAGATGAAGAAGAACCAGCAAATCAAATGAGCCAAAGGTGTGGAAGGAACAAGAATATAGATAAACAAGAAAGAAGAAAAAAAATTAGAAATTATAAAAATTTCTGACAGAAGAAATCTAGGTGTACCTGGGAGAAAAAAGTGTGGCAAGGTTCATGTGCAGAAATGAAGAGAGAGAGAGATTAGGTATTAAAGAGAAGAGAGACTGTGTTATGAAGAAAAAAAGACAATAGAGCACATGTGAAATGAAAGAGAGAGATTTAGCGGAAAAAGAAAAAATACTGAGAGAAAATTGAAAGTAGATAAAGTGAAGAAAAGATAAAAAATTTTGTTTTTCAAGAAAAAGATCCCTTTTTTTGTAAACGTTGTTCACCACTTTTTTTTGTTTTCTAAACCTTGTTTGATAGTTTTGTTGTTTCTCATTTGTTTTCTCAATTATGTTCCAGATCCTCCAAGAGACGTAAGGCTGAGTAGCAGTTATGTAGAGGTCTCCGAAGATCAGTTTGCAACTCCCGTAAAATGTTCTGGAAGCGGTCGTCCATCTTTAAATTATGTCTGGAAGAACAAAAACACGTCTGAAATCGTAACAAAAAGTGAAACTTTATCATTGGGACCAATGGCAAAAAGTCTGGCTGGAACTTACACTTGTACCGCCTGGAATAAGCATGGAAATGAAAGCGCAGATGTAGTCTTTTACCTTTTTTGTAATGTCTTTGGTAGAGATTAGAAGTAAAAATTTGAACCAAAAAATTTCAGATCGGCCAATCTGCAAAATAGAATTTGGGCAACTGTCAGACCGTTTGGCTTTAGTGTGTTCCGCAGATGCCCAACCAGAAGTTTTTGACTTCAATTGGGAGATGATCTCCTCAATTGACACTGGAGAAGTGTATCACCAAAACATCATCCAGAAAAAGCAGACAAGTTATTTGCTCTTTAACTCATCACTTGACACATTTAGGACGTTTAAATGCACCGCCAGGAACAACCTGGGTGCTGGCCTTCCCTGTGAGCAGGTTATTCCAGGTTGGTTTGGAAACTTTTTGTTTTTGTTTTTAGTGTGATTGTTAACAATTTTTAGGTGTTATTCAGCCGTTTGACATTCCAAGCTTTGAGACATCGAAAGCAAACTCTTCAAATAGTTCGCTAAATAAACGGAAAATTCTATTATACACCGTGTTATTGGTTGTGCATGTCTTTTTGTCGAGTTGCTGTGTTTTTTTACTGTGATTTTTATGAGTTTTGTAATGTATTGCTGTGATGTTGAAATAAATTTTACAATTTGTTGATATTTTTAATAGAATTTTGCGTTTTTGTTTCAATAAAAACCTGCGCGTCTTTGTATGGGAGCTACGCGTCCGTGTATGAGAGCTGCTCGTCCGCTTATGAAAGCTTTGCGTCCGCTTATGAGAGCTTTGCGTCCGTTTATAAGAGCTGCGCGCCTGTTTATGAGAGCTCCGCGTCCGTGTATAAAAGCTACGCGTCGGTTTATGAGAGCTCCGCGTCCGTGTATGAAAGCTACACGTCCGTTTATAAGAGCTGCGCGTCCTTGAATAGAAGCTACGCGTTTATGTATGAAACTGCTTGTCTGTCCGTTTATGAAAGCTGCTCGTCTGTTTATGAGAGGTGCGCGTTTGTGTATGAGAGCTACGCATTCGTGTACGAAAGCTACACGTTCGTTTATGACAGCTGCTCATCCGTGTTGAGAGCTACGCATCCGTTTATAAGAACTACCGTCGTTTTGTTCTACACGTTTAAATGGTAATTACATAGAAGTAAATGCCTCCAGAACAGTAGTGTAAGAAAATAAAATAAAGTGTTACGTAAAACGAGAAATTATCAAAATGTCTGCGCACGCATTGTAATGCCCATATGTCCGTTTATGAAAGCTACGCGTCTGTGTATGAAAGCTAGTTGTTCGTTTATGAGAGCGGCGCGACCGTGTATGAGAGCTACGCATCCGTGTATAAAAGTTACACGTCCGTTTATAAGAGCTCTGCGTCCGTTTATAAGAGCTCCGCTTTCGTGTATGAAAGCTACACGTCCGTTTATGAGAACTGCGCGCCCGTTTATGAGAGCTCGGCGTCTGTGTAGGAAAGCTGCGTGTTCGTTTATAAGAGCTACGCGTCCGTTTACAAGAGAAAGCTGCTCGTCCGTTTATGAGAGCGGCGCGTCCGTGTATGAGAGCTACACGTCCGTTCATGACAGCTGTGCGTCCGTGTATGAGAGCTAAGCATCCGTGTATAAAAGTTACACGTCCGTTTATAAGAGCTCTGCGTCCGTTTATAAAAACTGCGCCAGTTGCGCGCCCGTCTATAAAAGCTCCGCGTTTGTGTATGAAAGCTACACGTCCGTATATGAGAACTGTGGGCCCGCTAATGAGAGCTCGGCGTCCGTGTAGGAAAGCTACGAGTTCGTTTATAAGAACTACGCGTCCGTTTACGAGAGAAAGCTGCTCGTCCGTTTATGAAAGCGGCGCGTCCGAATATAAAAGCTCCACGTCCGTTTATGAGAGCTCGGCGTCTGTGTAGGAAAGCTACGCGTCTGTTTATGAAAGCTCCGCGTCCGCGTCCGCGTATGAAAGCTACGAGTTCGTTTATAAGAGCTACGCGTCCGTTTACAAGAGAAAACTGCTCGTCCGTTTATGAGAGCAGCGCGTCCGTGTATGAAAGCTACACGTCCGTGTATGAAAGCTACACGTTCGTTTATGAAAGCGGCGCGTCCGAATATGAAAGCTCCACGTCCGTTTATGAGAGCTGCGCGTCCGTGTATGAGAGCTACGCATCCGTGTATAAAAATTACACGTCCGTTTATGAGAGCTTTGCGTCCGTTTATAAAAGCTGCGGCTGCGCGCTCGTTTATTAAAGCTCCGCGTCCGTGTATGAAAGCTACACGTCCGTTTATGAGAACTGCGCGCCCGTTTATAAGAGCTCGGCGTTCGTGTATAAAAGCTACGCGTCTATTTATGAGAGCTCCGCGTCCGTGTATGAAAGCTACGCGTTCGTTTATAAGAGCTACGGGAGATTTTTCATAAAATTTGTGGGAAAATACAATTTTTCAAAATTTATCCGGTTAAGAAAGATGTCCGCTTGTGTACAAAAAGCTTTCACTGCATCGCTTATTAGACTAAGTTATCACGTTAGTGTCTTTGGTTTCAAACGCACATCAAAGATTTGAAGCTAGATTCATTATTCTATTATCTTCCACGACAAAAGAAGCCTTATTGTCCACTCTTCAACAAATCCTGTCAATACTTTTTATTATTATTATTGGTTGTTTATTATTTGTATTAATTTGTTGTAGCTAAATTGCCGAAAGTGATTTTAACATCTCCTCAACTTCTTGTTGTTGTCGGCATGCAAGTATCGTTCACCTGTGATGTGTTTATTAAACCAAATGACGTTGTGATACCAACCTGGTCAAATGGTAGTGATCCAATACCACAGGATTATGTGAAAAAAACTCAATATTTAATCATTGTAATCCGAATTATTATCAGTAATCATGCTCTAACTTAATTTTTACAGTCCAGCAATACAGCTTTAATGACCACCTCTTTAACTTTTACCACGACTCGATGGCACCACGATACCAACATTAAATGCTCAGCGCAGACCAATTCCATGGCAGAATATTCTATACCTGCAGTTTCTGCTGCTGTTCGCTTATCAGTTTTGTGTATAAAACTCAGACTGTTGAAATAATATAATAATGCGTTTGTTTTTTAGATCCTCCACTTGTTACGCTAAATCCTCTAAAAATCGTAATCCAAGAAGGTGGAACTGCAATATTGACTTGTACTTATGATGCTAATCCAGGAATACTGACGTCTGTATTTTGGTAATAACACTTATTACTCTCATAGTTTAAAAACTGATTAATCGGCACGGCACGGGTAGAGATAGCAAATCAGCAGTTTTAAAAGCAAAATTACCTTGCTGGGGATCTGCAATTGAAAGGAAGATCAGGGAAGAATGGGCTGCGTAAGCAATCGTCTATGGAGACAAGTTGTATCGTGTGGATGGAGAGGAATAAAAGAGGAACATCTGAGTGATCTCGCGTGTGAAATTGAGAGCAAAAACAAAGAGGAAAAAAAAGAACTAGAGTGAGATAAAAATGAGTAAAGCTACAGGAATACTTCAAATTCTAGAGGAGCTGGTGCGCAGGAGGATGTCACCGTATTTGGTGCGCATAGTAGGAAGCTACCTGGAATCAAAGGAGTGTGGTTCTAATGAGTGCAGGGGTTTCACAAGGGTCGGTTTTTGGACCAATTCTGTTAAACATATATTATGAAGGGGTGCTGAGGACTATGCCCGAGGGGGTAAGACTTATAGGGTATGCGGACGACTTAGCAGTAGGCAGTAGTAGTTGTGGCTCGTTAGGAGAAGAACCTGAAGAAGAAAACAAATGAAAGCATAAGAAGAGTATGGGAATAGATGGTAAAGAACACACTCCCTTGGTGCCAGAGAAAATCAAGAGCGTGTTGCTTGCAGGGAGGAGACAGTTGCAGAAATTGACAATCTAGGTTGAGAAATCAACTCTGCAAGCCTCCAAAAGCCTGAGATACCTTAGAAGACAGTTTTAGAGAAACCTGCGAGTAACCGCTCAAGCAGAAAAAGCAGAAGCGGCGTCCGTTGTTCTCGCTGGTGAACCAAGAACAACCGTTCGGAAAATTTTTTGTACAGTGGTGTACTCCATAATGTTCAGTACAAAGATGCATGTTGTTGAGAGTGAGTTGTGCTTACTCCACAGTGTCAAATCAAGCCCTGCCTGTAGTCGCAAAAATTAGACCTATTGACTTGCTGGAAAAAGAAGGAATAAAGACATGGGAAAGAAGTAAAAGGAGAAGATGGAAGAGACAAAACCTACCTAGAAAGAGAGGAAAAAAAAGCGTGGACAAAAGAATTATTAATGGATGTGAGGAAGTGGCTTCGGCGTGAGCGCGGGGTGGTAGCTTAAGTGCTCACGAGGCAAAGATGTTTTAGAGAGTGTCTGGAAAGATTCAAAAGAGCAACGGTTGGGATGGAAAAGTGTAGAACACGTGAATTCCTGAGGCGATTGGAGAAATGGTGCAAAAAGTTTTGAGAGAGAAGAGAAAGAAAGGAAAGAAAGCAAAAAGAGGACAGATAGAAAGAAAAAGACATACTACTAAGTGGATTCCATCCGGTTCTTTTGGGTTGGGGGGGTGGTTTTTAGTAGGTAGAGATCTAACACGCTATTGGATGCGAGTCTGGCGGTGTCTTTAAAAGATTTTCTACCCCCATACTATAGGACAATCAGTTTTTATTTCTAAATTTCCAATTTCAATGTTTAACAAGAATTTTTCAGGTATAAGAATAATGGAATATTACCATTAATTGAAGGCAAACACGAAGGAGGTGACATAGTTTCTCCATCTTTAATTATAAAACATGCCAATCGTAATGACAGCGGCCTCTACCAATGCAATTTAGGAAACAGCATAGGATCTACAAAATCTGAATCCTCTATCACAGTAGACGTTTTATGTACATAATTCTTTTAAATATTCAATTTTCAATCAACTTTTTTTCGTAGATTCTCCCATTGTCGAGCTTTCTATCAAAACTTCTCATTCGTCACAAGTTTTTGAGGCAATAAATGCAACTTTGACATGCCGCGTTGTTTCCGGAAATCCTCAATCTCTGGACGTCGTCTATTGGTTTTTTGACAAAACTGCTCTTGCAAATCAGTACTCTTGTAGGAAATTTCAAGAAAACTGTGTACAAAATCCAGCAGTTTTGGAACTTACGGGCATTAATGATGCTTCTATTGGGAATTATACGTGTCAAGGGCAGAATGAAGCAGGATTTAGCACTCCATCGAAGCCAAAACAAATCTCTACATGTAAGTTTCTTAGGAACAGGGCTTTTCTATACTATTTTCACGATAAAGATGAAAGGGAAGTGAACGTGCGGTTTACGTGATCTTTCAACAAAATAGGCGTGTCTGTTCTTACAGGGTTGTATTCAAAAAAAGCACGTTTTTCAAAGCAAAACCGAACTATAACGGAAACGTACTACTCAGGCCCTGTCTCGTCAAGCAAGCTACGCTTTTTATGGTACAATATGTGGTCCTTGCATCCAATACTGTCTATAGCATGATCCCAACCATGTGATGATCATGCGTTGTGTTTTGTTTATTTCTACTTCATCTTGAACGTGAAAATACTATAGTTTCCGCTTGACCGACTCAAATGTGAAATTGTGTAAGCTGAATTTTGTAGATATTCAAGCGGTTCCAAAAATGTCATACTTGCCTAAGCCAGCCATCAAAAACAGGAACTTATCGATAGAATGTAAAGTAGAAAATTCAGAAGATGCAAGTTTTGATTGGTACCAAGGGGGGTATTTGCTGCCAAATGTTGCTACTTCAACATTGACCATTGACCACGTTTCGCTGGGATCTCGTACTACGTTCTCATGCGTTGGCAAAAAAGATAATATCTCTACTAAAAAAGCAGATATTTTTGTAGATGTAGAGGCCCCTCCCACTTTTATTTACCCTCTACCAACCTATCAGCAAGCGTTTTTGTCAGATCACAATGTAACTTTAACTTGCACCATCGAGTGTAATCCTCTATGCGCTATAAATTGGCTTGAAGATGGTACTATTATAGATTTTGGGAAAAATAGTACCACTTATCAAAGATTTGATAAAGTTTTACCGCCTGATCAGCTTCAAAATTTATTCGAATCAGTCGAGAGCACACTAGTGATGACAATAGACGAAAAAATAGCAAAAAAGTTCCGCCATTTTGCATTTTTGGAACTAAGTTGTGCAAGCAGTACCGACAAAAATGTGACATCAACTACTTTCCTAGAAATTGATTGTGAGTTTTGTAAACAATTATCAATTTTCTATACTTGGCCAAAATCTTTCAGATGGACCTTTAAATCTAACTGTATCCAGCACCGTTGTTGATGTTCTTGAAGGATCGAGTCCAGATTTTGTAATATGCAGTGGTTCCGGCCATCCAGATCTAACTTATGAATGGACCAAGAAAGATACAAAAGAATTGATTTTAGCTGGAAAAACTCTCATTTTGAGAGCACTTACAAGAAAAGAAGCTGGAATTTATACATGTGAAGCCTATAACCGTAGGGGCGTTGCCAACACAGATGTGTATGTCAACGTCTTGTGTAAGTTTCCACCCTTTTTTATACCATTTTTCAAAAAAATTCAGGCCAAGCAGAGTGCAAAAATCCACCATGAAACTCTGAACTCACCTCTGAAAACAGACTTGAATGCTTCAAATTTGATAGAACCACGCCTACTGGAGGAGAGTAGGCGTGGTTTTATCAAATTAGACCAGTTTCTCTTTATTTTGATTGGAGGAGAGAGGCTACTTTGAGATAACTCCTTACTGGTTGTAGATATTCCAAAAATTTTGCGCTTATGACAAGTTTCTGTTTCTCGCGCCTGCGTAACCGGAAAATTTTCCAAAAATATGGATAACTTATAAGCTTTTTTAGACTCACCTCAATGTACCATCGACTATGAAGAGTCAGGGCCCTCGTCACTCCTTATCTGTAGACCTGATGGAAATCCTAAGCAGTTTTCTTTTAATTGGACGGTTATAGCTAAAAAAAGTGACAATGAAACCACTGAAGATCTCATATTTTCGAATAAAGAAGATCAAAGTTTTTTGTTTTTAGAAAATGCGGCATCTTTGGAGAAAAATTACACTTGTTTTGTAAGGAATTCTGTAGCTGAAGGGAGCTGTAGTGCTGTTGCATCAGCTTTGAGTAAGAGTATATAATCGTAGTTCTAATACAATGATACATTTCTGTTCCAGAAAATCAAACAAAGAAAACTACTGGATTGAGTTATCTTTTCAATGTCGTTTCGGGAAAACATTGGTTGCCATTCTTCGGATGATTGAGACTTAATGTGTTAAAATTATATTTATCTACCTCTTCTTATATAACTAGTACATTAAGATATGCTACTATGGAATTAATAGTATATTACACTACAAGGGCAGAAAGTTGAAATTCCTGCACTGCGCAGTTCAGGGCTCTCAAATTTCTGCCCGTGTAGTGTATACTAGTTTTCTTGCTACTCCAGTCGACAGTACGTAGTGTCGGCTGCGATTCCACGGCAGAAAGTGCGCGCCATGATGCCCTCGGCTATTTACTCCCGCTCAAAGAAGGCGCGCGCATAGCTCTGCCAGTGCATGAAAAATACACTTTCTGCCGTGGAATCGCCACGTACTTTCGACTGGAGTAGCAAGAAAAAATATTTTGGATTGTTAATTTACAGCGCTTCCAAGCAAACATGAGCTCTGAAGAGGCGTCATACGATCTCTTCATAAACCTCAATAAATAAATAATTTTATTAACGTAAGCGACCCGGAAAAATAATTTTTTTTAATAATTTTGTGAGTAATTAAATAATAAACTTATTGAAAAATTAAATATAATTTTTTATTACAACGAAGTTACCGAGTGAGTAAGCAAAAAATATAGTGGCAAGACTGAGTAAGTTGGTAGTGCAATCTGTCAGTTGTCAATCGGCTTTAATTATAGGTTATGGCACAAAGTAAAGCAAAAGAATCGGTTTTGAATTTTTGTGTCATGAGGTATGGTAACTATGTTGCCAACTAAAGAACTCAAATACCTTACCAACGTAAAAAAATAATTTTTAATTATTAAAAGCCACTTGGTATTGACAAGAATGTCATTTAACTATTATTTGGGAAAATATTGTACACTCTACATTATATACATTTACACACCCATAAGCCAGGCAAAAGCTATCGAACCCATTCTTCGTCAGACTAAACTTCCACGTACTTTCGATTGGCCATCTGATCTATCAAGGTCTCCTTCTGTAGTGTACACCATGAGACAAGAAAATTAATTAACATACGTTATATTCCCACTAATTTTTTATAAAAAAAACTAAAATTATTGACAGTTTCAGTTGGCAAAACTTAGATTAGTGAGCCTGCCATATCTTATGGTTATCCCGTTTGTAGCAAAGATTAGAAAAAAACTGGTTATCTACTGAAAAAAAACTAAAATTTTCGTACCAAATCTGTTTATTATTAAAAAATACAAACATATAAAAAAACTAAATTAAGTAAATTGATTTAGATGCCAAACTTTCTCGCAAGAATCAAAGAAAAAAGTCAAATTTTTGTATTGAAATAGAATAAATAAAATGGTAACAATTTAAAAAAGTATATTGGATCTTTGATTTATCTTGCGATGAAAAAACTCTAATTATTATTAAAATTGAGTAAATAATAATTAGCAGTAAAAAACAAATGAAGATAAGATCTTATTTTTTGGAGGAAGATTTCACAGGAACCGACCTGCAAAAAATACACAAAATTTTAATACACAATTTATAAGCTTTTTTCGAATTTTAGTGTTTAATAAGCTTTTTAAAGTTTTAAATTTAGGGAATTTTACTATAGAAGCACTGGTGCTCTTATTGATATGTTCTCAAAGGTTGGTATACATGACTGCCAAAAAAACATTCACGTCAAATGTCAATATCATTGTTTTCCAATTTTTATTTTCCCTGGTATCTTCATCTTTGAAAAAAAAATACGAATTGATAAGCAGAGCTGCCAAAAATGGTAAAAATGGTGATTTTTAGTAGAGCTTATTTGTTTTCTCTTGGCGGCTGTGACGTCACTAATCTGCGCGAACATTGACAGCTGATGGAATAAGTGAGCGCTGAAAACATTAGACTATCTTTTAAACCGCTCAAAATTAAATTAATGTAATTTATGTAATCTAAATTAAATTACTGTGCTAATATGCTGTAAATATTGAGGTTGTTCTATTTATATTAAAGCAAGCAAGCAAAGTAAAAAAATTAAGATTTAGCTGACGTTTTTAGTTTAGTTAGTAATAGCAAAGAACTACCAATTACAGTTTCTGCGCATGAACACGTGACCCGCCAACAGAAAACAAATAAGCTCTAGCTTTTGACTTTCTGCTGTTACCAACCGCTAGCAACAAAATGTCTTAAAAATTTACTTATTTTATCAAAAATCAAATTTGAATGCGACTTGTTTTCTACCCTGCATAGAGTTGTTATTGTATTTCTTACTTGTAACAAGGGTGCTGCTTATTCCAAGATACCTGGCTTTCCAATGGACAAGCAAAAGTAATCTCTACTGGGGATCCATTGCTCGGCAAATCGGCAACAACTAAAAATGATTTTATCTATAATACACCTTATGTCATCAAAATTATAGCTCTACCTTTCTCCATAATTTGCAAAGCTGCACTAGCAGCAAAACAGCTGTCAAATTTTATAAAAGCAAAATGGTTCCTTTTGTAGAAACTTATTACATCAGTTTTGCTCAAGGAACCTTTAATAGCGTCCCACAAGCCCTGGTCGGAGAGTAAGGGATGTAGATTCCTCATGAAGAGATTTGTGGCCTTAAATGAAATTAATAATGTAGTCAAATTTGATGTAGAATCAGATACATTAGTTTAACTAAAGAAAGCTCAAAACTGATAATTATTGACAGATACGTTATTATAATAAACTCTCTCTCTCTGTGTAGCACTGCAGCCCAGGGTAGGTTCTGGATGCTTCCCCTATTTGCCTCCATTTTGTCCGATTTTGTTGTATCTCTTGCCACGTGTCAAGGTTGACTCTCAGGATTGAGAGATCTTTTCAGATCTTAGCTCTCCATCTTAGTTTTGGTCTGCCTAGTAACCTTCTTCCTAGTACCAATTTTATTAGCCTTATCATAATAACCTCTCTCTCTCTCTCTCTTGGTGTAGCACTACAGCCCAGGGTAAGTGTTCTAGCTGCCTGCCCAATTTCCTCCATCTTGTCCGGTTTTGTGGTATCTCTTGCCACGTGTCAAGGTTGACTCTCAGGATCGAGATATCTTTAGAGATCTTAGCTCTCCATCTTAGTTCTGGTCTGTCTAGTGACCTTCTTCCTAGTACCGATTTTATTAGCCGTATTATACTAAACTCTCTCTCTCTCTCCCTCTGTGTAGCACTACAGCCCAAGGTAGGTGCTGGATGCCTCCCCTATTTGTCTCCATTTTGTCCGGTTTTGTGGTATCTCTTGCCACGTGTCAAAGTTGACTCCCAGGATGAAGAGATCCTTTCGAATGTTATCTCTCCATCTTAGTTTTGGTCTGCCTAGTGAGCGTCTTTCTAGTACCAATTTTATTAGCCTTTTTATAATAAACTCTCTCTCTCTTTTTCTCTGTAGAACTACAGCCCAGGGTAGGTTCTGGCTGCTTTCTCTATTTGGCTCCATCTCATCCAGTTTTGTGGTATCTCTTGCCACGTGTCTAGGTTGACTCCCAGGATTAGCCTTGTATTCCGGCTTCTCTATACGTGCCCTGCTCATTGTAGTCTACTCGCTTTGATCTCTTGAATGATGTTCGGGCTACTCAACATCATCATCTTTCTTCTGTAATGCAACTTCCCTATAGAATGTTCGCGTTTCCTCTTGCTGATGTTGCGCATGTAGTTCTAGGATTTTTCCCGTTGCTGCTGTTTTCTTTCTCATTCTGTTGTTCAAAATCGGTTCCTCAGTGCTCTCTATATCTGGAATTCACCTGTTCTGTGGTGTTTTGGAACATTCTAGTCTCGCTGCAGCTTTGGTTATCAAACTAGGGTTTGCGGTTTTTGTTTAGGTTTAACCCCAAGAATAAGTTCTCTTAAGTAGTCTCCACAACGTTTCCACAGTCTCTATTGTAAGGTCACCTGCGATCTTCTCTTCAATCCTTTTCTCAGATCTTTTTTCCATATCCAGGCATTTTAGTATATTGATGTTCACATGGCGTTCCGTATTAGTTCTTATATTCTTTTGTTAACTAGTAGTCCGCGACAGCCTCTGCTCTTCTCTTGTTTCTGATCTTGTTTCCGACGTCTATCACACTGTTGCTGTGTCTAGAGTCTACTAGAATGCGGTCTATTTGATTTCTAGTATAGCTATCATTATTTTCCTTGTGTGGTAAGACAGTAGAATCCAAACTCAGACCATTTGAGTCACTAGCCTGTTTTCGTTATCGTTTGAGAGGGCATATAGGCTGAGTTGTTCTATGACAGGTTGCGCTGTGAGTTTTTTTCACATTTTGGCGTTGTAGTCTCGTAAGATCAATAGTACATCTTGCCCTGGTGTTCCTGTGGCTAATTGCCTACTCTAGAGAGTCATAAAAAGCATCTTCTGTGTCTTCTTCCGCTTCTTCTGTTAGTGCAAGTGAACTACTTACATTAAATTGGTTCAGTCTTTTTATGTCTTATCATTATCAGCTTATTACTATTCCTTTATTTACCTGTGCCATTTCCAAAGGTGTCAAAATGGGTTCTGGCTTTGCCCATTCCACAAAGACCTTATAATAGCCAAAAAGATGTTGACCTTTGAACCTTTTGCGAGCAATTGTCGCCGCAGTATTGTTTTCAAACTCTATGAAAGCAAATCCGCGATTAATAGCCGGGTTTTTGAAAGAAGAGTAGACTATGACGTTTTTGACGGTTGGAAGATCCATTTTTTGCAGTTCTTCCAAAATGTCGGCTTGGAACACGTTCCTGAAAACCAATTTATGTAAAATAGCAAAAAAGAAAAAAAAATGTTAAATAGAAAATGGTTAGGATAAGAACAAAAAGGTCCAAATTTAAAATACTGCAGAAATGTTAAAAAAAACAAAAAAAGAAAGAAAGACCAGAATTATAAAATGTATAAAACAATAGCCAAAATATAAAAAAAAAAAATAAAAACAAGCTACTTGCAAGATTTAGATCTGAAAATAAAGAAAGAGATAACAAAAATAAAATAAAATTAGAGAAAGCGATCAAAATAGTTTGCATGCTTGAAACATTGCAACAATCGAAACTCAAATGTCGCAAGATTTGTACCTGCTATCTCCAAAATATGTTTATTAATTAGTGAAAAAATTTAGAGCTAAATTGCAATTGTTGTGTTTTTAATGTAAAAACTTTTTTAATTTATTGAAAATAAAGCAAAATTTGTGACTATAGACTATTTTTTATTAAAAACGGTTTTAATGTTGGCAGCGCCAATTGAAAGTAAATGTCAAAAGCGTCTGACATTTACTTTTAAATGGCTGTTTGACAAAGTGCTTATAAAAAAAATTGACTTTAATTAACGTTTATCTTTTGATTTTGACAAGTTTAAATTTTGTTTAAAATAAAATAAAATTAGAAAAAGCGATCAAAATATTTTGCATGTCTTTAATTGAAACATTGCAACAATCGAAATTCAAATGTCGCAAGATTTGTACTTGTTATCACCAAAATATATTTATTAATTAGTGAAGGAAGTTAGTGCTAAATTGCAATTGTTGTGTTTCTAATGTAAAAACTTTTTTAATTTATTGAAAATAAAGCAAGACTTGTGACTATAGACTATTTTGTATTAAAAACAGTTTTAATGTTGGCAGCGCCAATTGAAAGTAAACGTCAAAAGCGTCAATGGCTGTTTGACAAATGCTTATAAAAAAATTTACTTTAATTAACGTGTATCTTTTGTTTTTGACAAGTTTAAATTTTGCGACATTTGAATTTTGATTGCTTTGACGTCTCAATCCAAAATAACGAACGCCTTCCCTAATCTGACAACTACTCACTGTTTATATTTACTTTAAATAGAAAAAAACATAGTTTTTTTTTTAAAAAACAACAAATTTTCGAATAGAAGGCTTTTTTTTATCTGGCTTAATTAAATCCAAAATTTTTTGAAAAATAAATAAGGTAACAAAAAATTATAAAAGTATAGTCGTCCAAGAACTACTTTGTTTTATGACAGTGCAATAACAATTGATTTAAAGGTAGCAAGCTGTGAACAAATCTGTCATAAATCACCTTTCAATTGTTTTTTTGACTAACAAAATACCGGACCTCTGGTGGTACTTTTATTTATGACCTGATAATAGTTAGCGCCTTATTGTGAATACTATTGACTTCTAGACAATAAACGTCTTTAAAAAAATAATTTTTAAAACGACTGTAAAGGGTGAGTTTTTAAGGGTAAAAAACAGTTAAAAAAATAATAGAAAGATGAAACCAATTGGAAAGGAAAGAGAATAGAACAAAAAAAAAAACTAAGAGAAGCGAACTAGTTTGTTCTTATGACAGTGCAATAACAATTGATTTTAAGATAGCAAGCTGTGAACCAATCTGTCATAAATCAGATTTCAATTGTTTTTTTGACTAACAAAATACGGTTCTGTATAAAACAAAACTTCTGGTGAAACTTTTATTTATGACCTAATAGTCATAAGTCACTATTAACACACTAAAACAAAATACTTTTTGGACTACTATACACTTACCTTGGAATATTGGCAATGTACAATCGGCGATTGTCTATCGATATTTCAACCCTTAACCGCTGTAGCTTAGGGGTGTGCTGGATTGGCCAATCATCATAGAGTTCCACCGCCTTGTAGGCCTCCATAACCGAAAGGAATCTTATAAAGCCAAATTTTCGAGTAGCCCCCGAATAGTCCATCATTATTCGAATTTTGTACACATTTCCAGCCTTTGAAAACAACGCCATCAATTTGTCCTCAAAGACATTTCCCGGAATATTCCTTACTATTACTTCAGATCCCCTAGGAGGCTCTGGAACATGGGGTTCGGGGCAAAATATGCGTTGCCCATTTATAGAAACCACTTTGAACGACATTTTAAGTAGCGTGGACACTTCTGGAAATCACCAAAAATACTGAAGACGATCAGGAGATTTAATTTATTCGAGATTGAGGCAAAATCAACCAATCAGATCATTTGGCGGCTCTTCTGATGTTGCCGCCAACTTTCCGTGGCGGCGTGATATGTGGAGGCTGGTACCAGCAGCATCTGTCGAAAGTGCGGCAAGGGGATGTAGAGATTCCCGCCAAAACTAAGCTAATTTTCTTAAAAAATTTAAAATTTATTGTTAAAAAAAATAATAATATTTATGTTTTGCCAGTTTAGCTAAGATTAAAGCCAAAAAATTGGTGAAATAATTAATTATCAATATTATAGCAGCTTTTTCCAGTGCCGTAGGTAGTAGCTTTTAAACCAGAGACATTAGCATGTCCTTGACTAAAAGATTGAAACAATCGAAATGTAAATGTCACAAAATTTGTAGCTGTACTCCAGTGCCGTAGGTACTATCTTTTCAGCCAAGAACGTCGAATAGTCTTAAATTAAAGAAAAAGACAAAAATTTTAAATTGAGATAACGTAGAGTTAAGAGTCAAAAAAACTAAAATCAAAATAAAAAACTATTTCTAACGTCATTTTTTGAAAATTGCTCATTATGCGCATCACATTTGATATAAAAACTACTTTTCGTTCCCAATGCATCAAAAATCGTTTTCCCCGCACTGCGGTGGAATCTTACTTTGCTGCCGAAACTAGGGAAAAATCTTTAAAACGATGCTTTTTTATTTCAATAAAACCATAGAAACTGAAGAATAAAGCCATTTTAAAACGCTGCAAGCAAAAAATAAGTAAAAAACTAAATAATTTATTATTAAGAGTTTAGAAAGTTTTTATTAGTATTTTATGTTATGAAAATTTGTACTAGAAGTGCCCGTGTGGGAAGTTTCACTTTCCGAACTCGGTAGGTAAATAACTATTTGAGAATCAAATACTAAATTTACTATTACTTTAATGTAATATTTTACTAAGCAGAAATGCCATTTTAACCCTGTGGCAAAAAAAAGAGTGTTGTAGGTTTATGGTGTTTATCTTTGCATCTGTAGATCTGTGTATCTATCTTTTGTCTGTCGTCTTGTAGCTACTAAACGGCTGAACCCTTTTGATTTCGTATCAAACTTTTGTCACAAATCTCTTATTTTAAATGTAAAAAACATTCTAACTATAAAATAATACTAAAAAATTAGCCAAAAATTGCAAAATTATGAAATATTTCTCCAAATTTTTACCATTTGTAGTGACAATCGGAAGTTTATTAAATTTTTAATAAATTTGCTACACTAATATGTCGTTTTATTTCGATTAAAGAGCTAAAAATAGCTTTTAACCCTTAATTTAATTTGTGATAAAATCGTATAAAGTTGTATTTAACACGATTATCCAACGTCAACTCAAAGAATCCTTATAAGCAAGTTTAATGCTGCAAAAGCTACTTTTCTAAATTCGAGACGCTTACTACAATTTTAGAATTAAAAAACAAAAATTTTAATATATATTTATTATCTGCAATTGTTTATCTAATAAATATTTTATTTATGTAATATGTAAGAAATCATTTTCTTAATTTAAATTTTAATTAAAGCCCAGGTCTATGAAAAACCACAATGTGGTCATCATCAGGAGATAATTAAACCTGATGATGACCACATTGTAGCCGAAACAGCTCTCGAGATATAATAAACAAACTTTTTAGCAAGTGGTAAAAGTGTGTGAATAGCTCATTGTGCCAAAGGTTCTACCAAACTAAGCTCATAAAAAAGTGTAAATTTTTATACTTTTTTCTAAATAATTTAGTAAAAAATTGTAAAAAATAGGAATAGCAGGAAAGAAAAATAGCAATAACTAAAATTAGCGTAAAAAGAAAAAAAAGAAGGAATTGAAAAAGAGATAAAAAAAGTAGTAAAAGATAAGAAAAAAGTGTTAGAGGGACTTAGAAGCGAAAAAAAAATTATGACATATAAAAAAAATTGACATAAAAAGAAAAAATACACAATTAAAATAACAAAAACCTAAAACTGCAAATTAAAAAAAAAATAGAGAGAAAAAAAACAATAAAGAAGACACAAGCAAATGTACAACAAAAACAAAAAAAAACTAACGAAATAAAAACAAAACTAAAGTACAAAAAGTGCAAGAAAAAGAGAGCAACGGCAAAAAAAAATATTTTAAATAAAAAAATATTTAGATATTTTTTTCACCACATAAAATTTAAAAATTCTTAAAAAATTACCTAAGCTTAATTAAAACTTTCTGAATTGAAATCTGTTATTGGTTTTTTCTAGGAATTTTTGTTTGTTTGTTTTTCAAAATAATTTTTTTTTGTCAATTTTTTCTTCTGATATATAAGAAAATAAAACCGTTCCGGATAGCTAATAAAATAAAGAATCCAAATCTGCCTTGCTTTTGAATTTCACAATTTTTCATTTTTTTGTTATATATTTTTTTTATTTTCTTACAGTTTTTTTTTACTGCTTTCTTCAATTTTTGTTTTGTTTTTTGTTTTTTCTTGTGTAGTTGTTGAATTATTTATTTACCGCTTAGATAAAGGTAACAACCAATAAATTTAACTAATAGCAGTTAAACAAAAAGTATATTATTTATTGCAGTTGATTAATAAAAATTATTATTTAGATATAATTATGTCTTAACTTAAATAAATTAGTTTTTTTTTTTGAACAATTATTTGTACTTGAATATTCATATTTTCAACAATGCTTTAACATTATTTTTTTTATTGTTGGTAGAAACCAGATTAATATTTTAATCAAATGCGTTTCAGACAAGAGACGCTAATGTGATAACTTGGTTGTTCAATCAGCGATACTCTTTTATTTTAAAATTATTATTCCAGTCAATATAAACATTTAAATAAAATAAGTTAAAAGTTGCAATTTTTTTTATTAAACGTTGAAAAAAGGAAGTTTAAATCTCGTAGCCGCCATCTTTATTTAAAGATTAATTTTTTTGTTTTTCTAAGATAACTGGCTAATTTACAACTTTAGAGCAAAAATAGCGTATTTTAAAGTTGTTGTAAATTCAATTTTCTACAAGTTTAATCATAATTATTTGTACGCTATAATTAATATTTACAGAGTTATACTGTCATGTTTAAAATACAATTTTTTGTAAAATAAATTACATAATAACTCTGGAAATATTAATTTTAGCGTAAAAATAATTATAACTAAACTTGTAGTAAATTAAATTTACAACAACTTCATAAAACGTTATTTTTGCTCTAAAGTTGTAAATTAGCGAGTTATTTTAGAAAAACAAAAAAATTAAATTTTAAATTAAAATGGCGGCGCGATTGTTTTAAAAATCAAAATTTAAACTACCAAAAATCTTTCCCCCAAAGTTAAAAAAAAGATTTAAACTACCAAAAACCTCTTCCCCGATGTCGATTTTTGGTTTAAAATTTTTTTTATTTAAAGCTATTTTTATGCCTATTTCGACGAGACTATAAGTGTAATGTGGCTCATTATATAGAAAATTGAATACTATACTTTATCTTTGACTGAATTATTTAAATTTGAGAATGTTTTTTTAGTTTTGTCAAAAAAAACTGTCATTTTCTTGAAGGGAATTGTCTGTCAAATTATTAATAATAATTTCTTTTTTTTGAACAATCATTCGCACTTGAATATTCATATTTTTAACAATGCTTTGACTTTATTTTTTTATTTTTTTGTAGAAGCCAGAGTGAATATTATAGACAAATGCGTTTCAGACAAAAGACGCTAATGTGATAACTTGGTTGTTCAATCAGCGATACTCTTTTATTTTAAAATTATTATTCCAGTCAATATAAACATTTAATTGAAATAAGTTGAAAGTTGCAATTTTTTTTATTAAACGTTGAAAAAAGGAAGTTTAAATCTCGTAGCCGCCATCTTTATTTAAAGATTAATTTTTTTGTTTTTCTAAAATAACTCGCTAATTTACAACTTTAGAGCAAAAATAGCGTTTTTTAAAGTTGTTGTAAATTCAATTTCCTACAAGTTTAATAATAATTATTTTTACGCTATAATTAATATTTACAGAGTTATACTGTCATGTTTAAAATACAATTTTTTGTAAAATAAATTACATAATAACTCTGGAAATATCAACTCTAGCGTAAAAATGATAATCACCAAACTTGTAGGAAATTAAATTTACAACAACTTTATAGAACGCCATTTTTGCTCTAAAGTTGTAAATTAGCGAGTTATTTTAGAAAAACAAAAAAATTAGACTTTAAATCAAAATGGCGGCGCGATTGAATACTATACTCTATCTTTGACTAAATTATTTAAATTTGAGAATGTTTTTTTTAGTTTTGTCAAAAAAAGCTGTCATTTTCTTGAAGGGAATTGTCTGTCAAATTATTAATAATAATTTTTTTTTTAAATATTATTTATATTAGATTATTTGCCCATGGTTACTATTATTTCTTGGGTTATAGTCCTAACCCAATTGACCATTGACCACTGTGTATAATAATTATTATGCCTCGGTAGTTTCAGAATGATGGTGGTTCGTAAAACTTTTAAAATAGAAACGCGAGACAGTTTGCCGTTGAACTTCAAGTGAATAAGGTGGTTAGAGCTTTTTTCAAAAATAAAATCTAAATGGAACGTTAGACCACACTTTTTGGAAATTGTGCGATTAATTAATTAATTAAAAATTAATTTTTCAAATTACAAAGTACTTAATCGAATTAAATTATAAAATTAGTGCTGTGGACAAATGGATAGGATTATTCTATTTTTCATTTCGTTTTATTTAGGTAAGTGCTCAGTTCTAATTAAATAATATTTGTAAAAGCGCCGTTTATAAATAACTTTCTTGTGTCAACATTGTTATTGAATTAGAGACCGGAATTAGAAGTTTACAAGGCCCTGATTTATAATTAATTGGCGAAAATTGGAATTGCGATACACAGATCGGCCGACCTATTTTTCTATTTTTGTTTATCTATCAGAGAACATTTACGTTTTCAAAACGTTATTTATTATTATTCAAACTTGGCAGCGCTTATAGATACGCTTCTTGCGTAATGGCTTTATCTGAATTAATCCCAAAAATATATTTTTAGGAAAATATAATATTAATAATTTTTATTTTATTCATTTCTGTCAAATTCAAAATGATCATCAGCAGCTAATTTTTATATAATATTACATTTTTATAAAAATATAACGATTATTTAATAATCGTTATATTTATTAGGTATATAACGTTTTAAAGTAATTATAAATAGACTTTTAAATATAACGCTTTTTGCTATAACCGTTATATAGCAATATTACAGAAAAATATAACGTTTACTTTAAAGTTTATTTAATATTAACTTTATCTTTAAAAATTACGGAAAAATTTAACGTTTACTTTAACGATTATTCTGTAATCGTTATATTTATTTAATATTAACTTAAAAAAATGTAAATAGAATTTAAATATAGCTTGATTTGCTATAAGCTTAACGTTTTTTATTATAAACGTTATATAGTAACATTACAGAAAAATATAACGTTTATTTAACGATTATTCTGTAATCGTTATATTTATTATATAACGTTTCAACGTAATAATAACATTAACTTTATTCAATTAAAGTTCAATGATGCATCAAAACATATTTGCACTGCAAACAAAGCCAAAAAATTTACTTTTAACATTTCCACTACTACATTTTCTCACCATTGCAACTTCTTGACAACTTTTTCATAAATTTATTTGTTTAGTTTACAAGATTATAACGTTTATTAAACAATTATTTAATAATCGTTATATTTATTAAATATATAACGTTTCAAAGTAATTATAAATAGACTTTTAAATATAACTTGATTTGTTTATAAACTTAACGCTTTTGTTATAAACGTTATATAGCAATATTACAGAAAAATATAACGTTTATTTTGACGATTATTCAGTTATTTAATATTAACTTTAACTTTAAAAATCATAAATTGAATTTAAATATAGCTGGATTTGCTATAAGCTTAACGTTTTTTATTATAAACGTTATATAGTAATATTACAGAAAAATATAACGTTTATTTAACGATTATTCTATAATCGTTATATTTATTATATATCGTTTTAACGTAATAATAACATTAACTTTATTTAATTAAAGCTCAATAATGCATCCAAACACATTCCCACTATTGCAACTTCTAGACAACTTATTCATAAATTTATTTGTTTAGTTTACAAAATTATAACGTTTATTTAACGATTATTTAATAATCGTTATATTTATCAGGTATATAACGTTTTAAAGTAATTATAAACAAACTTTTAAATATAACTGGATTTGCTTATAAACTTAACGCTTTTTGTTATAAACGTTATATAGCAATATTACAGAAAAATATAACGTCCACTTTAACGATTATTCAGTTATTTAATATTAACTTTAACTTTAAAAATTATAAAAAGAATTTAAATATAGCTGGATTTGCAATAAGCTTAACGTTTTTTATTATAAACGTTATATAGTAATATTACAAAAAAATATAACGTTTACTTTAACGATTATTCTATAATCGTTATATTTATTATATAACGTTTCAACGTAATAATAACGTTAACTTTATATAATTAAAACTCAAAACATACTTGCACTGCAAACAAAGCCAAAAAATTCACTTTTAACATCCCCACTACTACATTTCCCCACCACTACAACCCCCCACTACCACATCTTCCTACCATTGCAACTTCTAGACAAATTATTTCTAAATTTATTTATTTAGTTTACAAAATTATTTATATTTTTTTAAGAAAAATCAAAGTTTCATTTTTTCAAAGTCTCTTCAGTTTAGGCTAGCCAACTCCTTCTCGAAACTTATGGCTTCTCAGGTGGGAGATGCCATTTTGACTTTATTCAAAAAAACGAAAACTATGAAAAAAAAAGAATTTTTGAAAATCTGTTTCAGGCGACTTTTTTAAATAAGCAAAAGACAAAGAAAAGTCTCTATTTAAACGTATTTTTTGTGTTTCACTTTTTTGGCCCTGACATCAAAAAATTAATAAAAAATTGCAAAAATCATTTTAACATAATTAATTATTTATTTATCTATTCAACTATTTGAAACAATTCAAGCAAAAAACAAATTTTTTTAAACAAGTTTTTTTCAAATCTTATTGTCATTATTATTATTATTATTTATGGCGTCATAAACAAATATTATATAAGAATTGATGTTTGTCATTTGGAGTGATTTACGTAGAATCCTGGTTTCTCAACTTTGAAGTAAGAAACTTTTAATTCTACTAGATGTCGCTATTTTTACCATATTACAGATATAATGGGCACTTGGATAAATATAAAACCAAAATTGTTACTGCAAATTCAATCAAATAAGAATCGGTTGTGACTTGCTGAAGAGCTTCAATAAAAGCGAAACATGTCTGCGGATCTAGTTTGAATAAATTTGCTTTGACTTCATTTCTACTCTATATAAACAGCAACAGTTTTAGATTGTATTTCAAATCTGCCAAAACTACCTATCCAAAGCAAGCAATAAAACGTAGACAGTATCTGACTGCGCTGTTGGACTAGTCAACTGAGTCATTATCTGAGCCCCAGTAGACAAATTGTGAGTTAAATTTTTTGATTTAATTTTTAAAAGTCTTCAGCGACCTATCGCAATTCCTTCCAGCTGTTCTGGTTCAATAATCCTACAGCCATCTGTTGCGTCAGTTTTTCCGTTGTCTTTTGCAGCAGTCGAGCGACCCTTGGTGAACGTGCCAGGAAGGGCAGCTCTTACACCTTCCGGTTTGGTGCCCATCAGACCATGGATTACAAACCAACAGCACGCGCCACCGGAAAGACGATCCATTATGAGAGATATTATTCATTTATTCCGCCTATTCTCTTGAATAAGTTGCATAAAAGTGCAATTTTATAATAAATAAACAATATGGAAGCAGGAAATTAGAAGCCACTAAAATACTCACTAATCACAGCTATGAAAGATTTTTACAAAACGGCTAGTTTGTAAAATTAAAGCTGTTAAGTCAAACGAGAATTAGCTCGGACAGCTGTAATGTTGAAGACGATCGCCATAAACTACTTGAAAAAGTTAACAGTTTTGAGATAGGGTTCAAATATTTAATAAAACGTATCAGTGATTATATTTTATTTGGGAGTTCGCTTTAGGTAAAACTAAAAAAACTAAATTGTTAAGAATTTATAATTGACCTAAGGATTTTACAACGGCTCACACTTTTCTGTAATTTATTAAATTTTAAACCTCTAATAGTATTATCTATTTTTTTTATAAATTTTAATGTATAAAGTAATTTTTTTACATTTTTTTTAGCTTTTTCTTGTTTTTTCTTATTTTGTTGTTGATTCTGTACCTATTGCTATTTATTTTTCTGGTGTTGTTTAACAATATTTTGCATTTTTTATAAACGTTTTTTTGTTTTTTCTTTCTATATAGATTAGTGTGTTTATTGACCGCTTTTTTTTCTATATTTTGTGTTTTCTTAGCTTCTCTACATGTCACAAATAATACATTAAAATTAATAACACTATTAAACAAAACACAAATAAAAGTTATTTAAAAAATGCAAGAGAAAATAATACATTAGTTGTATAAAAGATGAGATAAACATTTATAATATTTTTTAGACTTTTTGTAAAAATGTTGAAAAATGGTGGATGCGCCAAATATTTTTTTATAAAAAGATATATTTCTAATTTTTTTCTAAATTTTAATGTATAAAGCAATATTTTTAGCTTTTCTTTGTTTTTTCTCATTTTGTTGTTGATTCTGTACCTATTGCTGTTTATTTTTCTAGTGTTGTTTAACAATATTTTGCATTTTTCATAAAAATTTTTTTGTTTTTTTTTTTTATATAGAGTAGTGTGTTTATTGACTGCTTTTTTTTCTATTTTTTTGTTTTTTTCTTAGCTTCTCTACATGTCACAAATAAAACATTACAATTAATAACACTATTAAACAAAACATAAATAAAACTTATTTAGATGAGATAAACATTTATAATATTTTATGGACTTTTTGTAAAAATGTTAAAAAATAGTGGGTGCGCTAAATATTTTTTTATAAAAAAATATATTTTAAATTTTTTTCTAAATTTTAATGTATAAAGTAATTTTTTTAGCTTTTTGACTATTTTTCTGTTGTTGTTTAACAAAATTTTGCATTTTTTTTGTTTTTTTTTTCTCTATAGATTAGTGTGTTTATTTACTGCTTTTTTTTCTATTTTTTTGTTTTTTTCTTAGCTTCTCTACATGTCACAAATAAAACATTACAATTAATAACACTATTAAACAAAACATAAATAAAACTTATTTAGATGAGATAAGCATTTATAATATTTTATAGATTTTTTGTAAAAATGTTGAAAAATGGTGGATGCGCCAAATGTTTTTTTATAAAAAGATAAATTCCTAATTTTTTTCTACATTTTAATGTATAACGTGATTTTTTTAGCTTTTTTTAGTGTTTTTTCATTTTGTTGTTGATTCTATACCTATTGCTATTTATTTTTCTGGTGTTGTTTAACAATATTTTGCATTTTTTATAAACATTTTTTTGTTTTTTCTTTCTCTATAGATTAGTGTGTTTATTGACTGCTTTTTTTTTCTATTTTTTTGTTTTTTTCTTAGCTTCTCTATGTCACAAATAATACATTAAAATTCATAACACTATTAAACAAAACATAAATAAAAGTTATTTAAAAAATGCAAGAGAAAATGATACAACAAACAAACAATTCTAATATTTTATAGGCTTTTTGTAAAAATGTTGAAAAATGGTGGATGCGCTAAATATTTTTTTATAAAAAGATATATTTCTAATTTTTTTCTAAATTTTAATGTATTAAGCAATATTTTTAGCTTTTCTTTGTTTTTTCTCATTTTGTTGTTGATTCTGTACCTATTGCTGTTTATTTTTCTAGTGTTGTTTAACAATATTTTGCATTTTTCATAAACATTTTTTTGTTTTTTCTTTCTATATAGATTAGTGTGTTTATTGACTGCTTTTTTTTCTATTTTTTTGTTTTTTTCTTAGCTTCTCTACATGTCACAAATAAAACATTACAATTAATAACACTATTAAACAAAACATAAATAAAACTTATTTAGATGAGATAAACATTTATAATATTTTATGGACTTTTTGTAAAAATGTTAAAAAATAGTGGGTGCGCTAAATATTTTTTTATAAAAAAATATATTTTTAATTTTTTTCTAAATTTTAATGTATAAAGTAATTTTTTTAGCTTTTTGACTATTTTTCTGTTGTTGTTTAACAAAATTTTGCATTTTTTTTTTAATTTTTTTTGTTTTTTTTTTCTCTATAGATTAGTGTGTTTATTTACTGCTTTTTTTTCTATTTTTTTGTTTTTTTCTTAGCTTCTCTACATGTCACAAATAAAACATTACAATTAATAACACTATTAAACAAAACATAAATAAAACTTATTTAGATGAGATAAGCATTTATAATATTTTATAGATTTTTTGTAAAAATGTTGAAAAATGGTGGATGCGCCAAATGTTTTTTTATAAAAAGATAAATTCCTAATTTTTTTCTACATTTTAATGTATAACGTGATTTTTTTAGCTTTTTTTTAGTGTTTTTTCATTTTGTTGTTGATTCTATACCTATTGCTATTTATTTTTCTGGTGTTGTTTAACAATATTTTGCATTTTTTATAAACATTTTTTTGTTTTTTCTTTCTCTATAGATTAGTGTGTTTATTGACCGCTTTTTTTTCTATATTATGTTTTTTTCTTAGCTTCTCTACATGTCACAAATAATACATTAAAATTAATAACACTATTAAACAAAACACAAATAAAAGTTATTTAAAAAATGCAAGAGAAAATAATACATTAGTTGTATACAAGATGAGATAAACATTTACAATATTTTTTAGACTTTTTGTAAAAATGTTGAAAAATGGTGGATGCGCCAAATATTTTTTTATAAAAAGATATATTTTTATTTTTTTTCTAAATTTTAATGTATAAAGCAATATTTTTGGCTTTTCTTTGTTTTTTCTCATTTTGTTGTTGATTCTGTACCTATTGCTATTTATTTTTCTAGTGTTGTTTAACAATATTTTGCATTTTTCATAAAAATTTTTTTGTTTTTTTTTTTATATAGAGTAGTGTGTTTATTGACTGCTTTTTTTTCTATTTTTTTGTTTTTTTCTTAGCTTCTCTACATGTCACAAATAAAACATTACAATTAATAACACTATTAAACAAAACATAAATAAAACTTATTTAGATGAGATAAACATTTATAATATTTTATGGACTTTTTGTAAAAATGTTAAAAAATAGTGGGTGCGCTAAATATTTTTTTATAAAAAAATATATTTTTAATTTTTTTCTAAATTTTAATGTATAAAGTAATTTTTTTAGCTTTTTGACTATTTTTCTGTTGTTGTTTAACAAAATTTTGCATTTTTTTTGTTTTTTTTTTCTCTATAGATTAGTGTGTTTATTTACTGCTTTTTTTTCTATTTTTTTGTTTTTTTCTTAGCTTCTCTACATGTCACAAATAAAACATTACAATTAATAACACTATTAAACAAAACATAAATAAAACTTATTTAGATGAGATAAGCATTTATAATATTTTATAGATTTTTTGTAAAAATGTTGAAAAATGGTGGATGCGCCAAATGTTTTTTTATAAAAAGATAAATTCCTAATTTTTTTCTACATTTTAATGTATAACGTGATTTTTTTAGCTTTTTTTAGTGTTTTTTCATTTTGTTGTTGATTCTATACCTATTGCTATTTATTTTTCTGGTGTTGTTTAACAATATTTTGCATTTTTTATAAACATTTTTTTGTTTTTTCTTTCTCTATAGATTAGTGTGTTTATTGACCGCTTTTTTTTCTATCTTATGTTTTTTTCTTAGCTTCTCTACATGTCACAAATAATACATTAAAATTAATAACACTATTAAACAAAACACAAATAAAAGTTATTTAAAAAATGCAAGAGAAAATAATACATTAGTTGTATACAAGATGAGATAAACATTTACAATATTTTTTAGACTTTTTGTAAAAATGTTGAAAAATGGTGGATGCGCCAAATATTTTTTTATAAAAAGATATATTTTTATTTTTTTTCTAAATTTTAATGTATAAAGCAATATTTTTGGCTTTTCTTTGTTTTTTCTCATTTTGTTGTTGTTTTGTACCTATTGCTATTTATTTTTCTAGTGTTGTTTAACAATATTTTGCATTTTTTATGAACATATTTTTGTTTTTTCTTTCTCTATAGATTAGTGTGTTTATTGACTGCTTTTTTTTTCTATTTTTTTGTTTTTTTCTTAGCTTCTCTATGTCACAAATAATACATTAAAATTCATAACACTATTAAACAAAACATAAATAAAAGTTATTTAAAAAATGCAAGAGAAAATGATACAACAAACAAACAATTCTAATATTTTATAGGCTTTTTGTAAAAATGTTGAAAAATGGTGGATGCGCTAAATATTTTTTTATAAAAAGATATATTTCTAATTTTTTTCTAAATTTTAATGTATTAAGCAATATTTTTAGCTTTTCTTTGTTTTTTCTCATTTTGTTGTTGATTCTGTACCTATTGCTGTTTATTTTTCTAGTGTTGCTTAACAATATTTTGCATTTTTTATAAACATTTTTTTGTTTTCTCTTTCTATATAGATTAGTGTGTTTATTGACTGCTTTTTTTTCTATTTTTTTGTTTTTTTCTTAGCTTCTCTACATGTCACAAATAAAACATTACAATTAATAACACTGTTAAACAAAACATAAATAAAACTTATTTAGATGAGATAAACATTTATAATATTTTATAGATTTTTTGTAAAAATGTTGAAAAATGGTGGATGCGCCAAATATTTTTTTATAAATAGATATATTCCTAATTTTTTTCTAAATTTTAATGTATAACGTAATTTTTTTAGCTTTTTTTAGTGTTTTTTCATTTTGTTGTTGATTCTATACCTATTGCTATTTATTTTTTAACTATTTTTCTGGTGTTGTGTAACAATATTTTGCATTTTTTATGAACATTTTTTTGTTTTTTCTTTCTCTATAGATTAGTGTGTTTATTGACCGCTTTTTTTTCTATATTTTCTTTTTTTCTTAGCTTCTCTACATGTCACAAATAATACATTAAAATTCATAACACTATTAACCAAAACATAAATAAAAGTTATTTAAAAAATGCAAAAAAAAATGATACATGAGTTATATACAAATATACAAGATGAGATAAACATTTATAATATTTTTTAGACTTTTTGTAAAAATGTTGAAAAATGGTGGAGACGCCAAATACAATTTTTTTTGTAAACTGTTTTATGTGACACTCTATAGCTGTCACTATCATTTTTAATCTATAAAATTAGAAAAAAATAACACAAAAATAGTGTTTTTTTTTTATTTTCAGTCAAATTATCTCAATTTGTTGCATTTTTATCAGTTTTATGCAATTTTTTAAAAATTTGTAGTAAACTCAAGCTATTCCACCAGACAGAGACTAGCAGATCAGTGAAAAGATGAACATTTGTAATATTTTATAGACTTTTGTAAAAATATTGAGAAATGGTAGAGGCGCTAAATACAATTTTTTTTTGTAAATTGTTCTCTGTGTGGTATTCTGTAGCAGGCACTGTGATTCCTAATCTTTAAAATTGGAAGGAAATAACAGAAAAATTATGTACTGATCTGAACCACGTTGGTTCAGATTCCAAACGCACTATCGTCAGCCACCTGGCTACCAAAAAAATCGGTATTAAATAATAAGAATTATATTTTTGTCTAATAATCTATCTACAATAAGAGATTAAACACTGATATTAAAGAATTGTATTATGATAATCGAATAAGTTGCAAAAGAGCCAATTATGCCAAAAATGGCGCTTTTGCCAAATACAAAAAAATTAGCTGCCGTAATTTTGACAATATTTGCTTCAACACATTTCGCCAATTTAAAAACTTCATCTCGTTCCAGCTGCATTTTGTGGAATTTCTCTTGCAGTTTGTAGCACAAAAATCTTGTTTTTTCGCTTTCCATCATTAAACTGTCACAAATTAGCGCAACCAATATGATAGATATCTACAATAGCACTTGATTAAATGGCGCAATATGGAACTATTTACCAGTGTGTAAACCGCAAATATGCTAGTGACCACAGTGTTTAGAGGGTTGTAAATGCACCCTCGGGTCAGATAGAGAATTTCCACAAGCCATTGCAGCAAGTGAGACACGCATTTCCCGGAAATGAAAAGCAAAGGCCATCCAAAAACGTCATTGTAGGTACTTGTCGCTTCCGACAATACTCTGGAAACATGCGCAATATTTTGCATCAGCTCTAAAGTCATTTTCTGTTGTCGAAAAAGACAATTTAACTGATAATATCTAATAAATAAAGCTAAAGCAAGATTGAAAATAAGAAATTGTAAAACAGTGTCAATTATAAAAGCAGTTTCGTTGATCAAGTACATCTTCACCCTCAGATAACCAATGGTAGAACTAAAGACGTAAAAAACTACATGAAAAATGTAAATTATATACAAAGAAAAATAAAAAACTAACTGAAAATTGATACTGTAATTTTTGGTTTTGGTGTCTCTATTATTGAAAATTGTGTCAATATACTGCAAATGGTTGTTCAATTTAGTCCATTTGTTGTGGTTTTGAAACGATGTAGCCCATATGGCACTAATTGCACCCATAATTAGGAAAAACTCTTTTATACATACTACAATCAAATAAACATAAGACAAAACCTTTAAAAAATACACATATCTGTAATAAAGTTGGAGTACTGTTCCAAAAACAATAATTAGAATATAGATTGTACTTTGGGCGTTCTTTAGTGTCTTATGGGTGGTACTACAAGCGTCAAAATTGTAAAAGGGCACTATTCCACACACTTGGCCCAATCTATAAGCGATTTTTAAGCTGCGAATGTCTTTAATTGCTAATTTGAGGAAAACCATTTTGGTTTTTATCAACTCTGTATGGAAAAATTATGACGTTTAGTCAATAATAATATTGATTATCTGATACAAAACAAATATGTAACCATTTCAAGCTGATTAATTTCAATATTGGAAAGTGACGCGTAACATTTTTTTTCATATATATTCATTAAGTATAATTATTGTTCGAAATAAGAACGTCTGCTGTTTTGAAATACTTTGAAATGCATGATTTTTTGGTAGCCAGGTGGCTAACGATAGTGCGTTTGGAATCTGGTCTCGTGAGTCGTGGGTTCAATTCTCATCTGGAAGAGTCTTTTTCTACAAGAAAAATGACTTTTGTCGGACTATGGGTGCTTGTATGTTGATGAAAAAGTATCAGTGTAATGTTTTTGTCACTAACAGATCAACTATCTTTAATATAAAAAAAATAAAGTAAAAACAAATTATTTCAAATTAAATTTGTAGATATTCTGTTCTTATTGGAACTCTTCAAAAAGTTGCATAGTAATTTAAAAGATGTCGCTATTTTTAGCATTCTACTGAAGTTCGATTGAAAAATGGTGGAGGCGCCAAATTCAATTTTTTTGTAACTGTTTAATGTGATACTCTATACCTGTCATTATCATTCTTAATCTTTAAAAAACAACTTTTTATAGAAAAATTATGACATTTAATAAATAATAATATTGTTTATCTAATAAAAATACAAAACAAATATGTAACCACTTTAAGTTAATTAATTTCAATATTAGAAAGTGACGGTTATTTTTTTTTATATGTATAATTATTGTTAGAAAGTGGAACGTAAGCTGTTTTGAAAAAAATTCAATTTTTTGCAAAATTTTTGGCTGGGTTGCCAGGTGGCTAACGATAGTGCGTTTGGAATCTGGTCTCGTGAGTCGTGGGTTCAATTCTCATCTGGAAGAGTCTTTTTCTACAAGAAAAATGACTTTTGTCGGACTATGGGTGCTTGTATGTTGATGAAAAAGTATCAGTGTAATGTTTTTGTCACTAACAGATCAACTATCTTTAATATAAAAAAAATAAAGTAAAAACAAATTATTTCAAATTAAATTTGTAGATATTCTGTTCTTATTGGAACTCTTCAAAAAGTTGCATAGTAATTTAAAAGATGTCGCTATTTTTAGCATTCTACTGAAGTTCGATTGAAAAATGGTGGAGGCGCCAAATTCAATTTTTTTGTAACTGTTTAATGTGATACTCTATACCTGTCATTATCATTCTTAATCTTTAAAAAACAACTTTTTATAGAAAAATTATGACATTTAATAAATAATAATATTGTTTATCTAATAAAAATACAAAACAAATATGTAACCACTTTAAGTTAATTAATTTCAATATTAGAAAGTGACGGTTATTTTTTTTTATATGTATAATTATTGTTAGAAAGAGGAACGTAAGCTGTTTTGAAAAAAATTCAATTTTTTGCAAAATTTTTGGCTGGGTGGCTAACGATAGTGCGTTTGGAATCTGGTCTCGAGGGTCGTGGGTTTAATTCTCGCTTAGGAGAGTCTTTTTCTACAAGAAAAATGGCTTTTGTCTGGCTATGGGTGCTTGTATGTTTGCGAATGTAGGGAGTACAATAGATCCAAAAGTCGTAGTGTCACTAACAGATTAACTATCTTTAATATAAAAAAAATAAAGTAAAAACAAATTATTTCAAATTAAATTTGTAGATATTCTGTTCTTATTGGAACTCTTCAAAAAGTTGCATAGTAATTTAAAAGATGTCGCTATTTTTAGCATTCTACTGAAGTTGGATTGAAAAATGGTGGAGGCGCCAAATTCAATTTTTTTGTAACTGTTTAATGTGATACTCTATACCTGTCATTATCATTCTTAATCTTTAAAAAACAACTTTTTATAGAAAAATTATGACATTTAATAAATAATAATATTGTTTATCTAATAAAAATACAAAACAAATATGTAACCACTTTAAGTTAATTAATTTCAATATTAGAAAGTGACGGTTATTTTTTTTTATATGTATAATTATTGTTAGAAAGTGGAACGTAAGCTGTTTTGAAAAAAATTCAATTTTTTGCAAAATTTTTGGCTGGGTTGCCAGGTGGCTAACGATAGTGCGTTTGGAATCTGGTCTCGAGGGTCGTGGGTTTAATTCTCGCTTAGGAGAGTCTTTTTCTACAAGAAAAATGGGTTTTGTCTGGCTATGGGTGCTTGTATGTTTGCGAATGTAGGGAGTACAATAGATCCAAAAGTCGCAGTGTCACTAACAGATTAACTATCTTTAATATAAAAAAAATTAAGTAAAAACAAATTATTTTAAATTAAATTTGTAGATATTCTGTTCTTATTGGAACTCTTCAAAAAGTTGCATAGTAATTTAAAAGATGTCGCTATTTTTAGCATTCTACAGAAGTTGGATTGAAAAATGGTGGAGGCGCCAAATTTAATTTTTTTTGTAAACTGTTTAATGTGATACTCTACACCTGTCATTATCATTCTTAATCTTTAAAAAACAACTTTTTATGGAAAAATTATGACATTTAATAAATAATAATATTGTTTATCTAATAAAAATACAAAACAAATATGTAACCACTTTAAGTTAATTAATTTCAATATTAGAAAGTGACGGTTATTTTTTTTTATATGTATAATTATTGTTAGAAAGTGGAACGTAAGCTGTTTTGAAAAAAATTCAATTTTTTGCAAAATTTTTGGCTGGGTTGCCAGGTGGCTAACGATAGTGCGTTTGGAATCTGGTCTCGAGGGTCGTGGGTTTAATTCTCGCTTAGGAGAGTCTTTTTCTACAAGAAAAATGGCTTTTGTCGGGCTATGGGTGCTTGTATGTTTGTGAAAAGTAGCAGTGTAATGTTTTTGTCACTAACAGATCAACTATATTTAATATAAAAAAAATTAAGTAAAAACAAATTATTTTAAATTAAGTTTGTAGATATTTTGTTCTTATTGGAACTCTTCAGAAAGTTGCAGAGTAATTTAAAAGATGTCGCTATTTTTAGCATTCTACAGAAGTTGGATTGAAAAATGGTGGAGGCGCCAAATTCAATTTTTTTGTAACTGTTTCATGTGATACTCTACACCTGTCATTATCATTCTTAATCTTTAAAAAACAACTTTTTATGGAAAAATTATGACATTTAATAAATTATAATATTGTTTATCTAATAAAAATACAAAACAAATATGTAACCACTTTAAGTTAATTAATTTCAATATTAGAAAGTGACGGTTATTTTTTTTTATATGTATAATTATTGTTAGAAAGTGGAACGTAAGCTGTTTTGAAAAAAATTCAATTTTTTGCAAAATTTTTGGCTGGGTTGCCAGGTGGCTAACGATAGTGCGTTTGGAATCTGGTCTCGAGGGTCGTGGGTTTAATTCTCGCTTAGGAGAGTCTTTTTCTACAAGAAAAATGGGTTTTGTCTGGCTATGGGTGCTTGTATGTTTGCGAATGTAGGGAGTACAATAGATCCAAAAGTCGCAGTGTCACTAACAGATTAACTATCTTTAATATAAAAAAAATTAAGTAAAAACAAATTATTTTAAATTAAGTTTGTAGATATTTTGTTCTTATTGGAACTCTTCAGAAAGTTGCATAGTAATTTAAAAGATGTCGCTAGTTTTAGCATTCTACAGAAGTTGGATTGAAAAATGGTGGAGGCGCCAAATTCAATTTTTTTTGTAAACTGTTTAATGTGATACTCTACACCTGTCATTATCATTCTTAATCTTTAAAAAACAACTTTTTATGGAAAAATTATGACATTTAATAAATAATAATATTGTTTATCTAATAAAAATACAAAACAAATATGTAACCACTTTAAGTTAATTAATTTCAATATTAGAAAGTGACGGTTATTTTTTTTTATATGTATAATTATTGTTAGAAAGTGGAACGTAGGCTGTTTTGAAAAAAATTCAATTTTTTGCAAAATTTTTGGCTGGGTTGCCAGGTGGCTAACGATAGTGCGTTTGGAATCTGGTCTCGAGGGTCGTGGGTTTAATTCTCGCTTAGGAGAGTCTTTTTCTACAAGAAAAATAGGTTTTGTCTGGCTATGGGTGCTTGTTTGTTTGTGAATGTAGCGAGTACAATAGATCAAAAAGTCGCAGTGTAATGTTTTGGTCACTAACAGATCAACTATCTTTAATATAAAAAAAATTAAGTAAAAACAAATTAGTTCAAACTAGGTATTGTGTTCTTATTGGAACTCTTCAAAAAGTTGCATAGTAATTTAAAAGATGTCGCTATTTGTAGCATTCTACAGAAGTTGGATTGAAAAATGGTGGAGGCGCCAAATTCAATTTTTTTGGTAAAATGTTTAATGTTATACTCTTTACCTGTCATTATCATTCTTAATCTTTAAAATTAAAAAAAAAATTAAATAAATTAAGTCAAATGAGTCATTATTTTGTAATTTTTTGCAATTTCATCAGATTTAAAGAACTGTAATTTTTTAAAAATTTGTACCAAACTTATAATATTTTCATTAGATCAGTAAAAACATTTATAATATTTTTTGTAAAAATGTTGAAAAATGGTGGAGGCGCCAAATTCAAATTTTTTTATAAATTGTTCTATGTGATACTCTATGGCTGTCACTATCATTCTTAACCTTTAAAATTTGAAAAAATTATCACAAAATTGATGTTTTCTTTTTGGTTTTTAGTCAAATGAGTCATTATTTTGTGCTATTTGGTACATATGTTACAAAGTAACATAACCTAAATTTTGGCAATTGTTTTGAATTTTTATGTCACATCCTACTAAAGAATTAAAATATCAAACCAACGTAAGAAAATAAAAGTCACCAGATATTTGCATTAGAAGCTGACGTCAAATTCAATTTTACTAGAAATACTGCTTGATAAAGTAATTACACTAATTACTAATTAATCAACTGATGTTATTCCAGTGACAATTTATTAAGCAGTCTCAATCAGTAAACAAAATGAATTACAAAATAGAAAACCGCTGACCTAAAACATTAATTAATTGACAAAAATTCTAGAATCATCACAAGTTGGCACTCTGTCATGTTTTTTGACAAATTGGCAAACAAAGACATTCGTTTTTTGGAGACAGCTTACAAATGTGGCCAAATTTGCGGCATTACGCCATTTTACAAATTTGAAAAATTCGATTATACTTTATCAAAATTAAAAAATACTCAAGCTGTCATCTACATTGTCTTGGGCTTATTCGCAACCCTACAAGGATTGTATTTTCGATTTCATTATTTCATTCAGACATTTTCAATGCTTTACTTGATAGTGAACTATATAAAAGAATTTTTTCTAGTAATGACTGTTTTGGGGGCGATAGTTGGTGCCTCTTTTCACAACCAACAACATTGGAAGATTTTGAACAACAATTTGCAATATGTTGATGAAATATTTAACCGTAGAAGCATCAAAAGCAAAAAAATTTACCTTTTTCTTCAATTTTCTTTCTATTTTTTGTTTTATTTGGTGTATATTTCTTATGTTTTTTACATACATATATCTAAATTGGGCTTCTATAAGTTTACAATGATTTGGTTCAACGAATTAGCCTTTGGAATTGATACAGTTTTGCATTTTATTTCGTTTAATCTGGCGTTGGGGCTGTATAGCAGATATTTTGACCTAAACAGGCTATTTAACGAGTCGACCATAACCTCAAAATTGATACGAAAAATTGAGTATACTTCCAGAATTCTTTCTGAAGCAACTCAATCTTACAACACAATTTTCGGCTGGCCATTGCTTTTCACTTCCGGAAAGTGCGTCACGCACCTCTTGCAATGGTTCATGGAGCTTGCCATTTTACCATGGGTGACAGCTAATGGTCGCTATCATTATTTGGTCATAAGCAGTTTTTCTATTTATACACTGGTAAGATAAAAACACGTAAACGATAGATCACTCCCTAGATTTAGGAATATTTGTCAAAGAGGATTTCTAGTGGAAAACAAAAGACATCGGTAACCATGTCAATAATTGAGGTTAGGTTAGCTTTTACTTATAATCTCTGTAAAATCATAAAAAATTCGTCATTTTGTAATGAGTGTGTTGTGTCACGGAATGGATAAATATGTGTATATTATATAAAAGTGTATGAAAATTTGTTATTTTCATAATGATCAATTTTGGTTGCTGGCGACGTTTTACTTAAACTTGTGTAAAAAGTCTTCCAATTAATTGTTGACAGATAATACGTCAACTGTCAAATTTTTTTTTTGAAAATTTTTATTTTCTTTTTCTGGGGAGTCATTTACAGTAGACACACAAATAATGTCAACCAATCAAACGCTTTGTAGGTGTCTCTATTCTTGTCTATTTTGGTTTGTGATGCATTGATATCAGAGAGTAAAAAGTCACTTTTCCTTTGCCACAAACTTCAGGCGAAATGCGCTGAATTTTCCAAAGAAAGGGATGACCTTTTCAAACTTGGGAGGAGTATTGAGGTCAATATCGTTCCGATTACAGCAGCAAATTTCTTCATTTTTGATAAAACTGCCATTGTTGGAATTATTGGATCTTTCGCCACCTATTGCATTATCATCATTCAGTTTTGTGCGCCTGTTGTAAATAGTAAATAATAAACACAAACATGGCTGTAAACATAAAATAAATAAAATAGAACTGATAGAGCTTCAAGTCTTTCTATTGCTGTTCATCAAGATACTCTAGCTACAGTTGGAGAGATGTTTTTTGCTGATCTTTCAATAGTCAAATCACTCAGCTAAGACCCCATACAATTTCTGCTGCCAAACGTCTTCTTCAGAGATGGCCATTACCTATTTAGAATAAAAGGGTTCTCCGACTACAAGAAAGTATAAATACCTACAAGACGGTTAAACCATTTGACTTAAAAATTTAACAAAATTGTATGGGGTCTTAGCTGAGTGATTTGATTATAATACTTTTTCAATTAGCTGTATCTTCAACGCTTAGCAACAAGCTGCGCATTTGCTGTTAAACAATATAGCAATGAAGGCTCAATAATCTCTAATCTAATCAAAAACTTATATTATTTTTTTTAATAAGTCAGCAGATGGTAGATAATTAAAGTGTAAGCAGTCTTTCAATATGGCTAAATTTGTGATTATTTAGTTAGCAAATTTTCCGTTAGCAATAGAAATGTTTTAAAGACAAGAAGTATTGTTCTGTACAGCAGCCAATGAAAGCGAACGCTTAAATCAGCGAATGAGAACGCTTGTTCCATATATGAAACAACTCCTCCTCCTTGGTACTCTCTTTTTGCCGAAAACAACGACTTGGTATATTATATATGATTTTCATATTATTATTAATAGAAATTGAATTTTTGTTCTAAAATAATGTCAACTGCATAGATAATTTTGAGGTTATTTAGTTTTCAAATTGCACGTTACAATAAAAACGATGTAAGGCAAGCTAAAGGTTGTTTAATCAGCGAATAAAAACGCTTGTTTCATATATGTATTAAACTCCTCCTCCTTGGTACTGCTCTTTTTCGACCAGTGAAAACGGCTATATTGTATACTCCACTTGGTGATTCAAAACTTCAAAATACAACGACCAATCAGGTCAAGGCGTTACCAAAAACGTGTCTGAAAAAACAAAGTTGAAGATAGTTGTAAAGAAGCTACATTAATCGAGAAGATTAAGCTGATAAGACAAGAGAACAAAAAAGTTTAAAAAGAAATAAAAAAGATAAAAAATGAGTTTAAAACAAAAGAAAGTAAATAGAAGGATGAAAAAAAGAAGACAAACAACAACTTTTTGTGTTTTTTTTTAATTTTAAGTTATTTGTGTGATTCTTTTACAACAGTACTTTTACTTTGTGATTCAAAACTTTAAAGTACAACGACCAATCAGGTCAAAGCGTTACCAAAAACGTGTCAGAAAAAACAAAGTTGAAGTTAGTTGTAAAGAAACTACATTAATCGAGAAGATTAAGCTGATAAGACAAGAGAACAAAAAAGTTTAAAAAGAAATAAAAAAGATAAAAAAAGAGTTTAAAACAAAAGAAAGTAAATAGAAGGATGAAAAAAAGAAGACAAACAACAACTTTTTGTGTTTTTTTTTAATTTTAAGTTATTTGTGTGATTCTTTTACAACAGTACTTTTCCTTTGTGATTCAAAACTTTAAAATACAACGACCAATCAGGTCAAAGCGTTACCAAAAACGTGTCAGAAAAAACAAAGTTGAAGTTAGTTGTAAAGAAACTACATTAATCGAGAAGATTAAGCTGATAAGGCAAGAGAACAAAAAAGTTTAAAAAGAAATAAAAAAGATAAAAAATGAGTTTAAAACAAAAGAAAGTAAATAGAAGGATGAAAAAAAGAAGACAAACAACAACTTTTTGTGTTTTTTTTTAATTTTAAGTTATTTGTGTGATTCTTTTACAACAGTACTTTTCCTTTGTGATTCAAAACTTTAAAATACAACGACCAATCAGGTCAAAGCGTTACCAAAAACGTGTCTGAAAAAACAAAGTTGAACATAGTTGTAAAGAAACTACATTAATCGAGAAGATTAAGCTGATAAGACAAGAGAACAAAAAAGTTTAAAAAGAAATAGAAGAGATAAAAAATGAGTTTAAAACAAAAGAAAGTAAATAGAAGGATAAAAAAAAGAAGACAAACAACAACTTTTTGTGTTTTTTTTAAATTTTAAGTTATTTGTGTGATTCTTTTCCAACAGTACTTTTACTTTGTGATTCAAAACTTTAAAATACAACGACCAATCAGGTCAAAGCGTTACCAAAAACGTGTCTGAAAAAACAAAGTTGAAGTTAGTTCTAAAGAAACTACATTAATCGAGAAGATTAAGCTGATAAGACAAGAGAACAAAAAAGTTTAAAAAGAAATAAAAAAGATAAAAAATGAGTTTAAAACAAAAGAAAGTAAATAGAAGGATGAAAAAAAGAATACAAACAACAACTTTTTGTGTTTTTTTTAAATTTTAAGTTATTTGTGTGATTCTTTTCCAACAGTACTTTTACTTTGTGATTCAAAACTTTAAAATACAACGACCAATCAGGTCAAAGCGTTACCAAAAACGTGTCTGAAAAAACAAAGTTGAAGATAGTTGTAAAGAAACTACATTAATCGAGAAGATTAAGCTGATAAGACAAGAGAACAAAAAAGTTTAAAAAGAAATGAAAAAAATAAAAAATGAGTTTAAAACAAAAGAAAGTAAATAGAAGGATGAAAAAAAGAAGACAAACAACAACTTTTTGTGTTTTTTTTAAATTTTAAGTTATTTGTGTGATTCTTTTCCAACAGTACTTTTACTTTGTGATTCAAAACTTCAAAGTACAACGACCAATCAGGTCAAAGCGTTACCAAAAACGTGTCTGAAAAAACAAAGTTGAAGTTAGTTGTAAAGAAACTACATTAATCGAGAAGATTAAGCTGATAAGACAAGAGAACAAAAAAGTTTAAAAAGAAATAAAAAAGATAAGAAAAGAGTTTAAAACAAAAGAAAGTAAATAGAAGGATGAAAAAAAGAAGACAAACAACAACTTTTTGTGTTTTTTTTAAATTTTAAGTTATTTGTGTGATTCTTTTCCAACAGTACTTTTACTTTGTGATTCAAAACTTTAAAGTACAACGACCAATCAGGTCAAAGCGTTACCAAAAACGAGTCTGAAAAAACAAAGTTGAAGATAGTTGTAAAGAAACTACATTAATCGAGAAGATTAAGCTGATAAGACAAGAGAACAAAAAAGTTTAAAAAGAAATAAAAAAGATAAAAAATGAGTTTAAAACAAAAGAAAGTAAATAGAAGGATGATAAAAAGAATACAAACAACAACTTTTTGTGTTTTTTTTAAATTTTAAGTTATTTGTGTGATTCTTTTCCAACAGTACTTTTACTTTGTGATTCAAAACTTCAAAGTACAACGACCAATCAGGTCAAAGCGTTACCAAAAACGTGTCTGAAAAAACAAAGTTGAAGTTAGTTGTAAAGAAACTACATTAATCGAGAAGATTAAGCTGATAAGACAAGAGAACAAAAAAGTTTAAAAAGAAATGAAAAAGATAAAAAATGAGTTTAAAACAAAAGAAAGTAAATAGAAGGATGAAAAAAAGAAGACAAACAACAACTTTTTGTGTTTTTTTTAAATTTTAAGTTATTTGTGTGATTCTTTTCCAACAGTACTTTTACTTTGTGATTCAAAACTTCAAAGTACAACGACCAATCAGGTCAAAGCGTTACCAAAAACGTGTCTGAAAAAACAAAGTTGAAGTTAGTTGTAAAGAAACTACATTAATCGAGAAGATTAAGCTGATAAGACAAGAGAACAAAAAAGTTTAAAAAGAAATAAAAAAGATAAAAAATGAGTTTAAAACAAAAGAAAGTAAATAGAAGGATGAAAAAAAGAAGACAAACAACAACTTTTTGTGTTTTTTTTTAATTTTAAGTTATTTGTGTGATTCTTTTACAACAGTACTTTTACTTTGTGATTCAAAACTTTAAAATACAACGACCAATCAGGTCAAAGCGTTACCAAAAACGAGTCTGAAAAAACAAAGTTGAAGATAGTTGTAAAGAAACTACATTAATCGAGAAGATTAAGCTGATAAGACAAGAGAACAAAAAAGTTTAAAAAGAAATGAAAAAGATAAAAAATGAGTTTAAAACAAAAGAAAGTAAATAGAAGGATGAAAAAAAGAAGACAAACAACAACTTTTTGTGTTTTTTTTAAATTTTAAGTTATTTGTGTGATTCTTTTCCAACAGTACTTTTACTTTGTGATTCAAAACTTCAAAGTACAACGACCAATCAGGTCAAAGCGTTACCAAAAACGTGTCTGAAAAAACAAAGTTGAAGTTAGTTGTAAAGAAACTACATTAATCGAGAAGATTAAGCTGATAAGACAAGAGAACAAAAAAGTTTAAAAAGAAATAAAAAAGATAAAAAATGAGTTTAAAACAAAAGAAAGTAAATAGAAGGATGAAAAAAAGAAGACAAACAACAACTTTTTGTGTTTTTTTTTAATTTTAAGTTATTTGTGTGATTCTTTTACAACAGTACTTTTACTTTGTGATTCAAAACTTTAAAATACAACGACCAATCAGGTCAAAGCGTTACCAAAAACGAGTCTGAAAAAACAAAGTTGAAGATAGTTGTAAAGAAACTACATTAATCGAGAAGATTAAGCTGATAAGACAAGAGAACAAAAAAGTTTAAAAAGAAATGAAAAAGATAAAAAATGAGTTTAAAACAAAAGAAAGTAAATAGAAGGATGAAAAAAAGAAGACAAACAACAACTTTTTGTGTTTTTTTTAAATTTTAAGTTATTTGTGTGATTCTTTTCCAACAGTACTTTTACTTTGTGATTCAAAACTTCAAAGTACAACGACCAATCAGGTCAAAGCGTTACCAAAAACGTGTCTGAAAAAACAAAGTTGAAGTTAGTTGTAAAGAAACTACATTAATCGAGAAGATTAAGCTGATAAGACAAGAGAACAAAAAAGTTTAAAAAGAAATAAAAAAGATAAGAAAAGAGTTTAAAACAAAAGAAAGTAAATAGAAGGATGAAAAAAAGAAGACAAACAACAACTTTTTGTGTTTTTTTTAAATTTTAAGTTATTTGTGTGATTCTTTTCCAACAGTACTTTTACTTTGTGATTCAAAACTTTAAAGTACAACGACCAATCAGGTCAAAGCGTTACCAAAAACGAGTCTGAAAAAACAAAGTTGAAGATAGTTGTAAAGAAACTACATTAATCGAGAAGATTAAGCTGATAAGACAAGAGAACAAAAAAGTTTAAAAAGAAATAGAAGAGATAAAAAATGAGTTTAAAACAAAAGAAAGTAAATAGAAGGATGAAAAAAAGAAGACAAACAACAACTTTTTGTGTTTTTTTTAAATTTTAAGTTATTTGTGTGATTCTTTTCCAACAGTACTTTTACTTTGTGATTCAAAACTTCAAAGTACAACGACCAATCAGGTCAAAGCGTTACCAAAAACGTGTCTGAAAAAACAAAGTTGAAGTTAGTTGTAAAGAAACTACATTAATCGAGAAGATTAAGCTGATAAGACAAGAGAACAAAAAAGTTTAAAAAGAAATAAAAAAGATAAGAAAAGAGTTTAAAACAAAAGAAAGTAAATAGAAGGATGAAAAAAAGAAGACAAACAACAACTTTTTGTGTTTTTTTTAAATTTTAAGTTATTTGTGTGATTCTTTTCCAACAGTACTTTTACTTTGTGATTCAAAACTTTAAAGTACAACGACCAATCAGGTCAAAGCGTTACCAAAAACGAGTCTGAAAAAACAAAGTTGAAGATAGTTGTAAAGAAACTACATTAATCGAGAAGATTAAGCTGATAAGACAAGAGAACAAAAAAGTTTAAAAAGAAATAGAAGAGATAAAAAATGAGTTTAAAACAAAAGAAAGTAAATAGAAGGATAAAAAAAAGAAGACAAACAACAACTTTTTGTGTTTTTTTTAAATTTTAAGTTATTTGTGTGATTCTTTTCCAACAGTACTTTTACTTTGTGATTCAAAACTTTAAAATACAACGACCAATCAGGTCAAAGCGTTACCAAAAACGTGTCTGAAAAAACAAAGTTGAAGATAGTTGTAAAGAAACTACATTAATCGAGAAGATTAAGCTGATAAGACAAGAGAACAAAAAAGTTTAAAAAGAAATAGAAGAGATAAAAAATGAGTTTAGAACAAAAGAAAGTAAATAGAAGGATAAAAAAAAGAATACAAACAACAACTTTTTGTGTTTTTTTTAAATTTTAAGTTATTTGTGTGATTCTTTTCCAACAGTACTTTTACTTTGTGATTCAAAACTTCAAAGTACAACGACCAATCAGGTCAAAGCGTTACCAAAAACGTGTCTGAAAAAACAAAGTTAAAGTTAGTTGTAAAGAAACTACATTAATCGAGAAGATTAAGCTGATAAGGCAAGAGAACAAAAAAGTTTAAAAAGAAATAAAAAAGATAAAAAATGAGTTTAAAACAAAAGAAAGTAAATAGAAGGATGAAAAAAAGAATACAAACAACAACTTTTTGTGTTTTTTTTAAATTTTAAGTTATTTGTGTGATTCTTTTCCAACAGTACTTTTACTTTGTGATTCAAAACTTCAAAGTACAACGACCAATCAGGTCAAAGCGTTACCAAAAACGTGTCTGAAAAAACAAAGTTAAAGTTAGTTGTAAAGAAACTACATTAATCGAGAAGATTAAGCTGATAAGGCAAGAGAACAAAAAAGTTTAAAAAGAAATAAAAAAGATAAAAAATGAGTTTAAAACAAAAGAAAGTAAATAGAAGGATGAAAAAAAGAATACAAACAACAACTTTTTGTGTTTTTTTTTAATTTTAAGTTATTTGTGTGATTCTTTTCCAACAGTACTTTTACTTTGTGATTCAAAACTTTAAAATACAACGACCAATCAGGTCAAAGCGTTACCAAAAACGTGTCTGAAAAAACAAAGTTGAAGATAGTTGTAAAGAAACTACATTAATCGAGAAGATTAAGCTGATAAGACAAGAGAACAAAAAAGTTTAAAAAGAAATAAAAAAAGATAAAAAATGAGTTTAAAACAAAAGAAAGTAAATAGAAGGATGAAAAAAAGAATACAAACAACAACTTTTTGTGTTTTTTTTAAATTTTAAGTTATTTGTGTGATTCTTTTCCAACAGTACTTTTACTTTGTGATTCAAAACTTTAAAATACAACGACCAATCAGGTCAAAGCGTTACCAAAAACGTGTCTGAAAAAACAAAGTTGAAGATAGTTGTAAAGAAACTACATTAATCGAGAAGATTAAGCTGATAAGACAAGAGAACAAAAAAGTTTAAAAAGAAATAGAAGAGATAAAAAATGAGTTTAGAACAAAAGAAAGTAAATAGAAGGATAAAAAAAAGAATACAAACAACAACTTTTTGTGTTTTTTTTAAATTTTAAGTTATTTGTGTGATTCTTTTCCAACAGTACTTTTACTTTGTGATTCAAAACTTCAAAGTACAACGACCAATCAGGTCAAAGCGTTACCAAAAACGTGTCTGAAAAAACAAAGTTAAAGTTAGTTGTAAAGAAACTACATTAATCGAGAAGATTAAGCTGATAAGGCAAGAGAACAAAAAAGTTTAAAAAGAAATAAAAAAGATAAAAAATGAGTTTAAAACAAAAGAAAGTAAATAGAAGGATGAAAAAAAGAATACAAACAACAACTTTTTGTGTTTTTTTTAAATTTTAAGTTATTTGTGTGATTCTTTTCCAACAGTACTTTTACTTTGTGATTCAAAACTTCAAAGTACAACGACCAATCAGGTCAAAGCGTTACCAAAAACGTGTCTGAAAAAACAAAGTTAAAGTTAGTTGTAAAGAAACTACATTAATCGAGAAGATTAAGCTGATAAGGCAAGAGAACAAAAAAGTTTAAAAAGAAATAAAAAAGATAAAAAATGAGTTTAAAACAAAAGAAAGTAAATAGAAGGATGAAAAAAAGAATACAAACAACAACTTTTTGTGTTTTTTTTAAATTTTAAGTTATTTGTGTGATTCTTTTCCAACAGTACTTTTACTTTGTGATTCAAAACTTCAAAGTACAACGACCAATCAGGTCAAAGCGTTACCAAAAACGTGTCTGAAAAAACAAAGTTGAAGTTAGTTGTAAAGAAACTACATTAATCGAGAAGATTAAGCTGATAAGACAAGAGAACAAAAAAGTTTAAAAAGAAATAAAAAAGATAAAAAATGAGTTTAAAACAAAAGAAAGTAAATAGAAGGATGAAAAAAAGAAGACAAACAACAACTTTTTGTGTTTTTTTTTAATTTTAAGTTATTTGTGTGATTCTTTTACAACAGTACTTTTACTTTGTGATTCAAAACTTTAAAATACAACGACCAATCAGGTCAAAGCGTTACCAAAAACGTGTCTGAAAAAACAAAGTTGAAGTTAGTTGTAAAGAAACTACATTAATCGAGAAGATTAAGCTGATAAGACAAGAGAACAAAAAAGTTTAAAAAGAAATAAAAAAAATAAAAAATGAGTTTAAAACAAAAGAAAGTAAATAGAAGGATAAAAAAAAGAAGACAAACAACAACTTTTTGTGTTTTTTTTTAATTTTAAGTTATTTGTGTGATTCTTTTCCAACAGTACTTTTACTTTGTGATTCAAAACTTTAAAATACAACGACCAATCAGGTCAAAGCGTTACCAAAAACGTGTCTGAAAAAACAAAGTTGAAGATAGTTGTAAAGAAACTACATTAATCGAGAAGATTAAGCTGATAAGACAAGAGAACAAAAAAGTTTAAAAAGAAATAAAAAAGATAAAAAATGAGTTTAAAACAAAAGAAAGTAAATAGAAGGATGAAAAAAAGAATACAAACAACAACTTTTTGTGTTTTTTTTAAATTTTAAGTTATTTGTGTGATTCTTTTCCAACAGTACTTTTACTTTGTGATTCAAAACTTCAAAGTACAACGACCAATCAGGTCAAAGCGTTACCAAAAACGTGTCTAAAAAAACAAAGTTAAAGTTAGTTGTAAAGAAACTACATTAATCGAGAAGATTAAGCTGATAAGGCAAGAGAACAAAAAAGTTTAAAAAGAAATAAAAAAGATAAAAAATGAGTTTAAAACAAAAGAAAGTAAATAGAAGGATGAAAAAAAGAAGACAAACAACAACTTTTTGTGTTTTTTTTTAATTTTAAGTTATTTGTGTGATTCTTTTACAACAGTACTTTTACTTTGTGATTCAAAACTTTAAAATACAACGACCAATCAGGTCAAAGCGTTACCAAAAACGTGTCTGAAAAAACAAAGTTGAAGTTAGTTGTAAAGAAACTACATTAATCGAGAAGATTAAGCTGATAAGACAAGAGAACAAAAAAGTTTAAAAAGAAATAAAAAAGATAAAAAATGAGTTTAAAACAAAAGAAAGTAAATAGAAGGATGAAAAAAAGAAGACAAACAACAACTTTTTGTGTTTTTTTTTAATTTTAAGTTATTTGTGTGATTCTTTTACAACAGTACTTTTACTTTGTGATTCAAAACTTTAAAGTACAACGACCAATCAGGTCAAAGCGTTACCAAAAACGTGTCAGAAAAAACAAAGTTGAAGTTAGTTGTAAAGAAACTACATTAATCGAGAAGATTAAGCTGATAAGACAAGAGAACAAAAAAGTTTAAAAAGAAATAAAAAAGATAAAAAAAGAGTTTAAAACAAAAGAAAGTAAATAGAAGGATGAAAAAAAGAAGACAAACAACAACTTTTTGTGTTTTTTTTTAATTTTAAGTTATTTGTGTGATTCTTTTACAACAGTACTTTTCCTTTGTGATTCAAAACTTTAAAATACAACGACCAATCAGGTCAAAGCGTTACCAAAAACGTGTCAGAAAAAACAAAGTTGAAGATAGTTGTAAAGAAACTACATTAATCGAGAAGATTAAGCTGATAAGACAAAAGAGCAAAACAGTTTAAAAAGAAATAGAAGAGGTATAAAATGAGTTTAAAACAAAAGAAAGTAAATAGAAGGGCAAAAAAAAGAAGACCAACAACAACTTTTTGTGTGTTTTTTTTAATTTTAACTTATTTGTGTGACTCTTTTACAACAGCTGCACAAAATTGAACGATAATAATACAATAGGTAGCAAAAGATCCAATAATTCCAAAAATGGCTTTTTTATCAAAAGTAAAGAAATTAGCTGCGCTAATTTCAACAATATTTATCTGTATACACTTTCCCAGCTTGAAAACTTCCTCTCGTTCTTTAGCATCTTCAGTATATCTTTCTTGCAATTTGTAGCATAAAAAAAGGGTTTTTTTACTTTCTGTTGTCAAAGTATCGCAAATCAAGGCGTCTAGAAGTAGGGAAGCCTGAAAGGTGAGGGGTGAGTAGAGGTTGAGAGTTGGGGTGGTTTTTTTACCAATGTATAGATGGCAAAAGCACCATTGAGGAGACCATCGTAGGGGTTGTAGCTGGCACCCCATGGAAAATTGACAACTTCCATGAACCATTGCAAGAGGTGCGTGACGCACTTTCCGGAAGTGAAAAGCAAAGGCCAGCCGAAAATTGTGTTGTACGATTGAGTTGCTTCAGAGAGAACTCTTGAAATATGCTCCATTCTTCGAATTGATTGCAATGTAATCTTAGTTTCTTTGAAGAGGTCGTTTAGATCATGGGTTCTACTGTACAATCCCAATGCCAAATTGAACATAATAAAGTGCAATAATGAGTCGATTCCAAAAGCTAGCTCGTTGAACCAAAACATGGCAAATTTGAAAAGCCCCAGCTTGACAATGTGGATGTAAATAACATACGAAATATAGATAATATAAAAACAAAAGTAGAAAAACAATTGTAAATAGAAGAAAAATTTTGTATTTTTGACATTTCGGCGATTGAAGATTTGATCCAAGTACTGCAAGTGGTTGTTCAAGATCTTCCATTCTTCTTGATTGTCAAAAGATGCGCTCATTATGGCACTTAGTACTGTCATTACCAAAAAAAACTCTTTTATGTAATTCACTACGAAATAGACTGTTGAGTATGTTTGAGTGAAGTAGTCGAATCGGCAGTACAAGCCGTGCAATGTGGCAACTATGGCAAGCGTTATATAGGCCACAGCTTGAATATTTTTCAAATTTCTATGAAAATTTGAAAATTTTTCGAATTTGTAAAATGGCGCAATTCCGCATATTTGGCCACATTTGTATGCCGAACTTAAAAAACGAATGTCTTTGTTGGCTAACTTACAAAAAAACATTCGGGAAAAAAAAAATTCGAGTGCTTCTCTTTATGGAATTTTATTAATAATAGGTTTTTGTGTTCAATAATGATAGTATTAATCTAATTGATTATTTGTTTGCTTGTTTATTATTATTATTATTATTATTATCTAAGACATATTAATTAGTGAAAAAGACTGATACAAAAAAATCAATTTTTTTACAATAAGCTTAATAATGGTTTTTATTTGGAGTTTTTTGTATATATGCTCTAAAAGCACTAGTGCTCTTATAGATATGTTTTTAAAAGTTGGTAGACATGTCAGAATTAATTTTTTGTTATATATTTGAGAGTATTTTTTTTATAGATTAAGGTTAAGGGTTAAAGGTTAAAGGCAAAGTGGGTGTAAACAAGAGAAGAAGATTTCTATTGGTTGAACCATTACATGACCTAGCAGATTGTGCGTCGATTGGCTGGCTAGACGAGATTTTGTTTACCTTCATTTCGTCTATAACTTGAAAATACTATAGAAATAGCAAACAATACAGTTAGAACATACATGTTTGGTAATTGTTTAGTTTTTTCAAAAGAATTTTAGTTGGCTTAAACATCCAAAAAAAAACAAAATTGCTAAATATTATTAATTATTAATTTAATATTGTCTGTTATTAATTTTGCTAACATAACATTAATTTGATATAGAGTTACCTATATTAATATTTAATTTTCGTTACGTGAACCGGAAACCAATGGCTGTTTTACAAAAATCATACTTTTTTTTTGCTATTTTGCAATTAATTTAACATTAGTGTTCAAAAAAAACATTAGCATATTGGAAAGATAGCTAAGAAGTTCTTCTGTAGTTAATCTTTTATATTTTTTATTGTAGCTGCTTTTTCTAATTTTTTCTTTTTTTTTTTGTTTCTCTATGTATCTCTCTCTGTCTTTTATTTTTCCATTTACTTATTACCTTGTTTCTCTTTTCCTCTCAATCTTTTTTACACTAGATTTTTTTTTATTTAGTTTTTGTTTTTTTTTTATTATTTTTTTGTCTGTTTTTTTCTATATTACTAACATTTGGGAAAAAAATGATTGCTTCTCTTTGTGAAATTTTTTTTATAAAAGGTTTTATGCTTAGTATTAATCGAATTGAGTATTTGTATGTTTATTGATATTATTATTATCTAAGACATATTAATTAGTGGAAAAGACTGATAAAAAAATCAATTTTTTTACAGTAAGCTCAATAATGTTTTTCATTTGGAGCTTTTTGTACATATCTCTAAAAGCACTAGTGCTCTTATAGATATGTTTTTAAAAGTTGGTAGAGATAACTGTCATAATTACGTCAGAATTAATTTTTTGTTATATCTTTGAAAGTATTTTTTTTATTTTTTTTTTGTATATAATAGCTTTTATTTATCTAGTATACAGTGTGGTAAATAATAAACTCTAACTTAATATTTTTTGTTTTCTTTTGGTTTTTTCTTGCTGTTTTTCTTTTCTCATTCTACCTCATTCATCAACTATCTATTCTATTCTATTCTCTTTTTTTTTTTTTATTACATTCAAAATTTGTTTCCTCTGTCTTTATTCCCACATTTGAATGTAGGAAGCATTTTCTTCTCTCTCTCTCTTTTATGTTCTCTTATTAGATAGCTGAGAACTTCTTTTGTAATTAATCTTTTATATTTTTTATTGTAGCTGCTTTTTCTAATTTTTTTTTTTTGTTTTTTTTTATTTATTTATTTCTATTTTTTAATTTATCATTTACTCATTGTCTCGTTTTACTTTTCTTCTTAATTTTTTTTACACTTAATTTTTTTTGTTATTTAGTATTTGTTTCTCTTTTTTGTTATTCCTTTGTCTGCTTTTCTCTATATCACTAAAATTCGGGAAAAAATTCGATTGCTTCTCTTAATGGAATTTTTTTTGTAAAAGGTTTTATGTTCAATAATGATAGTATTAATCTAATTGATTATTTGTTTGTTTATTATTATTATTATCTAAGACATATTAATTAGTGAAAAAAACTGATACAAAAAAATCAATTTTTTTACAATAAGATTAATAATGGTTTTTATTTGGAGCTTTTTGTATATATCTCTGAAAGCACTAGTGCTCTTATAGATATGTTTTTAAAAGTTGGTAGACATAACTGTCGTAATTACGTCGGAATTAATTTTTTGTTATATCTTTGAGAGTATTTATTTTATATTTTTTATTTTTTTTATATATAATAGTCTTTATTTCTTCAGTATACAGTGTTGTAAATAATATACAAGATAAAATAAAACATAATTTTTTTTGTTTTCTTTTGGTTCTTTTTGCTTTTTCTTGTTTTTTTTCTTTTCTCATTCTACCTTATTCATCAACTATCTATTCTATTCTCTTTTTTTTTCTTTTCATTAGATCCAAAATCTGTCTCCTCTGTCTTTATTATTCTCACATTTGAATTTAGCAACCATTTTCTTCTCTCTCTCTTTCATTTTCTCTTATTAGATAGCTAAGAAGTTCTTCTTTAATTAATCTTTTATATTTTTTATTGTAGCTGCTTTTTCTAATTTTTTTTTTTTTGTTTCTCTATGTATCTTTTTCTCTGTCTTTTATTTTTCCATTTACTTATTACCTTGTTTCTCTTTTCCTCTCAATCTTTTTCTTATTTAGTATTCGTTTTTTTTTATTATTTATTTGTTTGCTTTTTTCTATATCAAAAACATTTAGGAAAAAATTCGATTGTTTCTCTTTTTGGAATTTTTTTAATAAAAGGTTTTATGTTCAATAATGATAGAATTAATCTAATTCATTATTTGTTTGTTTATTATTATTATTATTATCTAAGACATATTAATTAGTGGAAAAAACTGATAAAAAAATTGTATTTTTTATAATAAATTTAATAATGTTTTCCATTTGGAGCTGTTTGTATTTATCTCTAAAAGCACTAGTGCTCTTATAGAGATGTTTTTAAAAGTTGGTAGAGATAACTGTCATAATTACGTCAGAATTAATTTTTTGTTATATCTTTGAAAGTATTTTTTTTATTTTTTTTTTGTATATAATAGCCTTTATTTATCTAGTATACAGTGTGGTAAATAATAAACTCTAGCTTAATATTTTTTGTTTTCTTTTGGTTTTTTCTTGCTTTTTTTCTTTTCTCATTCTACCTCATTCATCAACTATCTATTCTATTCTATTCTCTTTTTTTTTTATTACATCCAAAATTTGTTTCCTCTGTCTTTATTCCCACATTTGAATGTAGGAAGCATTTTCTTCTCTCTCCCTCTCTTTTATGTTCTCTTATTAGATAGCTGAGAACTTCTTTTGTAATTAATCTTTTATATTTTTTATTGTAGCTGCTTTTTCTAATTTTTTTTTTTTGTTTTTTTATGTATTTATTTCTATTTTTTAATTTTTCATTTACTCATTGTCTCGTTTTTCTTTTCCTCTTAATTTTTTTACACTTAATTTTTTTTGTTATTTAGTATTTGTTTCTCTTTTTTGTTATTCCTTTGTCTGCTTTTCTCTATATCACTAAAATTCGGGAAAAAATTCGATTGCTTCTCTTAATGGAATTTTTTTTGTAAAAGGTTTTATGTTCAATAATGATAGTATTAATCTAATTGATTCTTTGTTTGTTTATTATTATTATTATTATTATCTAAGACATATTAATTAGTGAAAAAGACTGATACAAAAAAATCAATTTTTTTACAATAAGATTAATAATGGTTTTTATTTGGAGCTTTTTGTATATATCTCTGAAAGCACTAGTGCTCTTATAGATATGTTTTTAAAAGTTGGTAGAGATAACTATCTTAATTACGTCATAATTAATTTTTTGTTATATCTTTGAGAGTATTTTTTTTTTATATATATACAATCGTCTATATTTCTCCAGTTTACAGTGTTGTAAATAATATACAAGATGAGCCATTTTGGTATTCGGCTGCTTTTTTGCGCCTCCTTATGACAAAATAGCTCTCTTTACACATATTTTTAGAAAAAACGAACTGAATGCGGAATTTGTAAATTATTTGTGAGATATTTCTTATAACACACTGTCAGCAAATGAAAATAAGAGTGTTGATTTGTCAAAGAATCACACAATTGGAAACCATCCAACTTTTTTTACAAATTTCTGCTAAATTCGAAATGCGGTCGGAAGACATTTTAATAGAATGAGGTCATAATACTCATAATAACAGGGAATTTGAGTTTCTTAAAACGTTTCAAGTTGTCTTAGCCACCAAAAATTGTGTTAAGTGGTTTGTTCTAATTTTTTTATAATTCTATATGTTTTTGATATTAAAGTGTATTTTCTTATATAGAAATAATTATTGTTAATTTTGCTGCAAAGAACTGCAATTACACGCTTTCTGAATTGTAATTCTACGTCAATTTGTTGGAGCTAGTGTAGAACTATTAACTTTTTCAAGTAGTCAATAGTGGTTTATAACTGCATTGTTCGGTACCTCAGCAAACATCACAGCTGTCCAAGCAAAGCAACAATTGGTCGCACAAACGAATAAGCATTCAGCTGTAATGTTGGGCGGCGTACCGAACATAACCGCCATAAACTACTTGAAATAGTTAACAATTTTTAACATTTTTGAGAGATGACTTTAGTTTTAAAATTGTATTAACTTTTCTGTTCGACTTTCCAAAAAAAGAGAAAGTACTACTGTGAATTCTGACATGAATTTTGGTACGTACGTTCATTTTTTGATTAGTTCATACGCAGATACAGGCGTGTTGTGCATGTCGGCGCGGTATCAAGCTCAATTGCGTTCATCTAAATATTTGTTGTTTTAAAGTCAGTTTAAATGCGTTTTTTTAGATGACTGACTTATATTGTAATTTACACAAATATTTTCAGCGTTCATGTAAACAAAAATTGTTTAGCTGCTTGAATCTGCACATTTCTAAATAGAAAAAATATACATTTCTTGTAATGTTTAGACTGATCTCAACCGAGTTACACAAAACTGAGAGCAGCTTTTATTTTCAGAAACAAAAAATTGCTTTTTTTTTTGTTTTATTCTCATTAACACTACTAATCCGAGATGATGGTTTTTTATAGCTCCAGATGTGTCAAAAAAAAAATTCCCTACTGTCAAAAATAAACAAAATATCATATTTCTTTGGCGAATTATTTTTTTTTTCTGGTTATGGTTTTGAGTAATTTTATCCGTTAAAAGGCATATGCCACTCCATTTCCGTTAAGTCTCGGCCGACTTCCGGTGAATGAATAGATTATTATAGTCGACGGTCAATGTCCATATTTTGCTGTATATTTAAATTATGAGAATTGTAGCGGAAAATGAGGCTTTTTCCTGGGAACAGTAGCTTAAAATTGCGAAAATGTGGTAAATAATAAACAACTTGGCTGTAGAAACAAACATTCTGATCATCAATAGCTATTCAATCACCCAGAGCTAGACAAAAGCCATCTTCTGTGTAGAAAAAAACTACGCCTTAGCTGAACGGCGCAGCTTCGCAATGCCACTCGCACTTGCAAAATATCACTTTCTGGACTAGTGAATAATAACCGATAATGTCCACTTCGTTCTAATCTAAACAATAGAGAGTTTTTCCCGATGATTATATTAAATTCATTCCATCTAATCTCTCAAAAAAAAGCAGCAAAAACTGCTCTGATTTTAAATTTATTAAGCCATATTTTAAAAATTCTAAAATAACGTATTTTCTTAAAATATAATCTTAGAATAATTCAGATTTAGTCAAAAAAGAAATCTCTTTTTGTGTTAACAGGGCTGCTGAGATAAAAAAAGAAAGCTGTTGACGGCAAGAAACATACAACAATAATATGCCTTAAGCTACAAAAATGCTAAAATAATAAAACAATTATATTAGGAACAAAAAGGGTGTGTACGGTTCTAGTGACAAAATTTGAATATTTATGGCTCTGAGTAACCCAAAACTTAGGATCTTGACATTAAAACTTAATAGTAACAATGAAAAAATTACTAACAAATATCACTTTGTCACTTGATATTCAATACCCTATTGTGTAAACATTCTATTTTTGTTTATATGAAACGGTGCTCTGAACAATGAAAAAGGGAAAAATACAAGTTTGCTGACGTTTTCGCCTACCTTCAGTAATGAAGAAAACATCTAAAAAAAAAGAAACGGCTAAAAATTACAATGACAGAAAATGTTGTTTTGTCAAAAATTATTGACATTTAAATAAAGGCGCATCCACCATCACGCAGAAGAGGAACAATTATGTCATTTATTTTTGACCATAGAAAAAATACTGTATGTATTTCCAGCGTAAAGAGCCATTTTGGTATTCGGCTGCTTTTCTGCGCCTCTTTATGCCAAAATAGCTCTCTTTACACACTATGTACATTATTTTACATACAACTCGTCTGATACTAGTGTGTAAAGTAAGGTTCTTTTGCACTAAATGTAACCAGTCATCAAATTTTTTCAAATTTACATTTTTTTTGTTAAATTTGTCGAGTTATTCATAAAATAATTAGATATGAATAAGTTGATATATTATTGAATTTACGATAAATTGGTTGTTTCTTACCGATAAGATTAAAAAATCCTATTCTAGATTAGCAAAATTATTTTGCTTCATTGTTGGTTGAAGCAGGCTTGAGAAATCGTTTAATAATGTTAGTTTTTAACACGTGATTCTATTCATTTACGCACGATTTATGTAAAGTACTGTTTTACGCACATTAAATGATCATTTAATTTGTTTACTATAAGGCCAATTAATGTAAAATTTATTTTTTTTTAGAAAAAGCGAGCTATTCATTATCTTTCAGCTTATTAGACATTTAAAAAGTAAAAGTAAATAAAATCTCTTCCAATGTTTATGCGGGTGGGTCGGTTATTGTCCTATTAAATTACTACTCGAGGCTCCATTATGTGTAATGTTAGATCATCAAAACCATGTTTTTATTTATTAGATCCTGACAGAATAGCTTTATTAAAATAAATGTCACCTAAGTGGTAGAAATAGCAATTATCGACACTTGCAAATAATAATTTTTTGTTAAATTGGTTCATTTTATGATAAATCTGAAATAGCCTAACAATTCTAACCAATTTTTGCAGCTTTTGATTAAAGACAGATGAGGTATAGATGTATGGAAACAAAAAAGTTGTGTGTAAAAAATAAAAGTAGAGAGCAGGGAGGATTCAGGGAGGAACTAGAGCCAATAATGCGCTGATTGAAAGTGAGATGGAAAAGGAAGAAAGAAGAGTGTATAGTGATGATAACGAGAGAAGAAAAAGAAATGATAATAATTTTAAAAAGCTATATGAAAAAAAAAATTAAACGAAAACAAAGATAAAAGTGTTTAAAAAAAAAGCAAGATAAAAAAATAGTATGGAAATGAGAAGAAAAAAATATGTTTGAAGAAAGATAATCAAAGTAAGGCGCAGAGGAAAGAATTAGTGAAAACAGAAAACTAAATGTCTGATAGAACAAAAATTTGGGAATGAAAATAGAAGGAGTGCAAAAAAAACATACAAGTAGGGTTAAGTGGGGAAACTTTAGGTTATATAATGAGAAAAAAAAAAGAAAGTAAGAATAGAAGGAAAAAAGAGAGCGGTAGAGTTTGAAGATAATATAAGAGATGAAGGAGGTTGGAAGATATTGAAAGAGTGCTATATAGAAAAAGACAGACAAAGGAATAATAAAAAAGAGAAAAGAATACTAAATAAGAAAAAGATTTAGTGTAAAAAAGATACGAGGCAATGAGTAAATAAAAAAATAATAGACAGAGACAGATACATAAAAAAACAAAAAAAAAAAATTAGAAAAAGCAGCTACAATAAAAAATATAAAAGATTAATTACAGAAGAACTTCCTAGCTATCTAATAAGAGAACATAAAAGAGAGAGAGAGAAGAAAATGCTTGCTACATTCAAATGTGGGAATAAAGACAGAGGAAACAGATTTTGGATGTAATAAAAGGAAAGAAAAAGAGAATAGAATAGATAGAAAGAGCAAAAAAGAGCCAAAAGAAAACAAAAAAAATTTTGTTTTATTTTATTTTTTTTAACGCTCGAAATACATACGGAATTTTATCTATGGTCAAAGATAAATGACCAAATTGGTACTTTTTTGTCAGTAATTTTTGTCAAATGCTACAAGAAACTAAAATTTCTTTTATTTTTTAGATTCTGCAAAAATAAAAAAGTTAAATGACAAAAGTGGTACTTTTTTGCGTGATGGTGGATGCGCTGTTATCTAGTTGTCAATAATTTTGGTCAAATGCTCCAAAAAACTAATTTTTTTTTATTTTTTAGTTTCAGCCAAAATAAAAATCAACAAATTGGACGTACCATCGTCGATTGAGTATGGATCAAGAAGCGACGTGGTCTTAGATTGCGATTTTGATTCTGATGGTGAACCAGGAGTTGAAGTAAAATGGTTTATAGATGGGTTAGTAGATCAAATCTACCAATGGGTACCGGAAACAAATTCCAGCGCTAAAGCGCTTGGAAAACTAAAAGATGTTGTGGACGTGACGTATAGAGCAACAAATGACAAGAAAACAATGCACAGGGCATTGCATATCACGAACATTACCAAAGAACTGTCGGGGAACTATTCTTGCAAAGTTAGTGGACTTAACACTGAGGCTGTAGCAACGAAGAGAATGGTAATTTATGGTAGGTTGATAATCATTCTAGAACTAAGTTAACAAAAACTCGTTTAATTCGACAACACCAAATAGATGGCGCTCTTTCAAACGTCAAAATGCAGAGAAAAAAAATTAGATAAAATCAAAACGAAAAATCGTAGCAAACAAATAATATTCAATTTGAATTGAAAAAGCTTCAATTCAGCTTAGGTAATTTTTTCAGGTTTTTTAGAAAAAGTTTTTTAGCTAAAAAAATTTCTGTTCTATAGTCTGTTCAGATTCAAGAAAGAGTATTTTGGTCATTTAAATTTTGAATGTTTTGTAAACCATTCAATAATTAAATATATAAAATATACAATTAATATAAAATATGCAATTTTTTCTGCGGCCTGCCCTGTCCAACCATCTCCTACTTGATAGACGTGATCACGTGGAACCTGCATGCATTTGTTTTCATGCACTCTTTCTTGAAAGTGAATAGAGTATAGATATACAAAAATTGAAATTTTAAATTTTTTTAAAAAATTAAAAAAAAATTATAAAGCCTAATTGAAGCCTTTTGAATAAGAATTTATTAAAAAAGTTGAACTAAAATTTCTATAATTAATTGCAACTATGAGCTAACACAGAGTAAAACTAAAAGTTAGAAAAAAAAAACTTTTAAATCAAAAATTAAAAAATACTTTTTTTAAAAACTCTAAGATTATTGGGGGTTATAATTGGCACAACAGAGTAGTAAAATTGAGTGTTTCTTACTGAAATGATATGGTCATAAAACTAGAAGCCTGTGTCCGTTCAATGCCTGTCATATTACGGTCAACAATAGCTCCACGGGTCTCTTAAGTACTTTTACCACCTCATCTCAAGCTTTATAGCAAAAAAATAGATATTTAAAAAAAAACATTGCTGATAGCAAATTTTTAGCTGTTTTTTCTGCATAGTACCACTTACATCAAATATTTATTATATATATATATATAGTATTTTTAATTTAAAGACAAAGTAGAAGTAAACATGACGTATTCAAGCGTGTCTAGCCGGCCAATCAACGCACTTTCTGCAAGGTTATGTGATGGTTCAACCAATAGAAACGCCAGGAATTTCAAATCACGTGATCAACATGCATTTTTCTTGTTTAAACAAAGCTTTATAGCAAAAAAATAGATATTTTTTTTAAAAAAACATTGCTTTTAGCAAATTTTTAGCTGTTTTTTCTGCATAGTACCACTTACATCAAATATTTATTATACATATATAGTATTTTTAATTTAAAGGCAAAGTAGAAGTAAACATGACGTATTCAAGCGTCTCTAGCCGGCCAATCAACGCACTTTCTGCAAGGTTATGTGATGGTTCAACCAATAGAAACGCCAGGAATTTCAAATCACGTGATCTACATGCACTTTTTCTTGTTTAAACAAAGCTTTATAGCAAAAAAATAGATATTTTTTTTAAAAAAACATTACTTTTAGCAAATTTTTAGCTGTTTTTTCTGCATAGTACCACTTACATCAAATCTTTATTATATATATATATATATATAGTATTTTTAATTTAAAGACAAAGTAGAAGTAAACATGACGTATTCAAGCGTGTAGCCGGCCAATCAACGCACTTTCTGCAAGGTTATGTGATGGTTCAACCAATAGAAACGCCAGTAATTTCAAATCACGTGATCTTTATGCACTTTTTCTTGTTTAAACAAAGCTTTATAGCAAAAAAATAGATATTTTTTTTAAAAAAACATTGCTTTTAGCAAATTTTTAGCTGTTTTTTCTGCATAGTACCACTTACATCAAATATTTATTATATATATATATAGTATTTTTAATTTAAAGACAAAGTAGAAGTAAACATGACGTATTCAAGCGTGTCTAGCCGGCCAATCAACGCACTTTCTGCAAGGTTATGTGATGGTTCAACCAATAGAAACGCCAGGAATTTCAAATCACGTGATCTACATGCACTTTTTCTTGTTTAAACAAAGCTTTATAGCAAAAAAATAAATATTTTTTTTAAAAAAACATTGCTTTTTGCAAATTTTTAGCTGTTTTTTCTGCATAGTACCACTTACATCAAATCTTTATTATATATATATATATAGTATTTTTAATTTAAAGACAAAGTAGAAGTAAACATGACGTATTCAAGCGTGTAGCCGGCCAATCAACGCACTTTCTGCAAGGTTATGTGATGGTTCAACCAATAGAAACGCCAGTAATTTCAAATCACGTGATCTTTATGCACTTTTTCTTGTTTAAACAAAGCTTTATAGCAAAAAAATAGATATTTTTTTTAAAAAAACATTGCTTTTAGCAAATTTTTAGCTGTTTTTTCTGCATAGTACCACTTACATCAAATATTTATTATATATATATATAGTATTTTTAATTTAAAGACAAAGTAGAAGTAAACATGACGTATTCAAGCGTGTCTAGCCGGCCAATCAACGCACTTTCTGCAAGGTTATGTGATGGTCCAACCAATAGAAACGCCAGTAATTTCAAATCACGTGATCTTTATGCACTTTTTCTTGTTTAAACAAAGCTTTATAGCAAAAAAATAGATATTTTTTTTAAAAAAACGATGCTTTTAGCCAATTTTTAGCTGTTTTTTCTGCATAGTACCACTTACATCAAATATTTATTAAATATATATAGTATTTTTAATTTAAAGACAAAGTAGAAGTAAACATGACGTATTCAAGCGTGTCTAGCCGGCCAATCAACGCACTTTCTGCAAGGTTATGTGATGGTTCAACCAATAGAAACGCCAGGAATTTTAAATCACGTGATCTACATGCACTTTTTCTTGTTTAAACAAAGCTTTATAGCAATAAAATAAATAATAAAAAAAAACATTGCTTTTAGCAATTTTTTAAGAATTTTGGGATACATAGTATCTTACTAAAATAAGACTAATTGTGCTAAAGTGCAATTTTTCTTAGATGGGGACAGCTTATTGTTGCGCAGTGGTACAGCAAAGGCACAGATGGGCTGTACTCATAGACGTAAAATTATTGTTATTACGAGTTGGCGCACTCAAGCATGGCAAATTGGCAGATTACTTTGGGATAGGTACTGCAATCTAAGGTTCTATTGTACCCTGGCCTACCCTGTAGATAGAAAAATGCTCTTGTCTGGGTGGGAATCGACCCTACACCTCTTCAGACTGGTCTACAACGTACTTTCGCTTGGCCAGCTGGTATACCAAACCTTTTTGACATAATTTTGGTACTCGAGCTGCATAATTATTCTTTGTTTACAAGTCTGCAAGTGGAAATATTTTGCGTACTAATTGAAACGCAAATTGCAAGGCAACACTTATTTCCGCTCGTGTTTTAATTATTTTAAAAATACCCGTTTGTTGTTATGGCACGTGCCACCTCGTTACCCTTCGTTGATTACCCACAAAGATTCCACATCTTAGATCTTATTTTTCGAAAAACGTATAATGTATTCTTTCTAGAACTTCCAGATTCCGGACTGGAACTAGAAATTTCCCTATCTGAATCGGTTATAACCTGCAGTGCAGATGGGGTTTTTCCGGAACCACTCTTACAACTGATGATCATTAACAAACCGACTGAGTAAGTGAGAAAATTTTGAGAAAATACCAATTTCAAATGATTTTTCCAGTAACGACACTTTAGATACGTTTGTCGAAACTGATTTTCTTGTGACTTATGATACGGAAACGGCTCTATTTAATGTAACAACGGCAATTTCGTTCTATCCGAAATTGCTAACCAATACTTTTGTTTATACTTGTGATTTGAGTATTCCTGGTACGGACATTGTGCTCACAGAAAACAGGACTGCTACTCTTGGTAAATACTTTGATGTTTTTGCTATATGTGTCTTCGTAATGTTGTAAACATTATCGGGGCTTTACCTTTCCTGAGCTTTATGCGAAATCGTGGCTTTGGTATAGAAGGGTACAATGATACATTTGCCGTATTGTAAAATATCTGTACTAATGTCGATCTGAGCATGCTGTAGTTCGTCCACATTGAAGAAACCGCAAATCTTTTTTTGGCGTAAAGGAGTAACCGAACAGCTCTTCCCTTACCCCACAAAAATTGTTTTTCTGTTTCCAGTTATTGAACTCACTCGATTCTTTGTAATAAGCGTCTCTGGATTTCTTTGATAGCAAACTAAAACAGGAAGAGAGCTTTTTTTTTCATCTCCAACAAGCCCCGAAGCAGTTTGTTGTCAACAACAAGATGGCAACCACTTTTGCGTGATTAATTTGCTTTATAAGACACTTGTGCAATAAATAGCTATTATTTGTGTCTCAAATGTCATAAATGTCACTGACGGAATAATTTTATTATTTCATTTTATTTCGTACGGTTGAGAATACCACACTTTAGTCAACCACTCTTCTATATCAATGCTCTAAAAGTACAATTATGCTTGCTTGAGCGTGTTTAAATTTTTTTTTTTTTATTTTAAATTAGTTCATTTTACTAACATAAGGTTACTAATTTTTTATATATAGAGAGCAACCACACTGAAACGCAAATTGAAGATGATAACTCACGTTCTTCAAACGCCTCGTACTTTGTTAACTCCACGAAGAGTAGTTTCCAAGAGATAAAAGGTCGGTGAAGTACTATAATAGTTTTAAGATTAAGGCCCTTGTAGAAACCAATGGTTTTATAGTAAACTAACATTTAAAATTATGGTTTGCCCAACAAAAATCTACTCAAAATTGAAACAAGTTAACTAATTTATAATATTTTGATTTTTGTCTTTGAATTGTAATTAATTAATTAAATTACAATTGTAGCAACTGAAGAATCTTCCATTTTCGAAAACGGTTTTATAATCATTCATTACTGTTGCAAGGGTAAGATTGTATTGTTGTAATTAACAATAATTATTTCTTCTTTATTTTGTTTTTCACTCGAAATGTGGCACTCAATTTTGAGTAGTTTTGCAACCAAAATTTTAGATGGCTTTAAGGCATTTGAAGACATTAATTCTGTATACGCAGAGATTGAAACACAAATTGAAGAAGAACTCTTTAATACCACAACTGCTGAAACTACAACTAATTTAGATGCTGAAGAGAGAAACACAAAAAAGGGTGATGTGTGGTGTTAGACCGCTTGCTTAGTGCTATAACACTGTCTATTTTCTACTAAAAGAGAGTGAACTTTTTTTTTATTAAACTATAAAACAATTTTTCTTGCTACTCCAGTCGAAAGTACGTGGTTCCGGCTGCGATTCCACGGCAGAAAGTGTATCTTTCATGCACTGGTAGAGCTATGCGCACTACCTGCACTTTCCTGTGGTCCTGCACTTTCTGCCGTGGAATCGCAGCCGCCACTACGTACTGTCGACTGGAGTAGCAAGAAAACTAGTATACACTACACGGGCAGAAAGTTGAGAGCCCTGAACTGCGCGCCATGATGCAGGAATCTCAACTTTCTGCCCTTGTAGTGTAATATACTATTACATTGATTTATTAATTAAAATTTTCAAAAATTTCCGCGCCAATTCTAATCCATTTTTTTTCTTTTTCAGAAAGTGCAGCGACAAGGCACCATCTTCTTGGAGTTCACTTTATTTTCTCGGTTTTGTCGATAGTTGTCTTGTTGTGATAGATGTAAATGATATTGTCAATGTAAAATAATATTGTAAAGTGTACATAAATCAGCTTATTTAAATGTTATCTATACTAATTATTGTTATACCAAAGTTACTAATTTTTAAAAAAAATCTACAAAAAACTGATATTTTTTGTAAAAACTAGTCCGATAAAACACATTTTTCACAAAGAATTTTTATATTTTATTTATAAATACCCCAAAAAAAGAGAAAATACACAACACAATAATTGAAAAACTATGTTCAATTGAAGATTTGCAAAAATGCTCTATAAGCAACAAAGCTTATCACCTCTCTATTTATAATAATAACAATAATTATGAATAAATCAACAAAAACAATTGAAATGATTCTAAAAACTAAAGCAAATATAAAAAACGATCACATGAGAGAAGACTAGAAAAAGACAAAAGAGAAAATAAGTTGTTAAAATAGGAAAATAAAGTAATAAAAGAGAAAATGCAACAACTAAAGCAAAAAGATAGAGAACAAAGAAGAAACAACATAAGTGTACAGGGTATAACAATTACAACGTACGAAGAACAAACCATAGAGAAGAAAATGGTAAGACTATTGAAAGACAAGAAAGAAATTACTTATCGTAGTGAACAAAGACCGTGATAGAAATAAAGAAGAAAAGTACCACAAAAACAAAGAGAGAAAAAGAAAAACAACAAAAGAAGAAATACGAAAGAAGTTGAAATGCTAAAAAGAGAGAAAGCAGTAGGCTAGAATAGTATGAAATGCTACAAAAGTTATCAAGTTGTGAAAAACTGAAAATAAGTAACCAACAATTTTTTATTTTCAACTAAAAAATTACAAAAGAATACAAATAGTTGCTTAATTTAAACCATTTTCTCTCAAACCTCTTTCAGCAAAACAGATTTGAACATAAGATCAAAAATACAAACAATAATAAATTATAAAGACAAAAAAGAAGTAAGGCAAAAAGAGTGAAAAATTGATACATAAAATGTAAGAGAAGTAACATGAAGTAACACAAGAATTCAAAAAAGCAAAGCTTGAGATATATTAGAAATAACAAAAACAATAAAAAAAAGTCAACAAGAAACAGAAATAAAAAAAGCCATGTTTAAATATATAGTAGGGTAAACAACAACATTTGGGTTATACCAATAAAAAGTGTATAAAAATAAAATAAAATTTCAAAAAAAAACTCTTGAAATAGAATAGAATCTGACAGAAAGTACAACCATACTAGAAAGTACTAAATTACAGAAAAAAAAACAATTTTGGAAAAAAATTAATAAAAGAAGGAGACTCATCAGAGGAGACATAAAAAACAAATTAGTAATGTAATAAAAAAAATTAAAATAATAAAGATAGAGAAAACCTGATCAATTTTTGGATCCTAAGTGAGCAAATTTTTTTTATAAAGATAAAGACTTGCATAAGTACACAAAAAAAGTCAGTAGCTAGAAAAAAAAGTTTATTATTGGCTACGTCATAATAAACAAAAGACGTAGAAGAGATGTAAAAGATGTCAGAGTATGTTCACAACAAAAGAAAAAAATAAACAAAACAAAATAAAGAAAGACAAAATAAGAGACCAGGAAGTAGCCAAAATAGAGGTGAGGTATGGAAAGACCTACCACAAAATACACAAATAAAAAAGTAGCGACAAGTGGAGGAAGCTAAAAGCTAAATAGATGGTAAAACACAGACGTACAAGCAAAAGTCAAGTCAAAAAGATAAAAAGAGTACTTACTAAATAAAAATACTAAGAACTATAAAAAAGAAAAAATGTGAAAATGCACCAGAAAAAGAAAAATTAGAAAAAAATAGAAAATAACAGCAAAGGTAACTACAAACTGAAAGACAAACAACACAAAACAAGTAAAGAACTAAGAAGAATACATATTACGACAAGAAAAAAATTACTTATTATAGTGAACGAAGACCGTGATAGAAATGAAGAAGACAAGTACCACAAAAACAAAGAGAGAAAAAGAAAAACAACAAAAATCATTAAAATTTTTTTTCTTGCTTAGTGACTTTTTAATTTTAATAGTTACTGAAACTTGATTCTTTCATAAAATTTTTGCAAGATCAATGACATTTTTTTCTGATTATTCTTTAAATATCTTCTTTTAAACAAAACAATTGTCTTATAAACAAGAAATATATATGCAAACATTTTTATTTGGATAGAAATTGAAAAGTGAGCAATTTTTGGCAAACTTGAGTGCAATTGCGCTTTTTTTTTTTGAAAATCTTTAACTAATAAGTAATTAATTTTTCTGGACTAGATTTTAGCACTTTTTAATGGTTTTTTTTTGAAGGAATAAATGTCTTTAGGTGTTAGTACATTAAGGAGTAGTATCGTATGAAAAAAGGTAATAAATTACACTGGTTTTAATGAGAAGAGTTTGTTTCTGGACTTGTAAAAAAACAACAAAATTAATTCCCCTAACAATCTTTTACCCTTAACTTGATTTTTGTTAAATGTAGACTTTCTGAACTTGTAATTTTTACGTGATCAACCGTCCCTTCGGGACGCTTGACCACAAGCCGAAAATTTTACTTTTTTTGGAAAGAAATTACAAATTCGGGAAGGACATTGACATAGAAAAAACATACATTTCTTTAAGAAAAACTGTAATTAAACATACACTAACCTAACATTACAGAACAAAACCTAAATAAACATACATTCCCTCCATACAAAAAAAAACATAATTAAACTTCCCCTTATATTTTTTCCCCTTAACTGAAAAAACATACATTCCTCCAATATTCGACAAAAAAAACAATAATTAAACATATATTCCCTTAACATTCTTTTACCCTTTTATCTTAACAGTCTTATCTATTTCCCTCAACTGTCATTCGGGATGGGGAAGTGAAATGGGGTTGCTGGGTGGGTATAATAACACAAAAAACGAGTAAAAACAGTTGTAAAAACCACCCTTAAAAAGTACTTTGGGAACGGCAAGTACTCTCAACTGTCAATCGGGATGGGGAAGTGAAATGGGGTTGCTGGGTGGGTATAATAACATTTCGGCGGCGTTCAGATGTCTACAGTATGTAGAAAATTATCAATTTTGCAAAAAAATGCCAAATGAATAACATTTTTTGTTTAATTTAAAAAGAAACCAAAGATTTTTTTATTTCAAGTAAAAAATTACAAAAGAGTACAAATTGCTGCCAAAAGAGTACCCATCACTTAGTTGAAACACACCCACAAATAAAAGTCAAATCAGGGCTACGTGGCGGCCATAGAACTGGCCCACCTCTGCCAATCCAATTGTCTCCAAATTTGCAATTTAGCCAATTACTTCAAGTGTCGGTAAGCCACTTGATTTTTTATAAAATTGAGTGAAAAAACTCAAGCTATGAACTTGTAGCTTATCATTTTGTGTGTAAAAACTGAATAATAATGATAAAATATGTAGCAAACGCACCGAGAACTCCTAAAATAACACTTTTATCAAAAATAAAAAAATTGGCGGCTGTTATATTGGCAATGTTGCTTTCTAGATATTTAGCAAGTTTAAAAAGTTCTTTTCTTAGTTTATAGTTTCCAAACGACTGTTCATAGTGATTGTAGCACAAAACAGAAGATTTCTTGCTTTCGGCCATCAAATCGTCACATACCAGAGCTATCAAAATTAGCATTAACTGAAACATGGACGTTTATTTAATTTAAAATTTTGACAGGAGATTTATACAGGTACCAGAGAGTATAGGGTAGAACTAGTAAGAAAGATAAACGACAACAAATCTGAATCGACTGAAATATAGAAAAGCTGTGTAAACGTTTGGAGAAGTTGAGCTGTACATTTTGCAGAAATAAAAAGCAGCAGCCATCCAAACACTTTATTATAAAGTTCTGTCACATTTGACAGATTTTTTGATATGTGCTCTATTTTATGCATACTTTCTAAATTCAAAATTCTACCCTTAAAAAGACAATTCAAATAATTGTATCTACAAAGCAGGACTATAGCAAGACTAAACATCAAAAACTGTAAAACTGTAGACATAACAAAAGCAATTTCATTAAACCAATTCATCTTGAATTTAAAACTTTGTGTTCCAAACCATCGATAAATAATATTTACAAAATAAATACTGTAAAAAAAAAGTAAAAAATCATAAAATAATAAATATTATCTTTTTTGGTCGGATTTTCTCGATTTTTGAATATTTTGTCAACATATTGTAAGCGATTGTTCAATCTAAGCCAGTTTTGTTGATTCTTAAAAGAAGACGACATTACCGCACTGAAAAATGTCATCACTAAAACGACTTCTTTTATATAATTTACAATTATGTAAATATAAAAAAGAATATTTTTGCAGAATATAATTAGATCTGTAATAGAATGCTTGCGCTGTACCAAAACAGCCTACTGCGATATAAGATAAAGCTTGAACATTTTTTAACTTTTGGCGAGGAATTGAGAATAAATCAAAATTGTAAAAGGGAACAATTCCACAAATTTGACCTATTTTATAAATTAGACCAAGAGTGCGGACATCTTTATTTTTTAAATTAAATAAAACCATTTTAGAGCTAGTCTAGTGCTAGAATGATTACTTCAGCTATAAAGCTGACAAGCATTAATTCCCATTTATTAAATAATTAATAACATAACAACTACTATCCTTTTACCTCATTATCATCAATAATTAATCAATTAAAAGCTGTTTTTCATGCTCAAAACAAAAATAAATTAAAAAAGGCGTAAATTCTAGTTAGATAGAGGAGTTTTTTTTATTTTGAAATTATAATTGTCTTTACTGGTACTCAAATGGGGGCCTAATTTGGTTGAAATTCTAATCTTGTATCACCGCCGTTCTCGGCTGTGAGTGGCTGCACTCCTACGGAAGCAATGACCTGTGAATTTGCTTGCACCCGGTAGGTTTAGGTACCCAGCAATTATCCGGGGCATTTTCCCTGACAAGAGCACTTGCCACTATAATAAAAAAAACAAGCTGTTGATTTTGGGGTGTGTAGGTCGCAAGCCCACATATTTATTGTAAAAAAACAAAAAACATTTTTTTCAATGCTTTGATTTTCTGTTCTAAAAATCTACTGAAATAATAAATCTAAACCTTTAAGTTTTTAATTTTTTATCAACTGTTTTTTATTCAATCTATCTCTTAGCTCATATCTGCACTTTAGTATAGAAATTTTGGTCTAACGGGTTTATTAATTTTTTTAGATTTTTTTTCATTAAGCAGATCTTATTCAGAAAGCTTTAATTAAGCTTTTTACATTTTTTTTAAATCTAAAACACGTACAGCAAAATTTTTAGAAAAAAAAATTTTTTTTACAAAAATTTAAAAAAATTTTAAGCCTAATTACAGCTTTATTAATTCAAATCGAGTATTTGTTGTTTGGTAGAATCTTTCATTTTAGTTTTATCTAAAAATGTAATTTTAGATTCTAGAAAATTTTTTTTTTGCTTTACTTTTTTTTTGGTATCTAAGCGAATTTTTTTTTCCACCATTTTAAGTGCTTGTTTTATAGAAAGCTACTAAAATAAAAAATTCTCACCTACTAATACGTTTTTAATTTTCTATCAAGTGGTTATTTTTTTGATTTTTTTGATCTACGCCGAGAGATTTTTCTCTCTACCTGGCAACACTAGTTAATAATCGAAAGTGAATACTACTTATGGCGCTGAATTCAAATCCATATTTCCGATTGGCTACTTTTCTTTCCCCTTGCCGCACGTCAACATTCTTTTTTCGTTTCCAACTCTGCGTCCGCCATCTCGGCTTCATTTGCTTTGCGGCTTTGCATCATAGCTGCTGTCCAGTCGTTTCTAACAGGTAAGTCAATGTTTTGATATTTATTAAATGTTTATTATAAATAAAAATTCGTTTGACATTATGTTCATTTTCAACGGTTGTGCCTAAAATTAAAGTAAATCATATAACACTGAATCCTGACCCACGAAACCCAATATAAAAACCACGTGGTTTTTATATTGTTGTAATTGTTTTTCAATAGACAATAATTAGCGAAAACACAAACGCACCGTAGGTTTTCTATGTTTTTGCTCTTTTATTATTGTTTATTGTTATTTTCCAATTAATAAAACTTGTCTAATGTCATAAAAGAAAAACATTGTTTTCGCGTCCAAAACATGGTACATAGTAATTGATAACTAGAATAATTATATTTATCACTGGGAAGTTGTAACACGTCTTGTACGGTAGACAAAATTGCTTATCTGAATTGTAAAGTGTTTTTTGTAAAGGTTTTTAAATATCTGCTTAAAGCTGACTCGTACTTTAATTTGTTTCTATTCTTAGTTTGCTAGTATCATAATCCAAAAAGGTCCAAATCACACAATAGTATTTGACTGCAGCTACATATTTTTTTTATACTTGGAAGTAAGTGAATAATCTCATTAATTGGAAGAAAGGCATACCAATTATTATTCATTAAACTCAACTTGTTTGTTAAAGTTAACAGTATTTTGACAGTACAAGTAGCAATGATAGAAAATAAATTATTAAATAAACTTTACAGGCAAATAAGCTTTACCGTTGATAAACAACACAAAATGACAATTTGTTGTATCTTTTCGAGTGATTCTCCTATATTCAAATACATCAAACATTTTAGTGTATTCCGAATAAAATATTTCTTCCAAAGTAATATAATAATATTCTCTAATTTCTTGATTTATTATTAGGGATTTAATATTACGAACACTCAATTTATAATGTTTTATTTAAATTATTTGGCGAAACATTTATAATATCTTTTGTTATAATTTTTTTATAATATAATAATTCATTTTTAATAATCGTATCATAATTTATTATTTTATAGTTTTCTAAAATTTTCTTTAAATCTTTCTTAATATCGCGTAAAGGGGGATAGCCACCCTCTACTGAAATTCCATATTAGCATAAAAGATCATTTGTTATTATTATATTTTTCTTTTAAATAACGTAAACCACATATCGGTCAACCACGTACTCAAATTAATTTTATAGGAGTATGTAGTTATTTTTATTTATAAACTCAAACAATTTTATAATTATGTATTGCTTTAAAAGATTATATTCGTTAACGTTAGTTTCCTATTTATCTAGCAATTCTTCTAATTTAAAATAATATTTTCAAACTTTTTTTGTCTTATTTTTATTCAACATCATTATTAATTCTTTAATCATTTTGTATATATTTATACAAATTTGCTTTAACATGTTTATAATCTATTTCTTCGTATGAGATTTCCTTTTCCTTTAAAAAGTTCTTAAAATCGCGTTATTTCTTCAAAAAATCCCATGAATTGAAGCAAATTGATTAATATTTTTCTTTTTCTGCAAAAACAACATATTTCCAAAAAATACGACTATCAATTTTCTCTTAAAATCAACACCTACGTACGTCTTTACTTTTAGCATTTGTTGATATATTCCAATATTTCTGCTAAATCTTTAACTTTAAACAAAGTTTGATTATTATCATTATTGTCTAATATGAAAAATACGTCTTTATGATAAACTTTCAAGTAACCGTATTGTGGGAAAACCCTCTGATGTCAATTTTTCGTTTCTTCGGTTGATAAAACTCTTTCCATACGTTATTTGTCTTCATCATATAATTACTTCTAATAGCTTTATTTATATTATTATTATTCTAAAATAATTGCTGTCTTTTCTCTTGATCCTACGTTGATATCTAGCATTTATTTTATGTAGACTTTTTATAATACGTAAATACTAGATCCCTTTTATTACAAGTATTTATTATTTTGTGACAATTAATTAAATAAACATTAAATTGATCACCTCCCTATACCATACATATTTTTTTGAATCTCGAGGCTTATCACAATTTTACCCAAAAAGGGACCGTGTGTTTTGGCATGCACTGTTTATAGATAATTTCTTATGAAAAAAATGTAATAAATTAAATGAATCGCTCACATAACGATGACCCATGGCAAATGTTTTGAGAAGTAAAGCCAATAATGACTTTGAACGATTAGTATATCGTTTAATCAGTTTAAAATGTATGAAAATAACGTATTAACCTTGGCAAAACTAGATTTTCTTAAAATACACTTTCGTAATCGTCTTTGATGAATAAATTTTCTAATAAATGACAAGTCTTTGCTCCAGTAGCTTAGACAATTTGTCATCTAATCTGGAATCAAGTCAGTTGAAAGAAATAATTAAATACTTTTCAAATAGTGAATTAGATGTGTTAAAAGGAATATATCCTTATGAATACATGGATTCTTTTGAGAAATTTTCTGAAACAAAACTTCCATCAATAGATAAATTTTATTCTTCGCTCACAAAAGATTGGTATTTCTCAAGAAGAATTCAAACATGCAGTGAAAGTATGGAAACATTTTAAAATCAAAAATTTGGGTGAATGGCATGATTTATACTTGAAAACTAGATGTTTTGCTGTTAACTGATGTATTTGAAAATTTTAGAGATTTATGTTTGGAAAAGAGTTATGGACTCGATCCTGTTTGGTATTATACAACGGTTAGCTTGGGACTGTATGCTCAAATATACTTCAGTGGAGTTAGAATTATTAACCGATTATGAAATGTATTTGTTTTTTGAAAGGGGAATTAGAGGAGGTATTTCACAGTGTAGTAACAGGTATTCAGATGAAAATACTCAGATTATCTATATAGATGCTAATAATCTATATGGATGGGCTTTATCTCAGAAATTACCAGAAAAAGACTTTAAATGGTGGACTTGTGATGAAATTAAAAATGTCGACGGTATATTGGTATCAGATAGTGATACGGGTTATGTTTTGGAAGTCGATTTAGCATTTCCAGTAGACTTAGCTATTCATAACAAATAGAAATAGAATTCCACCGAGCGGAAAAGTAGAAAAACTACTTTGTCATTTTTATGATAACAAAAATTATATAATTCATTACAAAAGTTTAAGTATTAGAATAACAAAGATTCACAGAGGTATAAAATTTACTCAGTCAAATTTCATAGCACCATATGTAAAATTTAATACTGAACAAAGACAAAAGGCGAAAAATGATTTTGAAAAAAATTTCTGGAAATTAATGGTTAATGCCCCATATGGTAAGTCTATGCAATCTGTTAGAAACCAACAAAATATTAAATTATATTGTGATGAAGAAAAATTACGCGATAAACAAACCTAATTTTAAACACAGAACTATATTTAGCAAACACCTGGCAGCAGTTCACAATTTTAAAACAAAAGTATTGTTTAATAAACCAATTTATATTGGGCAAGCTGTATTAGATTTATCGAAATTGTTAATGTATAACTTCCATTATGATGTAATTAAAAAAGAATTTAATGAAAACGTAAAACTTCTTTATGGAGATACTGATAGCTTTATATATGAGATTAAAAATGCCGATTTCTATGAATTTATGAAGAACAATCCCGCCGACTATTTTGATACATCTGATTATCCAAAGGATCATTCATTATATTCTGATAAAAATAAGAAAGTAATAGTTCAAAGATGAATTGAATGGTATTAAGATATTAGAAAGGTCAAAAATGTACAGTTACAGAACTGAAACCCGTGATGAATCCAGTGTTTTAGAGGTTTTTGTAGAAATCATCCCATTGCGTCAAATGTCACCAAAATGTAACTAAATTTTAATACTGTCTTCATCAAAGATGTCTTCATGGACGTAGCTCTTTTTTTTTTCGTTATAAAAACTTTAAAATGGGTTTAAAAGCAGTTTATTTATGACCTTAATTAAAATGATTATTTTATTCATTTAGAATTTGATAAATACAAAATAAACGAGTTACGGCAGTGTATTCAAGTGTTTACAACAATTGGCTTTTTTAATTTTTAAAAAATATACAAAAATATGGAAATGGCATGTATTCTACACAAACCTCTGTCAAGTCGAATTTTTCTGAATTTTCATTAATTTTGTCGGCTGGCCCAGAGTGGTCGACGTGCGGTCAAAAACATAACATCCAATGGATTTTCGGAAACGACACCCTCTACCGATCGTAAAGTTTATGTTTATGACTTTCTTTTACAATCGAGTAACTAGTGGATCGACAGAAGCTGATATTTTTGGAGATATGAATTTTAAAAATTTGAAAAATCCTAAAATTGGGAACTTTTGATTAATGAAAAATATAAAACAATAAAAACAAAGAATAAATTATAAAAAAAAATTTTTTTTTGATTATTTATACAATACTTAATAATACTACTTAATAAAAATTTAAAAATGTTTTATTGTTTATATCTTTTTTCTGATTTTAGCTCGCGCGCTTCCAAATAGGTACTTTTTAGTATCGTATGAGTCTTTCTGACTTATATGCGGCACTGGTCCTCTTGGTTTTAAATAATTATTTATCTTTTAGGTTCATATATTCTTCATTTGTAGTTGAAAAACGAAAACAAATTAGAGTACGTTTTGAAAATTGTCAATTGTGCCGTAGAATTATATCGGCGTAAACGTAAAGTAGAGGTTGAATTCTGCTGCGATTGCGATTCAACACGTTTTGGTAAAACCAAAGTCAGCTAGCACTTTTGTGTTTTATCACTGTGTATGAATTTTAAAATATTTTGGTAGATGGTAGCTTCTGATCAGAAAACCTATTTAAAAAATAATATACGCCGATTTCGAAGTGCTATACAAGGAGCTGTAAAGTATAGATGCATCTTCCTTGCATCAAGAAAGATAGATCATGAAGAAAAGGTACATAAACTTCGTCGTGATATACATAATTCAGTATATCATATTTGTGGCGATCATTCCAACTGTGATAATTATTTTTGCAAAAGTAATATATTTTTTTTCCAAAACCAAATGGTATTGTGTATTTTTTGGGCAATAGAAGCAACAACAGGAACTGTGTAGAAGAAATGACCATCACCGGCTTATTTCAAGATTTAGAAGTAGTTTTGAATCGCTTAGTTCAGCATGCTGACAGTCTATTATTAGATATGGACAGCAATTCGGCATAGCAAAATTTGTGGGAGGAAAAGAATTAATTTTTCGGCAAAAGAATCGTACCAGCTCAGGTGCCCTGCAGCTGTTATCAGTTTTAGTGTGGGATCTCATGATTATCCGCGTTTAATTCATCACGAGATCGCAAATTTCTAAGAAATTATATAACAAAAAAAGAAAAACAATATGTCAACCAGAATGTGCGACGACGTCTTTTCCCTAAAAAAGAAAACGCTACGCTGAATCTGATAGAGAATACAACATAGAAGCGGCATTGCCAGAGGAGAAAAAAAAAATCAGAACCGCTTCCAGAATCATTTGAGGCAGCTGAAGACGATTTAATTAAATCGTTAAAAAAAACAACATCTGAAATTGCACAACTAGAGAAAAACACTATTGAACAAAGCAGTAGTCGATTGTAAAAGGAGTCTAACGGCGTCTTCATTTGGAAAAATTTGCAAAATGCAATGTTCCACTTCTTGTGCTGCAGTCTGTTTTATATAATAAATTTACTGATAGTACTGCTACTGATTGGGGAAAAACTCATGAACGCGTCGCTGTACAAGCGTTTGAGCAACTTCTTGTTCTTGAGGTTACAACTTGCGGCTTGTTTGTTGACCAAATGTTTGGCTTTCTCGGGGCATCTCCAGATGGTCTAGTTGGAAATGATGCCATAATTGAAACTAAATGCCCTCGATGCGAAATTTTACACCGCATGAGTATATAAAAAAGGCTCTAAAAAAAAGTGATACATTATACAATAGACAGAGAAGAGAATATAAACTTAAAAACAAATGCCGTCTACTTTTACTAAATACAAGGGCAGCTACATATAGCCAAGACAGAAATTTGCTATTTTGTTATTTGGACTCCAGAAGGAATGTCTATTGAAAAGGTATGAGTTTTAAAATGCAGTAATTGTGTTTAAATCAGTTTTTCGTGATTGATTTGTTGTTCTTTTGTCAGATTTATAAAGATGATTTTTTTTGGAAAGAAAAAATGTAACCACATCTGATAGAATTTTACCATAAATATATTGTGCCGGAGTTATTATATTCCCAGCATCCTATCAGAGATTTGCGGAACAGAAAGACCTCAAGAAGAACCAATTGTAAATGATTACTTTATAAAGCAATCAATATTTTTTACTATTGAGATTATTATTATTTATTTTTATTTTTTTTATTTTTTATTTTAAGAGCGTTTTAAAGACAAACTCAATTCGGTTCTTGCTATCCCCCGTGTTTTTCTACGTCAGCTGAGGGGCGGAGCTTAAATGTTTTATCTCAGTCATTTACTCGTCTTTTCCTCGTCACCCTGTCTACCTGAAGACAACCAACCCTTGGAAATGATATCATAAAAATACTTTCTGATATATCCAAGGCATAAGAACTGCACGGGCAAACATAATTTTATTGCCGCAAAAAAAAAGCTTCTTCTTGTTCATTGCTGACTGAAACAAGTACTTAATACAAATTGGATATTGAAGTAGGTATTTTACGATACGTTTTATAAACAATAACCAATTTTTTTTGTAATAATAATGTGTTTATTGCAGTTAAAACAGTAAATTATTCAACATGCGCATGATGAAAACTATTACCCTCAAAGATAAAATTTGCAACACGAGCTGAAAGCGAGTGGTGTAATTATTTATCTGAGTTAAATATTATCCTTCATGTATTGAGCTTTAACCTACCATTTTGAAAATTGTTGTGGCTTCACAGGCGTTTATTGTTGTAAAAAATCCGTTTTCTTCCTTTTTAATCCCGAAAAATACTATAAAAGTGAGTGGATTTTTGTTTAACGTCAATATTTTTTCAAAATTAATCGATTGGAGGCATTTCTTTTTATAATTTTTTCGCTTTTGTGTTAACCTTGGCGGACGCCGGGTCACTCTGACCTGACCTGACCTGGACAAGCTTTTGGAAAAATTTGCTTCTATTTTTTAAATTGTCTGTTTGTAGGAGTCTTAAAATGGCCGATGAAGGTGTTCAAGATGGAGGAGAAATTGGAGGTGGCCCCGTTCAATCACAGGGAGCTCCTCATGGCGGGGGTTTTGGCGGTTTTAGAGGCCGAGGCGGCTTTGGACGGGGAGGCCCTAGAGGCCGAGGGTTCATAAGGGGACGGTGAGTAATTAATCGTGCTTTTTTTTCGCTTATGAGACCTAATTTTGAACGTGGATTTTCCAGCGGTGGACCTGGAGGACCCGGCCGAGGAGGTCCAATGATGAGAGGCAGGGGAGGTCCACGAGGTGGTCCTAGAGGCAGATTCCCACCAGGTCCAGGTGAGCCCCTTTTACTTTTCTTTTTACGCATCAGTGATCAGACCAAATTACCCAGTAGTCGTTCAATGCTCTTTTGTTATTTCCCTCCAACGTTGCCGGTTTGATTGGCAACAATGTTAAAGAGTACAGGCTGCAAAAGTTTAATATTTTGTGGAAAGCTAATATATATTATATTATTTATAGTTAATCTCTTATAAAATGGGATTGATCTTAAAATTTCATAAATTTTGGATGAGATCTTACAGTTACTTTTGCCTGGTCAGACTTTTATTTATGACTCTTTGATACTGTCGTAAAGGTATAAAAGACTTCAAATTGAAAGCTTATTAAGGACTCAAACAATGATATTATTTTAATCTAAAATAGTATAATAATAAATTAAAAAAATTATTAAAACTGTGAACTTATGATAAAATAATTGTTAATAATAAAAAAAAAACTTTAGGTGGTCCCGGTGGCGATTCAAACGGTCCAAGAGGGCCTCCAGGTGGTCCACGGCCTCCGATGGGCCGTGGAGGACCTAGAGGTTTCAGTGGTCGGGGATTGGGCGGCCGTGGAATGGGATGTGGCGCCGGAGGTATGGCTCCTCGAGGAAGAGGTGGCTTCGGTGGTGGACCACGGGGAGGTGGTCGTGGTGGCTTTCCTGCACAAAAACGAACGCCAGGACAATTTGGACAAGGGGGCGGCCCAGGTCCAAAAAGGCCACGTTTTGAAAATGGGCAAGGACAAAACGGCTTCCAAAGGTAATATATATTTTTAACATGCATTGTAAGAGACAAGATATTTGAACGATAGGGGGTGGGATGGATGACAAGGGAGTTACAGAATCGTAAGTTTTCGGATTCTACCAGCAATCGGCTTAACTTTATAACGGTCCAAATATCTTCTCCCGTACAATATGAATTTCGTTTGCTGGGATTATTTTTGGTTTGCTTATCATTTTGTTTCTAATCAGTCGACCACAAAGTTATGGAGGTGGTGGTGGCGGCGGCGGTGGTTACCAGCAACCGTCATACAACTCAGGATCATATGGACAGGGACAAGGGGGTTATCAACAAGGTGGTGGAGGTGGTTACGGAGGCGGTTCCGGATACGGAAATGCAAACCAATACGATGGATCAAGTTATGCCACAACATATCAAGCAGGTAAAAAAAAACAATAGTTTATGGGTTTTGCTGTAAAAATACGCCATAAATTTAACTTGAAGTTCTCTTATAAAACATGCTTTTTGGGGTATTTTTCGAATTGGCGTCTTTTTTCTTAAATTGTATCTAAGAAAAAATTCAGTTTTAAGCTCAGGAATTTTATTGCTCACGGTTCCACTTTTCAAAACAATGATTACGTATTTTTTTTCAAAGATGTAGCAGTAATAATCTGTAAGTAAGAAAATTATGACATTGAAATTTGCTCTACTCAGAATCGAGTAATGGCGGCAAACCCAAAACTGTCCAATTCCTTTTAAAATTGGGATAATCTGGTATCGACTATAGCTTTTTAAAAAAGAGCTTTCAGGTTTCAATAATAATGATAAAATTTTAGGAGGCGCTGATAATTATGGAGCAGGCGGTGGCTACAGCAGTGGCAGCGGTAATGGGGGCTATAGCAGTCAGGGTTATGAAGATAGAAGTGGTGGCTATGGGGGCCAAGGGGGATGTGGTGAGTTCAATCAATTCACTTATTGGAAACAAATTTAAGTTAGGATAAAATACTATTTGTTTTCAATTTAGAAAAGAAAAGTGCAAAATGATTTCTTTGAACAAAAGAACGTTAGTTATTTAAAAATAACTACTTTTTGTGCAGCCATTACTACTTTTACAAAAAAAAATAGTATTAAAAGACTTATAATATGTAGATATGATGGAATATAATATTTAATTAATTATATAATAATTTAGACGTATAATTGTGGATTGTAAATAATTGTAATTTTAATTTTTCTGTCTTATTATTATTATTATTATATAAATGATAATAAACAAAAACCTATATTTTTCAGTAGTTGGCAACTGCTTTTGTACTTTTGTGCCAAGTTATTGATATATTTCTATTTATTAAAACCAATTTCCAATTATATTAAGCCGAAAATATTCTATTTTTTATTTTGTAATTTTTTTTTTGCTCAGATGCAACACTGTAACCAGATACGCTTGTCAGACAAGTATTTAACATATCACTCATAAAAAAATTTGTAGGTTATGTCACAGCGACTGATTTTTTAATTGGCATCTGTCAATTGTTTCCCCTGTCAACAACAACAGCAAGTAGTTGCAGTTGTACCATTTTAAAATGAAAGTTTCTTCTATAATTAATTACTATTTTTTTTATTATTTATTTTTTTTTTAAATTCTATTAAATAGACAACACAAATAATAAAATAACAATAATAATCATTATTATTACTTGTCGAAGACCGTAAAGATTTTTTAATACAGCAAAATTGCTGTGCCTCCGGAACAGGAGAGGTTAAAAATTATAAAAAAAATTTGAATAAAAAAAATTACGTACCGAAATTATAAAATAATTATTTTTAACAAATAATGTTAAAATAGCAAAGCGCATTCTAACGGCGAGACGTCGAACTAATACTTATTTTAAGCTTTAAAGACAGTTTCTTCTATAATTAATTACTATTTTTTTGCACACAAATAATAATAACAATATAAACAGGCGACACCTTGTCTGAGAGAGCTCTTTCGACCACCAAGAGATCACTAAACGCGTTTAAATGTATTAGATAGATATAAATTAAAATCCATGACAATTTTTATAATTTTATTAATAAAACAATTTACGAATTTCTTGATACATTTCGAGCAAATCATCAGACTCCATAGATTCTAAATCAGAATATTGAGCGATAATTTTCGCAATTCCTTTCCTTTTTTTAATTTCATCAAAACTAGAATATTTGAGGAAAAACTTTTTTAGGCTCAACATCACATCTGCCGAGCACTTAATTTTCAAAATACTTGTATCATTATTATAAGACAATATGACTAGATTGAGCCCTATATAAAACTGTACTTCATTCGTCAAATTGTTATTTAGTAATATTTACAATAACAGCTTGTTATTGTAAAGCAGTCAAACAAATTCAACGCTATTTTGTTTATTTTTTATTTTATTTATAAAAGACACTTGATTAAACCTTGGTGGCCGAAATGATTCAAAGGCTAGCCGAACAACCGCCGTGAGTTCGAATCCCACCCAGGCAAAAACTTTTTTTTATAAAAAAAGATGGCTTTCGTCTGGACTTGGGTGCTTGTAAATGCAGGAAGTACAGTAGATAAGCCAATCTTTGTTACTCTTAATTTTTAAGACACTAGGTGACTGATATTGATAGATAATAATATTGATATTTATGTTTTTACTACTCAAAGCTGTTTATTCTAAACAAAAGCTATAAATTTGTGTGGATTATTTATTAAAAACAGATAATAATATATAATTATGCAATATAGATAATAAATCCTAACCTGAAAAGTATTCTAAATATTTTCTATGTTTTAGTTATCTTTTTTCTGTATTTTCTTATTTTTTTCTGCTTATTTTTGGCTAATTTTCTTTTAATCAGAATTTGTCTCCACCATTCCTAAGGCTTCTATTGATAAAGTATTTATATAATTTAGAAATTATACCTGAATAATGACTGCTGCTCTATTTTGACTCCTTAAATAAATTTCCTCTAGCTTCTTCAATTTTTTAGAAGCAATCCAGCTCTCTATTTCACAGCAACGCTTCAGAAAAACCTCTTGAAATTGTTGTTTTTTTTGCTTCATTTCTTTTATTTTTTTGCTTTTTTCGTACAATTCCATATCTTTTTGGTCAAATTCGCGATCATATTTTTCCATCCAAGTATTTATTTTGCTCCGAAAATCCTAAAATTATTACAGGAATTGACTATGTACCGCAAGGGGATGAAGAAGGAGAGTCGACGTATGTAGGGAGGAATCAGTGATACTACAGAATAAGGAATGAGGAGGTGTGGAGGAAAGTAGACAATAGGAGACAGAATAGAGTCAGACCACATAGAAAACAAAACACCAAAAAGAAAAAGAAAAACAAAAACAAATGCAAAAGACCTAGAAAAAAATCAAAAAAAAGATAAAGGCGAGGTATTGGACGGAAAAGAAAGAAGAAAGACAGTGTAGGATGAGTTATGAAGAAAGAGAGACTATAGAGACTATAAGGAAAACGGAAAAGAAATAAAGTTGATGAAAAAAGTATGAGAGAAAAAGAAAATAAAAACAAAAAAAGAAAAACAAAAGAGAAAAAAATTGTGTAATATAGTACAATTCAACCTTCCCATTAAGATAAGCATAGAAAACAAAACACAAAAAAAAAGAAAAACAAATGCAGAACGGCAGAAGACCTAGAAAAAACGCAAAAAAAGATAAAGGCGAGGTATTGGACGGAAAAGAAAGAAGAGAGACTGTGTAGGATGAGTTATGAAGAAAGATAGACAATAGAGACTATAAGGAAAACGGAAAAGAGATAAAGTAGATGAAAAAAGTATGAGAGAAAAAGAAAATAAAAACAGAAGAGAAAAAGAACAGAATAGCAAATAGGCCAAAATTAATGCTTACTTGATGTGATTCATTCAAAAAATTTACAATGTTTTGATGACAATTTTTTTCATTTGATATCTTATCTGCCAGATCTACAATCTGTAGCTGAAAAAAGTTATTGTTATTTTCTAAAACAAGTTTGTTTTGTTCATGGCGAGCTTTTTCCCATTTTTGTACATAAGCTTTTTCCGCTCTGGCGTACTCTTCTAGATCTATCCATTTCTTATAGTTTTTTGTAACTTCTTGATCAAGTTTTCTGAATTCATCATCATCATCTGGTCTAGTGCGCAACTCTTTTGTTTGCAAATTTTTAGAAATTTTTTGCTGAGTTAGGCAGGTTTTCAACATATTCACAGAATCTAGGTCCATTTGCTTTATGGAATCTAAATAAAAATTTAGGGAACTAAACTTTCCAAAAATTCTAGTTTCGTCATATTGCTCACGCAGTACAGTAGTAAATTATCTAATTCGCTTGTAGAACGTTGCAGATGTTCTTGAAGACGTGAGTTGCTGTCTCTCAATTTGGTACTAGATGAAACAAACATTAAAACTATATGAAGAAATGAAGATTTACGTACACATTTTTGGCAATTGAAGATACATTTTTATATGCTTCCAGTATTGACATAAAAAAAGTTGCAAAATCTCTTCTAAATTCATTTAACAGGTCTAGAAGACCAGCACTTTGATACTATATAAAAAAAAATAAAATTATAACTAAAGTGGACTATAGGTATCCAAGCTCGGTGTGGCGAGACGCCAGACCAAGATTGCATAGCGTAGCCAAACGTCGCCAAGGAATGAGCTAAGTTTACCCTGGACTATAAATGATTCACATCACAAAAACAAGTCGACATTTTGTATAAAAAACAATAATAAGCAGTGGTTCATTTAAAAACAAATTTGTCATTATGTTGGTAACATTGTTTAGAAACAAACTCTTGCAGCAACACCCAAAAAGCTTAAATAACGGAATAGTTGCCTAAAAAAAATTCCTAAACAGCCGAAACATGCAACTGGCCACTCTATAGTCCAGAATTAAACCCAATTGAAAATATTTGGATGTTTTACACTTACTGAGCACACCCAATTCTTTAAATTCATTCTTAAAATTATGTAAATCTTCAGAAATATCTTGTAAAGCTTGTTGACAGTCGAATAGAAGTGTATTTTGTTGTTCAAATTTTTTCAGATCAAAACATTTTTCTAAATCAAATTTTGTTATAATATTTTGAAAATGATATCAAAGGTAGCGAATGTGGGAAAATTCGTTAAGACCGTTGGAGATCGTTTGTCATAAAATTGTGGCAAACGTGAGATTTGTTAAAGCGGCGAACCAACGGTCGACATATTAGAATTATGCACGGTCGGTAATAGAATAAATGAGTAAAGCAACGGTTAGATTGGAGATCGCTTAGAAATGATGCAACTAAATATTAACGAAATTCAGTAAAATCCGATTGGAGCTCCAGTTTAGCCATTGTAAAGAATGAATCGGATGAAGGAATGGTAGAGGGATGTTTGAAGGCGTTGAAGGCAGTCTTAACAGTAGAGTTCGAACGGGAAAGTTTGTCAAAAGTTCATTATATTAATTAGTTTGTGTTTTATTTATTATATTCATTATTTAATTAAATCGGTCTTATTTTTAATTTCCTGACGAATTTAATAAAAGAAATATAAGAAGAAGTGTTTTATTAGTGTTTAATGACTTATCAGCTACCTTCAAATACGTTAACACCTATATTCAGAATACCAATTATTCATTAAACTCAACTTGTTTGTTAAAGCCTTTCGCAGTTACTTTATAATAACATACTTTACAGGCAAATAAGCTTGACCGTTGATAAACTTACCTATACTGCACTCATTCTATCAACAACACAATTTCTCTCAAAGGCATTCCAAAAAATATACATATATTGATGTAATCGTTGGATTTTTTTAAGGACGTTGTGCTTAGGTTATCAAAGATGAGTTATCTGTTTACATTGTCGTCATCGATTAAATTATAATGAAAACATGTCTTTACCACAATAATTGTTGTTATATTGTTTATTACCGAATCTTTGCTATAAAACTATTATATGGTCTTTGATTAACTTGATAATATTTTTATCCATCTCTCTAAATTTCAATTATATTATAGTTTCAATTTGCTTTAATATCTGACTATCTTATCGAGTGATTCTCCTATAAAACTTTTTAGTGTATTCCGAATAAAATATTTCTTCCAAAGTAACATTTATAATATGTTTTGTTAATATCAATTTTTTATAATATGATAATTCATTTTTAATCTTATCATAATTTATTATTTGGTATTCTACTTTATAGTTTTCTAAAATTTTCTTTAAATCTTTCTTAATATCGCGTAAATTCATATTGTATAAAGCTTAAAAGATCATTTGTTATTATTATATTTTAATAACGTAAACCATATATCGGTCAACCACGCACTCAAATTAATTTTATGGGAGTAGTTATTGTTATTTCGATTAATAACGGATCGGGTTCAACCAATAAAATGTAAAGAAATAACTACTAAACTAATATATATTTAAGATTTAAGAATGCGAGTAAAAGACTATTTGACGAATCGAGTGATCGTAGCGGAATGTGTCCTACAGAACTTCCTCAAGCTCAGGAAAGCTCTTGTAAAACTACCCTTTCTTATTTAGTTCTTGGTGGGGCAGTTAGGTCTGTTACGTTTGTCGTAACAGTTATTTTTATTTATAAAGTCAAACAGGTTTAATGGATTAGCATTAATTTTATAATTATATATTGCTTTAAAGGATTATATTCATTAACGTTAGTTTCCTATTTATCTAGCAATTCTTCTAATTTAAAAGAATATTTCGTAACTTTTTTTGTCTTATTGTTATTCAACATCATTATTAATTCTTTAAAAATTTTTAATCATTTTGTATTTGCTTTAGCATGTTTATAATTTATTTCTTCGTCCTTTAAAAAGTTCTCATAAATCGCGTTATTTCTTCAATAAATCCGCCTTCGGCGCATAAAGTGCTTCGCACGAATCCCATGAATTGAAGCAAATTGATTAATATTTTTCTTTTTCTGCAAAAACAACTTATTTCCAAAAAAATTAGACTTTCATTTTCTCTTAAAATCAACACCTACCTACATCTTCACTATAGCATTTGTTGATTATAACCCAATATTTTAGCTTTAAACAAAGGTTGATATCATTGTCTAATATGAAAAATAAGTCTTGATCATAAACTTTCAAGTAACAGTATTATCTATGTCAATAATTTAATTTATTTTTTGTTATTGGGTGACCGATCTCATTTATACTAGCTGTTTCAGTTTCAGGTCATCATTTTTCAATTAATTCATTTCTGCTATGCTTTCGTATTGTGGGAAATCCCTCTGATCTCAATCAATTTTTCACATCTTCTTTCTTGGATGATAAAATTCTTTCCATACGTTATTTCATGTCTTCATCATATAATTAGTTCTAATAGCTTTATTTATATTATTATTATTATTCTAAAATAATTGCTGTCTTTTCTCTTGATCCTACGTTCATATCTAGCATTTATTTTATGTAGACTTTTTATAATACGTAAATACTAGATCCCTTTTATTACAAGTATTATTTATTACTCCCTCTGAACAAAGACAAACGGCGAAAAATGATTTTGAAAAAGATTTTTGGAAATTAATGGTTAATGCCCCATATGGCAAGTCTATGCAATCTGTTAGAAACCAACAAAATATTAAATTATATTGTGATGAAGAAAAATTACGCGATAAACAAAACCTAATTTTAAACACAGAACTATATTTAGCAAACACCTGGCAGCAGTTCACAATTTTAAAACAAAAGTATTGTTTAATAAACCAATTTATATTGGGCAAGCTGTATTAGATTTATCGAAATTGTTAATGTATAACTTCCATTATGATGTAATTAAAAAAGAATTTAATGAAAACGTAAAACTTCTTTATGGAGACACTGATAGCTTTATATATGAGATTAAAAATGCCGATTTCTATGAATTTATGAAGAACAATCCTGCCGACTATTTTGATACATCTGATTATCCAAAGGATCATCCATTATATTCGCATAAAAATAAGAAAGTAATAGTTCAAAGATGAATTGAATGGTATTAAGATATTAGAAAGGTCAAAAATGTACAGTTACAGAACTGAAACTTTGTCTCTTTCGAAAAAATTAAAAGGAGTATTGAAAAAAGGAATAAGTTTTGAAGATTACAAAAATTGCTTGTTTAATCAAAAAGAATACTTCCATAGACAGAAAGTGATCAGGAGTCATAAACATGATATATTTACTGAAGAAGTAAAGAAAAAGTCTACAAGTTGGATTTTTACCTAATTCTACAGATACATTAGCTTATGGACACGTATTAGTATCATCATAGAGGTACGTTCATGGACATTGTTGAATAAATCGCTATTTTTTATTAGTATTGAAGTAATAAATTAAGAAAACAATAATTACAATTACGATAATAAAGATAAGAACAAAAATAATAATTTTTAATTTATTAACTTGTTGAATAAGACTTGAAAACTTTTTTCGGATATTCTTCATTGAATATATTCAAATTCTTGAATACAGTACTTTCCATTTAATTTACAATTGAAGAGTTTTTTCATTTATTGCTTTCATATTTTTAGTATGTCTTTCAAATATTTTCAGAGTTCTTTTCTTCACATCATCGATGTTTGATGGTATTACTACTGTTTTGTTTCTTAATTCTGCTAACTTCTTAGGATCATAATTATTGTAGTTGTCTAATTTATATTCCAATTCATCTATTTTATTATTAGCGGATTCTAGTTCACAGTCTGTCATAATTAATTGTTCAAGGAATAAATTAGCTGCTTTTCTTGCAATATATTTATCTACAACGTTTGAAAGCAACTATTTTTGCTCCATCTTCTAATCTGTCTATTTCAGTAATAATAGGTTTTAAATCTTTTTTTCCATTTATGACTGAAAAGTTTCTAAAGATCTACTAATTAATTCATCTGCTTCTTCATCTAAACTTATATGTTTGCTACTACCTGCTTTGTGTTCTGCATTATCGAATATTTTTTTACTTTTTATTTTACTTTTTCACTCTTTTGTTCCCAATTAGTTCGATTTGTTCTCTTTTGTTCCGGATTGCTCTGGTTTGTTTCCGTTTGTTCTCGTTCTACATGCAGTCTTTATGCCAACTGAATTTAACCCCATATTGAGGGAATTTCTGGAAATACTTTTAGATTTGCAAAAATCTGTCTTTGTTGGTTTTTTATTTACGGTAGACTTGAGATATTCAATGGCAAAATTACGATTTCTCATTTGTGTTACTTCATTGATATTTTTGGTAAATTTAGTTTTTTATCTTGAGTAAAAGATTTGTAACTATTTTTAGATTGCTGGAGTTCAGATGGTTGTCTTGTTTTTAATGGTGTATAATATTCTGCTACAATTTTGTTTTCTCTAGTATTGGTCATTTTTTAATTTATTATAGAAATTTTTGTATTACCTATCAGATACTGAACGTTGTATTTTCCGACATAATAATAAATATTCCTGTCATTTAAAAAAATGTTGATAGAAAAAAATAGTAATTTATTGTATAAGTGTTTCAGAGAGCATTTTATCCACGCAAGAATGTTTAAACGCGAGAGCTTGCTCGAGCGTTTAATTTTCTTAAGTGGATAAAATGCGAGTGAAACACGAATGCAATATAACGTTTTATCCACAATTACAGCGATTTAAAATCAAAAAATGATTTGACATTACACTCTGATAGCGGATGTCACCTCAAAAATCATTGAAATTAACTAAAAAACATGGGAGGTGTTGAATCGTCGCTATTTATTTTCGATTGTTTATCGACTCCATTTGTATAAAACGCTGTGCAAGTTGGTGAAAATGGAAGAAAGTGATACTGTTCCTGAGACAATTCTTGAGGAAGCTGAAGAAGCGACTCGCCAGTTATTGCCTGCGAAGTCCAGGGAACATTATGAAAAAGTATTTTCAGAATTTAATGAATGGAAAGAAGAACGGGAAGTAATGACAATAAATGAGGAAGTTCTGCTATCGTATTTCTTAAATTTGAAGAAGAGGTATGCAATTTCATCCATGTGGTCGAAGTACTCGATGCTGAAGGCCGCTATAAAGGTCTATAAAATGTATTGAATATATATTTAAGAATGTATTGTTTCATTATTCCACTAGTGGAATAAAGTGATTTCATTATTCCACTAGTGGATAAAGTGTTACTTTATACGGTTTGTAAGTGTGGATAAAACTTCAATTATAAGGTAATTGTGGATAAAAAGAATTATTGTGCAGTTTATTTCATAGTACTCGCGTTATAATAAACAAATATATGGTTTATTATGTAAATTAATATAAAACCTTACTGTTGCAAGCAATGTAAGAAATAGCAATTAGACAAATCGTAATTCAAATAGGTATTTAAATGTGAAAAAAAAAGTACTTTTTGCACAATTTATAAGTTCATCGAGGTTTAAAAATTAAAATTTACAAGCAAATTTGAAAAAAATCCTTAACATGATTATTAATTTAATCCTGTTGAATTAAAAAAATTAGCATTATATAACACTGGTGATGGAAGTTTTACTTCATAGTTAGTATCAACCAGTTTGTTTCTAGTGGTCTGCGCGATGTCTTTCCATCTGTGCAATTTAATTGGCGAGAAAAAGATTGATACGCAATGACCTTGCTTGTTCCTTTTTGTTTCATTATCTTTTAGGGTGTGGGGAACTTCAGAGGACGAGTAAAAAATTCCACTTTACAGTTGTTTATTTCAGAACAAAATACAACACTTTAATAGGCTGCTGTTGAGGTTTTTCTATACTTTTCTTTTGTGTACTGCTCTCATTGACAAAAGACTTAATTATTATTTATATGCTTATTTGTATTACAGATTGTAGAAGAACCAAAGTAAAAATGAACGAGAGTTCTTCTCTAAATGATTCTAAGGTGAGGGTAAGAAATATATTTAGTCAATCAGGTTTATTGGTGGAATTAACAATCATTAGTAAAACTCTCCTGTATTAGAAATTAACGGTGTCAATAATTTGTTATTAGTAATAATTAGTACATAATTTTCAGACACTTTCAATTTAAAAACAACAATAATAATCCTAATCACTTTATTACAGCTATGCTAAGGGATTTAGTAACGAGTTCTAATTTTTTCTGCTTGTAGGATTCAAAAAAGTCGCTGTGCAAACTGTCAAGCCATACATTTGCCGAAATCAAAGAGACACATACCTTTGTGGACAAGAGCTTGTTTATCAAATGTCTCCTAAGTGATCCTAATAAAATAGTACTACTAACGGCGCCTAAAGCTTTTGGAAAAACTACCCTCATGGATATGTTGAAGCAGTTCCTACTAGGAAAAACTGATTTATTTAGGAACTTAAAGATTTGTACCGAGGAAAGAGGATTTTTTTTGAAGAACTGCAAACTTCATCCTGTGATACACATTGATCTCAAAAGTGTTCGTGGTAGCAGTTTTATTCAAGTTAAACGCAAACTGTCGTTGGCTATAAATAAAGCATTCAGAGAACATGAATACCTGGTGAAGGAGACTGATAATGGTACTTTAGCCTGGGCAAGTGAGAAGTTACGCATTTCTGGCATAAGTCTAGAAAAGTTTAAAGAATATTACACCGATGAAAAAAAAATGACATTAGAACTAGATTATTTTTTGGAACATAGCTTAAATTTTTTATCAGAAGTATTACATATACATTATGAGGAAAGGGTTTTCGTACTCATCGATGAGTACGATGCTCCTGCGGTAGACCTGGTATTCGAGAGTTTTTCAAATAAGGATGACATTCCATTAATTAATAATTGTCTAAAACATTTCATGACTAATACGCTGAAATTCAATAACTACATAGAACGCTCATTAATATTTGCTTGTGTTCGTTTGGCCGGAGCCTTGTCAGGGAATGCAACAAGACTTATAAAACATTATCCGTTCCTAAGTGATGTTCGATACGCACCGTACTTAGGATTTACGGATGAGGAGGTAAAGATGCTACTTGAGATTCCAGTTGTTAAAGCTGCTTGTGGGAAAGTAACATTCAAAGTAATTTCGGAATGGTATGATGGATATAGGGTGTCTAATAGCCCAATGAAAATATTCAGTAGCTGGTCAGTCTTGAACCTTTTGAAGGAGGTTTATGAAAACGGTACGCTCAAATATTCACCTTTCTGGATTGATATAGGTCATGTAAAAAATCTGGGGAAGCTGTTTGCGGAACCTTCAGTTCGAAAACAAATTGAGGAAATTATTTCTAATGGTGAAGTTAAGATAAGAACAGTTAAATCGGTGAATGCCTATCATCTAACGAGTTTAAAGGAACTTATTTGTTTGCAGTTTGATGAAATATCGGTGGAAAGTGATGAAATATCGGTGGAAAGTGATGAAATATCGGTGGAAAGTGTGGACTTATTTTTGGAATTCTTGGCTGATTCTGGTTACTTTAATATATTCTCAATTGATAAGAAAACAGATGAAATCGAAGATGAACATATAAAAGAATGGGCTGATTTTGAAAATAACTTTTGTGTAGTTTTAAAAATGCCTAATTTTGAAATTAAGCAACATGTCCGCAACCTTTGCTATAGTGAAGCACTGGCAGTTATATGTGAATTCGACTTGCAAGCTAGATCTGTTAAAAATTATGTAAGTGCTCTGATATTACTATTACAAAGTACAAGTGAGAGGGCATTTGTTCATCTTGCAAACGCCGTATTAGAATTACTCTCTCAATCACAGAAGATTACGAACGAAAAAGAACTTCATCACATTTTGTATACTCTGGCATATGACTCCAGATACTTCGAAACACACAGTGAGGTCCGGATTAAGAAAAAAAGAAAGGGACCAGGGATAGCCAATACCTTAGATATGGTAATAACCAGTAAATACGTTGGAATCATTTTTGAAAAGCAATATCATACTAAATTTGATGAACCTGACTATGCACATATTTCAAAAAAGATTTACGCTGATTTGACATTCGAGAGGGGGGAGAAGAAAGTTTTTATAACATATCAAGTTGGAACTGAAGGAATAAGTAAATCTGTCTGTAGTGATCCACTACGATAATTTATTATGTTAAAAAAATTAATACTTATTTTATTATTCTGCTAATGATTTGTTTATAGTGTTAATAATAAAATTCCATTTAAATTTCCAAATGCAATTTTACTTGTTACCAAAATCCGTTTGTTCACCAAGTTCAGCTAATTTTACTGTCCTGTTGATTCGCCAAAGGCTCATGAGTCGAAGACAAATTGAGGATGAGACCCATACCACCTATAAACAGTATAAGCTGTCGTGAAAGAGGAGATGCTGAAATTCTGTAATCTGTCTTAGCTCGTATTTACACTTAGTATAGAAATTTTTCTCTAACTTTATTAATATTTTTTTTTAATTTTTGTATTAAGCAGAGGTGATTCAGTAGGCTTTAATTAAGCTCTCTGAATTGTTCTGGATTTTTTTGACTACTTTGAAAAATTTTTAAAATTTAATAAAAAACAATACAGCAAAATTTTAGAAAAAATTTTTTTCTACAAAAAAATCTTCTAAGCCTTATTGAAGTTTTTTGAATTCAAATTAAATATTTGTTGTTTGCTAGAATTTTTCGATTTGATTTTATCTAAAAAAAGAAAATTTCACTTTTTAAAAACCTTTTTTCTGTTTTAGTTTTTCTCTAATATCTAATCAAATAAATTTTCTTTAGCACTCTAATTTTTTATGTAAAAAGTTACTTAAATAAGAAAACTTTCTAATTTTTTTTGGATTTTCTTAACATCTTTGAAAAAAATTTGAAAATTTAAAAAAAATTTTTATTAGCAAAAAATTTTTCTTCAAAAAAATCTCAAAAAATTGTCTAACCTTAATTGATTCTTTGTGAATTTAAATTGATTATTCAATGTTTGGTAGAGTTTTTCGTTTTTGTTTTATCTGGAAAATAAAATTTCACTTTTTTAAAACTTTTTTTCGGTTTCGGTTTTTCTCTAATATCTAAGCGAATAAATTTTTTTCAACACTCTAATTTTTTATATAAAAAGCTACTTAAATAAGAAAAGTCTCTAATTTTTTTTAGGTTTTTTTAAACAACTTTAAAATAAATTTAAAAATTTTCAACAATATATGTAACAAAATTTTTGTCAAAAAATTTCTTTCTTCAAAAAAATTTCAAAAAATTCTCTAATTTTAATTGACTGTTTGTGAATTTAAATTGAGTATTTGTTGTTTGGTATAATTTTTTGTTTTGGTTTTATCTGGAAAATAAAATTTCACTTTTTAAAAATTTTTGTTTTGCTTTAGTTTTTTTTTCTCCGGTATCTAAGCAAATAAATTTTAGTTCAAACACTTTTATTTTTTTCTATAAAAAGCTACTTATATAAGAAAGCCTTTTGAATTTTATAAAAACTTTAAAAAATTTAGATTTCAAAAAATATAAAATGTTTTTTTTAAAGCAAAACAGCTGTTTGATGCGTTTCAAATTAAACAAAACGGCTTTGTTGTAAATTCTGCTAAAAATGGTAATTTTTCGTGCTTTGGCATTATTTATTTTGCCAATTTTTTTCAAAAAATGCTAAAAAGTCCAAAATTTATTCGGAAAAATTTAATTTTTTATGCAATATGACAACAACGCAATATTTCATTTACTTAAAAGCTGTGAAAAATTGTGTAATAATAATAGCATAGGTGGCAAAAGTTCCAATAATTTTAAAAATGGCGCTTTTGTCAAATGCATAGAAGTTGGCAGCTGTAATTTTGACAAAATTCCCCTGCACGCATTTGCCCAATTTGAAGACCTCGTCTCGTTTTGAAGAATTTTCTAAAAACTTTTCTTGCAGCTTGTAGCATAGTGCTATGGTCCTTTTGCTCTCAATTTTTACACTGTCGCAAACCAAAGCAATCAAAAATAGTGACATCTGAAAAAATTTTGGAAAATTTTTGAAAACATTTTCTTCTGTAAACTCACCGCTATAAATGCAGCAAAACTGCAACTCATAGCCAGCGTGTAATTGCCAAAAACAAAATTGGATTTTTTCGAGTAATTGAGGGTTTTCTCGAACCATTGCAGCAACTGACTGACGCATTTTCCGGAGGTGAAAAGCAATGGCCACCCGAAAATTTCATTGTACAGTCTCGTCGTTTCCGAGAGAATCCGCGAAATATGCGCAATTTTCCGCATTGTTTTGATGGAAATGTCTTCTTCTTGGTGGAATAGAGCGTTTAAGTTGTTGTATCTCCTCAGCAAAGATAGAGCCAGATTGAAAATCAAAAAATGAAGAACAGTATCAATCAGAAAAGCAAGCTCATTGAACCAAAACATTTTCATTTTGAAATTACCAACTTTTGAGCTCCATACAACAACAACATACGCGATGTAAACAGCATACAATGAAAAATAGAAAACAAGCTGCAAATAAACAATACTTTTTTTGTCTTTTTTATTTCGATTATTGAAAATTATATCTAAATATTGCAGCTTGTTACTAAAATGCAGCCAATTGTCTTGATTTTGAAAAGAAGCGGCAATTACGGCACTAACCACAGCCATCAGGAGGAAAAACTCCTTAATATAATTTATAATTAAATAAAGGGTATTCCAATTTTCGATAAAATAGAAAAATCTGTAGTACAGACCTTGTCCAGTTCCAAGCATTGCCAAAATAATTAAAATTGTGGCTTGACTGTTTTTGAGCATTTTATTTGTTATAGAAAACGTTTCAAATTTGTAAAATGGGACAATACCTGATATTTGACCTATTTTATAAGCAATATTTAAAAAACGAATATCATTGCTTGCCAATTTGAGAAAAACCATTTTTAAAAAAGCCTTTTTAACGCTCTAGATGCCATTAAACTAATTGTATAAAGAACGACGTTGTTAAAAAAAACAATGAAACACATTAAGTTTATTAGAATGTTATTTATTTTTCAATCAAAGAATGTCTAATTTATACCATGTTATGTCAATTACATAGAAATATTAATTATAAATTAATTAATTATTGGTCAACAGCCGTTTGTATATTGATAAAATTTTGTAATGTTGCAGCTTAAATTATAAACAACAAATAATTTAAAAAAAAATCAAATGAAAAACATAAAAATTGTAGTTCTAAATAATTTTCGAAAGCATTACTTTGTCAAATTTTTTAGATTTTGGTTAAATGGTGGATGCGCCATATTCAAAATTTTTATTTTTCAACTATAAATTAAAATACTATTAAATAAAAGCATCAGTTAAATTTTTTTTTTATCGTTTAGTGCAAACTACTTTAACGTGATTTTAACTACAAAATCAACTGATAATGTACCTCATTAATGCACGATTTTTATAACGTCACAAATTAACTGCATGTCTGTCAACAGGTGAAGTTGCCAGAGATAACTATATTAATTGGCATAAATAACATTTATTATTTCAGAAATTGAAACTCTTAAATCAAATTTTTGTCTTTAAATTAAAAAGCTTTTGGTTGACAAATTACATTGTAATCAACTCAGATAAATAATTTTCATAATTAAAAACTTTTGTTCTTTCTATTGTTCAACCTCAAACCGCCTTTATTATTATCACATTTGTTTATTAAACAACAATTAGTGTCAAAAACAAAGATAAAGCTAAAAATGCCACTTTTTAGTAAACAACAGATTTTTTTATAAACAGATTATTTATTTGTTTTATTTTGTTGCTTTCGATAAGTTTTTTTATTGTTTATAAAAAGAGTCGCACACCAACCAAATACGTTTCTCAATGAAAACCGTTGAAATTTCTAATTTGTGAAATTTTTCTCACATCGGTTTTCCTAACCATTAGTGCATAATTGACAATCATTTTTTTTTAATTAACAAACAAAAGTGCATCGGCTTATTAAATTTTTTTTTTGTAGACCTAAATGCGGCAATTTGGTTTTAAACAAAAAAAAACAAATGTTTTATTGTTTCTTAGGTATAAAAAAGCAATTTTAAAATTTTTTTTTCATGTATGAAGACCGTAAAAGTGTTCTTTTGGCCAAACCTGGAGTTATCCTTTGTTATTCAGATATTATATCAATAGTAGGCAAAACTGTCTAACTTCAAACAAAACAGGATTTGCACGCTCTGAGAAAAAATCCTGTTTGACAGTCGAAAGTGAGGTTAAGATAAATTTATATGTCCTGCTGACACCGCTGTTCTATAAAATTGTGTTTTGTAAATAAAACATTGTTTTAACCAATAGAAAAGCAGTTTTTTAAATGTAATTCCAAAAATGCCCGATTTGTCTTACCAAAATCTGAAGTATATATAGTATAGTAAACAAATTTTTTCCTCTAGTCTCCTCGCTTCTCTAATCCCTATCAATATTTATCTTGTCGTAATATGTCTTCTTCTTAGTTTTTTGTTTGTTTTGTGTTGTTTTTGTCTTTCCTCTCTTTAATGTTTTTAGGACTTGAAAAACAGTTTCTACCTACCTTTGCTGTTATTCTCTATTTTTTTGTTGCATTTTCACATTTTGTCTTTTTTATAATTCTTATAGTTCTCAGTATTTTTATTTAGGATCCAAAAATTGATCAGGTTTTCTTTGTATTTATTATTTTCATTCTTTCTATTACATCAATGAATTGTTCATCTTTCTTCTTTATTCACCTATTTATGTCTCATCTGATGAGTCTCTTTTTATTAATTTTCTTCCAAAATTGTTTTTTTTTTATAATTTTTATTTGAAACATTCGCTACTATTATAGTTGTACTTTTTGTCAGATTCTATTCTATTTCAAGATTTTTTTTGAAATTCTAGTTTATTTTCTAATACACTTCTTATGCTTTTTATTGATATAACTCAACTGTTTTTGATTACCCTACTATATATTAAAAAATAACCTTTCTTTATTTCTTTTTTTCCTTGACATTTCTTTTTTGTTTTCGTTATTTCTAATATATCTAAAACTTTGCTTTTTTAAACTCTTGTGCTAGCTCAAGTTACTTCTCTTACATTCTATGTATCAATTTTTTACTCTTTTTGTCTCTCTTCTTTTTTGTCTTTATAATTTATTATTGTTTTTTTCTCTCTTTGTTTTTGTGGTACTTTTCTTCTTCATTTCTATCACGGTCTTCGTTCACTATAATAAGTAATTTTTTTCTTGTCGTAATATGTCTTCTTCTTAGTTCTTTACTTGTTTTGTGTTGTTTGTCTTTCAGTTTGTAGTTACCTTTGCTGTTATTTTCTATTTTTTTCTAATTTTTCTTTTTCTGGTGCATTTTCAAATTTTTTCTTTTTTATAGTTCTTAGTATTTTTATTTAGTAAGTACTCTTTTTATCTTTTTGACTTGACTTTTGCTTGTACGTCTGTGTTTTACCATCTATTTAGCTTTTAGCTTCCTCCACTTGTCGCTACTTTTTTATTTGTGTATTTTGTGGTAGGTCTTTCAGTAGATAGAGAGTGAGAGTACAAATGCCCCCCCCACCACTTTTACGTCATATGACCTTGGACTTTGGAATGTCCTTGACCTTGAACCTTGGAACGACCATGGAACACCTGTTGTGTACATTTGCTCTTCGACTACTGTGTTCTCCCCCCACCACATTCCTTTCCCCCCACCACTTTTTTCGAAAATTGTGATAGCCACTTTGGAGCATTCACTCATGAAGCGCGAGCAAAGCTCGACGTGCTTAAATAAAAAAAAATGTAAATTTTGCAATACCAAGAATCAAACAATAATCGACTAACAATGGACTAATAATCAGGCAATAATCAATAATCAATAATCAATAATCAATAATCAATAATCAATAATCAATAATCAATAATCGATAATCAATCGATAATCAATTAATAAGTAATCAACTTCAATTCTTTGAATTGGAAATACATTAATAAGATGGCTGCTTGGAACACCTGCCACATGACCGTGAGCGTTAACACCTGTTGTCGTGATCTTGGAATATTTGCATTGATCGTTTGCGCATGCGCTTCTCACGTGCCTTAGTTAATCGCACAGCTCCACTTGCATATTTGTCTCCAAATGATGATTAACCATCGTCACCTTGATATGATGTGTTTGTAAAATTTATTGCGCAAGCGTCACATGGCTACCATAAATTAATCATTAAGCGAGAGCTAAGCTAGACTTTTTTCAGGTAAAATAGTAAATTATGCGATACCTACCAATCAATAAGTAATCAATAACCAATCAACGACCGTGAGTGTTAACACCTGGTGTCTTGATCTTGGAATATTTGCCATGACCGTTTGCGCATGCGCTTCCCACAAGCCTTAGTTAATTGCGCAGCTTCACTTGAAATTTTTCCTCCGTCGATGATTAACCATGAATTTTTTCTTTGAGATATGTGTTCTTGATTGCGCAAGCGTCACATATAATGGCGAGCGACCAGAGAGCTAAGCTAGACTTTATCAGGTAAAAATGTAAATTGTGCGATACCAATAATCAAACACTAATCAATCAACATGACTACTGTAAATTTTGAAGCTGGGCTCTCAATAGAAAAATATGATAATGACGTCACTATCAAAGTTGACTCATAAAATATAAATGAATGCTCCGCTTATACAGAGTTTTACTATTTAATTTTTTGCTTATTGGTAAACCGTGTAGTTTAGAAGCAAAAACAAAAGGATTATTAATAAAATGTTTTTTTATTATTAGTATTTATTTATTTGTATAGTGTACATGTTTCGTTTGGTATACAGCTTTTATATGGCGTGCAAATTGACAAGCAATGCATTCTGAAGCAGCTATCTCTGTTTCTCCGCCACAGTTTATACAAGTATAATTCACAGGAATGGGCATTTTTTATTTGCAAGTTTTTAGTTGTTTTACAATGAAGAGTTTGATGGACAATACAGTTAAAAAATAATGGTTGTCATTTTTATATAAGATTTTGTACAAAAACTATATAATTATAATATATAAGTACAATTTACAAACATTTAGTCTATTACTTAAACAGTAAGTAAATAAACAAAGTGGTTGCATATAAGAAACTAATCCACATCAAAATAAACTGATTAGATTCATTAATCTTTTGAGTGAATACAGCATTATGAAAAATAGATTGATTTAATAAGGCAAACGCACAATCCGGTGAAAATTTTAAATGTTCCTGCTGTACTATATCGGTGGATTTCCAGTGTCCTAAGTGAAGCTTGCAGCAAAAGCAGATAACTGTATCGAAGGAATTTGTGTAAAAAAATCCAGATTTTGACAAATCAATCGGGGTAGGTGAAGAGAGTTTCCACGTCTTAAACGATAAAAGCCTTTGATCAAAACACGAGTAATTGTTTTTCAAAATAGGAATTCCAGTAGAATCATCGAGGCACATTATGTAGATTAAATCTTTCACTCTATGTTTCCAGACAGTTTGCTTTCAAAAATGATTGGTAATTTTACTACTAATTCCACAAAAACATACGAAATTTTATTCTCGAAAGAGTTTCTTTCAACGGTTATTTTATCACCAAACCGAAGAATTAGCTTTTGTTTTAAGGAAATTTTATTATTATTAATTTTAAGAGTTATCCCCTTATTAGGATTAAGTAAAATGTTTTCTACAATTCCTTCTATATATGGAAAAATATATATAGTATCTCCCGTGGGAAGTGTAAACTCTAAACTTTGTTCACTTATGTTACCGTATAACTGTATAGTTTGGAAATAGTATAGATCGCTTAAAAAGTTTTCAAATAGTCGATGAAAATTATGAGTTTCTGTATGATTGAAGAATTTATCAAGTGACATTATCAACAGAAACACGACTAAACAGTTTTTGATTGAGGTGGAGTTTATATAGAGATCTTTCAAGGTTATTTTTTAAACTTGTTTACACATGTACAGATTGGCCTTGAGTTTATGTTTAAATCAACTTATTTAAAACAATGATGCTCATGCGCAGATACGTGAAAAAAAGTATAAAATAAGACAAGGTTTGACATTTTTGATTAGTATATTTGTTCATTATGTCTTGCCACTTTGTGCTTAAGAGTAACATTCCCATTATGTTGAGTGAACAAGTTTTTTTTCTAAACAAGTCAAAATCTAAATATTTAACTGTTGGTTTTAATACCGATATTTTGTTTTCTCCAACAATTCGCTTTGCTGCAACCCGAAGTTATCAAGTTGTGGATATGTCCCGTGAAGACTTTATTGCCTTTTTGGAGTTAGAACAGTGGATTACCAACATTTGCGAAAATTGGTCAACAATTACTCAAAATGATAACCGAACAGAGATCAAGCAATGTGGAAAAATAACTGTTATGTTCTATGACGTTAAGACAAAACCAGTTCTACAAATCTTTAAATCGCAAGATACTGTAATGTTCCTTGGTCAAGAATCCTTGAAAAGTGTATTTTTCCTAGCACAGCTAATTTTAACTAAACTACAATTACTTGAAGAACATCAGTTTAGAGAATTCTATGAATCAATTTTAAGAAGATCATGTAAAAGGCAAGGTAATGTGCTGGAGAATATAAAGGAGCTGCTCAAAGTTATGAAACCAGATGAAAACACTTGCGCACTAAAACAGTTGGTGCTTCTTGAACCTGATGTGGTACAAAAAGATATGGAAACATGTCGCATATTTTTCTAAAAAATAAAAAGTCTGTTAGGTTTAACTCTAGTGTAGAAGTTCATGTTATGCATGTTTGGAGTTTTGCATATCAACAATCACGCATTGGTCAATGGGAAATGATTGCAAGAGACTCTGCTAGATTTCATAGAAGAATTGAAGCCACTGGTTTAAAAATTTCAAAAGTGTTAGAAATTTGTCACAGAGAGACTATATATAATAATAGATTTAAAAAACAAATGCTAAAATAAATTTTAATAAAACAAATAATTTGCTAATTTGTCTTTTACTATAAAACATACTCTACAAGTTTGTAAGATTTTTAAATTCAATCCACGAGTTGTGTTTTTTGTCCATATTTAACCATTTAACATACACTTGATTTCCTTTCCGTCTTAAAATTTTCTCAACTAAATAAACGTCGTTGTGTTTTACTTTTTGAAGTTCAAACTCATAGAAACCGCCTTTAATTATTTCTCCAAGGTAATCTTGAATAATATAAGTGCGAGGATTGGTCATTTGTACTTTTACAATAGAAAATATTTCATTACTCCATGATGGTGTGTAACCTTTTTTGAACACACTGCGGTGCTTACTCACTCGGACCTTATCTCCAATTTTAAATTTTGGTTTTTTGACATCAATAACTTTTAGATGGGTATAGGCTTTCTGTAATATCAATTTTTCATTCTGCTCATCAACATCACATGGTTTATATCCAGTTGTCCTATGTTTTGTGTTATTGTACTTAAAAATTATTTTAGGTAAACTATTTAACCACTTATAATTTCCTTGCATACTAAATTCTTTGTACATCAAATTTTTTATTGTTCGATTGACTCGTTCAACGACACTAGCTTTCAGATTAGAATATGAACTATAATGATTTATTTTATGCTTTTTCATGAGTGCTTCAAACTCTTTGTTATAAAACTCTTTACCAAAATCTGTTTGCAAATTTTGGGGGGTATGCTTTATTTGACTTAAAAATTGTTTGAATGTGCGCACTACTTCCCCTGCACTTTTATTTTTAATTGGATAGCTCCAGACGTATTTTGAAAATACATTGATTATCATTAAAATATATTTAAATCCTTTATTAACTTTAGAATATGGAATCATTTCAACTAAATCACACTGATATAAATCATTTAGACCTTTGACAATTACACGACGTCTTGGATAATTAACTCTAGCAGGTTTATGTAATTCATTGACTATATCTCTTTTTAACGACTCTTTCATAATTAAAACTTAATAATTTTTGACCTTTTTAACTCGTTAATAATATAATTAATATCGTTCTCATTGTTTGTATTTCCTGCTAATTTTGATGCAACCAACGTTTGAAGGCGCTGAATTAGTGTGTTTGGGTCTTTATATGGAACAAATTGCACTTTTTTGTTAGTTAAAATTAGCGTACGTAAAGATTTTCCAATTTTTGAGATAGAGCTCAAATTTCCTCGTTTTACGCTAGGTAAACTTCCTGTTCGTGGACGTTGTTGAAAAAACGGTGCAGGTTTTTGAAAGTCTTTTATAATATTTTTATATTTGACGCCTATATTACCAGCAATTTGGGAGTTGGGGTTATACTGTTTTCTGTTCGCGGCTGTTCGCTCTACAATATCACGGTATTGTGTGAGATCTGATTCACTATATCCTTTAGGATCTTTTTTAAACAGTAACTCAAATAAACCTGGTGTACCTTTGTAAAGTAATTTTTTAATATACAAATCATTGCCTTTAAAATCAATTTCCGAATTTCCAATAAAAAATTTGGCAGTTTTTACATCATGTCGCACACCATACTGAGTGTCATAAGACCCATCAACGTCCTTTATAAGTCCTTCAATATATTGATGAGGAAGGCCAGACCACTGATCCAAATAGTCTTGGAATCCTACTGTTTGACTTAGATTTTCTTCATCTATTGGATTTCTTGTTATATTACTAGTGTCATCATGTTCAGCTTTTGTTTCGACGTCTGGTGTGAATTCAAATGTTTCCATAGGTGGAAAAATTACAGAATTATGTTGTGGAGTCATAATGGGCTTTCTACTTAGTGCGGTCTTATGACCTTTAATATTTGGAGTTGATGAAATATGTTCAAGCACTTCATTTTTTATATGCGGCTCTTGTTTAATTCTTTTATTTTGTTTTAATTCAGTTATCAGTTTGTGGATAGGTTCAGAAAAAGGTTGTAATTTTTTTTCAAATTGAAGCTGGGATGTTTCTAAATCAGTTTGCAAACCACGCAACTTGCTTCTCACATTTTTTCTAGCTTTCTCTAGTTGTAGAGATAAATCACGACGTTTATCCATGTTGAATGATTAAAGCTGAATGCAATGTTTATCACTGCTTATGGTATAATAAAACTGTCAAAGTCTTTGCGATATCGACCATTAGTTATTTCAGAATCTTTATCAACCACTAAAAAACCATAAGAATCTTTCCAACAGTGTGTACATATGTTTTGAAACTTTTCAAATGACATATCCACATTTACGTGATCATTAAAAATATGTTTGAGGTTTGTAACATCTTGTGGAAAAATTATAATAAAATTAGTATTATCACGAATAAGTTGCTTTGGTACGGCTGAATAGGTTTGAGCTAAATAAAAGCAATCGATATAATAATGTCTTCCAAAACAAAAGTAATCACGTATTATGCTTTGATTATCACATATGACATCATCAAAAATTATGATTGAAAGTGGTTTAGCTTGTTGTGGTGTTAAAACATCTTTACTATCTTCAAACTCTATATAAGAGACTTCTTTTATAGGCTCCAGAACTGTTTTTAAAAATTTATATTTCGGTTGATCCAATGTTTTGGAATATAAATAAATATTCGAAAAACGTAAGCCGTTCTCATGAAGTAATAAACTTAGTAAAGCATTAGTTTTTCCAGACCCGGAGCTTCCAATCACTAGTCCTCGCTTTACTGTAGAACCAAAAAGAGAATTGTGTTTTTTAAAGGAATTAGTAACGCTACAAAAGTCATGATTTATAACGTGTAATGAATCTTTTTGTTTTACAATCTTCATGCTTTGTACAAATTGAAAGTACTAACTAAATATTCTAGATAAAATCTAACATTATATACTATACTATAAAAATACTCATTTATTCACAATATTAGATATTTTTCAAAAGTTCAAACAACATGTCAAAATTTTTTTGACGTTCGATATCATAATGTCCCCATGCTAATGTTTTATTTGAACCTTGTATTATGTAGCGTTTATCATCGACTGCTGACAATGCAACTTTATGACGCAATTCGGTGTATATGTCGTGCAAATAAGATTTAAAGATTGACATACTACAATAGACTGATACATTGTTAATTATAACATTTTGATAATCTGCAATTTGTAGTGTAGTTTGTACAACGTGTTTACTTACACCTTTAGCTTTTTTATCAGTGTGTTCGTTCAAGTCAATACAATATGCTTTGGCACCAGTACCGTAAAATGCTTTAAGTGGAGCACCTGCATATTCGTCCTTCATTTTACCAACAACTGAAACATTTGGCTGTATTCCATGACTATTAAATTTTGAATAATTGGAAAAATCAAATCTATCACTATGTTGTTTTATATCTTCATAAATATTTTCAGTAAAGACTTCTAATATTAGAGAATCAGTATCCATGTATAAAAGAGAAATATTATTCCGATATTTAGGTTTAAGAAAATCGTAAAAAAATTCATACATGACAGTTTTTGCTAACTCTAAAATGCAAAAACCTACATAAACCGGTTTATCATACGTTACAAACACTTTATTCATTTCAATTGCTATCAAGTTTTCCGAAAAAATTGCAAAATTTTTAAAATTTGGTTTGGCAAGCCAGGTTTCTGCACCAAATTTACGAGTTTCTTTTGACCAATGAGTTGCAATTTTAATGCTAATGTATTTATCAACATTCTCCATAGTTTTACCAAACACGCTGTTATTGTATAATTTTCGCAGATCTTTTTCAGATTTGGTTTTAGCTTCCGCGCGGTATTTTGAATTTAGGTCGATATATTTTTCAAGCCAAGGAGATTGTTTAAAAGTTAATATTCTATGAATTTTTTTTAATATTAATCCATGTTTTAAGCATTGCTGTAAAGTGATGTAATGTATGATATAATTTGATTTATTATTTAAATTTGGTATTAATTTTGGCAATTTTCCATTTGGCGGTACAATATTTTCTGGACAAAAAGGTAAATCGTTATGGTAATCATGTAATTCTTTGGGATAATCTAAATCTACTTCAAGTACATATCCGTCTTCTGAAGTATGAGATATTTCAAAAATTTTAAAAGTAGTTATTTCATTTTCATTCAACCATCTAAATTTACCAGTGGGTAAATATTGTTTCATTGCCCATCCGTATAAATTAGTAGCATCCAAATATAAAATATAAGATAAGGGATCTTTTGAATTATAATTGTCTATCAAGGGGTTGTTTGCTTTACAAATTCGCTTAACACACGTACTAACACCACCTCGAATACCTTTTTTAAAAAAATGAATCATATCTATATCCGTTAAAAGTTCTAGTTCAACCTGTGTATATTTTAGCATCGCATCCCAACTAAGCGATGGTATAGTGAGATATTGCGCAGGATCTAAACCATACGCGTTTAAAGAAGCTTCTCGAAAGTTTTCAAAAATATCGCAAAGTAATAAAACATCTGATTTTAAATAAATATCTGAATAATCACCCAACGTTTTACACTCAAAAGTTGACCACACTAATTGCGCGCGCTTATATGACTCATCTGAAATCTCTTCATTTTTAATTTTATCGAAGAAATCTTCTTTATTGGGTAATTGTTGTAAATCTAGTTTATCCCAATCGTCTACAAATGAATACGGAAACACACCTTTTTGTCTAATTAAGCAAAATTGTTCGTCAAGTGGAAAATATTTATTGATTTCATTACATTGATATGCTTCTAAAGTATCAGCTAAAGTCTCTAAAGAAGATGATAAAAATCGATACGAATCCATAAAACGTAATTTGAACTTTTTTTTTACAATTTGTCCGTTTTTATTTGTGTATTCACCAACATCAAGGATTTTAGTTAGTGCAATATACTTTTCTTTAGTTTTTCCAATAACTTCAATATTTTCGCGATGAAGAGCTAACTGCTTTACAAATAAGTGCATGTCGTAATTTGTTAAATTATGGAAAAAAATTGGAAAAAAATTTGGAACTTTAAAATTTAAATTACATGCGTTATGGCTGGAGCCACGGAAAAAGCCGGTCGTATGTGAATGTTCTCGAACTTTAACATCGGTTTCAGTAAATTCTTTTTCACAAATGTGGCAAGATTTATCAAAATAAAATTTAGCTTCCTCTTCAGGTGAAAGAGGTCTCATTGGTTTTATAGGCTCTAAATATTTATGATACAATTCTACTGCATCAGTTTCTAAAGATGTTAAAAATTCTTGCACACAATTTTTACCTCTAAATGTTTTAAAAAAAGATAAGTCATCGTTAAAAGCACATTTTATATAGTATGCGCATGAGTAAGGTTCGTGCAAATGTGTTTTTACATGAAAACTTTCTGTATTTGCTTTAGAATTTGGTTGACAAGTAGCTAAAGGCATAAGTAAACACTCAAAATCAGCATATGCAACAAATGGAACTTTATATTTTTTTTGAAAATTTTCAAATTGCAAAATATTTGATGGGATTAATTTACCGAATTTAGTTTTTCTCATCTCTGTGCTAGGAATTTTTACAGCTACTGTAGTACAATCGTTTTCACAATGTCGTTCCAATATATCTTTAGTAGTAAAATATTGCAAACAACCATCACAAAAATGTTTTTTTGTTTTATGATTTGAAACTTGACTTGATACTAATCTCGATAAATCTTTAATAACACAATAATGCTGGTTGTCAGATTCATCATCATCAATCAATAATAAATTAATATGAACATTTTGTTTGAATTTTGAAAAATATAGCGGGCCAACTATTTCATATCGTTTTTTGTTATTATGAAAAACAAGTTCTAAACCGTAAACATTAATCGAAATATTATTATTTTTTTCAAAAATTGCAATACTTTCTAATTTAACTGGAAAAACTATATCAGAAAAATTACACACTTGCGTAAAATGAGGGTATGACATTGGACTGTTTTCGGGACCATTTGGCTTGATTAGTGCTGCCACAATACTCCAACCAAAACACTTGTTGTCATTATTTTGAACATTTATAATGGCTTGTTTTCTACTGATGCATTCTGGTAATCCAATGTATGACGATGCTCGAAGAGGACTATACTTATTTATATTTATTTCTAAATATAAAATATGTTTTAAAGCCCATCCTAAAATATGAAATCTGTAATAAGTGTTTTAAAAAATATGAAAATATTCTTACCAGAGTCTTTTTCTGCAAATATTTCCATTTTATGCTGAATATCTTCTTTAAATGTCAACAAAATCTCATCTAGAGATGAACCAGGTGTGATTATTTGGTTTGGTGTTTGAAACGATTTGATGTCTGTCAATTTTTTAGCTTCAATTGTGTATAAACCATGTAATTCCATATTAACTTTGAGTGTGATCATTTTGTCCAATTCTTTTTGGAGTAAGTCTAAGATTTTTTCCTTTTCATTTTCAAAAAAATCCGAAATATTCACAAATTCTTCTTTTGGAATCAAACGATAGGTAGCAATTCGTTTTTGGAATGCTGTAGCAACAGTAAAAATATTTTCAGCCAGTGGTGTAACACAGTTATTTTTATGGTGCCGACTTGATTGATGACTTGTTAACTGTTGGCGATTGATAAAACAATCACATAAATCGCACTTGACCAAATCTGTAAAAGAATTATCAATATAGATGAATTTTCTAATAATTTAAATTTCACCATTTGATTCTGATGACATTTTTTGTTTTTTGTTTGGAGTACATGAGTTGGCCATATGTCGATTTTTATGATAAGTTCTAGAAAACTGCTTACGACACCAATCGCAAGTAAACTTATTCTGAAATAAAAATTATTTCAAATTATATAACTAATCCCCTTTATTTACAACTTAAGTAATTTAAAAAAATCAACTTACGTTTGGCACTGGATGACTGGACATTATTACACTAAAAAAATTGCAAAAAAATAAAACTGCACCGTTAAAACACAAGGGAATAACAATAAGTACAGGATCACTAACAAAATGGAAGTGATTGCCACGTATAAAATTTTCTTTTTTATCTGAAAAAAACCGGAGTAGGCGCAATGGTCATGTGCAATGTACCTATGCGCATGACCTTCTTATAGTTTTCAAGGCTTCGTTATCACACAGCTGCAGCTGACACCTGTTGCAACAAATTCTTAACAGGTCAAGACCTCTTATTTATTGTCAAGGTTTTCTTGCAGAATAAAATTTATAAACTCTTCATTATCGTCAACAATCTACATCAATCAAACTTTATAACTTATTTTTCTATTTTGATAATAAATAATTAATTTTTTAACTAGAGTTGTTGGGATCTATATAAGAAGACTCATATTATGTTAAAATGTAATTTTATTTCTACTTGATTACATGTCAAATTTTGGAACACATTTACATTATTGCTGTTAGATGCAGTACTAGACTTTAGTACGCAAACAATATAAAATACGTTTACTTATCTCTAAACTTAACTTGAATAATTTACTTTCCACTTTTCCAAATAGCTTCTAAAACTTTTACAGTTCTTAAACTACAACGGCAACGCTCTGAAGAATGAAATAAACAACTAGGTGTATCTAGTTTTAATGATGGACTTTCAGGTAGTTCAACAATATTTTTATTTAAAATTTTTCCTAAATAAAAAGCTTTTTCTCTTCCTTTAACATAAATTTTGTTTACATCATACGTACAACTTTTCAATATATCTTCAAACTTTTCACATTCAATTTCACCTTTATTCCACTTTATACAATGATGATTTTTGATCAACCAATTGGCTTGTGCCTGATATTTTGCAGGTAACTCTTCGAACGGAAACGGTGGTTTAAACACAAAATGTGCAATTTTTTTGTTTTGGATTACAGCTAATTCTTTAACAATATATTGTTGATGATCTATTTTAAATAGTTGTATATCTACAACCGCATTCATTATTACATTTGTTTTATAGCTTGTGTTTGGAGATTATAGGTGAAGATACGATCGCTAATGATAATAGCATGAGCGGTTGTATTTTTTGGAATTATAGAATGTGTATCGAATTCTATTCTTAATACTACGGCTTGGGTTTGAAAACCGAGTTTTTGATAAGAACAGTCGACGATTATCAAAGGAAAGTTAGATTTAAACTGAGCTGGTGTTATTGAACACTCAGTTTTATCTTGATAATAGTAAGTTTTTCGAAACTGTGTAAACATTTCATATAATGTAGCAAATTGATTGTTATTGAAAGATATATTTAGGTTTTCATATGGATAACGTTCGTTGTTTAAAAATACGCGTATATTGGCGAAATCACAATGATCAAATTTACTCATATCTTTTTTCAAATCTCCTTCTCTATTAGTTTGAAAACCAAGTATAATATAACGTGGTGATTCAAGTTTTGTAGAACTTTTCACGGACCAAATATGTTTTGTGGTATTTGGTAACGACGGATAACTATGTAATTGCCAACTACGAAAGGATAAAATAACATCTTTTCCTTTTTCAATTTTTTTTGTAAGTTCGACTTCTTCTCTCAAACCAGGAGCGATATGTGGTACTCTCCAAACAATTTTGTCTATCACTACTTTTGGTTTTTCATTCTCGTTCACTACGCTTAAAGCATTGTTGTCCGAATTACTGCGAATCAATATCAATTCTTGAGCAATATTAACCATTACTTCTGTATAATCTTCGGCAAAACCCAATAACATCTTAAGAGGAATGCAAACGTTAAATTTTCCATTTTCCACTACAGTGCCTTCTCCATTCATAAACCACCCGGCGTTCTGATATCGGATACTTTCACTATGATTAAAAGATGCTAGTGCTTTCATTGTACTTGTTATTCCTGGTTTTGTATTAATATCTATTGTTTGTCCATTTACTTCATATCTTATTTCACTAAATAAAAATGTCACACCGTTATTAACAAACTGTGCTTGGGATGCAGTTATGTTATCTTCTTCAACAATTCGCCCTTGTATAAACAAATAGCTATCACTAGGTCTAGTACATAGGTCTTCAGGTAAACGAATTCTTATTTCATCATTATTTTCATATCGCGATGTATAAGCTTCATGACTATAAAATCTATAGCTAACAATAGACTCATCTATTGATGGTTTTTCAGCAAGCTCAAACATTTTTATATAATTTAAAACCTAATGACTCAAGAAATTTTTTATTTTCAGCAGTTATCCGCTTCACGTTTCTTGTCTTACTAAAGCGATTTATACACACTTTACTTAATTTATTTGTTTTTTTATTGAAGCTAAGACCCATCTCTTTTCACATGTAAACCTACAGTGACGGTTTCGTTTTCGAAATTGATCAAGTTTCCATTTTGATCCACTATTTTAAGAGTTATGTTTCGAATGGCGTCTACACTAATAGGTAAATAAATTATATGATCTGGAGCTTCCACAATTTTAAATCCAGGGGGTACATTTGGAAAAAATTGATGGATGATGTGAGCTGGTCTATCATTTCGAAAACTATTAACAGCGATATTGCATTCAACACATATCGAGTTTATCTTCATTATATTAACAATCCAGTCTGATTCATTAACAACATTTTTTTTTAAGATTTTTTTACTAAATCCTAATATTGGTCCAATGGTATTTGGTTTTTCAAAATCAATTTCTTGTGTCGCTTTTATCTGAGTATGTGAAGTGTTTCTATTAGAGCTAATTATTAAAAAATCATGCTTAAAGTATTTTTGTACTTTTTTTTGTAAATATTCATTTATATCTACTAGTTGGTAACATCCTGTAGGTATCGTAAATTCTTTTTTTCCAAAATAAAATTTATTACACCCTTCTTCTATATTTGGTATAGAATTATATACTTCAAAACTCGTCAAACCTATCACATATTTTTTATCACTTATATCAATAGGCGGATTATAATCACTTGAAAGGACGGATGAATTTCCTGTTAGAACAAACAACATTTTTCTTAGAAAGAATGTTTTCAACTGTTTTTATTTTTCAATTGTAAACATATAAGAACTTTAAACACAGATGACCACAATTAAATGTGTCAAAATTTTGAAATCTTTCTATATTATATTGAATTTGATTGTTTATATTATCACTCTTGAAATATGTGATTAATTCGAGTGGTGGTTTTAAATCACCCATACTATCAAAATAAATAATTTTTTTCTCTTTTTTTATATACGCAGTCCAATGTGTACCAGGACCAAATTTATCATCCATATTTATTATACCACATTCATTTTTTCTAATTTTTTTTGGAGTGGCATTTCTCATATACACACCACGAAAGCCTTGAATTTTTAATTTCTTAACATATTTAATTAGATCGGTATTAAATAACGCACGCTTAGGTAGTGCTATTGGTAGTTTTTTTGATACCATTGACTTGGTCCAATAAATAAGCCTTTTCCTTTCTTTTTTTTATGTACAGAACGTTTCTTTCGAAATCCTTTTCCTTTAGCATTTCCTTCCATAACTTTGTTATGTCGTTGCGTCTCTTCTAATAATTTCTTATCTGCTTGCGCTTTATTTACAGCCGTTGCAATTCCAGCTGCACCTCCACCTAAACCTCCTAACATCCCTAATAATGGAAGCAGTAGCGGTAAAAATCCTCCACGCTTTGGAGCTTTCAATATTCGTTTTTTCTTTAATTTTTTTTTTTTTTGCAGTCCCATTCCTAACTTTGTTTTTGCTTTCATCAACGCGATGACTATTGCTGCTGCGGCTTTTTCTCCGAGTGGTGTATGTTTTGCTTTTAAACGTTCTTTTGCTTTTGTTATCAATACTTCGTCTGCTTTGTGACGTTTGTCTATCTCTTTATCTTTAGAATATGCTATGTCGTGTTCCTTACAAGCTGAATCTAGCAGATTTATTCCACTATCTCCTCGTTCTAATCTTTTTCCTAACTTTGTACCAGGACCACAAAATTGATACCCAGGTAAATGCACTTCTACAGGTAGTTTATTAATTAAATTATTAATAAATCCAGTACCTTTCTTGCAGGTGTTTACACTAGAATTAAGCTTTTTATTTTGGTTTCTGTCTTTATATATTTTCATTTCTACATACAAACAGAACTACCTACAAACTAACTTGTAATTTAATTTACTTTCCTTATATACTTTTTTTAAGGCTGCTCTAACTATTCTCATTCAACAATATTTGGCTGTGGTCATTGTTTTCAAAAATTTATCATCTACCTTTATATTCAAGCATACGACTTGATACATTTACTATTACTTGATACAGAATTCTCATTTATATTTTATGAGTCAACTTTGATAGTGACGTCATTATCATATTTTTCTATTGAGAGCCCAGCTTAATATATTATACAAACATCTCTATTTTTCAAATTTCTAAATTTACAGTACTCATATTAATTTCCAAGAATTTTATTAAAGTAGTCATGTTGTTTGATTATTGGTAGGTATCGCACAATTTACATTTTTACCTGATAAAGTCTAGCTTAGCTCTCTGGTCGCTCGCCATTATATGTGACGCTTGCGCAATCAATTTCAAGAACACATATCTCAAAGAAAAAATTCATGGTTAATCATCGACGGAGGAAAAATTTCAAGTGAAGCTGCGCAATTAACTAAGGCTTGTGGGAAGCGCATGCGCCAACGGTCATGGCAAATATTCCAAGATCAAGACAACAGGTGTTAACACTCACGGTCGTTGATTGGTTATTGATTACTTATTGATTGATTAGTGTTTGATTATTGGTATCGCACAATTTACATTTTCTTTAACTGATAGCTCTCGCTTAATGATTGATTTATGGTAGCCATTATATGTGACGCTTGCGCAATAAATTTTACAAACACATCATATCAAGGTGACGATGGTTAATCATCATTTGGAGACAAATATCCAAGTGGAGCTGTGCGATTAACTAAGGCAAGTGAGAAGCGCATGCGCAAACGGTCAATGCAAATATTCCAAGATCAAGACAGCAGGTGTTAAGGCTCATGGTCTTGTGGCAGGTGTTCTAAAAGTGGATCCGCCATCTTATTAATGTATTTCCAATTCAAAGAATTAAAGTTGATTACTTATTGATTAATTATCGATTGATTATCGATTATTGATTATTGATTATTGATTGATTATCGATTATCGATTATTGATTATTGATTATTGATTATTGATTATTGGCCGATCATTGGTCGATTCTTGGTATTACAAAATTTACATTTTTTTATTTAAACACGTCGAGCTTTGCTCGCGCTTCATGAGTGAATGCTCTAAAGTGGCTATCACAATTTTCGAAAAAAGTGGTGGGGGGAAAGGAATGTGGTGGGGGGAGAACAAAGTAGTGGGAGAGCAAATGTACAAAACAGGTGTTCCATGGTCGTCCCAAGGTTCAAGGTCAAGGACATTCCAAAGTCCAAGGTCATATGACGTAAAAGTGGTGGGGGGAGATTATCGATTATTGATTATTGATTATTGATTATTGATTATTGATTATTGGCCGATCATTGGTCGATTCTTGGTATTACAAAATTTACATTTTTTTATTTAAACACGTCGAGCTTTGCTCGCGCTTCATGAGTGAATGCTCTAAAGTGGCTATCACAATTTTCGAAAAAAGTGGTGGGGGGAAAGGAATGTGGTGGGGGGAGAACAAAGTAGTGGGAGAGCAAATGTACAAAACAGGTGTTCCATGGTCGTCCCAAGGTTCAAGGTCAAGGACATTCCAAAGTCCAAGGTCATATGACGTAAAAGTGGTGGGGGGGGCATTTGCACCCCCATTCTATATCTACTATAAATATTTAAAAAAAAAAAACATTGCTGATAGCAAATTTTTAGCTGTTTTTTCTGCATAGTACCACTTACATCAAATCTTTATTATACATATATAGTATTTTTAATTTAAAGACAAAGTAGAAGTAAACATGACGTATTCAAGCGTGTCTAGCCGGCCAATCAACGCACTTTCTGCAAGGTTATGTGATGGTTCAACCAATAGAAACGCCAGGAATTTCAAATCACGTGATCTACATGCACTTTTTCTTGTTTAAACAAAGCTTTATAGCAAAAAAATAGATATTTTTTTTAAAAAAACATTACTTTTAGCAAATTTTTAGCTGTTTTTTCTGCATAGTACCACTTACATCAAATATTTATTAAATATATATAGTATTTTTAATTTAAAGACAAAGTAGAAGTAAACATGACGTATTCAAGCGTGTCTAGCCGGCCAATCAACGCACTTTCTGCAAGGTTATGTGATGGTTCAACCAATAGAAACGCCAGGAATTTTAAATCACGTGATCTACATGCACTTTTTCTTGTTTAAACAAAGCTTTATAGCAATAAAATAAATAATAAAAAAAAACATTGCTTTTAGCAATTTTTTAAGAATTTTGGGATACATAGTATCTTACTAAAATAAGACTAATTGTGCTAAAGTGCAATTTTTCTTAGATGGGGACAGCTTATTGTTGCGCAGTGGTACAGCAAAGGCACAGATGGGCTGTACTCATAGACGTAAAATTATTGTTATTACGAGTTGGCGCACTCAAGCATGGCAAATTGGCAGATTACTTTGGGATAGGTACTGCAATCTAAGGTTCTATTGTACCCTGGCCTACCCTGTAGATAGAAAAATGCTCTTGTCTGGGTGGGAATCGACCCTACACCTCTTCAGACTGGTCTACAACGTACTTTCGCTTGGCCAGCTGGTATACCAAACCCTTTTGACATAATTTTGGTACTCGAGCTGCATAATTATTCTTTGTTTACAAGTCTGCAAGTGGAAATATTTTGCGTACTAATTGAAACGCAAATTGCAAGGCAACACTTATTTCCGCTCGTGTTTTAATTATTTTAAAAATACCCGTTTGTTGTTATGGCACGTGCCACCTCGTTACCCTTCGTTGAGTACCCACAAAGATTCCACATCTTATATCTTATTTTTCGAAAAACGTATAATGTATTCTTTCTAGAACTTCCAGATTCCGGACTGGAACTAGAAATTTCCCTATCTGAATCGGTTATAACCTGCAGTGCAGATGGGGTTTTTCCGGAACCACTCTTACAACTGATGATCATTAACAAACCGACTGAGTAAGTGAGAAAATTTTGAGAAAATACCAATTTCAAATGATTTTTCCAGTAACGACACTTTAGATACGTTTGTCGAAACTGATTTTCTTGTGACTTATGATACGGAAACGGCTCTATTTAATGTAACAACGGCAATTTCGTTCTATCCGAAATTGCTAACCAATACTTTTGTTTATACTTGTGATTTGAGTATTCCTGGTACGGACATTGTGCTCACAGAAAACAGGACTGCTACTCTTGGTAAATACTTTGATGTTTTTGCTATATGTGTCTTCGTAATGTTGTAAACATTATCGGGGCTTTACCTTTCCTGAGCTTTATGCGAAATCGTGGCTTTGGTATAGAAGGGTACAATGATACATTTGCCGTATTGTAAAATATCTGTACTAATGTCGATCTGAGCATGCTGTAGTTCGTCCACATTGAAGAAACCGCAAATCTTTTTTTGGCGTAAAGGAGTAACCGAACAGCTCTTCCCTTACCCCACAAAAATTGTTTTTCTGTTTCCAGTTATTGAACTCACTCGATTCTTTGTAATAAGCGTCTCTGGATTTCTTTGATAGCAAACTAAAACAGGAAGAGAGCTTTTTTTTTCATCTCCAACAAGCCCCGAAGCAGTTTGTTGTCAACAACAAGATGGCAACCACTTTTGCGTGATTAATTTGCTTTATAAGACACTTGTGCAATAAATAGCTATTATTTGTGTCTCAAATGTCATAAATGTCACTGACGGAATAATTTTATTATTTCATTTTATTTCGTACGGTTGAGAATACCACACTTTAGTCAACCACTCTTCTATATCAATGCTCTAAAAGTACAATTATGCTTGCTTGAGCGTGTTTAAATTTTTTTTTTTTTATTTTAAATTAGTTCATTTTACTAACATAAGGTTACTAATTTTTTATATATAGAGAGCAACCACACTGAAACGCAAATTGAAGATGATAACTCACGTTCTTCAAACGCCTCGTACTTTGTTAACTCCACGAAGAGTAGTTTCCAAGAGATAAAAGGTCGGTGAAGTACTATAATAGTTTTAAGATTAAGGCCCTTGTAGAAACCAATGGTTTTATAGTAAACTAACATTTAAAATTATGGTTTGCCCAACAAAAATCTACTCAAAATTGAAACAAGTTAACTAATTTATAATATTTTGATTTTTGTCTTTGAATTGTAATTAATTAATTAAATTACAATTGTAGCAACTGAAGAATCTTCCATTTTCGAAAACGGTTTTATAATCATTCATTACTGTTGCAAGGGTAAGATTGTATTGTTGTAATTAACAATAATTATTTCTTCTTTATTTTGTTTTTCACTCGAAATGTGGCACTCAATTTTGAGTAGTTTTGCAACCAAAATTTTAGATGGCTTTAAGGCATTTGAAGACATTAATTCTGTATACGCAGAGATTGAAACACAAATTGAAGAAGAACTCTTTAATACCACAACTGCTGAAACTACAACTAATTTAGATGCTGAAGAAAGAAACACAAAAAAGGGTGATGTGTGGTGTTAGACCGCTTGCTTAGTGCTATAACACTGTCTATTTTCTACTAAAAGAGAGTGAACTTTTTTTTTATTAAACTATAAAACAATTTTTCTTGCTACTCCAGTCGAAAGTACGTGGTTCCGGCTGCGATTCCACGGCAGAAAGTGCAGGACCACAGGAAAGTGCAGGTAGAGCGCATAGCTCTACCAGTGCATGAAAGATACACTTTCTGCCGTGGAATCGCAGCCGCCACTACGTACTGTCGACTGGAGTAGCAAGAAAACTAGTATACACTACACGGACAGAAAGTTGAGAGCCCTGAACTGCGCGCCATGATGCAAGAATCTTAACTTCCTGCCCTTGTAGCGTAATATACTATTACATTGATTTATTAATTAAAATTTTCAAAAATTCCTGCGCCAATTCTAATCCATTTTTTTTTCTTTTTCAGAAAGTGCAGCGACAAGGCACCATCTTCTTGGAGTTCACTTTATTTTCTCGGTTTTGTCGATAGTTGTCTTGTTGTGATAGATGTAAATGATATTGTCAATGTAAAATAATATTGTAAAGTGTACATAAATCAGCTTATTTAAATGTTATCTATACTAATTATTGTTATACCAAAGTTACTAATTTTAAAAAAAAATCTACAAGAAACTGATATTTTTTGTAAAAACTAGTCCGATAAAACACATTTTTCACAAAGAATTTTTATATTTTATTTATAAATACCCCAAAAAATGAGAAAATACACAACACAATAATTGAAAAACTAGGTTCAATTGAAGATTTGCAAAAATGGCCTATGAGCAACAAAGCTTATCACCTTTCTATTTATGATAATAACAATAATTATTAATAAATAAACAAAAATAATCGAAATAATTCAATATAAAAAACGACCAAATAAGAGAAGACTAGAGAAAGATAAAAGAGAAAATAAGTTGTTAAAATAGGAAAATAAAGTAAAAAAAGAAAAAATACACAACACAATAATTGAAAAATTATGTTCAATTGACTTTTTTAGCTGTATTTAATTAAATTGTTGATTAGATTTGAAGATTTGCAAAAATGGCCTATGAGCAACAAAGCTTATCACCTCTCTATTTATAATAATAACAATAATTATGAATAAATCAACAAAAACAATTGAAATGATTCTAAAAACTAAAGCAAATATAAAAAAAGATCACATGAGAGAAGACTAGAAAAAGACAAAAGAGAAAATAAGTTGTTAAAATAGGAAAATAAAGTAAAAAAAGAAAAAATACACAACACAATAATTGAAAAATTATGTTCAATTGACTTTTTTAGCTGTATTTAATTAAATTGTTGATTAGATTTGAAGATTTGCAAAAATGGCCTATGAGCAACAAAGCTTATCACCTCTCTATTTATAATAATAACAATAATTATGAATAAATCAACAAAAACAATTGAAATGATTCTAAAAACTAAAGCAAATATAAAAAAAGATCACATGAGAGAAGACTAGAAAAAGACAAAAGAGAAAATAAGTTGTTAAAATAGGAAAATAAAGTAATAAAAGAGAAAATGCAACAACTAAAGCAAAAAGATAGAGAACAAAGAAGAAACAACATAAGTGTACAGGGTATAACAATTACAACGTACGAAGAACAAACCATAGAGAAGAAAATGGTAAGACTATTGAAAGACAAGAAAGAAATTACTTATCGTAGTGAACAAAGACCGTGATAGAAATAAAGAAGAAAAGTACCACAAAAACAAAGAGAGAAAAAGAAAAACAACAAAAGAAGAAATACGAAAGAAGTTGAAATGCTAAAAAGAGAGAAAGCAGGAGGCTACAATAGTATGAAATGCTGCAAAAGTTATCAAGTTGTGAAAAACTGAAAATAAGTAACCAACAATTTTTTATTTTCAACTAAAAAATTACAAAAGAATACGAATAGTTGCTTAATTTAAACCATTTTCTCTCAAACCTCTTTCAGCAAAACAGATTTGAACATAAGATCAAAAATACAAACAATAATAAATTATAAAGACAAAAAAGAAGAAAGGCAAAAAGAGTGAAAAATTGATACATAGAATGTAAGAGAAGTAACATGAAGTAACACAAGAATTCAAAAAAGCAAAGCTTTAGATATATTAGAAATAACGATAACAAAAAAGAAAAGTCAACAAAAAACAGAAATAAAAAATAGCCAGAGTTGTATAGTATAGTTGTACTTTCTGTACTAATAATAGAAAGTACTAAATTACAGAAAAAAAAACAATTTTGGAAAAAAATTAATAAAAGAAGGAGACTCATCAGAGGAGACATAAATGGGTGAGTAGAGAAAAAAAATGAACAAATTAGTGATGTAATAAAAAAAATTAAAATAATAAAGATAGAGAAAACCTGATCAATTTTTGGATCCTAAGTGAGCCAACTTTTTTTATAAAGATAAAGACTTGCATAAGTACACAAAAAAAGTCAGTAGCTAGAAAAAAAAGTTTATTATTGGCTACGTCATAATAAACAAAAGACGTAGAAGAGATGTAAAAGATGTCAGAGTATGTTCACAACAAAAGAAAAAAATAAACAAAACAAAATAAAGAAAGACAAAATAAGAGACCAGGAAGTAGCCAAAATAGAGGTGAGGTATGGAAAGACCTACCACAAAATACACAAATAAAAAAGTAGCGACAAATGGAGGAAGCTAAAAGCTATCTAGATGGTAAAACACAGACGCACAAGCAAAAGTCAAGTCAAAAAGATAAAAAGAGTACTTACTAAATAAAAATACTAAGAACTATAAAAAAGAAAAAATGTGAAAATGCACCAGAAAAAGAAAAATTAGAAAAAAATAGAAAATAACAGCAAAGGTAACTACAAACTGAAAGACAAACAACACAAAACAAGTAAAGAACTAAGAAGAATACATATTACGACAAGAAAAAAATTACATATTATAGTGAACGAAGACCGTGATAGAAATGAAGAAGACAAGTACCACAAAAACAAAGAGAGAAAAAGAAAAACAACAAAAATCATTAAAATTTTTTTTCTTGCTTAGTGACTTTTTGATTTTAATAGTTACTGAAACTTGATTCTTTCATAAAATTTTTGTAAGATCAATGACATTTTTTTCTGATTATTCTTTAAATATCTTCTTTTAAACAAAACAATTGTCTTATAAACAAGAAATATATATGCAAACATTTTTATTTGGATAGAAATTGAAAAGTGAGCAATTTTTGGCAAACTTGAGTGCAATTGCGCTTTTTTTTTCTGAAAATCTTTAACTAATAAGTAATTAATTTTTCTGAACTAGATTTTAGCACTTTTTAATGGTTTTTTTTTGAAGGAATAAAAGTCTTTAGGTGTTAGTACATTAAGGAGTAGTATCGTATGAAAAAAGGTAATAAATTACATTGGTTTTAATGAGAAGAGTTTGTTTCTGGACTTGTAAAAAAACAACAAAATTAATTCTCCTAACAATCTTTTACCCTTAACTTGATTTTTGTTAAATGAAGACTTTCTGAACTTGTAATATTTACGTGATCAACCGTCCCTTCGGGACGCTTGACCACAAGCCGAAAATTTTACTTTTTTTGGAAAGAAATTACAAATTCGGGAAGGACATTGACATAGAAAAAACATACATTTCTTTAAGAAAAACTGTAATTAAACATACACTAACCTAACATTACAGAACAAAACCTAAATAAACATACATTCCCTCCATACAAAAAAAAACATAATTAAACTTCCCCTTATATTTTTTCCCCTTAACTGAAAAAACATCCATTCCTCCAATATTCGACAAAAAAAACAATAATTAAACATATATTCCCTTAACATTCTTTTACCCTTTTATCTTAACAGTCTTATCTATTTCCCTCAACTGTCATTCGGGATGGGGAAGTGAAATGGGGTGGCTGGGTGAGTATAATAACACAAAAAACGAGTAAAAACAGTTGTAAAAACCACCCTTAAAAAGTACTTTGGGAACGGCAAGTACTCTCAACTGTCAATCGGGATGGGGAAGTGAAATGGGGTTGCTGGGTGGGTATAATAACATAAAAAACGAGTAAAAATGGTCAAAATCAGTCTAAGAGTAAAATACTCAAAAATATATGCAAAACATTTGCTTTGTTTTTTTAAATTTTAATAAATTCGGCGGCGTTCAGATGTCTACAGTATGTAGAAAATTATCAATTTTGCAAAAAAATGCCAAATGAATAACATTTTTTGTTTAATTTAAAAAGAAACCAAAGATTTTTTTATTTTCAAGTAAAAAATTACAAAAGAGTACAAATTGCTGCCAAAAGAGTACCCATCACTTAGTTCATATTTAACACGTAACTCTTTATAACTCGTACGAATGTGGTTGAAACGCACCCACAAATAAAAGTCAAAAATTGTCAAATCAGGGCTACGTGGCGGCCATAGAACTGGCCCACCTCTGCCAATCCAATTGTGTCCAAATTTGCAATTTAGCCAATTACTTCAAGTGTCGGTAAGCCACTTGATTTTTTATAAAATTGAGTGAAAAAACTCAAGCTATGAACTTGTAGCTTATCATTTTGTGTGTAAAAACTGAATAATAATGATAAAATATGTAGCAAACGCACCGAGAACTCCTAAAATAACACTTTTATCAAAAATAAAAAAATTGGCGGCTGTTATATTAGCAATGTTGCTTTCTAGATATTTAGCAAGTTTAAAAAGTTCTTTTCTTAGTTTATAGTTTCCAAACGACTGTTCATAGTGATTGTAGCACAAAACAGAAGATTTCTTGCTTTCGGCCATCAAATCGTCACATACCAAAGCTATCAAAATTAGCACCAACTGAAACATGGACGTTTATTTAATTTAAAATTTTGACAGGAGATTTATACAGGTACCAGAGAGTATAGGGTAGAACTAGTAAGAAAGATAAACGACAACAAATCTGAATCGACTGAAATATAGAAAAGCTGTGTAAACGTTTGGAGAAGTTGAGCTGTACATTTTGCAGAAATAAAAAGCAGCGGCCATCCAAACACTTTATTATAAAGTTCTGTCACATTTGACAGATTTTTTGATATGTGCTCTATTTTATGCATACTTTCTAAAGTCAAAATTCTACCCTTAAAAAGACAATTCAAATAATTGTATCTACAAAGCAGGACTATAGCAAGACTAAACATCAAAAACTGTAAAACTGTAGACATAACAAAAGCAATTTCATTAAACCAATTCATCTTGAATTTAAAACTTTGTGTTCCAAACCATCGATAAATAATATTTACAAAATAAATACTGTAAAAAAAAAAGTAAAAAATCATAAAATAATAAATATTATCTTTTTTGGTCGGATTTTCTCGATTTTTGAATATTTTGTCAACATATTGTAAGCGATTGTTTAATCTAAGCCAGTTTTGTTGATTCTTAAAAGAAGACGACATTACCGCACTGAAAAATGTCATCACTAAAACGACTTCTTTTATATAATTTACAATTAAATATAAAAAAGAATATTTTTGCAGAATATAATTAGATCTGTAATAGAATGCTTGCGCTGTACCAAAACAGCCTACTGCGATATAAGATAAAGCTTGAACATTTTTTAACTTTTGGCGAGGAATTGAGAATAAATCAAAATTGTAAAAGGGAACGATTCCACAAATTTGACCTATTTTATAAATTAGACCAAGAGTGCGGACATCTTTATTTTTTAAATTAAATAAAACCATTTTAGAGCTAGTCTAGTGCTAGAATGATTACTTCAGCTATAAAGCTGACAAGCATTAATTCCCATTTATTAAATTAATAACATAACAACTACTATCCTTTTACCTCATTATCATCAATAATTAATCAATTAAAAGCTGTTTTTCATGCTCAAAACAAAAATAAATTAAAAAAGGCGTAAATTCTAGTTAGATAGAAGAGGAGTTTTTTTTATTTTGAAATTATAATTGTCTTTACTGGTACTCAAATGAGGGCCTAATTTGGTTGAAATTCTAATCTTGTATCACCGCCGTTCTCGGCTGTGAGTGGCTGCACTCCTACGGAAGCAATGGCCTGTGAATTTGCTTGCACCCGGTAGGTTTAGGTACCCAGCAATTATCCGGGGCATTTTCCCTGACAAGAACACTTGCCACTATAATAAAAAAAACAAGCTGTTGATTTTGGGGTGTGTAGGTCGCAAGCCCACATATTTATCGTAAAAAAACAAAAAAACATTTTTTTCAATGCTTTGATTTTCTGTTCTAAAAATCTACTGAAATAATAAATCTAAACCTTTAAGTTTTTAATTTTTTATCAACTGTTTTTTATTCAATCTATCTCTTAGCTCATATCTGCACTTTAGTATAGAAATTTTGGTCTAACGGGTTTATTAATTTTTTTAGATTTTTTTCCATTAAGCAGATCTTATTCAGCAAGCTTTAATTAAGCTTTTTACATTTTTTTTAAATCTAAAACACGTACAGCAAAATTTTTAGAAAAAAAAATTTTTTTTACAAAAATTTAAAAAAATCTTTAAGCCTAATTACAGCTTTCTTAATTCAAATCGAGTATTTGTTGTTTGGTAGAATCATTTTGGTTTTATCTAAAAATGTAATTTTAGTTTCTAGAAAATTTTTTTTTTGCTTTACTTTTTTTTTCGGTATCTAAGCGAATTTTTTTTTACACCATTTTAAGTGCTTGTTTTATAGAAAGCTACTAAAATAAAAAATTCTCACCTACTAATACGTTTTTAATTTTCTATCAAGTGGTTATTTTTTTGATTTTTTTGATCTACGCCGAGAGATTTTTCTCTCTACCTGGCAACACTGGTTAATAATCGAAAGTGAATACTACTTATGGCGCTGAATTCAAATCCATATTTCCGATTGGCTACTTTTCTTTCCCCTTGCCGCACGTCAACATTCTTTTTTCGTTTCCAATTCTGCGTCCGCCATCTCGGCTTCATTTGCTTTGCGGCTTTGCATCATAGCTGCTGTCCAGTCGTTTCTAACAGGTAAGTCAATGTTTTGATATTTATTAAATGTTTATTATAAGTAAAAAATGGACTTCGTCTTACATTATGTCCATTTTCAACGGTTGTGCCTAAAATTAAAGTAACACTGAATCCTGACTCACGAAACCCAATATAAAAACCACGTGGTTTTTATATTGTTGTAATTGTTTTTCAATAGACAATAATTAGCGAAAACACAAACGCACCGTAGGTTTTCTATGTTTTTGCTCTTTTATTATTGTTATTTTCCAATTAATAAAACTTGTCTAATGTCATAAAAGAAAAACATTGTTTTCGCGTCCAAAACATGGTACATAGTAATTGATAACTAGAATAATTATATTTATCACTGGGAAGTTGTAACACGTCTTGTACGGTAGACAAAATTGCTTATCTGAATTGTAAAGGGTTTTTTGTAAAGGTTTTTAAATATCTGCTTAAAGCTGACTCGTACTGTAAGTTGTTTCTATTCTTAGTTTGCTAGTATCATAATCCAAAAAGGTCCAAATCACACAATAGTATTTGACTGGAGCTACATATTTTTTTTATACTTGGAAGTAAGTGAATAATCTCATTAATTGGAAGAAAGGCATACCAATTATTATTCATTAAACTCAACTTGTTTGTTAAAGTTTACAGTATTTTGACAGTACAAGTAGCAATGATAGAAAATAAATTATTAAATAAACTTTACAGGCAAATAAGCTTTACCGTTGATAAACAACACAAAATGACAATTTGTTGTAAATATTTTGATCCGTTTTTGTATTTAATGTTATTATTACGAACACTCAATCCATAATGTTTTATTTAAATTATTTGGCGAAACATTTATAATATCTTTTGTTATCATTTTTTTATAATATAATAATTCATTTTTAATAATCGTATCGTATTATTATTTTATAGTTTTTTAAAATTTTCTTTAAATCTTTCTTAATATCGCGTAACGGGGGATAACCACCCTCCACTGAAATTCCATATTAGCATAAAAGATCATTTGTTATTATTATATTGTACTTTTAAATAACGTAAACCACATATCGGTCAACCACGTACTCAAATTAATTTTATAGGAGTATGTAGTTATTTTTATTTATAAACTCAAACAATTTTATAATTAAGTATTGCTTTAAAAGATTATATTCGTTAACGTTAGTTTCCTATTTATCTACTAGCAATTCTTCTAATTTAAAATAATATTTTCAAACTTTTTTTGCCTTATTGTTTATTATTCAACATCATTATTAATTCTTTAATCATTTTGTATATATTTATACAAATTTGCTTTAACATGTTTATAATCTATTTCTTCGTATGAGATTTCCTTGTCCTTTAAAAAGTTCTTAAAATCGCGTTATTTCTTCAATAAATCCCATGAATTGAAGCAAATTGATTAATATTTTTCTTTTTCTGCAAAAACAACATATTTCCTAAAAAATACGACTATCAATTTTCTCTTAAAATCAACACCTACGTACGTCTTTACTTTTAGCATTTGTTGATATATTCCAATATTTCTGCTAAATCTTTAACTTTAAACAAAGTTTGATTATTATCATTATTGTCTAATATGAAAAATACGTCTTTATCATAAACTTTCAAGTAACCGTATTGTGGTAAAACCCTCTGATGTCAATTTTTCGTTTCTTCGGTTGATAAAATTCTTTCCATACGTTATTTGTCTTCATCATATAATTACTTCTAATAGCTTTATTTATATTATTATTATTCTAAAATAATTGCTGTCTTTTCTCTTGAACCTACGTTGATATCTAGCATTTATTTTATGTAGACTTTTTATAATACGTAAATACTAGATCCCTTTTATTACAAGTATTTATTTTTTTTTGACAATTAATTAAATAAACATTAAATTGATCACCTCCCTATACCATACATATTTTTTTGAATCTAGAGGCTTATTACAATTTTACCCAAAAAGGGACAGTGTGTTTTAGCATGCACTGTTTATAGATAATTTCTTATGAAAAAAATGTAATAAATTAAATGGATCGCTCACATAACGATGACCCATGGCAAATGTTTCGCTTAAACGATATGAGAAGTAAAGCCAATAATGACTTTGAACGATTAGTATATCGTTTAATCAGTTTAAAATGTATGAAAATAACGTATTAACCTTGGCAAAACTAGATTTTCTTAAAATACACTTTCCTAATCTTGAAGTCTTTGATGAATAAATTTTCTAATAAATGACAAGTCTTTGCTCCAGTAGCTTAGACAATTTGTCATCTAATCTGGAATCAAGTCAGTTGAAAGAAATAATTAAATACTTTTCAAATAGTGAATTAGATGTGTTAAAAGGAATATATCCTTATGAATACATGGATTCTTTTGAGAAATTTTCTGAAACAAAACTTCCATCAATAGATAAATTTTATTCTTCGCTCACAAAAGATTGGTATTTCTCAAGAAGAATTCAAACATGCAGTGAAAGTATGGAAACATTTTAAAATCAAAAATTTGGGTGAATGGCATGATTTATACTTAAAACTAGATGTTTTGCTGTTAACTGATGTATTTGAAAATTTTAGAGACTTATGTTTGGAAAAGAGTTATGGACTCGATCCTGTTTGGTATTATACAACGGTTAGCTTGGGACTGTATGCTCAAATATACTTCAGTCGAGTTGGAATTATTAACTGATTATGAAATGTATTTGTTTTTTGAAAGGGGAATTAGAGGAGGTATTTCACAGTGTAGTAACAGGTATTCAGATGAAAATACTCAGATTATCTATATAGATGCTAATAATCTATATGGATGGGCTTTATCTCAGAAATTACCAGAAAAAGACTTTAAATGGTTGACTTGTGATGAAATTAAAAATGTCGACGGTATATTGGTATCAGATAGTGATACGGGTTATGTTTTGGAAGTCGATTTAGCATTTCCAGTAGACTTAGCTATTCATAACAAATAGAAATAGAATTCCACCGGGCGGAAAAGTAGAAAAACTACTTTGTCATTTCTATGATAACAAAAATTATATAATTCATTACAAAAGTTTAAGTATTAGAATAACAAAGATTCACAGAGGTATAAAATTTACTCAGTCAAATTTCATAGCACCATATGTAAAATTTAATACTGAACAAAGACAAAAGGCGAAAAATGATTTTGAAAAAAATTTCTGGAAATTAATGGTTAATGCCCCATATGGTAAGTCTATGCAATCTGTTAGTAACCAACAAAATATTAAATTATATTGTGATGAAGAAAAATTACGCGATAAACAAAACCTAATTTTAAACACAGAACTATATTTAGCAAACACCTGGCAGCAGTTCACAATTTTAAAACAAAAGTATTGTTTAATAAACCAATTTATATTGGGCAAGCTGTATTAGATTTATCGAAATTGTTAATGTATAACTTCCATTATGATGTAATTAAAAAAGAATTTAATGAAAACGTAAAACTTCTTTATGGAGACACTGATAGCTTTATATATGAGATTAAAAATGCCGATTTCTATGAATTTATGAAGAACAATCCCGCCGACTATTTTGATACATCTGATTATCCAAAGGATCATCCATTATATTCGGATAAAAATAAGAAAGTAATAGTTCAAAGATGAATTGAATGGTATTAAGATATTAGAAAGGTCAAAAATGTACAGTTACAGAACTGAAACTTTGTCTGTTTCGAAAAAATTAAAAGGAGTATTGAAAAAAGAAATAAGTTTTGAAGATTACAAAAATTGCTTGTTTAATCAAAAAGAATACTTCCATAGACAGAAAATGATCAGGAGTCATAAACATGATATATTTACTGAAGAAGTAAAGAAAAAGTCTACAAGTTGGATTTTTACCTAATTCTACAGATACATTAGCTTATGGACACGTATTAGTATCATCATAGAGGTACGTTCATGGACATTGTTGAATAAATCGCTATTTTTTATTAGTGTTGAAGTAATAAATTAAGAAAACAATAATTACAATTACGATAATAAACATAAGAACAAAAATAATAATTTTCAATTTATTAACTTGTTGAATAAGACTTGAAAACTTTTTTCGGAATTTTGGATATTCTTCATTGAATATATTCAAATTCTTGAATACAGTACTTTCCATTTAATTTACAATTTAAGAGTTTTTTCATTTATTGCTTTCAAATATTTTCAGAGTTCTTTTCTTCACATCATCGATGTTTGATGGTATTACTACTGTTTTGTTTCTTAATTCTGCTAACTTCTTAGGATCATAATTATTGTAGTTGTCTAATTTATATTCCAATTCATCTATTTTATTATTAGCGGATTCTAGTTCACAGTTTGTCATAATTAATTGTTCAAGGAATAAATTAGCTGCTTTTCTTGCAATATACATATTTATCAACAACGTTTGAAAGCAACTATTTTTGCTCCATCTTCTAATCTGTCTATTTCAGTAATAATAGGTTTTAAATCTTTTTTCCAATTTTCTTTCTCATCGTTGGGAATGTATGAAACTAGTTTGTCCATTTATGACTGAAAAGTTTCTAAAGATTTACTAATTAATTCATCTGCTTCTTCATCTAAACTTATATGTTTACGACTACCTGCTTTGTGTTCTACATTATCGAATTTTTTTTTATTTTTTGTTTTGCTTTTTCTCTCTTTTGTTCCCAATTGGTCCGATTTGTTCTCTTTTGTTCCGGATTGCTCTGGTTTGTTTCCGTTTGTTCTCGTTCTACATGCAGTCTTTATGCCAACTGAATTTAACCCCATATTTAGGGAATTTCTGGAAATGTTTTTAGATTTACAAAATTCTGTCTTTGTTAGTTTTTTATTTACAGTCGAATTGAGATATTCAATGGCAAAATTACGATTTCTCATTTGTGTTACTTCATTGATATTTTTTGGTACATTTAGTTTTTTATCTTGAGTAAAAGATTTGTAACTATTTTTAAATTGCTAGAGTTCAGATGGTTGTCTTGTTTTTAATGGTGTATAATATTCTGCTACAATTTTGTTTTCTCTAGTATTGGTCATTTTTTAATTTATTATAGAAATTTTTGTATTACCTATCAGATACTGAACGTTGTATTTTCCGACATAATAATGAATATTCCTGTCATTTAAAAAAATGTTGATAGAGAAGAAAAAGAATTATTGTGCAGTTTATTTCATAGTACTCGCGTTATAATAAACAAATATATGGTTTATTATGTAAATTAATATAAAACCTTACTGTTGCAAGCAATGTAAGAAATAGCAATTAGACAAATCGTAATTCAAATAGGTATTTAAATGTGAAAAAAAAAGTACTTTTTGCACAATTTATAAGTTCATCGAGGTTTAAAAATTAAACTTTACAAGCAAATCTGAAAAAAATCCTTAACTTGATTATTAATTTAATCCTGTTGAATTAAAAAATTAGCATTATATAACACTGGTGATGGAAGTTTTACTTCATAGTTAGTATCAACCAGTTTGTTTCTAGTGGTCTGCGCGATGTCTTTCCATCTGTGCAATTTAATTGGCGAGTAAAAGATTGATATGCAATGACCTTGCTTGTTCCTTTTTGTTTCATTATCTTTTAGGGTGTGGGGAACTTCAGAGGACGAGTAAGAAATTCCGCTTTACAGTTGTTTATTTCAGAACAAAATACAACACTTTAATAGGCTGCTGTTGAGGTTTTTCTATACTTTTCTTTTGTGTACTGCTCTCATTGACAAAAGACTTAATTATTATTTATATGCTTATTTGTATTACAGATTGTAGCCGAACCAAAGTAAAAATGACCGAGAGTTCTTCTCTAAATGATTCTAAGGTGAGGGTAAGAAATATATTTAGTCAATCAGGTTTATTGGTGGAATTAACAATCATTAGTAAAACTCTCCTGTATTAGAAATTAACGGTGTCAATAATTTGTTATCAGTAATAATTAGTACATAATTTTCAGACACTTTCAATTTAAAAACAACAATAATAATCCTAATCACTTTATTACAGCTATGCTAAGGGATTTAGTAACGAGTTCTAATTTTTTCTGCTTGTAGGATTCAAAAAAGTCGCTGTGCAAACTGTCAAGCCATACATTTGCCGAAATCAAAGAGACACATACCTTTGTGGACAAGAGCTTGTTTATCAAATGTCTCCTAAGTGATAATTGGGAAATAGTACTACTAACGGCGCCTAGAGCTTTTGGAAAAACTACCCTCATGGATATGTTGAAGCAGTTCCTACTAGGAAAAACTGATTTATTTAAGAAGTTAAAGATTTGTACCGAGGAAGGACGATTTTTTTCGGAGAACTGCAAACTTCATCCTGTGATACACATTGATCTCGGAAGTGTTCGTGGTAGCAGTTTTGCTGAAGTTAAACGCTACCTGTCGGAGGCTATAAATGAAGCATTCAGAGAACATGAATACCTGGTGAAGGAGACTGATAATGGTACTTTAGCCTGGGCAAGTGAGAAGTTAAGCATTTCTAGCATAAGTGTAGAAACGTTTAAAATATATTACGACCGTCAAATAACTGTGACATTAGAAACAGCTGATTTGGAAGATAGCTTAAATTTTTTATCAGAAGTATTACATAAACATTATGAGGAAAGGGTTTTCGTACTCATCGATGAGTACGATGCTCCTGCGGTAAGCCTGGTATTCGAGAGTTTTCCAAATAAGGATGACATTCCATTAATTAATGAATGTCTAAAACGTTTCATGACTAATACGCTGAAATTCAATGACTACATAGAACGCTCATTAATATTTGCTTGTGTTCGTTTGGCCGGAGCCTTGTCAGGGAATGCAACAAGAGTTATAAAACATTATCCGTTCCTAAGTAATGTTCGATACGCACCGTACTTAGGATTTACGGATGAGGAGGTAAAGATGCTACTTGAGATTCCAGTTGTTAAAGCTGCTTGTAAGGAAGTAACATTCAAAGTAATTTCGGAATGGTATGATGGATATACGGTGTCTAATAGCCCAATGAAAATATTCAGTAACTGGTCAGTCTTGAACCTTTTGAACGATGTTTATCAAAACCGTACGCTCAAATATTCACCTTTCTGGATTGATATAGGTCATGTAAAAAATCTGGGGAAGCTGTTTGCGGAACCTTCAGTTCGAAAAAAAATTGAGGAAATTATTTCTAATGGTGAAGTTAAGATAAGAACAGTTAAATCGGTGAATGCCGATCATCTAACGAGTTTAAAGGAACTTATTTGTTTGCAGTTTGATGAAATATCGGTGGAAAGTGTGTACTTATTTTTGGAATTCTTGGCTGATTCTGGTTACTTTAACATATTCTCAATTGATAAGAAAACAGATGAAATCGAAGATGAACATATAAAAGAATGGGCTGATTTTGAAAATAACTTTTGTGTAGTTTTAAAAATGCCTAATTTTGAAATTAAGCAACATGTCCGCAACCTTTGCTATAGTGAAGCACTGGCAGTTATATGTGAATTCGACTTGCAAGCTAGATCTGTTAAAAATTATGTAAGTGCTCTGATATTACTATTACAAAGTACAAGTGAGAGGGCATTTGTTAAGCTTGCAAATGCCGTATTAGTATTACTCTCTCAATCACAGAAGATTACGAACGAAAAAGAACTTCATCACATCTTGTATACTCTGGCATATGACTCCAGATACTTCGAAACACACAGTGAGGTCCAGATTGAGAAAAAAAGAAAGGGACCAGGGATAGCCAATACCTTAGATATGGTAATAACCAGTAAATACGTTGGAATCATTTTTGAAAAACAATATCATACTAAATTTGATGAACCTGACTATGCACATATTTCAAAAAAGATTTACGCTGATTTGACATTCGAGAGGGGGGAGAAGAAAGTTTTTATAACATATCAAGTTGGAACTGAAGGAATAAGTAAATCTGTCTGTAGTGATCCACTACGATAATTTATTATGTTAAAAAAATTAATACTTATTTTATTATTCTGCTAATGATTTGTTTATAGTGTTAATAATAAAATTCCATTTAAATTTCCAAATGCAATTTTACTTGTTACCAAAATCCGTTTGTTCACCAAGTTCAGCTAATTTTACTGTCCTGTTGATTCGCCAAAGGCCAAAGGCTCATGAGTCGAAGACAAATTGAGGATGAGACCCATACTACCTATAAACGGTATAAGCTGTCGTGAAAGAGGAGATGCTGTAAAAATAGATCGGATTGTAAACGGAGAATGTTTTGCACTTATTTTTATCAATTATGTATGTAAATATTCTGAATCCAAGAATTATCATGAAGGCATAGTCGAATATTGGGGTGTTACAGATAAAGCTTTCAGAATCGATGTAGACGAAGAAGAAAAATGAAATCATATAAATTTTTAGGATTCTGCCTAGATTTTTAAGACGTCAAATATCGTAGTATCCTTGATTTAGTGTTGTTTTTACTTTTTTTGGCATGCGCCAAATGGCTAATAAAAGGCCATTTTGGGGTGTGTAAAAACACGGTATTTGTTAGTTTTTTTAGGGCGTTTTAAGTAATTTTAAAGTTTTTTTCGTGTGCCCAATTTTTAGTCTATAATTATTTGAGAACTTTTGGGGTGGATAAAAATTAATGATTTTTGAGAGGTTTTGGGCCCTTTTCGGTTGTGTGCTTTTGGGAAAACAGCTAAATTTGTAAGATTTTGCCTTGCTTTTTAAGACGCTTTAAGTTGTTTTTCATTGACTTTTCCATGCGCCAATAGGCTTGGTCCAGAAATGAAGAGCTATTTTTTGGGGTGTCTAAAATCAAGGCATTTTGAAGGTTTTTTAGATATTTTTCTTATGTTTACTTTTAGAAAAACAACAAATTTGTAGAATTCTACCCTGTTTTTTCATGTGCCCAATTTTTGGTGGTCTACACATATTTGGATACTTTTGGGGTGGATAAAAATTAATGCATTTTGAGTGGTCTTAGGCCTTTTTTAGTTGTTGACTTTTGGGAAAACAATTAGATTTGTAAGATTCTACCTTGATTTTTAAGACGCCAAACGTCCTGGTCCAGAAGTAACATTTTATACTCTACTTACTCAAATATCATTTCATATAAAAATCTAAACAAAAACAAACACAAGAGAAGTCAAAAAAGTTCTTGTAAAAGAAATAAAAGACAAGAAGGAAAGAAAGAAAGAGAGAAAGAAAGAAGAAAAAACGGAAAGAAGGAAAAACGAAAAGAAGCAAAAACAAAAAGAAGGGAAGAAGAAAAAACGATAAAAAGGAAAGAAGAGAAAAAGGAAAGAGAGAAAGAAGGAACGAACCGAGAAAATAGCATCAGAAACGTTAATTGCAGTCAAATACAGCCACGTTCTGAGCTTGTTTTGTCAAAATTTTTAGAAATAAATCAAGTATCAAGATTAAGTTGTCTTTTAAATTGCACAATCGCTCTCATTAACTGGTTCAGACGCGTTTTTGGTAACGCCTTGTCTTGATTGATCGTTTTATTTTTAAATTTTAAAGCACCAAATACAATATAGCCGTTCTTATTGGCTGAAAAGTGCACTACTAAGGAGGAGGAGTTCAACAAGCATTCTTATTTGCTGATTAGGCAACCTTCAGCTGGCCCTACATCGTTTTCATTGGCTGTTTTTGAAAACAATAGGTACCTAATTGTTTGAAAATGAAATAACTTTAAATTTATCTGAACAATTAACATTATTTTAGACCAAAAATTTAATTGTCAAATTGCAGTGCATGGGCAGTACTTGCAAGAAAATCATATATAATAATATATTTGGTCGTTATTATTGACTGAACAAAGACAGTACCAAGGAGGAGGAGGAGTTGTTTCATATATGGAACAAGCGTTCTCATTCGCTGATTTAAACGTTTGCTTTCATTGGTTGCTCTCCAACCAAACATTTCTATTGTTTTTTTTTGTTTTAATTTGATAAAAACAGTTTACACTTCAATAATCTACCATCTGCTGACTTATTGCCAAAAAAATTATATAAGTTTTTCATTGGACGAAACACAAGATTTAAAACAAAAGAAAAAATTGCTTAAATACTAAATTCAATTTCTTAATTTTAGTATTATTGAGTCTTTTTTGTCAACTAATTGTCAAATTATTTGACAGCAAATGCGGAACATGTTGCCAATATTAATCAGTAGTAATATTAATATATTTTTCGGTTTGATTTTGAAAAATCTTGACTGCGGGGCGGGCGGTATCTTGTTTAAGATTTTACCGCCTACCTTACCAATCAACGCACGACTCGCCACTGAAAAAGACATACATAACCTAACAAAAAAAAACTGGATTTGAAGATAAGATAAGAAACATAGTAATAGATTAAATAACAGAAAGATCTTCTTCTTCATTACTGAAAATTGAAGAGAACGTCAGCAAACTTCTGCTGTTTTGAATGGGATGTGTGTGTCTTTTCTTATCTAACCTATATAAGAATCCGTTGCGGCTTACTGAAGAGTTCCAATAAGAACAAAACATGTCTAAGTTGAATAAATTTGCTTTGACATTATTTTTCTATTTGAAGTTAGAAACAAAAATAGACATATTTTAGATATGCGCTTCAGACAATAGGCGCTAACGTGATAACTTGATTGTCCAATCAGCGATATACTTTTTGTCTCAAATTGTGTCTATCAGGAGTGACGTGAACGTTTATTCTTATTTATCAACCTCCGATATTTTTAAATGCAGGAAAGTTTTAAACCTGCACCAAAATAGCTTTACCTCATTAAAAATCAGTTTAATACTTAAAATAACCAATTAGAAAGCAATTTAGACATTTTTTTTTAATTTCACTTGGAAGAATTCAGTCTCTAATTGTCCAAATTTTAGTAAAAAGTCGTAAAAGTAGACGCATACTTACCGCTGAAGCCACAAATTAAAACTACCAAAACTGTTTTCTTCATGACCACATATTAATTAGCCGTAATGATTTAATTAATTTAGAATTACGTAATTGTGGCGGCGATTGCTGAACATAAAAATATTTGGAACATACTGACTGTAAGTCCTGACGCTTGTTCTATTTTAAAATTTAAAACACATAAATTGTTCCCTTGGAAAAAATAAGCCGAATCGAAGTAGGTACCTATTTATAATCATAATGCTTAATCGTCGTTACTTAAAGTTAATTTAAGATAATTACTTAATCCCAATTAACTAATTAAAGTTTAGTTATAACGAAGAATTATCCAAAATAGTCCAATTGTGTGTTAATGTTCAACATAGGTGCCAGACGATGAATTTACTTCTATGCCGCTCAAGCGACTATTGAAAATTTAAAGCTCTCAAAAAATGCTGTCAGAATATGTTGAATGTCACTAAACATGACAAAGTAAATGATACCAAAATCGATTTGATAATACAACTCATTATTAAACTATATTTAATATAATAACAAATCTATCAATACAAAACAGTTAAATAACTGTCTTTTTTATTAAAAATTTATATAATGTAATTAAATTTATAAGTAATTTAAGAACGGCTAAGCGAATTTTTTTTTATTTTTGTTGAAAACAGCTTTGATTACCTCAGATTTTAAGTAAAAAAGGTTAGATCAAAATTGGTTCAGCCGTTTAGTGGCTAGAGAGCGACACACAGACACATATTTACACTTGTAAAGTCAACTTTAAAAAAGCAAGAGCTGATCAGCTTTTTTCTTGTCTTATTATTATTATATATAAATAATAATAAACAAAAAACTATATTTTTTAGTAGTTGGCAACTGCTTATTCACTTTTGTGCTTTTCTATTTATTAAAACTAATTTCCAAATATATTAAGCCAAAAATATTCCATTATTTATTTGATAATTTTTTTTTGTTGAGTTGCAACACTGTAATCAGATACGCTTGTCAGACAAGTATTTTGCATATCACTCATAAAAAAAATTTGTAGGTTATGTCACAGCGACTGACTTTTTAATTGGCATCTGTCAATCGTCTTCCCTGTCAACAACAACAGCAAGTAGTTGCAGTTGTACCATCTTAAAACAAAATGTAGAATTGCTATCTCAAACAGTCATTATTGACCACACTGTATTTAGTGATATGATATAATTACACTTTTAAAAATTAATATAATTTCAAATTTTGTTACAAAATTGACCCCTAGGTGGCGCTATCGAGAATTTTATAATTGATTAAACAATTGCTACTGTTTTGTTATCACTTTTTTGATAAAAAGCTTGGTTGTCAACAATTGACTAATCAAAAAATTTTAAAAAATATAAATAATGACAATATTAATTGTAATAAACTATTAATGATATGTGAATATCGTATTATCTGTAGGTGTGGCGCCTAAAAGGTAGTTAGCGCTGCATATGTTAACTTAAAATATTATATTATTTTACTCTTATCAAACTCTTTATTCTTAAATTTAAATTTTTTAAAGCAAATCTAAAACTACACATTTTAATCTTCACTATCTATTAATTATAGTCAAAAAATTAAAACAGACTTTTTTGGTTCAAATAGCAATAGTATAACTACTCGCCAATAGATGTCGATATGCACCATATTTTAAAGTTTATATTTATTGTTTAATAGAAAAATTTTTTGCAAGTTGTTGATTTATCTTGTTTCAAGATTAGCTTTTTCTACAGTTCTACCAATTTGTAGTAAATACCAGTTATTATATGACTAAACATTTCGTACAACCTATCCTAACCTAATTAACTTTCAGCCTAGTCCTCTTTTACTGTCAAAAGCGTTTGACATTTGCTTTTAAATAGCGTTGCCAACATTAAAACTGTTTGACAATTGTCTATGGAAAAAAAAATAGACTAATCTACAGCGTAGAAGGAGCTTATTTGTGTCTAAGCTGTTCTTACCTTGCTAAAAATGGTCAATTTGTGACTAAAGCTTAAATAAGCTTTACTTTTGAGGTTATGTAATCAACCTGGTGTATGACGTTCTGAAACACAATATTAAACAAAATATTGAACATGGTTTCACAAAAACGTATACATAATCTGATAAATATTTTAAAAACATTTTATAATAAACATAAACAGTTTGATTGTTTTAGAAAATAAGTGTGCGCAACATTTTGCACAAACAAGTGTCACAAAACAGCTATTTACAGCACTATTAAACTTTCAAGGTCATAAAGATGCTATGTTACTAAGAACTATACAGAAAGTAACAATTGTGCACAAACAAGTGTCACAATACAGCTATTTACAGCACTATTAAACTTTCAAGGTCATAAAGATACTATATTACTAAGAACTATACAGAAAGTAACAATTGTGCGCAATATTTTGCACAAAGAAGTGTCACGATACAGCTATTTACAGCACTATTAAACCTTCAAGGTTATAGACAGCTTGTCTTGTAAAACGGGTGTAACATGCTATTTTTTCTATTTTGGTTTTATTAATTATTATGTATTATTCAATGTTAAGATTATAAAAAATCCAGCTAGTGAGTTTTTTTTCTCAGAATGGTATAACTGATGTAACTATTAATTATGCCACAGAATTAATCTAACTAGAACCGGTCTAGAATAGCATTGTTTGCATCCAACATAACCTCCTCTTTTGTTGACTGCAGACACAGGCTGTGATTGGTAGCACAGAGTGCTGATATTATTAGACAATCAGCTGATATTTTGCGTTTTTATATATTCAGCTGAAGATTCCAATTTTCTATTCTTTGTACGGACGTAAACAAAGCAGAGATGTCTCATGCTTATGATTAACTACGTATTAAACACGTTACGCAATCAATGATGCCTTTTCCTGTTTTGTAGATAAAGCTTTGCTTTATTTCTGGTTCCGGAGAACATAATATTGTTTGAATTATTTGCATTATGGAACTTATAGAGACGATACGTCACTGGCGCTGTGTACGACGTAAACAAATGAATGAAGTTATGTTGGCATTGTGTTATTATTGATACCGCTTCTAGTTATGTTAATTCAGTGATAACACTGACAGTAATGTCAATGTCATCACACCTACTTACTACCAACCTACGGCAAAAGTCACTAAAAACGGTTACACAAAATTCAATTTTGTCTTAGAAACAGTGTTATGTAAACGTAAAATAGAAAAAATATCATTATTTAGATTTTGTAATAGAAGAGAGAAAAATTAAGCCAAAAATAATTAATTATATTAGGTAATTTGGCGTAAATGCTCTTTCTGCCTATTTGTAACGTAAACAAAATCCTTAAAAAGTTCTTTACAAAAAGTAATTAAAGCATTTTACACCATGCTAATCTACTCCATAAAATTTTAAAATCTCACAAACTCTTATTGTAAATAAATAATATTAATATTATTTACAATAATCAGTTTTAAGTAATTAATAGTATGTTTTGTTTATTTTTTCCACTTTCTCGTGGAATGACGAGGATTCTTTTAGGTCTAAATCAGTCTGCTGATGATTAGAACACTTGATAAACACTTGATGAACGCCTGATGAACACTTTAAGATAAAGCTGAACTAAGACTGCGTTCTTCTTGGAAGTACACCACTTTTGCTCTTTCTCGGACTTTTATAGTTTTTTTTTGTTTTTGATGAAATTTGAAGACTATTTAATCATCTTTAGCTCTTTTTTTTTGTTGATTTAACCTAAAATGCACTTAGCGATGAAGAAAACCAGTTATTAGAAGTTTAGTTGTGATAAAATGATACAAGTGTCAAGTTTTCTTCTTTTCTTGAAAAACTTAAATAGTTATTTCATTGATTCACATGTACGATGATCTTCGAAATCTCTATGTCCAGCAGTCTTAAAACTTTGTTTGATTTTTTTGGATTTTAGCAAAAAGAACTCTTCCATTACTTCACTTTTTGAGAAGTTTTTTAGATGCCACCACTAAGCACCAATCAGTGTTTTTTTATTTGAAGACTTTGAGTACTAATCTTCCGTGTGTTGTCAGTTGTACTGTTGTCAGTAGACTGCGTCTGATGTTGTGCCAAGTGCATTTAGTATTGTTGTTGTAGAGCTTCTAGCAGTTTTGTGTACCTCCAAATATTTCGTTCGGTCCACACCCTGACTTGACCGAACCACAAATTGACGTTGAGTAGACTGAAGGACTATTTAGGGGACCAAGAAGTCGTACAAAAACTAGTTTTACATAAAAATTTTTGCTATTTCAATAGCAATGCAGAAAGTGAGAGTTTGTATCGTTTTTCATTAAATTAGAATGACCCAAAAAATTAAACAAAATGTGAATATGACGTTAAAAACCGAAATTTTGACAGTTATATCTGTATAATCATGTTTTTTTGATATATTTTTTTAGATTTTTTTTATTTTCTTTTTTTTTTAATCTTTTTTATTATTTTTTTTTGTATTTTTTTTTTATGTTTTTGTTTTTTTTTACGTGCGACTTTTTGGCTTAACAAACTGTGTTACAAACATCGCAAACTTTCTAAGAATGTACCCCCAAAATTAATTTTATTACAGCGCCCTAGAGTCTTAGAGCCCACTATTTAGGCATTTTACAGCCTTTAAACCTATATGTTAGCGGTTTTCCTGTTGAAGTATTTTCCGGGTGGTGTCAGGCTCCACCATGTGAACTTATCAGTTGTGACTTTTTCCTGATGTGATGTCATGCTTACGCATTACACGTGTGGTGGTCAAGAGTGGGGAAGTAGGCATACTAACTGGCGTCTTCCTCCGGGTGATAGATCAGACTGTTATTAGCTGTTATGAGGTTGATTATGTCACCTTGATCATTTATTGTTTTTATTGTTTAATTCCATTATTTTGTGTTTATGTTCAATATAGTTGTGAGTGAATATTTTATTCGTTTATCTTTCCTTTTATCAGAAGTGGGATTGGGTTTCACTCCCCTAACTTTTTTTTTAAAAAAAAAAAAGTGTTACTAGACCAAAAAGTGTTAAAAAAAAAATAAAAAGAGTGAATCAAAGATGGAAAAAACTCATGGAGCTTTGCTTGATTTATTTATTAAACTGCAAGAGTCTCTAAATGTTCCGCGAAAGACCTCTGATGAAGTGGCATTACCTATTTTTGATCCTGCCAAAACAGACATCGGTGCTACAGGCTGGTGCAAGGAATTGGATGAATTGGCGATTGAGTTCAACTGCCGTCTCACACGGGGGCGGGCGGCACGCTTAGGCGGCTCCCACAGCCCCATGAGGACGGCTCCTTCCTCCCGAGCCTGGGCTCGCGTAACACGTCGAGACTCTGAAAATAAAAAGTAAGTTTTTCATTTTGATTTCTAAAGACTTTTAATGCTAAATTAGTTATAAAAATAGTATGCTACGTAAAGTGCTTCCAAGCAAACATGAACGTGGCCTGAGAGCGCTTTAGCTTATGAGCTTTTGATTGGTTAATTTGAATCGGAGCTCATATTTGCTTGGAAGCACTGTATCTCACTCATGATGAAAAAACATTTTTTTAATCGAGATAAAAATTATTAAAATAAAATGTTTACTTACTCTCCTCTTTCGGCATCCTTGCCCACTGTAAAAAAACAAAAAATTAATATTGTGTTTATTTACAGAATGATTGTACTGTCGGTTTACAAAAACATATATAGTATAGTAGCCTAAATGGTATAACGTTATATGACATTGTAGATTTTGATTACACAAAAGTTGACTTTTAAATTCAAATAATAACTGAATGGTATGAACTATCAAAAATCGTCACAATTTTTGTTTTCAGTTGCAGAAAACATTTCGTAGCACTTTGTCAGGAAAAAATGTAAACATGGCAACAATGTAAACATTTTGTACTATTGAATCGCGTTAAAGTTATTAATTGAAAAGCATTATAATGCCGTTGTGGCATAATTGTCATTTGAATATAGCAAAAACAGTAAGAAGAAATGTAGCATGCACAAGAAACAACTTAATACTTACCAAAAATACAAAAAAAAACACGAAAAAAGAATAACAAAACTTAAAAAATAAAAAAACGAAAAAAAACACTAAAACTTTCAAAAAACCAAAACTGTTAAGTGACTAATTAAAATTTAGCACCATCTACATTATTTGTTTTTTTGTTTATTCGTCATAGAGACAAAATTATTATTTTTTTAGTTGTTATTAAGAAAAGTCAGAAGACGACACATTTTTGTAATTTTCAAAGGGAAAATAAATAATATTAAAACGAGGTTTAATATTTATCAGGTTATGGGCCCAGAGCGCTGTTAATAAAAGTAAAAAGTAAAAAGTAAAAAAAAAAAAAAATGTCGTTGTCGTCAAGTACAATTAAACCTCTCACAAAGGGAAATTATGATACGTGGGCTATGCAAATTGAAGCTGTAATGGTAAAAAATAGTACATGGATGTATGTAAATGGCAAGAAACCAAAACCCGCATTGGTTGAAGATGATGATGCATCGGCTCAAAGAGTTGAAAGGTGGGAAGAAGAAGATGCTAAAGCTAAGTCAGATTTAATAATTGCTATTGATCCAAGTTTATTACGAATGGTAAAAGGTTTAAATACTTCAAAACAAATTTGGGACAAGTTAAAATCAGAATATGCATCTACGGGACCAGTAAAACGAGCAAGTTTACTCAAACGTGTGACATCTTACAAGATAATAGACAACGGTGATTTTCATACTCAACTGATGGAATTTTTTGACATAATATCTAAGTTGTCAGCTATGGGAGTCGAAATGCATGATGATTTACAGTCAACGTTACTTCTTAATGCATTGCCCTCAAGTTTTGAAATGTTCAGATGTGCTATGGAGTCTCAAAATGAATTGCCTAAACCAGATATACTTAGAGAAAAGGTTATTGAAAAGTATGATGCTCAAAGTCAACGTGACATGGATAATTCAGAGGTTATGTGGGTCAAGCAAAACTTTAAAAATTTTAAACCGTCTCAAAGTAGTGGACCTCAAGGTAATAAAAATCAAGGAAATGGATATCAGAGAGGTGGATATCAAAGAGGTGGATATCAAAGAGGTGGATATCAAGGAGGGCAACGCAGAAACGATGGTAATTTAAACAAGCCATTTAAGTATAATTGTTTCATCTGTAATAAAATTGGGCACAAAGCAGCTGATTGTCCAGATAGAGCAAACGATGAAAAGCAAGAATATTCATCAAAAGTTGAAGCTCAAGTCGAAGATGCGTTTCAATTAACGGAAGAGGCTTTTCATACGAAGCAGGTATCAAATGATAGTCGATGGTGTTTAGATAGTGGCTGTACATCTCATATGTGTAATAATGAAGCAGCATTCATCAATATGACGTCAAAAAATGGAAATGTTTTGTTAGCCAGCGATGCACAAACTGAAATTGTAGCAAAAGGAACTGCTCGTGTTTTTACTACAGATGGAAAATCAAATAGGTCGGTAAAACTTAATGATACATTATTGGTAAAAGAATTAAGAACTAATTTGTTATCTGTTGCGAGAATTACGGATCATGGAAATACTGTCAGTTTTTCTAAAACTGGTGCAACTATTTTTGGAAAAGATGGTGAAATAAAACTGTTAGCACAAAGAGTTGGAAACTTATATTATGTCTGTGGCAGTGAAGAGCAAGCAAATGCGGCAATAAATAATAATTCAGCAAGTTTGAAGTTATGGCATCATCGTCTGGGACATTTAAATAAAGAAGATCTGTTAGAAATTTCAAGAAAAGAATTAGCTAGTGGTATGAAGATAAATGAAGAAAAGAAATTGGAGGCATGTGACATATGTTTAAAAGGAAAAATGACCGTATTACCATTTCCTAAGAAGTCTGAACGATGTACAACGAAATTAGAACTAATACACACTGATGTTTGGGGACCGTCAAGAGTAGAATCATTAGGACGTGCTCGATATTTCGTAACATTTATCGATGACAGTACACGATGGTGTGATGTTAAATTTTTACGTCTTAAAAGTGATGTTCTTCAAGCTTTTAAAGAATATAAAGCACGTGTTGAAACTCAGACAAATTGTAAGATTAAATATTTGATGTCCGATAATGGAACAGAATATTGTAATAAAGAGTTTGATGAATTCCTAAAGAAAAATGGTATTTCTAGACGTCTAACTGTTCCCTATACACCACAGCAAAACGGAGTGGCAGAGCGGAAAAACAGGACATTAATTGAAATGGCGCGATGTCTTTTAATTCAATCTGGATTGAATTATGGATTTTGGGCTGAGGCAGTAGCTACTTCTAATTATCTAAGAAACAGATGTCCAACATCTAGTTTGGATAATCATTCTCCATTTGAAGTTTGGAATAAATTAATACCTGATTTAAGTAATCTAAAAGTTTTTGGTGCAAAATCATTTGTTTTAGAAAAACAACTAGGGAAATCAAAGTTTGATCCGCGTTCAAAAGAAGGTATTTTAGTCGGTTATTCAGAAGAATCAAAAGGTTATCGAGTATGGATTCCAATTGAAAGAAAGGTTGTAGTTGCTAGAGATGTACAAATTCTTGAGGATCAGTTTTTAAATGAAATAAAAGAAGATAAAATTTTCGATAAAAATGAAGAAAATATTGAATGTGTTCATATGCCTATTCAAATTGAAACTGATGAAATTAATGAAGAAATTTGTACACCAAATCGTATTTTACGTCGAAAACCGGGAAGACCACAAATGGAGAAAACAGGTAAAAGAGGAAGACCAAGAAAAATTTACAACACTGGACAAGCAGCAAATATAAACGAAGACCAAGAGGAACATGATGATAATGAAGATATTGAAATGCAAGAAGAACCAAGTGATGATGAAATATTTGTTGATGCAACAGAACATGAAGAAGAAATAATTGAAGAAGCAAATCTTATTGATATAACCTTGAAAGAAGCGATGGCCGGAGACAAAGCACTTGAGTGGATGGAAGCAATTACTGAAGAAATTCGGGGTTTAATTAAAAATAACACGTGGGAAATAGTTGATCGTCCAAAAGACAGAGCGGTTATTACTTGTAAAATTGTACTTCGAAACAAATTTAAGCCAGATGGAACACTTGAAAGAAGAAAAGCTCGAGTTGTTGCTCGAGGGTTTACACAACGACAAGGAATAGATTTTACGGATACTTTTGCACCTGTAGCCAGGTTGGATTCTATCAGACTTTTGATGGCATTAGCTGTACGTGAAGGTTTACCAGTTTATCAAATAGATGTTGTAGCAGCTTATTTAAATGGATTTTTGGAAGAAGAAATATTTATGGAACTGCCAGAATATATCAAAGAAGCATTAAAAGAAATTATTAAAAAGGATGGTCGAAACAGTAATTTAGGAAAGATTGCTTACGAGATGCTCCAAAAATTATCACAAAATAACAAAGTTTGTAAATTAAAAAAAGCATTGTATGGTCTGCGGCAAGCTGGTCGTCAATGGAATAAAATATTGAATGAAGAATTAGAAAACCTTGGATTAACTTCAGCAGCTAGTGACACATGTTTTTACTACAATATGAGTGAGGATCAATATACAATTTTGGTTGTATACGTTGATGATATTTTATATATATCAAGAAATAAGACAAATATTGAAAGAATTAAAGCTGGACTTGCAAAAAGATTTGAAATTAAAGATCTTGGTTTAGCACGACATTGTCTGGGAATTGAAATTAATCAAGTTGATGGAAATATTGAGTTAAATCAACAAAGTTATGTAAAAGATCTTTTAAAAAGATTTTGCATGGAAGAATGTAACCCAGTACGAACTCCTAGTGAATCTCAAGCTAAGTTACCAGAAGAAAATCAGCATAGAAGAAAAGATGAAGAAAAGCCATTTCGACAGTTAATTGGATCATTAATGTACTTGGCAATTGCTACTCGTCCAGATATCACATTTACTGTCAATAGACTGTCACAATTCAACGAAAAGTACCAAGAAGTTCATTGGTCAGCAGCGAAACGTGTATTGCGCTATTTACAAGGTACCCAGAATTATGGATTAGTGTACAAGAAAGACCAGTTGGGAATCCAAGGATTTTCTGATGCTGACCATGCAAATGATGAAAATGATCGAATTTCATATACAGGATATATTTTTATGTTAAGTGGAGCTGCAATATCATGGCGTTCGAAGAAACAGCAGTCAGTTGCAATATCATCAACAGAATCAGAGTACGTGGCTTTATCAGAAACATCTCGTGAAGCACTATATCTACGAAATTTGATGTTAGAATTGAAATTAAATGATTAGTCAATGGTGAATCTTGGTACTGACAATCGTGGAGCAAAGTACATTGCAGAAAATGCTACTTGTCACTCACGTACTAAACATATTGCTACAAGATACCATTTTGTTCGTCAATTGGTGAGAAATAATGAAATAAAATTGAGGCATGTTCCATCTAAAATAATGCCTGCTGACATTCTTACGAAACCACTTCCAGGACCTTCACATTATCGTCTTGTTGATGCAATGGGACTAAAAATTTGTCAAAGTGCAAAATTTGAGAAGGGCGTGTTAAGTGACTAATTAAAATTTAGCACCATCTACATTATTTGTTTTTTTGTTTATTCGTCATAGAGACAAAATTATTATTTTTTTAGTTGTTATTAAGAAAAGTCAGAAGACGACACATTTTTGTAATTTTCAAAGGGAAAATAAATAATATTAAAACGAGGTTTAATATTTATCAAAAACACTAACAACTTTCAAAAAAAACTCCTCCAAAACACACTAAAACACTTCCAAAACTCTGAAAAAAAAAACAAAAAATGATTAATAAATATATTTTCTTTATAGTAGTAATATAATAATTCCCACTTTCACGACATTGTAGATTTTGATTTCACAAAAGTTGACTTTTAAATTCAAATAATAACTAAATGGTATAAACTATCAAAAATCGTCGCAATTAATTTTTTTTTGTACATCTTGACGACGTTTGTTTGAAAAAAGAAATAAACAAAATGTATAGTATATCCATTTCTAAGCTAGAGCGCTTGTAAACAAATGCATGCAGTGATCACGTGATAGACAGAGGTGTACGTAGGAAGGTAGGTACACATAAATAATCACAATTTCGACATAATTAGCAATAAAGATATTAACAGAAATATAAAAATGTACAGATAATCGGAAATGTCTTGTTAGCGCAGCAACACTGCACTATTGTAGTTGCATCTGATTGGTCTGCCTGCGTGATCACGTGCAGATCACGCATTACTCATTATTTACCCGCAAATGGATAGACTGTAGACTCCAGGGCGCTTACAGACTGTGGTATTTATACTGTAGAATATAGATGCTCAATAACAATAATTAGTTTTTATTGTGTAGATGTTAATAGTATTCACAATACAGACTTACCGCTAACCATCATCAGGTCATAAATAAAAGTATCACCAGAGGTCCGGTCTTACACAGAACCGTATTTTGTTAGTCAAAAAACAAGATAAAATGTGATTTATGACCGATTTGTTACATGGGCAATGGCAACAATGGAGAAAACTAAATTACAAGAAGGATCACTGTAATGTGAATATAGTGAAAGCCTATCGCTAAGAAAAAAACTGATTGTTTAGTGATAAAAGACCTCAAATCGTGATATAAACAAAATGCGGCGTTGCCAAACCGTAGAATAATCCAACAGAATAAAAGATATCGATAAAAGTCTCAATGTCCGAAAGGTTGACTTGTGCCGACTTTTTTCGCGTTGAAAACAAATTTCTCGCAAATTCAACTAATGACCTAACAAATTATCTTTAATTTTAATTAATTATTTAATTCGAGAAATAAAGTAGAAAAAGACAAACCAGTGAGGATCATGTCATTGTTTACCCGCGCTCTATCTTGGAAATGGATAGACTATAGATTTCTTAGAGTGCGCTTACAGAAAATAAAATAATCTAAAATTAAGTTAATTAATTCATTGACGCAGATTCAACTAATTACGTAACAAATTATCTTTAATTTTAATTAATTATTTAATTCGGAAAATAAAGTAGAAAAAGACGAACAAGTGAAGATCACGTCATTGTTTACCCGCGCTCTATCTTTGAAATGGATAGACTATAGACTTCTTAGAGTGCGCTCACAGAAAATAATTTAATCTATAATTAAGTTAATTAATTATTGATTCTTGCAAATTCAACTAATGACGTAGCAAATTATCTTTAATTTTAATTAATTATTTAATTCGGATAGTATAAAATTTTTACTTCGTTGTAAAATCCCACTTAAAATTTGCTGATTTTAGAGTGCGTTAAACTAGGAATTAGCTCCACTAGAAAGAAAAGGGGAGGCTTCACTTCCCGCCAAATTTTCAAAATATTTTATTTTTATCTGACATCTGGGCCGATTCGATCCAAAAACAAATTAGAAAAAACCACTCGGAAAATGGCTTTACTTCAGAAATTTCATGGAAAAATACCGTTTAAAAAATGCCGATTTTTAATTATTATTGTTGTTTAGAGGGAAAGCATCTTTGATGGCGTCCCCTGCACCTGAATTCTCTATGATTGCCTCTTCTAACATCCGAAAATGGTCCAAATTTTATAAAAGATGATGTTAGATTGTAATTATAAGCGACTTTAAAATTGTTTTTAGTAAAGCAAAGCCGCCGGTTTAATTTTTGAAGTGCGGGCGCTAAAACGCGGGAAAAGTTTGAGCCAGTCGCACATCATTTTTTGAATTCTAGCACGTTTTAATGCCAACTTTTTTCAAAAATTACTACAATGGACACTATATGTGGCTAATTATTGAATATTTGGGCAGATTTTTAATAATAAATATTTTACTTACCAAGACACACGACAACACAGAACACTAAGAACACGCTACAAAGAGACGATGAACTAGAATGAAGCAGAACTCACTAAAACAATGATCTTACCACTTCTTCTTCTTAATGCCCATTGCCCATGCTCATGCCCATGCCCATTAGACCCATGCGCTAATACTCATTAAATTGCGCTTTCAAAGTCAAATGTTTTATTAGTATTGTTTTGGCACTTATACCGAGTGTTTGATAAAAAACATCCTGGACTATTTAGGACTCGATTTTTTTATTCCAAAATAGCATTCAAATTATTGACACATTTCAATTATTTTGATATTTGACAGAAATTCTATATCTAACCAATGACACATTTGTTGTTTTTATGGGAATTATTCCAAAGGCGATCTTCTATGGCCGGCACGCTCTCCAGATTTGGCCCTATGCGATTTTTATTTGTGGAGAATCCCGCTTAACAAACTTATAAATTTATGTAAAACTCGCTTTTCAAAGCATTTAATTCTCTACGTCAGTCAATTTTGATGATCTTCTTTTGTTTGAAAGCTGGTGCTTTTTATTCAAATTTGATTAGAATCTAAATTAGTGACATTGACAATTGATTATATAAAAACAAGTGACAATTTAAAAATGTATTGTCTTAAACTTGACAAAAAACAATTTCTATAAATTAATTAATAATTAGAACTCGCTTTTCAAAGCATCTAATTCTTTACGTCAATCAATTTTGATGATTCTCTTTTGTTTGTAAGCTGTCAATCGTTATTGCACTGTTATAAAAACAAAAGAGTTCTTAGACTAAGCTGTTGAATTTTTCATATTTAGATGATCTACTCTGTATACTCGAAAAATATCGATTCTACAAAAAAATTTAAAAAAATTACAATTGTAGAATATTTAATTCTAAACAACTTTGTTCATCATAATTTTTTTCTTAAAATTGACAATTAACGTGATAATACAATAATAAGATTTTATTTTTTTTTATCGAGAATAAATCAATAAATATCGATTCTACAAGAAAATTAATAGATATTAAAATTGTAGGAAATTTTATTTTAAACAACTTTGGTAATAATTATTTTTTGTGTTAAATTGAAAATAAACGAGTTATTCAAGAAACAAAAAATAATCTGAAAAATAAAGATGCCGGATGACGCAACAAGTCTGGTACTATGTACTACTTTTAAAATTTAAACTACAAGTGATCTTTGTCAACAGAATTTTTGTAAATCTCAGCATATTGTATCATATTCAAGGTCTCGTAAGTGGTATGTGGAGTGGCATCGTCCTGCTGAAAGTACTCGTCCACAATTTTATCGTCATTATAAACAAATCATCCACCGCAAATTTAATTTGTTAAGAAATATTTGAAAACGTAGCGAAAATCAAGCTTTTAACATAAATTTGTTTTATTTTTTTAACTAAAAACAAAAATCAGAAATAGCACCGTTCTACCAACCGGCTTTATCGCTGTTGTATAACGTTTTATGAAAGAAAACTGGGGAAATAGCGACAATGTCAAGTTTTCTCTTTAATTATTCACTCTTTTTCCAAATTCTATTAAAAACACAACACAAATAATAAAATAACAATAATAATAATAATCATTTTCTTTAATTGTCGTAGACCGTAAAGATTTTTAAATCCAGCAAAATTGCTGCGTCTCCGGAACAAGGAGGGCTAAAAATAAGAACATTACGTACCGAAATTATAAAATAAAATAATTATTTTTAACAAATAATGTTAGAATAGCAAAGCGCATTCTAGCGGCGAGACGTCGAATTAATACTTATTTTAAGCTTTAAATACAGTTTCTTGTATAATTAATTACTATTTTATTTATTATTCACTTTTTTTTTTAATTTTATTAAAAACACAACACAAATAATAAAATAACAATAATAATCATTATCATTACTTGTCGAAGACCGTAAAGATTTTTAAATTCAGCAGAATTGCTATGCCTCCGGAACAGGAAAGGTTGAAAATAATTAAAAAAATTTAAATAAAAAAAATTACGTACCGAAATTATAAAATAAAATAATTATTTTTAACAAATAATGTTAGAATAGCAAAGCGCATTCTAGCGGCGAGACGTCGAATTAATACTTATTTTAAGCTTTAAATACAGTTTCTTGTATAATTAATTACTATTTTATTTATTATTCACTTTTTTTTTTAATTTTATTAAAAACACAACACAAATAATAAAATAACAATAATAATCATTATCATTACTTGTCGAAGACCGTAAAGATTTTTAAATTCAGCAGAATTGCTATGCCTCCGGAACAGGAAAGGTTGAAAATAATAAAAAAAATTTAAATAAAAAAAATTACGTACCGAAATTATAAAATAAAATAATTATTTTTAACAAATAATGTTAAAATAGCAAAGCGCATTCTAACGGCGAGACGTCAAACTAATACTTATTTTAATTACTAGTTAGTCAACCAAAAAAATCCATTTTAGTGTTGGACTATGATTGACAGATGACGAGTACCAAGAAGTGTCGCTTTTGTTTGGATGTTGAAAAGGTTGGAATCTAAGCTAAACAGGCGACACCTCGTCTGGGAGCATTTCTTATCGGAGAAATGTGATATTTTGAACGGCACAAGTGTTTATTTATCAACAAATACCTTCTGCATTGCAAAGTAAACAGCAGTAAAATTAAATTTAAATCTTAGAATATCGGAAAAATAACAATTTTATGTTCGATATGACTTGTTCACAATATTTTGAAAAAAAAAAGAGTCAATAGTATTTATTGTAGGATTTTAATTTTGTATCCATCAAATGAAGTCGTAGTAAATATGCTACAAAAGCTGGAGTAGAAAAATCTCTAATACCTGAAGCTGAGCTGTCCAAGTGACTTTTTATAAATGAAACTGAAATTTTTTTAATCATTCAGATAAAGAGTTGGTTTTGAAAACGATAATGTATCACAAATTTGCTCCTACCAATGCTCTTACATAAGAAAAACATCTTTTAAAATTTTATGAAAACAAAAACATTAAATTTTTAATAATCTTTAAAATAAGATTCCTTACTCATGATTAGATATATTGAACAAAAAAAAAACAGAATGTAAATTACAAATCGATTACATCGATTGTAGTTTATATCATACAAAGTGGCTCCGAAAAATAAAGAATAAAAGAAAATAATTAAAACACTGAAAACTAAAATGCCGCTTTCTGTGGGTGGACAGTGTCGTTCTCATTTACTATTTATTATTCATTTGTTAATTAGAAATTTAATCTATAAAAAATGTAAAAATTTTCACAAAAAAACTGGAAGTGCATCAGCTAAGATTTCTATTTTTCATAATCCGTAGGGTACTACATAGATGTACTAACTAGTCTAAAAATTTTTTTTTATTAACCAACTTTGAGTGAATAATAAATCAAGATGTATTGTATTCTATCTTAATAGAAAAAAGGTAATTATTGTATTATACTCAATAAATTAGATTTTATTGGTTTTTTGTAGTTTACCGTTTTTTCCATATTTTTGCTTGCGTACAGCTCAGTTTCTTAGTGTGAGAGTGTCTGTAAAAACTGACTACATATATGATAATATATCTATTCGTTATTAGATAATTATTACTACAAATAATCATAGTTTGTTTATGAATCTCTTTGCTTATAAGAACATTAGTTTAATATGATCAATAAAACCTCGAATATTTAGAGCTTTTTTTATTCAGTCAGTTTCAGCGACTAATGTATGTATACAAAAAAATTATAAACTTTAAAATGAAACCTAACAAAACAATAATCCCATTAGTTTCTTACTACAGAAGTAAACTTGGTTTTATTTATATTGGATTTTTCATGTTTTAGTTTTGTTGAGCAAAATTATTTTTTTTAACTACAGCACACTATGCTACTTCATAAAATACCAGCTATCTGCTAGCAAAAGCTTTACACAATTTGTTTTTGTTATTTTGGAGATCAGTCGGAATAAACAGAAAGACATCAAAATATCTATTATTGTCTTTTTTTATAAACAGTGGCATTAAACATAAGATTTGTTAATTTCTCGTTCAAAATTTCATATTGCGATAAGAAAAAACAGTCAAAGCTAATGTGTTCCAATACACAATAGTGTAGATCACCGTCGCACTAGCCAAAAAAAAGTTTACTTATTAGTATCCGGTTTTGACAGCAACCAATTTTGAAATAAAAGCACACATGTTATACCCATTACAGATGCTAAATATATGTTGTAGAGTTCTTTGTGAAAACAACTTCAGCAACATAGTTTTATACAAACAAAACACATTTTTGGTTCATAACTTTGAAAATCTCTACTAAAATGTTCTACTGTTTATAGAAAATCTTTTGTTTAGAATAAATGGTTGCATCGATGCTCCTAGTTATTCTTAAAATTTTAATTTTTACTATTGAGAGCCTATTGAAGCCATAAAATACTTTTATGACTTTTTTGAGTGCTCTCTAAATTTTGACCGACTATCATGCAACATGCACGTCAGTTTATTGCGTCAAAATTGAGAAGTGAAGTCGTACAAGGATTCGAATGACTTGTGCTATGGCAATTGGCAATAGGTGTTTTACTGGGTATTTGAACTATTGCAATTATCATTTGTTCGATATGGCGTCAGTTTAAGTATACACACATGGTTTATGTTTTCAACGCTTCACGTACTCCAACTCCTTTAATTACTATAATATTTTAAGGTACCTACTGTCTATTTGTTTATAAAATAGTATTTTTAATCTTATTGATTATTGTATCAACTTATAATAACAATCTAGGTATATTGTATAATAACAAATGTTTTTATAAGTCGTTTGTCAGATTTGTACTTGTCGCCAAATTATTTTAAGAATATAATTATAATGAATTATATTTCGAGAAGACGTTTTGGAATATTCAAATTTGATTATTTTTCATCATACAACTTGCAATCGAAAATTATCTCACTTGTGTAACAAGATATTTGATATGAACCAATTAAGTGCCCGGGTTGAGTTACATTCATCGTTCGAACTACTACTCGTATAAATAAATAAAGAGAAACAATCTATATCTATCTCTTATTCTTAGCGAAGTAACAAACTATTGATGAAGTTCAGAGACGATTTCCAGAGAGCAGCATTTTCCACTGCTCCACGTTGTCCAACTAGTAATACATAAACAATGTTTTAAGCTTTAAATACAGTCTCTTCTATAATTAATTACAATTTTTTTTATTACTAACTTTTTTTTTAAATTCTATTGAAAACACAACACAAATAATAAAATAACAATAATAATAATAATCATAAACCGTAAAGATTTTTAAATCCAGCAAAATTGCTGTGTCTTCGGAACAGAAAGGGTTGGAAATAATAAAAAAAATTTGAATAAAGAAAATTACGTACCGAAATTATAAAATAAAATAATTATTTTTTAAAATAGCAAAGCGCATTCTAGCGGCGAGACGTCAAACTAATACTTATTTTAAGCTTTAAATACAGTTTCTTCTATAATTAATTGCTATTTTTCTTATTATTTACTTTTTTTTTAAATTCTATTAAATAGACAACACAAATAATAAAATAACAATAATAATAATAATCATTATCATTACTTGTCAAAAACCGTAAAGATTTTTAAATCCAGCAAAATTGCTGTGCCTCCGAAACAGGAAAGGTTAAAAATAATAAAAAAAAATTTGAATGAAGAAAATTACGTACCGAAATTATAAAATAATTAATTTTAAAAATAATGTTAAAATAGCAAAGCGCTTTCTGGCGGCGAGACGTCGAACTAATACTTATTTTAAGCTTTAAATACAGTTTCTTCTATAATTAATTGCTATTTTTTTTATTATTTATTTTTTTTTAAATTCTATTAAATAGACAACACAAATAATAAAATAACAATAATAATAATAATCATTATTATTACTTGTCGAAGACCGTAAAGAATTTTTAATCCAGCAAAATTGCTGTGCCGCCGAAACAGGCAGAGTTAAAAATAACAAAATTGATTTGAATAAAAAAAATTACGTACCAAAATTATAAAATAAAATAATTATTTTTAACAAATAATGTTAAAATAGCAAAGCGCATTCTAGCGGCGAGACGTCGAACTAATACTTATTTAAAGCGCTAAATACAGTTTCTTCTATAATTAATTACTATTTTTTTGCACACAAATAATAATAATAATAAAAACAGGCGACACCTTGTCTGGGAGAGCTCTTTCGACCACCAAGAGATCACTAAACCGCGTTTAAAGGTATTAGATAGATATAAATTAAAATCCATGACAATTTTTATAATTTTATTAATAAAACAATTTACGAATTTCTTGATACATTTCGAGCAAATCATCAGACTCCATAGATTCTAAATCAGAATATTGAGCGATAATTTTCGCAATTCCTTTCCTTTTTTTAATTTCATCAAAACTAGAATATTTTAGAAAAAACGTTTTTAAGCTCAACATCACATCTGCCGAGCACTTAATTTTCAAAATACTTGTATCATTATTATAAGACAATATGACTAGATTGAGCCCTATATAAAACTGTACTTCATTCGTTTGCTTGTTATCGTTAACAAATTCGGAAAATAGATCGATTTCCAACTTATGATATGAGTTTTTTATAATTGTCTCAACAAACTTGCTTTTATTGAAATTGTTTAATTTTATCTGTGTTTGTAGTTGTGGTACAGTTTGCAGATTATCACATTTTAGTCCTTTGTACAATGCGCTTAATCTACTAATCTTATCAATTGGATTTAAGTCACTTTTAGCAGAATCTTGAAAATGATAAGATATATCAACATTAACATGATGTAAATCTATAATATGACAGCTATCATAGGACTGCAAGAATAAAGCTGATTCCACTGTACATTCCTCAACATCATCCCTTATCGGTATTATCCCCAAAATTGGTGTTTTGTTCTCCAAGCTGATAACATTACTCACAGCAAACTCGCGGTTATAAATACAAATCTGTAGTTTCCATTGTACTTGAATTTTTCCAATAAACTTTTTGCAAGAAATACTTCAACTAAATAAAATTTGCAGTTGTCAGGAGCCCCTTCCAATAGTTTGACATCAGATTCATACAGATTGTAAATCTCCCAAACATTGTCGAAAACTTTCACATTTACGTGACTAATCTTTCGATTATAATCAGCCAAGCTGAGTTTTAGTGCTATAATCCTATTGTCGAGATTCTCAATTTCTTTTTTGAGTTGTTCGCCTTTTGCGTATTCGTTATTAATTTCGTCTAAAAGACTATCGTATTGGTGTAATTGAGCAGTGGAAATTCTATCCATCTAAAAGTAAACATTACTACTTAATATATTCAAATCAAATGATTTTGGGGGTACTTTTACGCCTTGAAATTCATAATTTGAATTTTTTTTGAGGTTAAGTTTATTGTTTACAAAACGAATTATAGTTAAAGCACAGATGAGTTGTTAAAGTCAAAAATGTCAAAAAAATTGACATTTTAAACGTCAAGCAAGTTTGCCAACCTTAAAACGTTAAGAAAATTCGCAATTTAATCAAATTGTTATTTAATAATATTTACAATAACAGCTTGTTATTGTAAAGCAGTCAATCAAATTCAACCATATTTTATTTTTTATATTATTTATAAAAGACACTTGATCAAACCTTGGTGGCCGAAATGATTCATAGGCTACACGAACAACCGGCGTAGGTTCGAATCCCACCCAGGCAAAAACTTTTTTTTATAAAAAAGAAGGCTTTCGTCTGGACTTGGGTGCTTGGAAATGCAAGATAGATAAGCCAATATCTTTGTTACTCTTAGTTTTTAAGACACTAGGTGACTGATAGATAAATTATGTTTTTACTACTCAAAACTGTTTATTCTAAATAAAAGTAATAAATTTGTGAGTATTATTTATTAAAAACAGATAATAATATATAATTATGCAATATATGTAGATAATAAATCCTAACCTGAAAAGTATTCTAAATATTTTCTATGTTTTAGTTATCTTTTTTCTGTATTTTCTTATTTTTTTCTGCTTATTTTTGGCTAATTTTCTTTTAATCAGAATTTGTCTCCACCATTCCTAAGGCTTCTATTGATAAATTATTTATATAATTTAGAAATTATACCTGAATAATGACTGCTGCTCTATTTTGACTCCTTAAATAAATTTCCTCTAGCTTCTTCAATTTTTTAGAAGCAATCCAGCTCTCTATTTCACAGCAACGCTTCAGAAAAACCTCTTGAAATTGTTGTTTTTTTTGCTTCATTTCTTTTATTTTTTTGCTTTTTTCGTACAATTCCATATCTTTTTGGTCAAATTCGCGATCATACTTTTCCATCCAAGTATTTATTTTGCTCCAAAAATCCTAAAATTTTTACAGGAATGAACTATGCACCGCAAGGGGATGAAGAGAGTCGACGTATGTAGGGAGGAATCAGTGATACTACAGAATAAGGAATGAGGAGGTGTGGAGGAAAGAAGACAATAGGAGACAGAATAGTGACCATTAAGATAAGCATAGAAAACGAAACACAACAAAAAAGAAAAACAAAAACAAATGCAGAACAGCAGAAGACCTAGAAAAAACTCAAAAAAAAGATAAAGGCGAGGTATTGGACGGAAAAGAAAGAAGAAAGACAGTGTAGGATGAGTTATGAAGAAAGAGAGCCTATAGAGACTATCAAAAAGACGGAAAAGAGATAAAGTGAATGAAAAAAGTATGAGAGAAAAAGAAAATGAAACAGAAGAAAAGAGAAAAAAATTGTGTCATATAGTACAATTCAACCTTCCCATTAAGATAAGCATAGAAAACAAGACACAACAAAAAAGAAAAACAAAAACAAATGCAGAACAGCAGAAGACCTAGAAAAAACGCAAAAAAAGATAAAGGCGAGGTATTGGACGGTAAAAGAAGAAGAGAGACTGTGTAGGATGTGTTATGAAGAAAGAGAGACTATAGAGACTATCAAGAAGACGGAAAAGAGATAAAGTGAATGAAAAAAGTATGAGAGAAAAAGAAAATGAAAACAGAAGAAAAAAAGAACAGGATAGCAAATAGGCAAAAATTAATGCTCACTTGATGTGATTCATTTAAAAAATTTACAATGTTTTGATGACAACTTTTTTCATTTGATATCTTATCTGCCAGACCTACAATCTGTAGCTGAAAAAAGTTATTGTTATTTTCTAAAACAAGTTTGTTTTGTTCATGGCGAGCTTTTTCCCATTTTTGTACATAAGCTTTTTCCGCTCTGGCGTACTCTTCTAGATCTATCCATTTCTTATAGTTTTTTGTAACTTCTTGATCAAGTTTTCTGAATTGATCATCATCATCTGGTCTAGTGCGCAACTCTTTTGTTTGCAAATTTTTAGAAATTTTTTGCTGAGCTAGGCAGGTTTTCAGCATATTTCCAGAATCTAGTTCTATTTGGTTTATGGAATCTAAATAAGAATTTAGGGAAGTAAACTTTCCAAAAATTCTGGTCTCGTCATATTGCTCACGCAGTACATAGATCAGTGTTTCTGAGACACTCAAAATTTTGGGCGCCTGAGCAAAATCCAGACCAATTCTATAACCCTTGTAGTCTTTTTCCAAAGCCCCAAACCGTTTTTCCAAAGATTTATATTCCACAGTTACAGAATTCTCCGCCATTTTGCTACTGGATACAGATTTGATAAGTCTGAGCCTATCAATACAGTTCCTAAGAATTGTCAGACATAAAACTTTAGACACATCAAATTCTGCTTTTTTTCCTGGTTCTGGATCTGATCCTTCTAGCTCTGGATTTGCGATAGATTCCAAAACTTCAAAGTGAACTCTAATAGGATCATCATCTGCCTTTTTGGACTCATTTTTCGTTTTTGAAATCGACGATAAACTGGAAGTTAGGTTCTTTTTTAAAAGGCTTGGCCGATTTTCACGCCAAATAATAGCCAAAGCGTCTGACATTTTTTTGACAACTTTAGAAATGTCAGTGGCTTTTTGAATGAATCAGTTTACAGAGAAATCGGAAAATGTATGAAAAGCAGGTGAGTTTTGGTACTTTTTAGTACTTATACAGAATTCTTTGTATTAAAATAAAATACAGTCAAAGCAAATTTATTCAGACTAAGAAATGGGGGCCCGGACGCGTTTTGTTATTATTGGAACTTTCCAGCAAGTTTTGTTTGAATAAATTTGCCTAAATTGCCAAATGGCTCTGGAATGTACCCAAAAGCATTAAAATGACTTTTGTCATTAAAATGTGAAATGTGATTTTTTTATATTATGTACAGTGGGAAAATAAAAATATTTATTTTCTATTTTTTATAATTACGGATTTATTGACTAAAAAAACAACTAAACTAACATTAGAAATAGAGCGTGGTTTATATATAGTATATTACACTACAAGGGCAGAAAGTTGAGATTCCTGCACTGCGCGCCATAATCATGGCGCGCAGTAGTTTTCTTGCTACTTCAGTCGAACGTACGTGGTTTCGGCTGCGATTCCACGGCAGAAAGTGCAGGAATCAATTTTTACTCCCGCTTTTCTAGAGGGCGCGCAGATAGCTCTACCAGTGCATAAAAGATACACTTTCTGCCGTGGAATCGCAGCCGGAACCACGTACTTTCGACTGGAGTAGCAAGAAAAATAATTTAGATCAACTTCTGATATGAAATTTTGAACATATGTTCAGTTTTTTTGATTAGATCATACGCAGATACAAGCGCGTTGTGGATTATTGGATAAGATTTGACGTTTGCGGCGCGGTATCACGCCAAATTGCGCAGCAGGCGTTAATCTAAATAATTTATTATGTTTAAAAATTTGACCTAAACAAACAAACATTATATCTATTTTCATTGTTTGTACGTTTTTTAGATAAACAACGTGTATGATATCTACTCTATATATCCCCTTCTAAAATGCGCCCTAATTCCTCCTCATCACGTGTTAACATCTGCTCAAGATGCCAAATATTTGATGAAAATTCTATTACATGTCTTATCAGTCACATTATATTTTCTTTTTCCAAGTATCAACAATAATAACATTATGGTAATTTTTTTGTTGCTAATTATTGTTTAAATTATAACAACAAATTTGTTTTTAGGAACATCAAGCCTATCTATTGGTACAAGTTTTAAAAAAAGAGCTTACAAACAATTTTACAAATAATAACAATAATAATAATAGTTGTAATTTGTCACATACCACCCTGAAAGTGAGAAAATCCCTCTTTTCATCCTTGATTAAACGAAAACCAAAAATGAAAATTGAAAAAAATTCAGTTAAAATCGAAGAAGTAAAGGATTTTTCAGAAAGTGAGCAAAATTCTATGACAGCTTTAGCAAAAATACCAGAAAAAAATAGTTTTTTGGGAAAAATAATAAATATATCGAAGGAATCAAAATTGTGTATAAATGAAAAAAACAAATGCATTATGAAGAAATTTACCAATTATTTGCCTATTATTATACTATTACAGGTACTATTATTTCTTTTGTCTATTCCCGAAAAAACTCTTTTTTCTTCCATTCTTCATTTTGTACTTTTTTCACTCTACTTCTTCATTTATTTGCTAACTTTTCAACTATTGCCTTTACTACATTCTCTTCATTATTTTCTTCTTTTTCTGTTCTTCTTTATTATATTTTTGTTTCATTGTGAGCTTTTCTATTTTTACTGTTTAACTTAGTTTCTTCTGTTTTGTTTTCTATTTCCTTTTGTTTCCCATCCCATTTTTCCCTTTTTATTTTTCTTTTTTTTTATATTTTAGGTCGTTATTTTCGTGTTCAATATTTTTATTTATGTTTTCTAATTTACAAAATAAGCTAGTTTTATAAAACGTGTTCTTTAAGCAATTCTTTCAAATTTGCCTTTTTTTTACTAGTTCTATATATAAAAAAGATAAATACTTAAGCACTAGGAAATTTTGTTGCAAACAGTTGGTAACAGCAACAAATCATATGATTTAGATTTGAAAACTATTTTGATACAAATTTTCTCTAAAAGATATGTAAAAAATTTTGACGTAATTACGTTTTGACAGCTATGTATATTAACCTTTAAAACATCTATAACAGCACGCGTGCTGTGCGCATGCTCCAACTTCCGCCATGTTTTTCGGGCACTTTATTGTATAAGCAGTGCATAAAATACCAAAAAAAAATTTTAACACATAATTATGATTCCTATAAATTAATGAAAAAGAAATACATCATACTTGTAACAGTTTGACGTTCCGCTGATAAAGTTTTTTCAAAAAAATTACTTTCAGCTTTAAGCTTCTCAACATCTTTTTGTAATAATTCCTGTTTTTTTACCAATTTATAATTATCTTCTTCTAATTGCTGATATTGTTCAACTAAATTTTTATATTTGGACAATATTTCCACAAAGTATATCTGCAAAAATTGTAATTTTTCTAAAGTAGTTTTATAATTTTCCTTTTTATTTGACTCAAATTGCCAAATAGTTGTGACAAAATCGTCAATTTTTTGTGCTATAGCCGCATTTTCTTCATCGAAATTTTGACATTTTATTTGAAAATTTTTCGAAATCGTATTTTTGCCTAAAATCTTACTTAAATTATCTAATTCGCTTGTAGAACGTTGCAGATGTTCTTGAAGACGTGAGTTGCTGTCTCTCAATTTGGTACTAGATGAAACAAACATTAAAACTATATGAAGAAATGAAGATTTACGTACACATTTTTGGCAATTGAAGATACATTTTTATATGCTTCCAGTATTGACATAAAAAAAGTTGCAAAATCTCTTCTAAATTCATTTAACAGGTCTAGAAGACCAGTACTTTGATACTATATAAAAAAAATAAAATTATAACTAAAATGGACTATAGGTATCCAAGCTCGGTGTGGCGAGACGCCAGACCAAGATTGCATAGCGTAGCCAAACGTCGCCAAGGAATGAGCTAAGTTTACCCTGGACTATAAATGATTCACATCACAAAAACAAGTCGACATTTTGTATAAAAAACAATAATAAGCAGTGGTTCATTTAAAAACAAATTTGTCATTATGTTGGTAACATTGTTTAGAAACAAACTCTTGCAGCAACACCCAAAAAGCTTAAATAACGGAATAGTTGCCTAAAAAAAATTCCTAAACAGCCGAAACATGCAACTGGCCACTCTATAGTCCAGAATTAAACCCAATTGAAAATATTTGGATGTTTTACACTTACTGAGCACACCCAATTCTTTAAATTCATTCTTAAAATTATGTAAATCTTCAGAAATATCTTGTAAAGCTTGTTGACAGTTGAATAGAAGTGTATCTTGTTGTTCAAATTTTTTCAGATCAAATCATTTTTCTAAATCAAATTTTGTTTTTTGATTTTTCACTACTGTTTCTAGATGAAAAACTTCTGACTTTAATGCTTGTTTCTCTTGATCGAAAATATCTTTTTGATCTTCAATTTTTTCTAAATTTTCTTCTAAATCAACAATTGTTTGATTTAATGTTTTAAATCTATGTAAGAGACTTTTATTATTATTGATAAGAATTTTAGTCAAATTGTTTCTAAAAAATCGAGTCTGGTGGCTTTTACAGGCAAGTTTTTGCTTCATTGCTTCAACTTGCAATTGCAATTTTCGATTGTTTTTCGTCATTTGTTTTAGTTGTTTTTGAAGATTGTGTTCATATTTTTTTGTCATTTCAACATGACGCAACCAAAGGCTATTGGCTAAAGCATTGGCTTGTGATTTGGAGCCGTATTGTAAGGTAAAATACTCCAAAGATTTATCTACTGAAAATTAAAATTAAATTAATTACCGATAAGTAGATTTGGTAAAGCGACATCTATTAGAAGCCATCTTACATCAAACATTTGGAAAACATGGTTTCTACATGTTTTAATTTTGATAGATACAGTTTGGAACCAAACGGATATCGCTAAGTAGGCAACCAAGTTATCACTCAGAGAGCTTTTAAGAGATTTTGCTATATTACGGAAATAATGAGCATTTGAAACTAATTTGAATAAATTTGCATTGATTTTATTAAAACTAGATCGAAACGATGCACAAAACAAAGCATGAGAAAGAGAGAGAGCACAAGAAAGAAAAGAAGAAAAGAAGAGAAGAAGAAACAAAAGTCTTTGCGAGTAGAAAAAGAATATTAAGATCACCGATAGAAGCAAGAAACAATAAAGGAACAGATATGAAGACAGAACTAGAGCTAGTTGTAAAGAAACTAGATAAATTAATCGAAAAGATAAAACAAGAAAAAAAAAAGTTTAAAAAAAATAGTAAAAAAAAAAAGTACCGCAAAAGTACATTGGCGCATGGCAAAGATCTTAAAAACAATATTAAATAAATATTTATTATGATATTATTTTGTATTTATATTATTTTGCAATGTTTTAGAGTCATCTCTTGCTTGCTTTTTAAATTTTGTATCCTTAATAATTACAATAGACATTACATTTTGTCCAGTTCCATGCTAATTTTTTTATTGATTAAAAAAATGAAAATCCCCAAGTGTACATAACAATTATTGTATCCAAATTAAATTTACTTTTTAAAGGTAAACACGCACGTAATACGCTGAATACGCTCGATCGTGCAGCGCTTAAATTTAATAACGAATAACGCATTTTCATTTATTGCTTTCATATTTTTAGTATGTCTTTCAAATATTCTCAGAGTTCTTTTCTTTACATCATCGATGTTTGATGGTATTACTACTGTTTTGTTTCTTAATTCTGCTAACTTCTTAGGATCATAATTATTGTAGTTGTCTAATTTATATTCCAATTCATCTATTGCAATATATTTATCTACAACGTTTGAAAGCAACTATTTTTGCTCCATCTTCTAATCTGTCTATTTCAGTAATAATAGGTTTTAAATCTTTTTTCCAATTTTCTTTCTCATCGTTGGGAATGTATGAAACTAGTTTGTCCATTTATGACTGAAAAGTTTCTAAAGATTTACTAATTAATTCATCTGCTTCTTCATCTAAACTTATATGTTTACGACTACCTGCTTTGTGTTCTACATTATCGAATTTTTTTTTATTTTTTGTTTTGCTTTTTCTCTCTTTTGTTCCCAATTGGTCCGATTTGTTCTCTTTTGTTCCGGATTGCTCTGGTTTGTTTCCGTTTGTTCTCGTTCTACATGCAGTCTTTATGCCAACTGAATTTAACCCCATATTTAGGGAATTTCTGGAAATGTTTTTAGATTTACAAAATTCTGTCTTTGTTAGTTTTTTATTTACAGTCGAATTGAGATATTCAATGGCAAAATTACGATTTCTCATTTGTGTTACTTCATTGATATTTTTTGGTACATTTAGTTTTTTATCTTGAGTAAAAGATTTGTAACTATTTTTAAATTGCTGGAGGTCAGATTGTTGTCTTGTTTTTAATGGTGTGTAATATTCTGCCACTATTTTGTTTTCTCTAGTATTGGTCATTTTTTAAATTTATTGTAAAAAAATTATTTAATTATTAAATTTATTATGCTTTTGATAAGTGACAAAGATTCCTACCTGATGGAAGTAATTGCTTTATTGCTGGTTGAAACTTTCAAAGTTGTTTATAAAATTATTACGTCCAAGTAGAAAATAATTGCGATTAGGTGAAATTGTATGTGTTCAGAATTGAAAACCAGAATTGAAAAATTAAACTTAAAAAAGGAAATTCACACATTTACGAAATATAATTACTAATAATAGGAGACTAATTTTAGAAATATAAACAGTATTTACAACCAACAATGCATCCGCTGCGCCAATTAATTGAACAGGGTAAAACATGAGATTTCAAGCAATCTTTCCAAAACGGTTTAATTTCACTATTACCTATGTGTTTTATTATTACATCTAATAAAATTCGCTATAGTCCCATTGATGTTTATTAATGTATTTATTCATTAGTATAGATAGACATCTTATGGATGAGAGAGACAAGAAAAGGCGAAGAATGAATACTGAGGGTGAATCTTCTGTCAACCGGGATCATGACAACGAAAAAACTGATGGTGCCCAAATTGTTGCTACCGATATTAGACCACCAAAGGTAATAACGAATGAATTGACCACCATAATAATTATGATAATGTAGTTTTTTGTCTTGGTTTTACATATTATGCGTTCTGTTTTATGCTTTGATTTATGGTTTTTCTTACATATTTAAGTGTGGTTAATAGCTAGTTAAATTAATGAATTTTTTTTATTTTGTTTATAGAATCTGGGCACATCAAATTCATCAGATATCGCCGATTTAGACACAGAAGAATTTAAGATTGTCCGAACAAAACTCACCTTTGTAGATAAGAGCGAGGGCATAAAACGTTTTTTTGAATGCCCATCATCTGGGGTCATGATAACAGCCCCGAGACGTTTTGGAAAATCAACATTTATGAATATGCTCCAAGAATTTTTGATGATAAGAGTGGATGAAGATGCAAAGCCAATTTCAAATTCAGAAAATTCTGATAATTACAAGATGTTTATGAATTTAAAGCTAGGTCAAAAGCATGGTGATTTTGTTAAAAAACATTGTGGTCAATATCCTGTGATTTCGTTGAGCTTTAAAAGTGTGGAAGGTAAAACAGAAACAGATATTTTAAACTCTCTGAAGGAAGCTATTAATATGGCATTCAAGAAGCATGCTTACTTGCTTGAAACAGCTCCGGATGGTTCGAAGACCTTTAAAAACAAGAAAGTAGAGGACATAGAAATGTTTTTGAAGTATTATGAATGTCATAGGTTGGAGCAACTGTCTGAAGCGAAAGTAGTAATGGCTTTGAAACTCTTGTCTGAAATCTTATATACTCACTTTAACAAGAAAGTTGTTATACTTTTAGACGAGGCCGACGCGCCCATTATGAACGCTATTACAAACAATATGGAAGATGACACCCTGAAAGACCTCATGCGTCTTCAAAGGGGAATGTTGTCCGCGAACTTGAAAGGTAACAGATTTTTGGCACGTTCATTAGTTAGTTCCTGTGTTCGCTTATCAAGCGTATATTCCTGGGAAGTAAACAATCAATATCATGCTCGGTTCCTCCAAGAAAAAAATTTTTCTGAAACATATGGATTCACAGAACAAGAAGTACATAATCTGTTAGAGAATGCTGCATTTGAAGCAGTAAAAGATTTTGATGGTATTAAAAAGTGGTATAATGGATACCAAACGTTAAATAAAGATGGGGCACCCATTTACAATTGCTGGTCAGTTATAAGTTATTTGAGCTACAGTATTCAAAAAAAAAAAAAATGTTTAACAATTATTGGGCTAAGTCAGGCGTACTGGAAATTTTAAAAAAATTGCTTGTGAATAATGAGATACACAAGAGAATCGACAAACTTATTGAAGGCGAGAATATTGCAATAGCAATAGCTGACCTAACAATTAAAAATATATTGGAATTGAAAAATACGATTTCTTGTCCATCTAGTAAGTTGGGGGGCGAACAAGTGGATTTCTTCTTGCAGCTACTGTGGGATGATGGTTTGTTGAATGCAGTTGAAGGGAATGATAATGCTGTAGTACTAAAGATACCAAACTTTGAGATTAAGACGGAAATCCAATGTAAATGTTACACTCAATCACTTTTTGAAGCCAAATATAAGCTCAAATCTGAGAATATAGAGAGATACATAGAAGCACTCAATCAACTGCTACTAACAAGTAGTAATGAAGAAAAAGGTGAACTGGAGGAAGGGACAACTGAAAAATTTGAAGGAGCAATGCGCAACCTTGTCAATGCGGTTTCACTTCTTTTCTCAGATGATGCGACAACTCCAGTTAATGAGTCAGAGCATAGACTCAGAGTTAGATCACATACTGTTTTATTTAACATATAATAATACGGTTTTTACAACACAGTCTAGTAGGCCAGTTGTGAAAGTATCAGAAGAGTTGCGAGATGCTAAGACAAGTTCTCAAAATAAGAGAAGAAAAAATGAGTGTGACATATGTGTGACTCGTGGAACAGGTGGAGCCATATTGGAATTAAAATTACTCAATCAGATTGAAGTAAATGAAAATTCAAAAGCTGCGCTTCAACAAATTATTGACAGAAAATATCATACGCTTTTTGATAGAGACGAATATAAGCATGTTAGAAACAAAATCTATGTTGGTCTGTGTTTTAAGAAAAACTTGGATGTGACAGCGCATTACTTAGTCGACAATATTGATATAAAAAACGCAAAAATTGTAAATAGAAACAAATAAGTTTTTTTTAATATTTTTTCTTTTTTTGTTTACTAGGTGTATGTATTTTCATTTCAGTTAGTTGACGAAATAATCTAAGAATCTTTGTATATTTTATATTAATAAATAATAATTAATAATAATATTTTGGTAAAAAATTTAAAATAAAATGTCACAAAATCAACTTTTCACTAAGTTGTCTAGCCAACTGATAGATTTTATATAAAAGTAATAGATATTTAATTGTATCACAAATAATGCTGTTGAGAAATGTTAATTTAACACAACAATGACCTGCTGTCCTGTTGATTCGCCAAAGGCTCATGAGTCGAAGACAAATTGAGGATGAGACCCATACCACCTATAAACGGTATAAGCTGTCGTGAAAGAGGAGATGCTGTAAGAATAGATCGGATTGTAAACGGAGAATGTTTTGCACTTATTTTTATTAATTCTGTAAATATTCTGAATCCAAGATTTACCATGAAGGCATAGTCGGATATTGGAGTATTACAGATAAAGCTTTCAGAATCGATGTAGACAAAGTACTATGGAAAAATTTAAACTCCCCCAATTTGGGGGGGTTGAATGGTAATGAAAAAATAAGCACAAATTATGATTTTTGAAGAATTTTATGTCTTTTTTGGTTGTTTACTTTTGGGAAATTATATAAATTTTTAGGATTCTGCCTAGATTTTTAAGACGTCAAATATCGTAGTACCCTCCTTGATTTAGTGTTGTTTTTACTTTTTTTTGCATGCGCCAAATGGCTTGGCCCAGGAATAAAAAGCTATTTTGGGGTGTGTAAAAACACGGTATTTTGTTAGTTTTTTTAGGGCGTTCTTAAAGTAGTTTTAAAGTCTTTTTCGTGTGCCCAATTTTTGGTGGTCATTTGGTACTTTTGAAGTGCATAAAAATTAATGCTTTCTGAAGGATTTTTCTGTCTTTTTCTGATGTTTACCTTTGGGAGAACAGCTGAATTTGTAAGATTCTGCCTTGTTTTTTGAAGACGCCAAATGTCCTGGTCCAGAAATAAAAAGCCATTTTGTGGTCTATGGCTCAGCTCCTCTATGCTCAGCTCAATTAGTTGCAGCCAATAGTGGAGCGTGGAGCTGCTAACCATAAATAGTGTTATGTTATTTGTTGTTTTATTTACCATTTTCATTTTTTTTACAGAACTGATAGCGTTTATTATTAGTCTAGTAGTTGTTAATAATTTTTTTTTATTTAACTGTCACGCAGGAAAATCAGGCGTCTACAATATTATGCGATATCACATTGCATATCATATGATTACGATCATATTGCATCTTATAATATCATATCATATTATAAAAATAAAAAATAATAAGATAAAAATGAATCAATAGTAAATAAAAAAAACAGATAATACCAGCTTTATTAAAATAAATAACTATAGTTTTGTAATCATTTTATAACAATTTTTTTATTTATATATTTCCAATAACGATTTCAAAATTGACATTGATCGACTTTAAATTATTTATGTTTAATTATTTAAGAAGTTTTTGAATCTAGGGGAAAATTTTATAGGTTGGCAATATGAAGAAATTCCTTCTTTAATAAACGTTTAAGGTATTTGTAGTTTGGTTGCTTACATAGAAGTAGCGCTACACTGCTATTTAAAACCATAGATTTACTATAACAAGATACAGCCATGCACTGTGATAGTCCGTCAAGACGTACCGTCTATTGCCCTCACTCTCAACTGCATTAGTATTCGATAGCGCTATCCTTTAAAAAGGTTCCTACCAATAGCTAAGCAGTGGACGCAAAATGACATTTATTATTTGACGATTAATTGAATCATTTTGACATTTATCAATGTCCTCGTGTCAAATTTTGCAAAAAATCACAGTAATTTGTAAATAAAACATATTCAATCTCTGAAAAATTAGACATAACAACTATTGTCAAGAAAAATATTTAATAATTTGTAAGTAATCTTATTTATTAAGATTTTAACCTCAATTTTTATTTTCTTTAATATATATATAATTGAAAAACAAATTTAAGCATACACACCGATGAAAGGATATTTTTTCACTTGTGAAAGGATTATAAGGAATAGAACAAACAATACAGGATCTCATTTTGAATATAAATATTCAAAAATTGAATATGTCAAATAAATTGACAGCGACGATCGTCGACTAAAATCGTGCGTATTCGTCTCTGTTTAATCACTATAAAAACGTGTGCGACATACGACAAATGTGATAAAAAAGATGGAAGATGTGTTTTATTAAATATAGAAAGAAATGGAGAGATGTACCAATTTCTTTGATATGTTTTTTAAGAACCGAAGTATGTTTAGCATGCATAGCTATATCTAGTGTATTAAATCTATGATTTAAAAAATAAAAGTAGATATAATTTCTTCTTTAATAAGCGTCTCAAGTATTTGCAGTTTCGCCAATCACCCAGAGATGGCGACACACTATTATTTTAAAATTTTAGCAATTTTAATTTTATTATTAATATTATATTTTCCACTTGATTTTTAATTTTTTAGTAATGTACAGTGCTTTCAAGCAAACATGAGTTGCAGAAAATATGCAAACTAAATTAGTAAATTCAAATTAACCAATCAGAAGCTCAAAAAAATGTAAATGCCCTCAGCGCCCTCAGGGCACTTTCTTCCAGGATTCGTGTTTGCTTGGAAGCACCTGTGATTTTATTTTTAGGTTGGCACTATTTTTAAAAATTAGAATAAACTTTAATGCAGTACTTACTTTATTTTTGGATTTTTTGAGTAAAAGCTTTCAATTTTTTTTTTTTTTCTTTTCAAACTTCAAGAAAAGTCGGTACAGATTTAAAGCTTTTTTGGTTTTAATAAGTATTTTAATTGAGACTTTGTTTGAATATGTAGTTTTTTTTATAAGAAAAAAAAATGACGCTGGAAGTGGAAAAAGTAATATATATATCACGAGTGAAAAGATTTTTAGAGATTAGTTTGCGTCTTGACTATTTATAATGTAACTCAACTATAAAAAAATTTCTCTTTTTTTTAATTTGATTTAATAGACATCTATATAATGGTAGTGCTCTTATAGATATGTTTTTAAAGGTTGGCATACGTAACTGTCAAAAAATAATTACCTCAAATGTCAATGTATATTTGAAATTGTTTTCTGCACCAATTTCTTGGAGGTATCAACTAATAAATTCTTAGCCGGTATCTAAGTCAGTTTCAAGTAGAAATAAAAGTGTATATTATTTTTTTTGTTAAAAATGTGAAACAAAGTTTTTAAATTAAATTTTAAATAAAATAACTCGTTGCAACTTGTTACCAACCGTTAACAACGGAATTCCTCAAAGTTTAAAAATTTAGATTTTTTTTAATCAAAAACAAAAAAAAATAGCCTAAAAAACACGTTTTTTGGCGCACGTGTCTCATAAAACTAGTTCTTTAACATACGATTTTTTTTTGGTTTATAATATACAATTACATTTACCATCTTTAACGGTTGATAATATCTGCAAACTCGTTTAAAAACATTAGTGTGACCTGTAAAAACAATTAAATTAATAATTAATTGTTTACTTCAACTTTATAATAATTATTGTTATGAGTGTTACAAAAATAAGCAACTTAATGTTGTTTGTCGTTTTTGTTTATCAATCATCAGCAATGCCAACTTTATAAACGTTGAGATGCCTGACGATTTCAATAGAATTTAGATTTGGTCGGCGTGCTGGCTGCTTTGAGATTACCTTTGTCAATCAAACTAAAAAAAAATGGTAAAAGAAGCAAAATTACCTTAAAAACACCTTTTTTAAAAAAGTTTTTATGAAACAAAAATGTTGATTTGAAAATAATGTGTTGAAGCTGCCTGAAGCCGCATTGTTTTTTTTTATCAGAATTTCATACTTTTAATAAAAGCTCTTCAATAACGAAAAGTTGCAAATTCGTGTTGTATCACTCCGGGCATTGACTAAATACATTTATAATTATAAATACATTTACTCTCAATCACTATGTAATTGAATAATAACAAACCTGTAAAAGGTAGGTAATGTGTATCTTCCCTCTCTCGGGCGGAAAAAACTAGCCTACTTGAATACGCAAGTAATCTCATGTAAACGCATGTAATCGCAGACAACAAGGATCTAGGGTTTGTTGATTACCTTTCAATTGTTTTAATATTTCGAAACGTCAAATTTATGTAAACAACACCCTTACAGTTATAATTCTATTGAATTGCAAAAGAAAACTTTTTAATGTCTGGACAGAAATGCAACGCTTTTTTGTCACGTATGTAATTTACTATTCTTGCATTTTGTACATTTATTTAATACAGTGACTTTCCCTCGGTACGTAGGTACTAGTACTTACCAATTAGTCTCGGATTGCCTGAGGCGAGTATCCAGTTTTCACACCTTTTTTTATCTTTCGCAGGAAATTTATAAAACTTTGTATCACTTAATTAGTCTCTTTATGTTACCGCACCCCCAATAATTGCACTTTGTATACGACATTTTTTATTTTTCAAAAAGATGGTATTTCTTAATTCTTGTTGTTGAGGTCGAATGAAATTTAAATATTTAATTTTCCAAAATCGAATCTTAATACGGCACAACGTTGCGGCTTGATACTTCCGGATATGATCGTTTTAGACAACTAATTGGTTATTAATTTAATAATAAAAATTGTTTGTTTGCACTGCTACAGAAAACGCCAAATTGTCAATAACAACTAACTTATTCGTTCGCTGAACCGATATAAAATCTAGTATATTCAAGTATATATTCACAAAATTATATATCATATATATTCACAAAAAAAATTTAGTATATTCATTCAACTTATAACGCGTCAGATTCAAGATACAGACTGTCCGTGTTCAAAAAAAACCCTTTGCTTTTATGGAAAAGGGAACAACAGCTTATGGAAAACCCACTGCCTGACAATAGAGCCTTGTCTAGACCGACTGGGTTTCCTAATTAAAACTTATTAATTACATTATAAAATGTACCAAAGTAACATCGTTACATGCGGAAAGAATTAGCGCATCTTTAGGCATAAGAATATATCCTCTGCGACTTATGGGTCTCAGGTTTTATTAAAAAAACAATTATTAGTTTATGAGCATTTTAATTAAATTTTAGCTTTAGAATATTAATTAAATTTAGCAACATTTTTATTATTCTATCTTACAGCTTTTTTAAGTGCAATTAAGAAAGTGTATCTTCTAATTCAGATTAATTAATTATAATTCAGGAAGCGTTAAATATATTTTAGATAAGTAAATTGTAATTCAGAAAGTGTAACTTGTAATTTAGAAAGCGTTAATTGTAATATCAAAAAGCGGCTTTTATGTAAAATTATTATGTAGTAAGAGCCTATCATGAACTTATAGAAGCTAACCCATCTCAAATAATAATAACAAAATATATTAAGAAAAGCGAATTTATTGGTAAACATAGTACATATATAGTTTTACAACAGTTTAATGCAAAAAAAATTATCTATTGTTCGATCAATTTACGCTTTCTGAATTACATGTTATACTTTCTGATTTATATTTTACTAATTTTAATTACAAGTTACACTTTTTGTACTACATCTTATATTTTCTTAATTACATTAATTGGAACTTTTGGATTACTAAATTTTCCAATCTATTAAACCTTTCGAAAAATTATTAGTCGACTTAAGAAAACGGCTCAGAATCCTTTAACATATTACCAACTAAAGTTTGAAGTTTTAGCCACTTTTAAAAGATCTAGCAATAAATGCATCAACATCCAAATTTCAACAATTAGATAACTTTAAAATCAAAGGAAATTGTGATTAAACAATACTACGCACATTTATTTATTACGAGTCTCGCTACACGATAAAATCATTGAGTAAAGGAATAAAATGTGATTCAGTCCCCAGCCCGGCAAAACAAACACGACAAATTTATTCGGTTTCAGGTTTCATACCCATTAAGTGCCATCAACACCTTATCTATTTCCATGCATGAGTGAAAGCCGTTCAAATAATATAACAGATTTCTTTACAACTATTCACACACTTTGAAGATTCAGCTTTTTGCCAATAGGTACCAGCGGCTGTCAAGCCCCCCCTTTCATCGTCGCGCCCGTCTTACCCACAACCAAAATGTGTTACATTTCTCCCATAAGCGTGGCTAGTCTAGGTTTACTAATTAGTCTATGCTCCGGGCTATCTCAAAGCTAACAAAAAGCTGTTCCACTTCAATTATTTTCTATTGAATCAAGTGTGCTGAAGCACATATTTTTCTATGAAAGAGTAATATCAATTGTAACTATCAGAAAGCTTTTTAAATATAAATTCACACTTTTTAAATTTTTAAATTATTTTTGAATTCAGGAATTACAAAAACAAGAATATTTTTAAAATCAATTCTTCGCTGGAAATGATTTCATCATCATAAATATCATATCGTAAAAAAATGATTTTCTTATGTTGGTAAAAGATTTGAATTCTCTAGTTGGCAACATTGTGACACATGACACAAAAATTCAAAACAAATGTCATTACTTTGTGACATAACCTAATTGAAGACAATTGACAAGTGACAGATTGCACTACCAACTTACTCAGTTTTGCCACTATTCATTTGTTTATGCAAAACTGCATATAAAAATTTTTAAATTTTATTGAAATGGGATTTTAGATCTACGAGTAGGAAAATTCCCTGTTACAACAGAGATTTCGTCTGTTTTTATTCCAGATCATCTGATAAGTTGGGGGAAAATATCTTGAAAGCGCATTTTCTCAAACAAACCAGCAACAATCTAGAATTATTATTATCCGACTTCCAACTTCCTTTTTAACAACTTAATGAAAATTATCTTTAAGCCTGAGGAATATCGAACATAAAAATAAAGTTGGAAAGAAGTTCTAGAAAGAAAAAATTTCAAATTACTTTTCAATGGCAAAAATAATTTTATTTTTTGACATTTTTCGTCTTAAAACGATTAAAAACACTTAATATTTATTATAATTAAAAAAAATAAATTATAAAATTATAAAAATGACATTTAAAAACACAAGTAAAAGGAAAAAAAAAGGAGAATAATATAAAAATGTGCGAAAGAAAAAAGTATACAAACGAATTGACAAGAAACACAAAATAAAGTCTAGAAATAGCTAAGAAGAAAAGAAAAAAGAAAGATAATTAGCAAAATTAGAATAGAATAATAGTCAAAGAATTTTAAAAAATATACGAAAAAAATTAAGAAAAAGTCTAAACTACTTGATCTATTAAAAATAAGATAAATAACAAAATTGATAAAAAAAAAGAATAAAAGAAAGAAAGACTATGTGAGAGAGAAAAAAGTATACAGGCAAATATGCGTGAACCAGACAATAAAGTCTAGAAGTACCGAAGTGAAAAAAAAATGACTAACAAGATATTTTAAAAAAATAATAAAAGAAAACAAAATAAAGAGAAGAAAGAATTGAAACAAAAAAAGAGAATGAAGTCTAAAAGTGCTTTTTGAGACAATTTTTTGACCACGCCCCATGTCCCTTAGCCGCTGTGATGTTTATACGTAGATAAGCTAAAAAAAAATTAAACCGACCTGAACCATCTTTGTTGTAATTTTATTAATAATTTATTCGGTTTAATTTTTATATAAAAAAAAAAATTTGTAATTTTTTTGTCGAACAAAACAGATAATTTGTACAAAGCTTTCAAGCAAACATGAGCCTTGAAGGGGCGTGGTTTGATGGCACTTTAGGTTTTATTTACACACAGCATCTCATTTTTTTTGAGCTTCTGATTGGTTAATTTAAATTTACTCTTGAATTTACTAATTCAGTTCAGGGCTCATGTTTGCTTGGAAGCACTGTATATTTGCATACAATTTTGACAAGCGGGCTTTTGTTTAAAATTTAGCCTTTTTAGCGCCGACTTTGTGGCGGTTAATGCAGACTATATTAAAATTTAGTAATTTCGTTTTTAATATAAATGAAAGTGTGATTATAAGGGTCTTTGTTTACCTTTGTTGCCTGTTTACATTTGCTTTCTCTTATTAAGAACTTTGAAAGGAATTAACAACATCCTAACTAACTGCATTACTTTGTATGCCTGCCATTTCCCTTATTTATTTATTCAAAAAGTCCCTACATTTTCAAAAAAAAAAAACAAAAACAAATGAATGTAGTAGTAAAACTTTTTGTAAATTGTGTCGCGGATTTAAAGATAATGAAATACAAAGAATAAAACAAGAACAACTTTAACAATATAATGTAATTGCCAATAACAATAATTGTTTCGTAATACGTTATGCGGGACGCCCAACTCATTTACATGCCAAAACGCGAATGTCCAGTTTCCTCCCAGCTGCTGCATTCCCGTCTCGAGCGGGGCGCTTGTCATCGTCTCAATTTCATTAGATTATTCTTTTCAACTTGACACGGCCTTTCCTGACATCTGAGGGACCACCCTCAGTTATTTCCCATTATTCAAAACCAACAGTACCATGCCTACTTGTCATTGAATAAAGATAATCCTAAAACAAAGTAAACGAGACGAGACACGAAAATATAGAAAAAACATAAGGTGCACCTTGTATAAAAATATCAACTTAATTTATAAAATCTTAATTTCTAATCTTAACCTATTGGGGCCCCAAATTTCCTCCATTGGAGTGTTTCCTCCTCTTACCTAGGAGTGTTTAAAAATTCCTCCTCTTACCAAGGAGTGTTTAATTATTCCTCCAATGGAGTGTTTCCTCCCTATAGGAGTGTAATTCCTCCCTATAGGAGTGTAATTCCTCCCTATAGGAGTGTAATTCCTCCTCTTACTCAGGAGTGTATCCACGCCTTCATATTTTCGGCTCCACATACACCATTATATTTTACTTTGCTCCTCATAGCTCCCGGAATATCGCAAATCCTCCCTAAAATTAGATTAACGATATCTTCGTCTTTTAATTGTATTTTTAATTTATTAATATACGCAAGTTTTCGATACACATAGTCGTACAATGTTTCATTCGCTAATGGTACACAAGCCATCATTTCCTGCAACGCCTTGTATAAATTACGCTTGCGTTTGAAATTTGATAGGAGCATGTCACGCCAATCGCGCCATGTATGAATGTGGGTATGAGACTTTGATACCAGACCTGAGCGGCACCTCTTAATTTACTTAAGGCCAAATGCGAGGTGACTTTATCGTCCCATTGATATAAAAAGAGAGTATTCGTCGATAGTGCGAAGCCAATCTTCAACATTATCGATCGAAGGATTAAATTCCGCTATAATATTGCTAGTTATGGATAGATTAGTACTCACATTGCTTTTCGGTACTATTTTTGAGATTAAGCGATCAATACCTGTGACAATTTCACAGCCCATTGCAGACGCCACCGTTTCAGACTCGGAACGCATAATAGCCCTTTCTCCAATCCTTTCGTGTGCAGTACTATTACTATTTGTATTTGAAGGGCGTCGAGGAGTACGATGACTTCTCTCATCCCTATTACGAGAGCAATGTCGGTCTTTATGACGGGAGTCAGCATCATGCTTTTTTAAAAACCTCCGCCTCCTCTGCGGAGTAAGAGAGCGAGATGCTCGGGAGCGAGGCATCACAGTTGACTCACACCAGTGACGTCACCTGCAAAACAAGGAAAACCACACCCAAAAACCACACAGGCACTAGGGGATTCCCACTTCTGATGTCGCGTATTTAAAAGATAATGAAATACAAAGAATAAAACAAGAACAACTTTAACAATATAATGTAATTCGCCAATAACAATAATTGTTTCGTAATACGAATGTCCAGTTTCCTCCCCGCTGCTACATTCCCGTCTCGAGCGGGGCGCTTGTCATCGTCTCAATTTCATTAGATTATTCTTTTGATTATTCGTTTCAACTTGACAATTGTGTGTATAAAGAATGCAGACATATTTAAAAATTTCTCCTATTTTTAAAAATATAAGTTTATTTGGCATACAATTAGAAATTCAGCCGGAAAGTAACCTTTGCCGCTCTAGGCCGGCAAACACTTTAATTAGAATCACAAACTAAGATGTTTTTAGAGCAAAAACCGTACAAATAATTTCGAAAATGCTAACAGAATTTGGTTGTGTAGAAAGAAAGTATTAATTCACATAGCGACATCTAGTAAAATCTCGTTGCATTAAAATCAAGAAACCATGTTTCTACATGTCTCCTAATGACAGATATCAAATAGATCAATTTTTAATAATTTTTCAAAATTATAATCAATTTTAGATTCAATTTATTTTAAACAATTTAAAATCACTAATTTTAAATAATTTGAAAAAATAAATAATTTTCAGAATTAACTCTTTACATCAATATTAAAAAAGTTTAATTAATTTAATTTAAGTTTTCAAAAATTAGAATTAATATTTTAAAATCAATTTATATTAAATTAAAACGTCTAAAATACTGCTTGAAAATTTTACATAATTTTGCTTCCAAGAATGAAGAGCAAAATGTATTAGTTTACATTATAAGTTTATTTTAAGCCATAGCGACATCTATTGGAAGCTTTTTACATCACTATGTTTCTACATGTTGACGCTAGAGGTCACTCCTTCTGCCAGATATCAATTTTGATAGAATCAGATCAGTTTTTAAGAGTTTTATTAAAAAATTCAATAAAATGAAAAAAGTTTTTAACCAAAATATTATCATAATTCATATTATGAGAGTAGTCAATGATTTTAATTTCTCTCGGGCAATTTTTAAGGCCTCATCAATTAGGACCGACACAAGTCAAACATGATGTAAATACCGGAATCCGGATGATTGAAGAGCACCGGAAGTGCTCATGAGGAAGCAAAGAGAGAACTCTATATTTCAGATCTACTTTCCGGTTACGCCAAAACGGCAACGAGTCAGTCATCCATCACATTTCTTGATATACTACAAGATTAACTTCGTCTACAAATTTCACTCTACATCAACCTGAGATTAACATAAAATTGGTTACTTCAAACGAAAAAAAAAAAAAAAAACTAGATATAATCTTCCCCTATTTTCCAAAAAATCCACATCTCCAATTGTCAAAACAATTAGAAAATTAATTAAGACTGTTAAAATAATAAATAATATCAATTAAAAATGTTATAAACCAATTAATTTATTAGTATTATTACTACATTATCATCAGCAATCTACTTAAACTCACATTTTAAAGGTTGCTAAGCGCTCTATTTAATACCACATCAGAAAACTTGCCTTTTAAGCGCTTTTAGAATTAAAATATTGTGTTTACTTTAAAAATTACAGCATTATTTGCATCAATTACGTCATGACTTTTAGCAGCTTAAAATTTGTATTATTTTTTAATGTCTTTTAGGTTAATTTTTACAATTTTATAAACTGTAGGGTCTAATTTAAAAAGAGAAAAGAGTTAAAAGTAAAAGATTTCAAGCATTTTTCGTGATTTTTTTAAAGATTTTTACTCTTTATTTGGCTATTGTTCTTGATTACTGTGGCATTAGCCCATAGTATTCAAGCTTAACACTAATGTAACTAAATACGGTTGTTTGTAACCGGCGAATTACTGCCTAACACATATTATGTCAAATGTTTCCTGAATTTGGAGACCACTGCATTGCAATTCTTCTATTTCGATACAATTCGTTTGTATTATAGAACACTAGCTTTTTACCGGTTCTATGACAAACACATCCACAAAAAACCAAAAAGAAACATGATAACAAAAGTAAAAAAAGAAGTCAAGAAACGGTAGAAATATGAAAAGCAAAAGATAAAAAAAAGTAAAAATTAGAGAAAAACAATAAGAGATAGGAGAAACTACGGAAAAACAACAAAAGATAAGATAATAAGAAGAACAACAAATAAAAAACATAAAAACAAAATATACGAAAGAATAAAAACAGAAACTGTAACAGACTATAGAATAGTAAGACAAAGAGAAAAATGTGCAAAAGTTTGAAATTAGAGAATTTATAAACACAGACTATAATGTCTTTAGAAATACAGATAAAGAGTAAGAATAAAAATAAAAAAAACAAAATAAATTAACTTTATGAGGGCATCCTATAATAGTTGACATTTTGACAAAAATGGGAAAACTCAATTAATGACTATAAAGAAAAGGTTAGAATATTAGACATTAGTCAATCTATCCAAATTCTGAACCCACTTTTGTAAATAAAAAAGAAAAACTAATGTAGAAAAAAATATATTTGATGTTAAGCAAAACTAAAAAAATAAAAAAACAGAATATGAAAACAATGTTAAGTAAAAAAATAAAAAATGCTAAACATTGCATTAATTAAGATACTGGTGATTAAAGATAATTGAAAAAAAAAACAATAAAGTTATGAAAGAAAACAAACTTAAAATTGAAAAAATACTGGAAATATATTTATGGATAACAATTTAACATAAAAAGAAAAAAAGACTTAGAAATATAGCTAAAGATAAAAGAAAACAAAAGTAGGATACGGAAAAATACTTCTTGAAAGAAAAAGATGAAACACATAAGGTGGCATATGCAAGCCGAGTATAAAAAGATTAAAAAATAACAATTGAAAAAAAAAAACAGTAAAAGACAATACAGAAAAATGTGGGAAATCTTAACGGAAGTATAGAAAGAAGCTATAAATTGGGAGAAAAAAAGATGAGATGAGTAAAGAAAATTGAAAGATAAAAGAGAAAATGTGGAGAAAAAAAAGTTTGATGGAATGAAGATGAAAGGTATGGAATAGCAAGTAACAGAAAAGATTTTCTATAGAGATAAGCAAAGGAGAAAAAAAAGACCAAAAAAAAGATAAATGGAAAACAAATGTAGAACAACAAAAGGTAATAATTAAAGTGTGACCAAAGAAAACGTGGAAGAGTACAGAAGAAGGCTATAGAAGGTTGGAGCAAGAGGTAGAAAAGATGGAAGCAAAACTGGAAGAAATAGAAGAAGCAACAACAAAAACCGAAATAGACAGAAAAAGATCTAAAAAACTTACAAAATGTCTTGTTTTTAACACCCTAAAATGGCTTTTTATTTCTGGACCAGGACATTTGGCGTCTTCAAAAAACAAGGCAGAATCTTACAAATTCAGCTGTTCTCCCAAAGGTAAACATCAGAAAAAGACCTAAAATCCTTCAGAAAGCATTAATTTATATCCACCGCAAAAGTACCAAATAATTATAGACTAAAAATTGGGCACACGAAAAAAACTTTAAAATTACTTAAAACGCCCTAAAAAAAACTAACAAATACCGTGTTTTTACACACCCCAAAATGGCCTTTTATTTCAATACATTTGGCGCATGCAAAAAAGAAAGTAAAAACAACACTAAATCGATATGATAAGAGCTGCTGTCTTGTTCAGTCGTTTCTAACGGGTAAGTCAATTATTTGATATTTATTAAATGTTTATTATAAACAAAAAATGTAATTCGTTTGACATTATGTTCATTTCATCGGTTGTGCCTAAAATTAAAGTAAATCATATAACACTGAATCTTGACCCACGAAACCCAATATAAAAACCACGTGGTTTTTATATTGTTGTAATCATTTTTCAATAGACAATAATTAGCGAAAACACGTACGTACCGTAGGTTTTCTATGTTTTTGCTCTTTTATTATTGTTTATTGTTATTTTCCAATTAATAAAACTTGAAGAAGAAAATTCATAATAAAGCACTAAAAAATTACGTTACATACGTGCGTTTGTGCTTTCGCTAATTGTCTAATGTCATAAAAGAAAAACATTGTTTTCGCGTCCAAAACATGGTTCATAGTAATTGATAACTAGAATAATTATATCTTGTACGGTAGACAAAATTGCTTATCTGAATTTGTGTTTTTGTTAAAGTTTTTAAATATCGCAAAGAAAATATCTGCTTAATATGTGGTTTTATATTGTTTAGTTTTTTCTCTGATTCTAGAATTGAATATTGTGCATGGATTAATAGATTATGCAGAACATGTCTAAAAACCGCCTGTTGTTTTGAGCTCGGGGGGTAAGTTAAAGTTGTGTTTAAAATTTCAAAATACTTAGTTGTATTGTCTAGTAGATCAATTAAGGGTTGAATATCTACATAATGGATAAAAGTATGAAAGGACTGAATGATTTTTGCATATCCTAGTTGGAAATCCTAGTTTGGCAGATCTTACATGTGTTCACGTAATCTATTATATCTTTTGTCATATTTGGCCAATAGTAATTTCTGCTCAGGAAGTTTTTTACTTCTGAAATTTCTTTATGACATGTCTTGCCTATATGATGATATTTAATTTTTTCTTTTTGATCTTCTATATTAGTTAGGTCTTCTAATAATGTATTTGATTTTATTAGTTTTAATGCAGAGTGTGTGAAATAAGTGTGTAAGATATTGATGAAAATGTGTTCTATGTTTTCAGTTTTAAAGTATAACACATACATTTCCTTCGGTTTAAAGTATGTTTTTATAAAATTAAGAATATGATTTTCTAAGCTATTGAAAGGGAATGATACCGTATTGCGAAATTTGTCAAATAATTTTAATGTTTTAACGTTAGGTTCCGTGATATTTCGAGAAAGGTGAAGTACAACTTGATTTTTATAGAAATTCAAGGGTTTCTGTGTAATTGGTACTTCAAGTATTGGATTTTCGTGTGATGTATGTACCGTTTCGTTATCTTCTTCTTGTTCTTCGAATAATTCGTTTAAATCATCTATAGGTGGTATTTTATCCGTATTTTGAAAAAATGCTTCTAGTTCTTCTGTTATTGTTTTATCAGGACCTTTAATTATTTGATTAGAAACTATGTTAATTTGTTTATTTATTGGTGGAGGCTTAAAATACGTTCCTGGGTTGTCATTTTCTTCTATTTCGCTAGTTAGGTCGGGATATTTGAGGTAATTATTTATTGTATCCGAAATGTCTCCAGTGTTGCCGATGGTAGAGAGTTGATCATCGTTTTCTAGGGTATTAATTTCAATTCTAGATAAATTTTGTTATTTTTGAAAAAATTTTTATAAATCGTCTATAATATCCTAATAGAAACCTAGAAATGATTTGATATCTTTAGCCGTTTTTGGAATTGGAAAGTTTTGGATGGCTTTAATTTTATTTTGATTAGGCTTAATGCCATCCGATGTGACGACGTGTCCTAAGAATTCTACTTCTTTTCTTAAAAACTCTGATTTGTCTAGTTGGATTTTTAACCTATTTTCTCTTAAAGATTTGAATAATAATGTGAGTTTTGTAATATGTTCTTGCAATGAGGTTGAGAACACTATGATATCGTCCATGTATACTAAACAGATTTTATTTTGTAGATCTTTTAAAACGTTATCCATAACACGCTGGAACGTGGCTGGGGCATTTTTTAAGCCAAAGGGCATTCTCACAAATTCATAGTGGCCATTTTCTACGGTAAAAGCTGTTTTTTCGGTTGATTTTTGATCCATTTTAATTTGGTGGAATCCCGATGCTAAATCTAATGTTGTAAAATATTGGCATTTACCTAATTTATCTAAAATGTCATTTATATTTGGAATGGGGTATCGGTCGTCTATTGTTTTTTCATTTATTTTTCTATAATCAATTACAATTCTCCATTTTTCTTTTCCGCTAGCATCTTTTTTCTTTGGTACTACCCAAATTGGTGAGCTCCACGGACTTTGCGATGGTCGAATTATTTCGTTTTCTAACATTTTTGTTATTTGTTTCTGAATTTCTTGTTTATGGATAAAAGGGGGTATCTGTAAGATTTTGTGAATACTGGAATATCGTCTTTTGTTTTAATTTCATGCTTGATTTTGTTTGTAAAAGTTAGTTTTTCTTCTGGGTTATGAAAAACATCTGAGAATTTTTTACATAGATTAATTATAGCAGTTTTTTCTTCACTGTTTAGATGGTCTGTCCTTATAAAATTTTCAATATCTGTGCTTTTTTCTTTTTTGTTTAAAGGTAGAAAGTTTTCGCATGAAAATATTTCAAAAGTGTCTTTAATTTCTTTTGTTAATTGTTTTGTTTTAATTGGTTTTTTAAGTGTAATTGAAATTCTTTTGTTTGTTCGATTATGAACTTCGGTTAATGCTTGCCCATTGGCTGCTACTGTAAAGCATTCTGGAAAATGTAAATTATCTATAATTTGCTCTAATATAATTATTTCTCCATTTTGTTCATTTACTGGTACATATAATTGCATAACTTCGTACGCATTTACACTAATTTTGAATTGAACTTCTTCTAATTGTCGGAAGTGAAAGGGGATAATTCCATTATTATTACTTAGACATTGTTTATTAAAATCGATTGTATATTTCATGTTTTGAAGTTCGCGACTTCCTATTATACCGTCGTAAAAATTGTGGAAATCGAATAAAATAAAATTTAAATATGAGTTTTTTTTGTTAAATTCTGGAAATGTTGGAATGTTGGCTTTAAGTTTGACCAATCGCTGTTTTAATAACAGAAGTTTCTTGATAAATATGTTCTGGATAAAAATGTTCTGCTACTGAAGGTCTTATTATTGATGTATAACATCCAGTGTCTATTAATAATTTTAAAGGAGGGTTGTGAATTTTGATGAAAGTGTGTTAAAATCGTGTGTTAGGTTGGTATGTAAAAGTCGTCGGTCATTTGAAAATTTTGGGACTGATTTTCTTGTTCAAAATTTGTTTCGTTGTAACTTTGATTATTAGAATCATTCTGCTCTTCATTATGCATGCCGTCATTTATTTGATGAAGCTCTTCAGAAAAAAAATTTCTAGACTCAGAGGGTTTAAACTGATTATTCTTAAATCGCATAGAAGGGATTCGAGATGTAATGGACATTGGTTCCGGTTGAGAAAAATTTCTTACAGAATAGTTTCGACTTGTGGTTGACATTGGCTCAAAATTTCTTTTAGGGTTTTGCCCGGTTGGTTGAAATACGCTTTTTGGTGTTCCAAAAACTTCATTGTTAGTAAAAAAATCTTTGTTTTACCGGACGGGATTGTATTTGGATGAGTTCGCTTGGGAATTGTGGTGTATTTTGAAATTGAGAATTATTATTAGACGAGAATTGCCTTGTGGTAAAACTTTGCGGAGTATAGTTGTTGAAATTTGAATAATTGTTTCCAGGTTTTCGGTAATTATTATTAGAGAACTGGTGATTGAAATTGTTAAATTTATTATACGAAGAAGTTCTTGGTAAATTATGTGTATAATGAAAGTTTTCTTCTTCGGTAACATAATTCGTTGCCGCTTCTAATGATGTAGGGTTACGTAATCTAACGAAAGACTGCCAATTTCCTGTTAAGCCACGTAAAAATATTTTTAAGGATAAATTATTGTATTGATTGAGATATACTACTTTAGTGTTGCCGGTCATTTGATCTTCTGATACTGATTGCAATTTAAAATTTAATTTACTTTTGAGAAGCTGAATTCTTTTACCGAATTCTATTGGTGGTTCATTTTTATTTGGTATTAGTGTAATCAGATCTTGCTCTAGATGCTCTATAAGCATTCTAAATTTCTGTTATCTCCAAAGTTTATTTTAAGTGCGTTTTTTATTGTAGCCTATCTAGCTATTCAATTCTGGCTGGGAACAGATTAAAATTTGAGCTCTTTCTGTTAATTTTCCTAAGACTACTCTTACTAAATAAGTATTTAATTTCACGTCTGTAGCGCTCTGATACGTATTAATCAAATTATCACAGGCCGATATGAAAATTTCTAACGTATGTTCATTACCGTTATATGTAGGAATAGTGTCAACGAAAAGTTTTAATAATTGTATATTAGCCATTTCTTCTTTTTGTGAAATATTAAGGGTTTTATTGAATATTTCAATTAATTGATCTAATTCTTGATTCGTATGATTTTTGCCAATAATGGATAGGATATTATAAAAATTGAGGATACTCGACTCACCTGTTGAAGCTTGATCGATTCAGGATCCAAAAGTTCTTTCTTTGGATGGTCTTGTCGCGATGCAGGGTTACTGGAAGTTTTTGATGTAGGTATGATCTTGCCTAGAGGATCTGTCTCGATGCAGTTCTTCTAGAGATGTTTTTCTTGATAACGCTCAAGGAATTGAAATTCCAAATCAGGGAAAAAAAAAATCTGCTCGATACACTAAAATTTTCTTTAACACGATCGCGTTATCCTACCGACTGCGCCAATTATGTTTCTCGTCTCAGAGAAATATATAAAAAAAATATTTATTTATTTTAAAAGTACAACAAAAACTAAATAAAGTGAGTAACAACAATACGTGATGAGAATATTATTACAAGTGTCTCCTAATTACAGACGGTCCCTATTTATAATAATTTAGGTTTATTGATATAAAATGAATATTGGATAATGATACGTAATTAGAAAGTTTGCTTAATAGACTTATCATGTGTATTAGATGATAAGTGTGATGTGGTTGTAAAGAATGTTAATGATAATATATCATAACTAGTGTCCAAAGTACACGTTGAAAAATTATAATTTATAACAACTATTTACCCATGAAAATTGTATGTTGGGTTTGTATGTATGGTCTTTGGTCGACTTAATAATATTTTTGACCATCTCTCTCTTAATTTCAATTATCGTTTCAATTTGCTTTATCTGACGTATCTTTTCGAGTGATTCTTCTATATTCAAATACATCAAACTTTTTAGTGTATTCCGAATAAAATATTTCTTCCAAAGTAATATAATAATATTCTCTAATTTCTTGATTTATTATTAGGGATTTAATATTACGAACACTCAATCCATAATGTTTTATTTAAATTATTTGGCGAAACATTTATAATATCTTTTGTTATAATTTTTTTATAATATAATAATTCATTTTTAATAATCGTATCATAATTTATTATTTTATAGTTTTCTAAAATTTTCTTTAAATCTTTCTTAATATCGCGTAAAGGGGGATAGCCACCCTTCACTGAAATTCCATATTAGCATAAAAGATCATTTGTTATTATTATATTGTACTTTTAAATAACGTAAACCACATATCGGTCAACCACGTACTCAAATTAATTTTATAGGAGTATGTAGTTATTTTTATTTATAAACTCAAACAATTTTATAATTATGTATTGCTTTAAAAGATTATATTCGTTAACGTTAGTTTCCTATTTATCTACTAGCAATTCTTCTAATTTAAAATAATATTTTCAAACTTTTTTTGCCTTATTGTTTGTTATTCAACATCATTATTAATTCTTTAATCATTTTGTATATATTTATACAAATTTGCTTTAACATGTTTATAATCTATTTCTTCGTATGAGATTTCCTTTTCCTTTAAAAAGTTCTTAAAATCGCGTTATTTCTTCAATAAATCCCATGAATTGAAGCAAATTGATTAATATTTTTCTTTTTCTGCAAAAACAACATATTTCCAAAAAATACGACTATCAATTTTCTCTTAAATTCAACACCTACGTACGTCTTTACTTTTAGCATTTGTTGATATTTTCCAATATTTCTGCTAAATCTTTAACTTTAAACAAAGTTTGATTATTATCATTATTGTCTAATATGAAAAATACGTCTTTATCATAAACTTTCAAGTAACCGTATTGTGGGAAAACCCTCTGATGTCAATTTTTCGTTTCTTCGGTTGATAAAATTCTTTCCATACGTTATTTGTCTTCATCATATAATTACTTCTAATAGCTTTATTTATATTATTATTATTCTAAAATAATTGCTGTCTTTTCTCTTGAACCTACGTTGATATCTAGCATTTATTTTATGTAGACTTTTTATAATACGTAAATACTAGATCCCTTTTATTACAAGTATTTATTTTTTTTTGACAATTAATTAAATAAACATTAAATTGATCACCTCCCTATACCATACATATTTTTTTGAATCTAGAGGCTTATTACAATTTTACCCAAAAAGGGACAGTGTGTTTTAGCATGCACTGTTTATAGATAATTTCTTATGAAAAAAATGTAATAAATTAAATGAATCGCTCACATAACGATGACCCATGGCAAATGTTTCGCTTAAACGATATGAGAAGTAAAGCCAATAATGACTTTGAACGATTAGTATATCGTTTAATCAATTTAAAATGTATGAAAATAACGTATTAACCTTGGCAAAACTAGATTTTCTTAAAATACACTTTAGTAATCGTCTTTGATGAATAAATTTTCTAATAAATGACAAGTCTTTGCTCCAGTAGCTTAGACAATTTGTCATCTAATCTGGAATCAAGTCAGTTGAAAGAAATAATTAAATACTTTTCAAATAGTGAATTAGATGTGTTAAAAGGAATATATCCTTATGAATACATGGATTCTTTTGAGAAATGTTCTGAAACAAAACTTCCATCAATAGATAAATTTTATTCTTCGCTCACAAAAGATTGGTATTTCTCAAGAAGAATTCAAACATGCAGTGAAAGTATGGAAACATTTTAAAATCAAAAATTTGGGTGAATGGCATGATTTATACTTAAAACTAGATGTTTTGCTGTTAACTGATGTATTTGAAAATTTTAGAGATTTATGTTTGGAAAAGAGTTATGGACTCGATCCTGTTTGGTATTATACAACGGTTAGCTTGGGACTGTATGCTCAAATATACTTCAGTCGAGTTGGAATTATTAACTGATTATGAAATTTATTTGTTTTTTGAAAGGGGAATTAGAGGAGGTATTTCACAGTGTAGTAACAGGTATTCAGATGAAAATACTCAGATTATCTATATAGATGCTAATAATCTATATGGATGGGCTTTATCTCAGAAATTACCAGAAAAAGACTTTAAATGGTTGACTTGTGATGAAATTAAAAATGTCGACGGTATATTGGTATCTGATAGTGATACGGGTTATGTTTTGGAAGTCGATTTAGCATTTCCAGTAGACTTAGCTATTCATAACAAATTCAATGATCTCCCTTTAGCTCCGGAAAATAGAATTCCTCCGGGCGGAAAAGTAGAAAAACTACTTTGTCATTTCTATGATAACAAAAATTATATAATTCATTACAAAAGTTTAAGTATTAGAATAACAAAGATTCACAGAGGTATAAAATTTACTCAGTCAAATTTCATAGCACCATATGTAAAATTTAATACTGAACAAAGACAAAAGGCGAAAAATGATTTTGAAAAAGATTTCTGGAAATTAATGGTTAATGCTCCATATGGTAAGTCTATGCAATCTGTTAGAAACCAACAAAATATTAAATTATATTGTGATGAAGAAAAATTACGCGATAAACAAAACCTAATTTTAAACACAGAACTATATTTAGCAAACACCTGGCAGCAGTTCACAATTTTAAAACAAAAGTATTGTTTAATAAACCAATTTATATTGGGCAAGCTGTATTAGATTTATCGAAATTGTTAATGTATAACTTCCATTATGATGTAATTAAAAAAGAATTTAATGAAAACGTAAAACTTCTTTATGGAGACACTGATAGCTTTATATATGAGATTAAAAATGCCGATTTCTATGAATTTATGAAGAACAATCCCGCCGACTATTTTGATACATCTGATTATCCAAAGGATCATTCATTATATTCTGATAAAAATAAGAAAGTAATAGTTCAAAGATGAATTGAATGGTATTAAGATATTAGAAAGGTCAAAAATGTACAGTTACAGAACTGAAACTTTGTCTGTTTCGAAAAAATTAAAAGGAGTATTGAAAAAAGAAATAAGTTTTGAAGATTACAAAAATTGCTTGTTTAATCAAAAAGAATACTTCCATAGACAGAAAGTGATCAGGAGTCATAAACATGATATATTTACTGAAGAAGTAAAGAAAAAGTCTACAAGTTGGATTTTTACCTAATTCTACAGATACATTAGCTTATGGACACGTATTAGTATCATCATAGAGGTACGTTCATGGACATTGTTGAATAAATCGCTATTTTTTATTAGTGTTGAAGTAATAAATTAAGAAAACAATAATTACAATTACGATAATAAAGATAAGAACAAAAATAATAATTTTTAATTTATTAACTTGTTGAATAAGACTTGAAAACTTTTTTCGGAATTTTGGATATTCTTCATTGAATATATTCAAATTCTTGAATACAGTACTTTCCATTTAATTTACAATTTAAGAGTTTTTTCATTTATTGCTTTCAAATATTTTCAGAGTTCTTTTCTTCACATCATCGATGTTTGATGGTATTACTACTGTTTTGTTTCTTAATTCTGCTAACTTCTTAGGATCATAATTATTGTAGTTGTCTAATTTATATTCCAATTCATCTATTTTATTATTAGCGGATTCTAGTTCACAGTCTGTCATAATTAATTGTTCAAGGAATAAATTAGCTGCTTTTCTTGCAATATACATATTTATCTACAACGTTTGAAAGCAACTATTTTTGCTCCATCTTCTAATCTGTCTATTTCAGTAATAATAGGTTTTAAATCTTTTTTCCAATTTTCTTTCTCATCGTTGGGAATGTATGAAACTAGTTTGTCCATTTATGACTGAAAAGTTTCTAAAGATTTACTAATTAATTCATCTGCTTCTTCATCTAAACTTATATGTTTACGACTACCTGCTTTGTGTTCTACATTATCGAATTTTTTTTTATTTTTTGTTTTGCTTTTTCTCTCTTTTGTTCCCAATTGGTCCGATTTGTTCTCTTTTGTTCCGGATTGCTCTGGTTTGTTTCCGTTTGTTCTCGTTCTACATGCAGTCTTTATGCCAACTGAATTTAACCCCATATTGAAGGAATTTCTGGAAATACTTTTAGATTTGCAAAAATCTGTCTTTGTTAGTTTTTTATTTACAGTCGAATTGAGATATTCAATGGCAAAATTACGATTTCTCATTTGTGTTACTTCATTGATATTTTTTGGTACATTTAGTTTTTTATCTTGAGTAAAAGATTTGTAACTATTTTTAAATTGCTAGAGTTCAGATGGTTGTCTTGTTTTTAATGGTGTATAATATTCTGCTACAATTTTGTTTTCTCTAGTATTGGTCATTTTTTAATTTATTATAGAAATTTTTGTATTACCTATCAGATACTGAACGTTGTATTTTCCGACATAATAATGAATATTCCTGTCATTTAAAAAAATGTTGATAGAGAAGAAAAAGAATTATTGTGCAGTTTATTTCATAGTACTCGCGTTATAATAAACAAATATATGGTTTATTATGTAAATTAATATAAAACCTTACTGTTGCAAGCAATGTAAGAAATAGCAATTAGACAAATCGTAATTCAAATAGGTATTTAAATGTGAAAAAAAAAGTACTTTTTGCACAATTTATAAGTTCATCGAGGTTTAAAAATTAAACTTTACAAGCAAATCTGAAAAAAATCCTTAACTTGATTATTAATTTAATCCTGTTGAATTAAAAAATTAGCATTATATAACACTGGTGATGGAAGTTTTACTTCATAGTTAGTATCAACCAGTTTGTTTCTAGTGGTCTGCGCGATGTCTTTCCATCTGTGCAATTTAATTGGCGAGAAAAAGATTGATACGCAATGACCTTGCTTGTTCCTTTTTGTTTCATTATCTTTTAGGGTGTGGGGAACTTCAGAGGACGAGTAAAAAATTCCACTTTACAATAATACAGTTGTTTATTTCAGAACAAAATACAACACTTTAATAGGCTGCTGTTGAGGTTTTTCTATACTTTTCTTTTGTGTACTGCTCTCATTGACAAAAGACTTAATTATTATTTATATGCTTATTTGTATTACAGATTGTAGCCGAACCAAAGTAAAAATGACCGAGAGTTCTTCTCTAAATGATTCTAAGGTGAGGGTAAGAAATATATTTAGTCAATCAGGTTTATTGGTGGAATTAACAATCATTAGTAAAACTCTCCTGTATTAGAAATTAACGGTGTCAATAATTTGTTATCAGTAATAATTAGTACATAATTTTCAGAAACTTTCAATTTAAAAACAACAATAAAAATCCTAATCACTTTATTACAGCTATGCTAAGGGATTTAGTAACGAGTTCTAATTTTTTCTGCTTGTAGGATTCAAAAAAGTCGCTGTGCAAACTATATACATCAAGGCATACATTTGCCGAAATCAAAGAGACACATACCTTTGTGGACAAGAGCTTGTTTATCAAATGTCTCCTAAGTGATAATTGCGAAATAGTACTACTAACGGCGCCTAGAGCTTTTGGAAAAACTACCCTCATGGATATGTTGAAGCAGTTCCTACTAGGAAAAACTGATTTATTTAAGAACTTAAAGATTTGTACCGAGGAAAGACGATTTTTTTTGAAGAACTGCAAACTTCATCCTGTGATACACATTGATCTCGGAAGTGTCAGTGGTAGATGTTTTGCTCAAATTAAACGCAAACTGTCGTTGGCTATAAATAGAGCATTCAGAGAACATGAATACCTGGTGAAGAAGACTGATAATGGTACTTTAGCGTGGGCAAGTGAGAAGTTAAGCATTTCTAGCATAAGTGTAGAAACGTTTAAAATATATTACGACCGTCAAATAACTGTGACATTAAAAGAAGCTGATTTGGAAAATAGCTTAAATTTTTTATCAGAAGTATTACATAAACATTATGAGGAAAGGGTTTTCGTACTCATCGATGAGTACGATGCTCCTGCGGTAGGCCTGGTATTCGAGAGTTGTTCAAATAAGAATGACATTAATGAATGTCTAAAACGTTTCATGGCTAATACGCTGAAATTCAATAACTACATAGAACGCTCATTAATATTTGCTTGTGTTCGTTTGGCCGGAGCCTTGTCAGGGAAAGCAACAAGACTTATAAAACATTATCCGTTCCTAAGTAATGTTAAATACGCACCGTACTTAGGATTTACGGATGAGGAGGTAAAGATGCTACTTGAGATTCGAGTTGTTAAAAATGTTTGTAAGGAAGTAACATTCAAAGAAATTTCGGAATGGTATGATGGATATACGGTGTCTAATAGCCCAATGAAAATATTCAGTAGCTGGTCAGTCTTGAACCTTTTAACCGAGGTTTATGAAAACGATACGCTCAAATATTCATCTTTCTGGATTGATACAGGTCATGTAATAAATCTGAGGAAGCTGTTTGCGGAACCTTCAGTTCGAGAAAAAATTGAGAAAATTTTTTCTAATGGTGAAGTTGAGATAAGAACAGTTAAATCGGTGAATGCCGATCATCTAACGAGTTTAAAGGAACTTATTTGTTTGCAGTTTGATGAAATATCGGAGAAAAATGTGAACTTATTTTTGCAATTCTTGGCTGATTCTGGTTACTTTAACATATTCTCAATTGATAAGAAAACAGATGAAATCGAAGATGAACATATAAAAAAATGGGCTGATTTTGAAAATGACTCTTGTGTAGTTTTAAAAATACCTAATTTTGAAATTAAGCAACATGTCTGCGACCTTTGCTATAGTGAAGCACTGACAGTTATAAGTGAAGTCCACTTCAAACCCAGATCTGTTACAAATTATGTAAGTGCTCTGAATTTACTATTACAAAAAACAAGTGAGAGGGCATTTGTTAATTTTGCAAATGCCGTATTAGAATTACTCTCTCAATCACCGAAGATTACGAACGAAAAAGAACTTCATCACATCTTGTATACTCTGGTATATAACTCCAAACACTTCGAAGCACACAGTGAGGTCCAGATTAAGAAAAAAAGAAAGGGACCAGGGATAGCCAAAACCTTAGATATGATAATAATCAGTAAGAAAGTTGGAATCATTTTTGAATACAAAATGAATTCCAAGTGTGCAGATAAAGCTTTACAACAAATTTTTGAAAATCAATATCATACTAAATTTGAGGAACCTGACTATGCACATATTTCAAAAAAGATTTACGCTGGTTTGACATTCGAGACAAAGGAGAAGAAAGTTTTTATAACATATCAAGTTGGAACTGAAGGAATAAGTAAATCTGTCTGTAGTGATATACGATTATAATTTATTATGTTAAAAAAATTAATACTTATTTTATTATTCTGCTAATGATTTGTTTATAGTGTTAATAATAAAATTCCATTTAAATTTCCAAATGCAATTTTACTTGTTACCAAAATCCGTTTGTCCACCAAGTTCAGCTAATTTTACTGTCCTGTTGATTCGCCGAAGGCTCATGAGTCGAAGACAAATTGAGGATGAGACCCATACCACCTATAAACGGTATAAGCTGTCGTGAAAGAGGAGATGCTGTAAAAATAAGTCGGAATGAAAACGGGGAATGTTTTGCACTTATTTTTATTAATTCTGTAAATATTCTGAATCCAAGAATTATCATGAAGGCATAGTCGAATATTGGGGTGTTACAGATAAAGCTTTCAGAATCGATGTAGACAAAGTACTATGGAAAAATTTAAACACCCCCAATTTGGGGGGGTTGAATGGTAATGAAAAAATAAGCACAAATTATGATTTTTGAAGAATTTTGTCTTTTTCGGTTGTGTACTTTTGGGAAATCATATAAATTTTTAGGATTCTGCCTAGATTTTTAAGACGTCAAATATCGTAGTATCCTTGATTTAGTGTTGTTTTTACTTTTTTTGGCATGCGCCAAATGGCTTGGTCCAGAAATAAAAGGCCATTTTGGGGTGTGTAAAAACACGGTATTTGTTAGTTTTTTTAGGGCGTTTTAAGTAATTTTAAAGTTTTTTTCGTGTGCCCAATTTTTAGTCTATAATTATTTGAGAACTTTTGGGGTGGATAAAAATTAATGATTTTTTAATGAAATTTGTAAGATTTTGCCTTGCTTTTTAAGACGCTTTAAGTTGTTTTTCATTGATTTTTCCATGGGCCAATAGGCTTGGTCCAGAAATGAAGAGCTATTTTTTGGAGTGTCTAAAATCAAGGCATTTTGTAGGTTTTTTAGATATTTTTCTTATGTTTACTTTTAGAAAAACAACAAATTTGTAGAATTCTACCCTGTTTTTTCATGTGCCCAATTTTTGGTGGTCTACACATATTTGGATACTTTTGGGGTGGATAAAAATTAATGCATTTTGAGTGGTCTTAGGCCTTTTTCAGTTGTTGACTTTTGGGAAAACAATTAGATTTGTAAGATTCTACCTTGATTTTTAAGACGCCAAACGTCCTGGTCCAGAAGTAACATTTTATACTCTACTTACTCAAATATCATTTCATATAAAAATCTAAACAGAAACAAACACAAGAGAAGTCAAAAAAGTTCTTGTAAAAGAAATAAAAGACAAGAAGGAAAGAAAGAAAGAAGAAAAAACGGAAAGAAAGAAAAACGGAAAGAAGCAAAAACGAAAAGAAGCAAAAACAAAAAGAAGGAAAGAAAAAAAAACGAAAAAAAGGAAAGAAGAGAAAAAGGAAAGAGAAAAAGAAAGAACGAACCGAGAAAATAGCATCAGAAACGTTAATTGCAGTCAAATACAGCCACGTTCTGTGCTTGTTTTGTCAAAATTTTTAGAAATAAATCAAGTATCAAGATTAAGTTGTCTTTTAAATTGCACAATCGCTCTCATTAACTGGTTCAGACGCGTTTTTGGTAACGCCTTGTCTTGATTGATCGTTTTATTTTTAAATTTTAAAGCTCCAACTACAATATAGCCGTTCTTATTGGCTGAAAAGTGCACTACTAAGGAGGAGGAGTTCAACAAGCATTCTTATTTGCTGATTAGGCAACCTTCAGCTGGCCCTACATCGTTTTCATTGGCTGTTTTTGAAAACAATAGGTACCTAATTGTTTGAAAACGAAATAACTTTAAATTTATCTGAACAATTAACATTATTTTAGACCAAAAATTTAATTGTCAAATTGCAGTGCATGGGCAGTACTTGCAAGAAAATCATATATAATAATATATTTGGTCGTTATTATTGACTGAACAAAGACAGTACCAAGGAGGAGGAGTTGTTTCATATATGGAACAAGCGTTCTCATTCGCTGATTTAAACGTTTGCTTTCATTGGTTGCTCTCCAACCAAACATTTCTATTGTTTTTTTTTGTTTTAATTTGATAAAAACGGTTTACACTTCAATAATCTACCATCTGCTGACTTATTGACAAAAAAATTACATAAGTTTTTGATTGGAGGAAACACAAGATTTAAAACAAAAGAAAAAATTGCTTAAATACTAAATTCAATTTCTTAATTTTAGTATTATTGAGTCTTTTTTGTCAACTAATTGTCAAATTATTTGACAGCAAATGCGCAACATGTTGCCAATATTAATCAGTAGTAATATTAATATATTTTTCGGTTTGATTTTGAAAAATCTTGACTGCGGGGCGGGCGGTATCTTGTTTAAGATTTTACCGCCTACCTTACCAATCAACGCACGACCCGCCACTGAAAAAGACATACATAACCTAACAAAAAAAAACTGGATTTGAAGATAAGATAAGAAACATAGTAATAGATTAAATAACAGAAAAATCTTCTTCTTCATTACTGAAAATTGAAGAGAACGTCAGCAAACTTCTGCTGTTTTGAATGGGATGTGTGTGTCTTTTCTTATCTAACCTATATAAGAATCCGTTGCGGCTTACTGAAGAGTTCCAATAAGAACAAAACATGTCTAAGTTGAATAAATTTGCTTTGACATTATTTTTCTATTTGAAGTTAGAAACAAAAATAGACATATTTTAGATATGCGCTTCAGACAATAGGCGCTAACGTGATAACTTGATTGTCCAATCAGCGATATACTTTTTGTCTCAAATTGTGTCTATCAGAAGTGACGTGAACGTTTATTCTTATTTATCAACCTCCGATATTTTTAAATGCAGGAAAGTTTTAAACCTGCACCAAAATAGCTTTACCTCATTAAAAATCAGTTTAATACTTAAAATAACCAATTAGAAAGCAATTTAGACATTTTTTTTTAATTTCACTTGGAAGAATTCAGTCTCTAATTGTCCAAATTTTAGTAAAAAGTCGTAAAAGTAGACGCATACTTACCGCTGAAGCCACAAATTAAAACTACCAAAACTGTTTTCTTCATGACCACATATTAATTAGCCGTAATGATTTAATTAATTTAGAATTACGTAATTGTGGCGACGATTGCTGAACATAAAAATATTTGGAACATACTGACTGTAAGTCCTGACGCTTGTTCTATTTTAAAATTTAAAACACATAAATTGTTCCCTTGGAAAAAATAAGCCGAATCGAAGTAGGTACCTATTTATAATCATAATGCTTAATCGTCGTTACTTAAAGTTAATTTAAGATAATTACTTAATCCCAATTAATTAATTAAAGTTTAGTTATAACGAAGAATTATCCAAAATAGTCCAATTGTGTGTTAATGTTCAACATAGGTGCTAGACGATGAATTTACTTCTATGCCGCTCAAGCGACTATTGAAAATTTAAAGCTTTCAAAAAATGCTGTGAGAATATGTTGAATGTCACTAAACATGACAAAGTAAATGATCCATTTGATAATACAACTCATTATTAAACTATTTTTAATATAATAAAAAATCTATTTATACAAAGCAGTTAAATAACTGTTAAGTTTAAAAAAAAATTTTTTCGATTGTTACTGATGAAATAATGAATTCAAACAAAATTCTTCTGTTGCAAATCAGTGAAAAAATTGGGTTTTTTGCAAATTTATAAGTGATTTAAGAGCAACTAAGCGATTTTTTTTTAATTTTTGTTGAAAACAGCTTTGATTACTTTAAATTTTAAGTAAAAAAGGTTAGATCAAAATCGATTCAGCCGTTTAGTGGCTAGAGAGCGACACACAGACACAAATTTAGCTTTTTTTCTGTCTTATTATTATTATTATTATATAAATGATAATAAACAAAAACCTATATTTTTCAGTAGTTGGCAACTGCTTTTGTACTTTTGTGCTAAGTTATTGATATATTTCTATTTATTAAAACCAATTTCCAATTATATTAAGCCGAAAATATTCTATTTTTTATTTGGTAATTTTTTTTTTGCTCAGATGCAACACTGTAACCAGATACGCTTGTCAGACAAGTATTTAACATATCACTCATAAAAAAATTTGTAGGTTATGTCACAGCGACTGATTTTTTAATTGGCATCTGTCAATTGTTTCCCCTGTCAACAACAACAGCAAGTAGTTGCAGTTGTACCATTTTAAAATGAAATGTAGGATTGCTATCTTAAACAGTCATTATTGACCACACTGTATTTAGTGATATGATATAATTACACTTTTAAAAATCAATATAATTTTTGTTTTTAAAGCGCCATCTGTCAGCAACTAGTGTGACTTTCTAATTTAGATTGGTAGACTTTGGCAAATTTTGTTAAAAAAGTTACAAAACTGACCCCTAGGTGGCGCTATCAATAATTTTAATTCATAGATTTTTTAATTATAGTTTAAACAATTGCAGCTGTTTTGTTATCATTTTTTGGATAAAAAGCTTTGTTGTCAACAATTGATCAAAATTCACTTATCAAAAATATAAATAATAACAATATTATTTGCAATAAATTATTAATGATATGTGAATATTGTATTATCTGTAGGTGTGGCGCCTAAAAGGTAGATGACGCTGCATATGTTAACTTAAAATATTATTTTATTTTACTCTTATCAAATTCTTTATTTCTAAATTCAAATTTTTTAAAGCAAATCTAAAGCTACACATTTTAATCCTCACTATCTATTAATTATAGTCAAAAAATTAAAATGGACTTTTTTTGGTTCAAATAGCAATAGTATAACTACTCGCCAATAGATGTCGATATGCACCATGTTTTAAAGTCTATGTTTATTGTTTAATAGAAATTTTTTTTTGCAAATGGTTGATTTATCTTGTTTCAAGATTAGCTTTTTCTACAGTTCTACCAACCTGTAGTAAAATACCAGTTATTATATGACTAAACATTTCGCACAACCTATCCTAACCTAATTAACTTTCAGCCTAGTCCTCTTTTACTGTCAAAAGCGTTTGACATTTGCTTTTAAATAGCGTTGCCAACATTAAAACTGTTTGACAATTGTCTATGGAAAAAAAATAGACTAATCTACAGCTTAGAAGGAGCTTATTTGTGTCTAAATAGACAACACAAATAATAAAATAACAATAATAATAATAATCATTATCATTACTTGTCAAAAACCGTAAAGATTTTTAAATCCAGCAAAATTGCTGTGCCTCCGGAACAGGAAGGGTTAAAAATTATAAAAAAAATTTGAATAAAAAAAATTACGTACCGAAATTATAAAATAAAATAATTAATTTTAACAAATAATGTTAAAATAGCAAAGCGCATTCTAGCGGCGAGACGTCAAACTAATACTTATTTTAAGCTTTGAATACAGTTTCTTCTATAATTAATTACAATTTTTTTTATTACTCACTTTTTTTTTAAATTCTTGAAAACACAACACAAATAATAAAATAACAATAATAATCATTATCATTACTTGTCGAAGACCGTAAAGATTTTTAAATCCAGCAAAATTGCTGTGCCTTCGGAACAGAAATAGTTGAAAATAATTAAAAAAATTTGAATAAAAAAAATTACGTATCGAAATTATAAAATAAAATAATTATTTTTAACAAATAATGTTAAAATAGCAAAGCGCATTCTAGCGGCAAGACGTCGAACTAATACTTATTTTAAGCTTTAAATACAGTTTCTTCTATAATTAATTACTATTTTTTTGCACACAAATAATAATAATAATAAAAACAGGCGACACCTTGTCTGGGAGAGCTCTTTCGACCACCAAGAGATCACTAAACCGCGTTTAAAGGTATTAGATAGATATAAATTAAAATCCATGACAATTTTTATAATTTTATTAATAAAACAATTTACGAATTTCTTGATACATTTCGAGCAAATCATCAGACTCCATAGATTCTAAATCAGAATATTGAGCGATAATTTTCGCAATTCCTTTCCTTTTTTTAATTTCATCAAAACTAGAATATTTTAGAAAAAACGTTTTTAAGCTCAACATCACATCTGCCGAGCACTTAATTTTCAAAATACTTGTATCATTATTATAAGACAATATGACTAGATTGAGCCCTATATAAAACTGTACTTCATTCGTTTGCTTGTTATCGTTAACAAATTCGGAAAATAGATCGATTTCCAACTTATGATATGAGTTTTTTATAATTGTCTCAACAAACTTGCTTTTATTGAAATTGTTTAATTTTATCTGTGTTTGTAGTTGTGGTACAGTTTGCAGATTATCACATTTTAATCCTTTGTACAATGAGCTTAATCTACTAATCTTATCAATTGGCTTTAGGTCACTTTTAGCAGAATCTTGAAAATGATAAGATATATCAACATTAACATGATGTAAATCTATAATATGACAGCTATCATAGGACTGCAAGAATAAAGCTGATTCCACTGTACACTCCTCAACATCGTCCCTTATCGGTATTATCCCCAAAATTGGTGTTTTGTTCTCCAAGCTGATAACATTACTCACAGCAAACTCGCGGTTATAAATACAAATTTGTAGTTTCCATTGTACTTGAATTAATTTTTCCAATAAACTTTTTGCAAGAAATACTTCAACTAAATAAAATTTGCAGTTGTCAGGATCCCCTTCCAATGGTTAATTATAATATTTAATTCTATATTAAAATTGTGTGATAATTGATAATTTTTTGACATTGACGTTTAAATTTGGCATTTGTTTTTCTTTTGACAAATGTGAAATATTTTGAAGGGTTGTCAATTCAACGTTGTCATATTTATTTTAAAATTTACATTATAAATTTATTATCATATCTATCTTAGAAATCTTAGAAATGTTTTGCTGTCATTTGTTGCAACAGCAGCTTAACTGTAGTGGTTCACGCGGTACATTTTTTTTTGTTGTAGAATATTTGACAGTCAGTGTTACCAATTAATGTCATCAAGTAAAACAAAAATTAATAAGCTTGAGCTTGATACCAACAAAATAAAAATAAAAAACCAAATTAATCGAAAAAGCATAATAGCGCAATACTCGTTTTGAGCTTGTTGAAGTCAAAATAGTCACTTAATAGCAATAAACTATCAATCTGTTTTTACAAAAAATATATTATCAATTATTTTTTACAGTGCACATAATGTTTTATTATTATAAACATGTGACACTAGATACATAAATAACAAAAATTACAGTATTCCATTGTAGCAACGTCATTATTTTTATAAATTAAATTATTAATGACGTCATTGAATTGAGGCTATTTTTTACACTAGTAGGGCGGGATTAGCCAACCTATGCAACTATTGCTTGTAAATAATTCAAACATTCGCGCTTTTTGGTTTCTTGCTTGACGCTTGCGCAGATGTCATTTCCGCAAACCAGACGGAAGCCAACTGACTAACGAAGAACTTTAACTTTAACCATAGACTAAGTAAACCTAGACTAGCCACGCTTATGGGAGAAATGTAACACATTTTGGTTGTTGGTAAGACGGGCGCGGGGATGAAAGGGGGGGCTTGACAGCCGCTGGTACCTATGGGCAAAAAGCTGAATCTTCAAAGTGCGTGAATAGTTGTAAAGAAATCTGTTATATTATGCAAAAGGCCTTCACTCATGCATGGAAATAGATAAGGTTTTAATGGGTATGTAACCTGAAACCGAATAGATTTGAAGTGTTTGTTTTTTCGGGCTGGGTAGCGAGACTCGTAATAAATAAATGTGTCTGTGGTATTAGTAGAGTTCAAAAATCATCCCAAGTCGTCTAGAATCGATTGTGGTTTGCAATGTGTTGATAAAGGCTACAATTTTTTTTAGAGATTCCTCATCGAAAAAGAAAAAGATTTGGCTTGGTCGTGCAAAAATCGTATTATGCAAGGGTTGATTAAAAGTGGTTTAAGGTGGTTTTATAAAAAAAAATTTTTTTTGCATTTTTTAATTTTCTAGTACGCTACCTTTATGGTCATTTAATATTATGCATAACCGTCAATCGGAAATGCCTTATATCATGTTATCGAAGAGATCCATTAGTCTTGTTTATTTATATAAGCTTGGAATGTTGATAAGCGCACGGACGAGCAAGACCATAGAATAGCAAGACGGTGGAGCTGAAGGGGATTCATTCATGGAGTAGCGACAGCGCGAGGTCGAATGAAGATCTTACTTATTTTGTTATAATCACTTATTATTATATGTATTATTAAAAATATACCCCTAACAATCAATTATTTATTATTGCCTCCGCAATGCTTTCTTATGGAGTGCTTTGTCGAATAAACGCTCCCTTTGAAACGCATAAATCGTAAATTGGTAAAATCACCATAATTCAAAAACGCGGCAATTTATCAAAAAATACATTAAAACAAACGTTGTAGATCTGAGATTGCAGATTGCTTAAAGTTGTTGAGATTTTCTGTAGAATGAGCCGTTTAGCTTGTACTATTTTTTTCGTGTGCTATTGTTAAAATTTACAGCGTATCACGCGAGAAGCGAGGAAGGCTTATAATACCACGGCCTAAGCCAAGCTATTCGACCCTATGCTATGAAGCTTCAGCACGGGTAATTATCGCTTGTTTCAATACTTTTTCTTCCTATTTTTTATCCAGCCGATGTTGAATCTATGTACAAATGTTATTTATAAATTATTCTTTATGTGCTCTGACTTTTTTACAAATAAATATAAAATCTATATCTATATAATTATATAAAAGAAAGTCTGTTAGTTACACCACTTATAACTCAAGAACGGCTTTACCAATATGGTTGAAAATTGGTGAGGTGGTAGCTTAGAGCCAGGAGAATGCTATAGGATACTTTTTATCCAGAAACCACCCTCTAAGAGAGGGGTGAAAGTCAAATGTGAAATGCGATGTCGGAAACGTTCGGTGAGGCTCGGCAAATTACCGAGAAACAAAACGCAAATGACAGCTATGTAATTGACGTATAATGACAGATATGTAATGACGTATGGATGACAATTTGATATTTGTAAGTGAAGTCAACTATAAAACTCGGTATGGTTGAAAATTTTAGTGAAGTGAAGTTTAATTAATAATGCCGCGACCAAGACGATCGAATCTTTCTCAACAAAGCCGTGATGCAAGAAGAATACGAAACACTGCAAATGAAAGGACTGAAGAAGAACAAGAAATTGCACGTGAACAGCGCCGCGATAGTATGGCTCGACTTCGTGCTTCTCAATCACGAGAGCAAAGTGAAGCAGCCCGTGAAACAGCTCGGTTGGCTATGCAGAATCGTCGAGCGAACAGAGGTCAACAAAGTGCTGATTTGAATCGAGCAGCGTTTCAATACGATTGCAGCAATGATTACAGCTTGCATCCTAGCGTTTGCAATGGGCAAATGGACGTAGTTTGCGAGTATTGTGGAGCAATAAAGTTTTCCGGAGAAACCCCTGGATTATGCTGCCTTAATGGTAAAGTAAAATTGCCATTGTTGACTCCGCCACCTGAGCCATTGTATTCATTGCTTTGTGGCGAAACAACATATATATATATAAAAGAAAGTCTGTTAGTTACTCCACTTATAACTCAAGAACGGCTTTACCGATATGGTTGAAAATTGGTGAGGTGGTAGCTTAGAGCCAGGAGACGGACATAGGATACTTTTTATTCTAGAAACCACCCTCTAAAAGAAGGGTTAAATCAAAATTAGGATTGCGATGTCGGAAACGTTCGGTGAGGCTCGGCAAATTACCGTTCCAAATAAATCGATCCACTCCCCTACCACCAACCAAAGTTGGACCGTGCGTTTACATGTAAAGGGTTACAAACTTTGGGTGAAAGTTTGTATCGAAAATTATGATGACTGGATTTGAATGAAAAGAATAGAATACTTTTTATTAACAAAGAGATAAAAAGAGGTGGGATAGGAACAAAAAATGACAAGTACCAATATTAGTATGATTTTCAAAAATTTTGGATTGTTTATTTTAAAAATAATATCTATGTTTAAATCCGAAATTTTAGAAGTAAAATATTATCATTCCTTGATAGGGCGGAAAGAGGGCAAAATGTCTAAAGATTGATGTCGTTTTCATAATTTTTCCCATAAAATGCCAAAGTTCTCAAAAAAAAAATAGGTATGTTTCCTGCTTTCTAAAAAATTACTCTTAGGAGGATGAAAAGAGAGTGTTCTAGGGATAAAAATGTAAGAAAACGATATGGGTATTTTCGAGGAATTTCAGGTCGTTGATTTTGAAAATGATATTTAAGTTAAAGAGGGTTGTAAAATGAATGTGATCAAGGTAATAAATGCGAATAATTAATTTGGGTATCATTTTTATAGTTTTTGGGGTCTATATCTATTTATGACCGATTTGGCTGAAAATTGGTGGAGTGGTTGTTTAGAACCAGTAGCCTAACAAAGAATATTTTTTATCCCATTCCGTGTGACGTGACATACAATATAAAACGTAAACGCATCTGACATATAATAACAAAACAAATGACAAAAAAAATAAAAATAAAAAATAAAATAACAAAACTAAGGCGGAACAAAGTTCGCCGGGCCAGCTAGTAACATATAAAATAACATTAACATATAAAATTTTTAAAATGAGATTTTGTAGTTTAATGATAATACAAATAATTAATCATAATTAATAATTGATAATTAATAATAATCTAATTAATACGCACAACATTTTCTAATCAGCAATTTGATTCTCTACAAAATTAAGTTTACATTTTATTCTAAATAAGAAAAACGGCAATTTTTTCGAATTTAGTATAAAGTATATCCATTATTCTAAGTACAAAAAAATAATCCCGCCTATGAGACAACTCGGTGTTGTATAAGTGATTAAAAATTTCGACTTTTCTGTTTATAAAATATTCTCATCGGAAAACCATTGTCTAATTTTTTTGTGCAGTAATTTAAAAAGAAAATTAAAAACATGAATTCTACCAACTTAAAGTTGTCAAAATATAAAATTTTTGTTTTTGCTATACCACTAAAGCTGGTTGCTTGCTTTAGTGCAATTACTGCAATTATGACATTGTCCTCGTTAAAACTTTACAACGGATTATTTAACTTTCACTAATATTTATGAGGGTTTACCGCACAACTTTTTGTAGAGACATTGTTTTTGTCTCAAACAAAATTCTAAAAAGTCATAGGTTGAATAAAGTTGGGTGCATCTGATTATTCTTAAAGCGATAAAGGTATAGTAGAAATGCTGCCTCACAACTAACACCGGAGCCAGGCTGTTTTAAAAAAATAAATACATTATTTTAGAAAATCGCGTACAGTCTTTAAAAAAATCATAATTATTATTATCAAGCTCAGAGCCAGCTGGCAGTATTGCAATTTTCTAGTTTAGTATGATCCTTGAAACAATTAATACCTTATTTTTCTTTCTAGAAATACATATTCAATATTATAATTCTGTCTAAATGCAAAATCTTTGCAAAAATTGAAAAATCGTATTTTTGTTACTTTTTAAATAGGGCAAATATAAAGTCAGTTTTGGTGAAAACTCTAGATTTTATATTGCCAAATTTTATTCGACCGGCACTTCTAATGGTTTATCTTGTATTAGTATTTAATTTTTCCAAAGTGAACTTAATGAGAATTTTTGGAAAAAGACAATACCAATGTTAATCAAACTTTATTTAGATGCCATGTTGCCGGAATTTTTAGCAAATAGATAATTTATTAAAGTGTAAACTTTTTCAGTCACGTTGGACAATATTTAGATGAGAAAAATGCGGCGTTACCAAAATGCGTTGCCAATATGTCCGCATCAAATACAATTAGAAAACAAATATTAATTTATATTTTTACGTCAAAAACATTTTTGGCGAAACCGTTATTCTCAATTTATTTTTGTGTTTTTCGCAGAATGTAGCTAGTAAGTTTAATGAGATTGTCTATGTAGACTGAGTAAATTAGAAGATAAATGATTTTAATATCTTATGTTTTTAAATATTTTTTAAAAAAAGATGTTTGTGTATCTCTAAGATTTTTGTTTGAGGCAATGTCAAGAATGTCACTAAAATGAAGTATCCGAATGTCAAGAATGTCACATGTGCGGTTACAAACTCTTTGTAACCGCACAGGATAGATAGCCACACCATACCTAGGGAACAAACAAAATTACATTTGCATACAAGACTTGATTAATTAGAAAAGTCAAATTTAGCGGAAAATTAAGTATGTGCAAACTTATATAAATACAAATAATTTGTATAAATAACATAAAAGATTATTGTATCAATTGTCTTGTATTTATTATTGTTCTGTACTAGTTGAGCATTTTATTTGATGTTTTGATAAATAAAATAACAGATAAAAAAATCAAATTAGTACCAGTGAAATAACGTATGTTTAAAGTTAGGCTTTTATAATCTATTACTGGACAATGCATCTAATCTCTCAAAAACTCGTTCAAAAGAATGTTATTGTTAGCCACATCGTACCTACGCTTCTCGTACCACCGCATTCCACGTCCATGACATCATTAGCGATATGCGAGGCGGCAATATTGATAAGAACGGCTGGACTGCGCCTACATCATCGGGAGACTGGCATTCGCTGATAACTTCTTATTGTGAAAGCACACTATTTTCTTGGCGGTGTTCTTTAATAAATGTATTGTTTTTGAAGTGGTTAGTGTATTTCATTTTTGGTTACATCAGAAGTGGGATTATCTGCGCCCTTTCGTCGTTTCCACAATTTTTTTTTTTTCTTTTCCGTAAATATGCCCCCGTCGGCCAAGCGAAAGCATCGACGTCGTCGAAGCTCTTCCTTCTCTAGTGCGTCGAGTTCGAGTACCGCAACAACTTCCTCCTCGTCGTCGTCGAGTCCACCTACTTCACGCCGACACCATCGTCGTCGCCGCTCCAAGCGGTCCACGACAAAAAATGCTAAATCTCCGCTACCTACTCAACGCAAAAGCTCCACATCTAAAAGCGCTCAGGTCAGTGTCGTCGATAGCAATGTGAGTACATCATTTTCTCCTACTTTCCGCGGCACTTTAGATATGATTAGTAAAATCATACCTACCTTTGATCCAAAAATTGATAATGTGGACGATTGGATCGACATGATTGATGAATATTCGCGATGCTATAACTGGGATGATAGCTTTGTTAAATATCAAGCTTTACACAAGCTTACAAATACTGCGGAAAAATGGTATCTTAATTTTATCCAGCATGAAATAGGATGGGCAAATTATAGTTGGGAACATTGGAAAAATCTTTTAAAGCTAACCTTTCAATCCCGTCGTAACACCTACGAAGTGTTTATGGATATTGCAACCCATAAACCAAAAGCGGGTGAATCACTCTATTCTTTTAATTTCGAACACATCGCAAAAATTGATCGCTTAAAAGTAAACTTTACAGATGATGATAAAATTTCTTTAATTCTTGGAGCAAAAAATGATGATACCATCACCTCGGCTGTGAAAGCATCTAATATTAAAGACTTAAATGTTTTATCGAGCTTTTTACGAGAACGCTCAGGGTCAGTTCCACACAGCAGTAGTTCACATGGTCAGGTCTGGCCGAAACGTGTCTTTTCCGATACCCGAAAACCTGTCGCTACAACTCAACCTCAGAATTCGAGTTCCTATCCATCCATTGTTTGTTTTTTATGTAACAAAACCGGCCACAAAAGGACAACTTGTCCTCAAGCTAAAATTTGTAGCTTCTGTAAACTCCCAGGTCATTTTGAAATTACATGTTTTCGCAAAAAAAGTGCTACTACACCTAATCCTCATAAAGTACGAGTTATTAATCCTATAAGAGATGAAAAATTTATCCAGACCATACAGATCAATAATCACACCATCAAAGCGTTTATTGATTTTGGTAGTGACTGTTCTTTAATAGAAAGAGCATTAGCTGTTTCGCTTCATTTGCCAATTACTTCGTTGTCACAAAAGATTCAATTATCTGGTTTCCTGGGACAAACCACTTACGTTACGGAAGCAATTGACACATTTATTGGCATCCAAGAAATTTCTTTATTTTGTAAATTTTACGTGTTGACCGAATGTTTGCCAGATACAGATACCCAATGCCTCATAGGTCGCAATTTTACAGAAAGTAGCCTTCTTAGCTACCAAAGAGTTGGTGATCAACTACTCTTCTCATATGCGCCTGCATACAGTAGTAATCGCAAAATAACGGAACTACTATCTGAATACCAAGATTGCCTATCGTCTTCATATGCATCCCTTGGAAAAACTTCTTGTGTTTCTTTAGAAATAAACCTAATTACTGATGTACCGCTCGCCCGCAATCCTTATCAAATGAGTATCAAAGAAAGAGAGGCCTTACGGAAAATAATTTTGGATTTGAAACAAGCGGGTATAATTCGTGATAGTCAATCACCATACTCCAATCCTGCGCTTTTAGTCAACAAAAAAGATAACACAAAACGTTTGTGTATAGACTACCGTGCGCTAAACGCTATAACCATTAAAGACAAGTATCCGCTGCCGCGGATTGAAGATTTAATTAATCGCCTGCATGGTTGTAAATTTTTCACATCTCTCGATCTCGCATCGGGATATCACCAAATTCCGGTTCATGAAAATTCGATTGCAAAAACCGCGTTTACTACTCCAGATGGACATTTTGAGTATTGCCGCATGCCGTTTGGACTTAGCAATGCTCCTGCAGTATTTCAGCGCGCTATGCATACAATCTTCCAAAATCTTCGATTCAATAAAATCATTATTTATCTCGATGATATCTTAATCGCAACTAAGACAGAAGAAGAAAACCTCGAAATTGTAAGAGCTGTGTTTGCTATTTTGCGTCGCCATAACTTTACACTTAAACTAACTAAATGTTTTTTCTTACAACGTCAAATAACATTTCTGGGCTACGAAATTGATGAAGATGGCATTCGTCCTGGGGTGCACAAAACTACTGCCGTCAAAGACTTTCCTATACCTAAATCTGTTCACCAACTTCGTCAGTTTATTGGTTTAATCAGCTATTTTCGAAAATTTATTCCAAATTTTGCTTCCAAAGCCAGCGTTTTAACCAAACTTTTAAAGAAAGGGGCATTATGGTCTTGGACAGAAGTTCACACAACAGCTGTAAATACTTTTAAGGAGATCTTAACTCGTAATCCTTTGTTGATCATTTTTGATCCCTCCTTACCCACCATACTTTATACTGACGCTAGCCGTGATGGTATTGGAGGTATTTTAGTGCAGAAAACTCTTAAAGGAGAGCAACCAGTCAGTTATTACAGTCGCCAAACGCAAGATAACGAAGTGAATCTTCATTCTTTTGAATTAGAATTGCTAGCGGTTGTCGAATGCACTTCTAAATTTCGTCATTACTTGTTGGGTCTTGAATTCACAATACAAACCGATTGTACTGCCGTACGCAATACAATCCAAAAGAAAACAATTACGCCTCGCATAGCGCGCCTTGTTTTGAAACTGCAAGAGTTCACCTTTACTATTAAACACAAACAAGGTTGTCAAATGTTACATGTCGATGCTCTCAGCCGAAATACTCCAGTATCGCCTTCACCTTCCATCGAACGCATTTTGCGTATAACCGAAAATGACTGGTTATACACCGTACAATCGCAGGACCCAGAAATTACCAAAATTAAAGAAATTATTCTCTCAGGCGATTTTGACAGCAACAAAGACCTTTTCAATACTTACGATGTTCGTGGCGATCGCCTCTTTCGGATAACTGACTACGGCCGCCGTTGGGTAGTACCCAAAAACTGTCAAAGGCAAATTGTCCAAGCAAATCATGACGATTTGGGTCATTTTTCGGTAGAAAAAACATTACACCGTCTTAGAGAAAAATATTGGTTCCCGCGCATGGCAAATTTTGTTAAAAAATACATTCGGTCTTGCATTCAATGCCAATATTTTAAAGATCCCACTGGAAAGAAACCAGGGTTTTTGTTTTCTATTGACAAATTTCCTCTACCTTTTCATACCCTTCACCTTGACCATGTCGGACCTTTTGTGGAATCCCATGCCGGAAACAAATTTATCTTAACAATTGTGGATGCATTTACCAAATTCACGTTTCTTCGAGCTGTCCCAAGTACTAGAAGTAAACCTGTAATTCATACACTTTCTCAACTCTATGTTATTTTTGGAGCTCCCTACCGTATTGTTTCTGATTCGGGAAAAGCTTTTGTGTCTCATCATTTCAAAAAATTTTGCGATCAAAAGGGTATAAAGCATCACCAAACGGCTGTAGCAATGCATCGTGCAAATGGTCAAGCTGAACGCTTCAATCGCACAATTCTCAACGCTGTTTCAACTGTCACTAATTCAGGCTCTTCTGATACCTGGGATCTTACATTGCCCCAAATTCAACTTGGTCTCAATACTACAATTCATGCAACAACACAGGCTATACCCAGTGAGGTTTTTTTTGGCACACGATTATATACCCAAAGCGACCGCTACATTCGTCATGTTGATGAACCACCTATTATTAATGTAACAAAACTTCGTCAGAATGTAAGTCAGCAGTTGGAACATAATCGCCAGACACAAAATGAGTATTTTAACCGAAAACGACGCAAAGCCACTACTTATCAAGTGGGAGATTATGTTTTGGTCCGCATTACTAGCCTACCCAGTGTCGGCCACAGTCGTAAACTATGCGAAAAATTTAAAGGTCCATTTGTTATTCTGGAAAAGCTTTCCCATGATAGATATCGCGTAAAAGAACTGCCAGGTTCTAATCGTCTTCGTATCAACACCAGATATGAAGGCATTGTAGGAGTAGAAAACCTCAAGCAGTTTATAGCCCGCAATGACTCTTAACTAAATGTGAGTATGTACATATTTTTTTTTTAATTTTTTCTTTTAGAGTAAGAAGTTGACAATAAACAAAATTTGAACACCGATTAGTATAAAATTGATCTTCGATTGTTACGAAATTTGAACACCGATTAGTAACTGATCTCCGATTGTTGCAAAATTTGAACACCGATTAGTATAAAATTGATCTCCGATTGTTGTACAATTTGAACACCGATTAGTAATTGATCTCCGATTGTTGCAAAATTTGAACACCGATTAGTATAAAATTGATCTTCGATTGTTACGAAATTTGAACACCGATTAGTCTAAAATTGATCTTCGATTGTTACGAAATTTGAACACCGATTAGTAATTGATCTCCGATTGTTGCAAAATTTGAACACCGATTAGTATAAAATTGATCTCCGATTGTTGTACAATTTGAACACCGATTAGTAATTGATCTCCGATTGTTGCAAAATTTGAACACCGATTAGTATAAACTTGATCTCCGATTGTTGCGAAAATTGATCCAACTTTTCTAATTCTCTTGTTTAGCGGAACACTAGTCGTTCTAACGCTTGTCTGTTTTAGATTCGTTCTTTCGTAGCATTTGAGGACAAATGCCTGTCAGGATGGCCGTGTTAGCCACATCGTACCTACGCTTCTCGTACCACCGCATTCCACGTCCATGACATCATTAGCGATATGCGAGGCGCCAATATTGATAAGAACGGCTGGACTGCGCCTACATCATCGGGAGACTGGCATTCGCTGATAACTTCTTATTGTGAAAGCACACTATTTTCTTGGCGGTGTTCTTTAATAAATGTATTGTTTTTTGAAGTGGTTAGTGTATTTCATTTTTGGTTACATTATAAATACTCTTCACATAAGATGAGCTGTTTGAAGAGATTTTATCGCACCGTTTTTGCATTACTTAAACACATAATTATTTTTTTTTATTCATTTATAGCGTTATTCTCTTTAAACTACTAAATAGTGTTGCTCTGAGAGCCGGAAGAAGATGTTAAAATTAGGATGACGCTAACAAATTTTAATATTTAATCTACAGCGTACGCCAGAGAAACTTACTTAAATGAAAGGTCAATAAAAACCAAAGTTTAGTTCTTTTTTTAGTTGAAAATACAATATTTCAAGTTTTTTTTTCGTAAAGTTTAAAAATAACATCGTTTAAATGCCAACTTTTATTGTGCTCACATTGATTAAGTCGATATCTGAAGTTATTAATCACATTTTTTCTTCATTTTATTGTTATTAGAGTTCTTCATTCTTCATTTCAATCATTGAGCACATACAAGATGAGACCTGAGACCACCATTTTTCTTCTCATTTCAATTATTCATGTTTATTATCATTATTTCTTGATAAATTAAAGAAAAGTGCAAAACAACGATTTATCTTATCATTTATTACTACCATACACAAACAAGGTGCAAGAGCACTTGCACAAAACCAAACGTTATTTGTTATTTCTGTTTTGTTCTACTTGAAAACATTGTATTTATAATTTCTATTTGAAAAGGTTCAAAGAAATTATACTTTTTTTCTACAACAAAATACAGTCGAAACATTATAATTTTTATTTTAATTATTTTTTGCCTAATACTTTCACCTTGTATCCATAGTATTCTAATAATAATAATTATTATTATATAGTAATATAACAATTATATTTGTGTAAACATTATTTTGTAAACAATTATATTCTATAAAATCAAATCAGTCTAAATTTTCTTTTTTGGAACAAAATGAACTACTATATAATAAATGCGTTAGCTTTATATTTCACAATAATAACATCAGCAGTCACCATTAAGATAAAACAAAAAAGAGTATCAAATGTCCATGCATGACCTTGCAACATGCCTATGCTAGTGACAACACTGACAACGCGATGGCCTCCCCATTGGGTTGAGGCCCAGGCTATCTAGCTACTCAATTAGTTATTGCACCGCATCCTAGATGGATTTTCCAGCGCCGCTCTGTTAGAGTTGGATTGCCGTAAGAAAGCGACCGGTGAATCATCGTTAGATGCGCGAGCTTTATACCTACGCCAATGAATGCGATGAAATCCGGCCGTTACTTAGCAACCGAACGTAAACAAACCACTGCGCATTCAATGACAATTAATCACCGGTCTCTTTCTTACAGCAATCCAACTCTATCGCTTTGGAGGGTAGTTATCGGGTGTCTTTAATGAGCTTCAAAATTTACTGTACGGTGGGAAGTCTAGGTATATTTAGTCAATGCTTTAACCTACCATTTTGAAAATTGTTGTGGCTTCACAAGCGTTTATTGTTGTAAAAAATCCGTTTTCTTCCTTTTTAATCCCGAAAAATACTATAAAAGTGAGTGGATTTTTGTTTAACGTCAATATTTTTTCAAAATTAATCGATTGGAGGCATTTCTTTTTATAATTTTTTCGCTTCTGTGTTAACCTTGGGGGACGCCGGGTCACTCTGACCTGACCTGACCTGGACAAGCTTTTGGAAAAATTTGCTTCTATTTTTTAAATTGTCTGTTTGTAGGAGTCTTAAAATGGCCGATGAAGGTGTTCAAGATGGAGGAGAAATTGGAGGTGGCCCCGTTCAATCACAGGGAGCTCCTCATGGCGGGGGTTTTGGCGGTTTTAGAGGCCGAGGCGGCTTTGGACGTGGAGGCCCTAGAGGCCGAGGGTTCATAAGGGGACGGTGAGTAATTAATCGTGCTTTTTTTTCGCTTATGAGACCTAATTTTGAACGTGGATTTTCCAGCGGTGGACCTGGAGGACCCGGCCGAGGAGGTCCAATGATGAGAGGCAGAGGAGGTCCACGAGGTGGTCCTAGAGGCAGATTCCCACCAGGTCCAGGTGAGCCCCCTTTACTCTTCTTTTTACGCATCAGTGATCAGACCAAATTACCCAGTAGTCGTTCAATACTCTTTTGTTATTTCCCTCCAACGTTGCCGGTTTGATTGGCAACAATGTTAAAGAGTACAGGCTGCAAAAGTTTAATATTTTGTGGAAAGCTAATATATATTATATTATTTATAGTTAATCTCTTATAAAATGGGATTGATCTTAAAATTTCATAAATTTTGGATGAGATCCTACAGTTACTTTTGCCTGGTCAGACTTTTATTTATGACTCTTTGATACTGTCGTAAAGGTATAAAAGACTTCAAATTGAAAGCTTATTAAGGACTCAAACAATGATATTATTTTAATCTAAAATAGTATAATAATAAATAAAAAAAATTATTAAAACTGTGAACTTATGATAAAATAATTGTTAATAATAAAAAAAAAACTTTAGGTGGTCCCGGTGGCGATTCAAACGGTCCAAGAGGGCCTCCAGGTGGTCCACGGCCTCCGATGGGCCGTGGAGGACCTAGAGGTTTCAGTGGTCGGGGATTGGGCGGCCGTGGAATGGGACGTGGCGCCGGAGGTATGGCTCCTCGAGGAAGAGGTGGCTTCGGTGGTGGACCACGGGGAGGTGGTCGTGGTGGCTTTCCTGCACAAAAACGAACGCCAGGACAATTTGGACAAGGGGGCGGCCCAGGTCCAAAAAGGCCACATTTTGAAAATGGGCAAGGACAAAACGGCTTCCAAAGGTAATATATATTTTTAACATGCATTGTAAGAGACAAGATATTTGAACGATAGGGGGTGGGATGGATGACAAGGGATTTACAGAATCGTAAGTTTTCGGATTCTACCAGCAATCGGCTTAACTTTATAACGGTCCAAATATCTTCTCCCGTACAATATGAATTTCGTTTGCTTGGATTATTTTTGGTTTGCTTATCATTTTGTTTCTAATCAGTCGACCACAAAGTTATGGAGGTGGTGGTGGCGGCGGCGGTGGTTACCAGCAACCGTCATACAACTCAGGATCATATGGACAGGGACAAGGGGGTTATCAACAAGGTGGTGGAGGTGGTTACGGAGGCGGTTCCGGATACGGAAATGCAAACCAATACGATGGATCAAGTTATGCCACAACATATCAAACAGGTAAAAAAAAACAATAGTTTATGGGTTTTGCTGTAAAAATACGCCATAAATTTAACTTGAAGTTCTCTTATAAAACATGCTTTTTGGGGTATTTTTCGAATTGGCGTCTTTTTTCTTAAATTGTATCTAAGAAAAAATTCAGTTTTAAGCTCAGGAATTTTATTGCTCACGGTTCCACTTTTCAAAACAATGATTACGTATTTTTTTTCAAAGATGTAGCAGTAATAATCTGTAAGTAAGAAAATTATGACATTGAAATTTGCTCTACTCAGAATCGAGTAATGGCGGCAAACCCAAAACTGTCCAATTCCTTTTAAAATTGGGATAATCTGGTATCGACTATAGCTTTTTAAAAAAGAGCTTTCAGGTTTCAATAATAATGATAAAATTTTAGGAGGCGCTGATAATTATGGAGCAGGCGGTGGCTACAGCAGTGGCAGCGGTAATGGGGGCTATAGCAGTCAGGGTTATGAAGATAGAAGTGGTGGCTATGGGGGCCAAGGGGGATGTGGTGAGTTCAATCAATTCACTTATTGGAAACAAATTTAAGTTAGGATAAAATACTATTTGTTTTCAATTTAGAAAAGAAAAGTGCAAAATGATTTCTTTGAACAAAAGAACGTTAGTTATTTAAAAATAACTACTTTTTGTGCAGCCATTACTACTTTTACAAAAAAAAAATAGTATTAAAAGACTTATAATATGTAGATATGATGGAATATAATATTTAATTAATTATATAATAATTTAGACGTATAATTGTGGATTGTAAATAATTGTAATTTTAATTTTTCTGTCTTATTATTATTATTATATAAATGATAATAAACAAAAACCTATATTTTTCAGTAGTTGGCAACTGCTTTTGTACTTTTGTGCTAAGTTATTGATATATTTCTATTTATTAAAACCAATTTCCAATTATATTAAGCCGAAAATATTCTATTTTTTATTTGGTAATTTTTTTTTTGCTCAGATGCAACACTGTAACCAGATACGCTTGTCAGACAAGTATTTAACATATCACTCATAAAAAAATGTGTAGGTTATCAACAAGGTGGTGGAGGTGGTTACGGAGGCGGTTCCGGATACGGAAATGCAAACCAATACGATGGATCAAGTTATGCCACAACATATCAAACAGGTAAAAAAAAACAATAGTTTATGGGTTTTGCTGTAAATACGCCATAAATTTAACTTGAAGTTCTCTTATAAAACATGCTTTTTGGGGTATTTTTCGAATTGGCGTTTTTTTTCTTAAATTGTATCTAAGAAAAAATTCAGTTTTAAGCTCAAGAATTTTATTGCTCACGGTTCCACTTTTCAAAACAATGAATTTCAAAAAAAAGAATTATTGTGCAGTTTATTTCATAGTACTCGCGTTATAATAAACAAATATATGGTTTATTATGTAAATTAATATAAAACCTTACTGTTGCAAGCAATGTAAGAAATAGCAATTAGACAAATCGTAATTCAAATAGGTATTTAAATGTGAAAAAAAAAGTACTTTTTGCACAATTTATAAGTTCATCGAGGTTTAAAAATTAAAATTAACAAGCAAATCTGAAAAAAATTCTTAACTTGATTATTAATTTAATCCTGTTGAATTAAAAAATTAGCATTATATAACACTGGTGATGGAAGTTTTACTTCATAGTTAGTATCAACCAGTTTGTTTCTAGTGATCTGCGCGATGTCTTTCCATCTGTGCAATTTAATTGGCGAGAAAAAGATTGATACGCAATGACCTTGCTTGTTCCTTTTTGTTTCATTATCTTTTAGGGTGTGGGGAACTTCAGAGGACGAGTAAAAAATTCCACTTTACAATAATACAGTTGTTTATTTCAGAACAAAATACAACACTTTAATAGGCTACTGTTGAGGTTTTTCTATACTTTTCTTTTGTGTACTGCTCTCATTGACAAAAGACTTAATTATTATTTATATGCTTATTTGTATTACAGATTGTAGCCGAACCAAAGTAAAAATGAACGAGAGTTCTTCTCTAAATGATTCTAAGGTGAGGGTAAGAAATATATTTAGTCAATCAGGTTTATTGGTGGAATTAACAATCATTAGTAAAACTCTCCTGTATTAGAAATTAACGGTGTCAATAATTTGTTATTAGTAATAATTAGTACATAATTTTCAGACACTTTTAATTTAAAAACAACAATAATAATCCTAATCACTTTATTACAGCTATGCTAAGGGATTTAGTAACGAGTTTTAATTTTTTCTGCTTGTAGGATTCAAAAAAGTCGCTGTGCGAACTGTCAAGCCATACATTTGCCGAAATCAAAGAGACACATACCTTTGTGGACAAGAGCTTGTTTATCAAATGTCTCCTAAGTGATACTAGAAAAATAGTACTACTAACGGCGCCTAAAGCTTTTGGAAAAACTACCCTCATGGATATGTTGAAGCAGTTCCTACTAGGAAAAACTGATTTATTTAGGAACTTAAAGATTTGTACCGAGGAAAGAGGATTTTTTTTGAAGAACTGCAAACTTCATCCTGTGATACACATTGATCTCAAAAGTGTTCGTGGTAGCAGTTTTATTCAAGTTAAACGCAAACTGTCGTTGGCTATAAATAAAGCATTCAGAGAACATAAATACCTGGTGAAGGAGACTGATAATGGTACTTTAGCCTGGGCAAGTGAGAAGTTCAGCATTTCTGGCATAAGTGTAGAAACGTTTAAAAAATATTACGACCGTCAAATAACTGTGACATTAGAAGCTTTTTTTTTGGAAAATAGCTTAAAATTTTTGTCAGAAGTATTACATATACATTATGAGGAAAGGGTTTTCGTACTCATCGATGAGTACGATGCTCCTGCGGTAGGCCTGGTATTCGAGAGTTTTTCAAATAAGGATGACATTCCATTAATTAATAATTGTCTAATACATTTCATGACTAATACGCTGAAATTCAATAACTACATAGAACGCTCATTAATATTTGCTTGTGTTCGTTTGGCCGGAGCCTTGTCAGGGAATGCAACAAGACTTATAAAACATTATCCGTTCCTAAGTGATGTTCGATACGCACCGTACTTAGGATTTACGGATGAGGAGGTAAAGATGCTACTTGAGATTCCAGTTGTTAAAGCTGCTTGTGGGAAAGTAACATTCAAAGTAATTTCGGAATGGTATGATGGATATAGGGTGTCTAATAGCTCAATGAAAATATTCAGTAGCTGGTCAGTCTTGAACCTTTTGAAGGAGGTTTATGAAAACGGTACGCTCAAATATTCACCTTTCTGGATTGATATAGGTCATGTAAAAAATCTGGGGAAGCTGTTTGCGGAACCTTCAGTTCGAAAACAAATTGAGGAAATTATTTCTAATGGTGAAGTTAAGATAAGAACAGTTAAATCGGTGAATGCCGATCATCTAACGAGTTTAAAGGAACTTATTTGTTTGCAGTTTGATGAAATATCGGTGGAAAGTGATGAAATATCGGTGGATAGTGATGAAATATCGGTGGAAAGTGTGGACTTATTTTTGGAATTCTTGGCTGATTCTGGTTACTTTAATATATTTTCAATTGATAAGAAAACAGATGAAATCGAAGATGAACATATAAAAAAATGGGCTGATTTTGAAAATGACTTTTGTGTAGTTTTAAAAATGCCTAATTTTGAAATTAAGCAACATGTCCGCAACCTTTGCTATAGTGAAGCACTGGCAGTTATATGTGAATTCGACTTGCAAGCTAGATCTGTTAAAAATTATGTAAGTGCTCTGATATTACTATTACAAAGTACAAGTGAGAGGGCATTTGTTGATCTTGCAAACGCCGTATTAGTATTACTCTCTCAATCACCGAAGATTACGAACGAAAAAGAACTTCATCACATCTTGTATACTCTGGCATATGACTCCAGATACTTCGAAACACACAGTGAGGTCCAGATTGAGAAAAAAAGAAAGGGACCAGGGATAGCCAATACCTTAGATATGGTAATAACCAGTAAATACGTTGGAATCATTTTTGAAAAGCAATATCATACTAAATTTGATGAACCTGACTATGCACATATTTCAAAAAAGATTTACGCTGATTTGACATTCGAGAGGGGGGAGAAGAAAGTTTTTATAACATATCAAGTTGGAACTAAAGGAATAAGTAAATCTGTCTGTAGTGATACACTACGATAATTTATTATGTTAAAAAAATTAATACTTATTTTATTATTCTGTTAATGATTTGTTTATAATGTTAATAATAAAATTCCATTTAAATTTCCAAATGCAATTTTACTTGTTACCAAAATCCGTTTGTTCACCAAGTTCAGCTAATTTTACTGTCCTGTTGATTCGCCAAAGGCTCATGAGTCGAAGACAAATTGAGGATGAGACCCATACCACCTATAAACGGTATAAGCTGTCGTATAAGAGGAGATGCTGAAATTCTGTAATCTGTCTTAGCTCGTATTTACACTTAGTATAGAAATTTTTCTCTAACTTTATTAATATTTTTTTTTTAATTTTTGTATTAAGCAGAGGTTATTCAGTAGGCTTTAATTAAGCTCTCTGAATTGTTCTGGATTTTTTTGACTACTTTGAAAAATTTTTAAAATTTAATAAAAAACAATACAGCAAAATTTTAGAAAAAATTTTTTTCTACAAAAAAATCTTCTAAGCCTTATTGAGGTTTTTTGAATTCAAATTAAATATTTGTTGTTTGCTAGAATTTTTCGATTTGATTTTATCTAAAAAAAGAAAATTTCACTTTTTAAAAACCTTTTTTCTGTTTTAGTTTTTCTCTAATATCTAATCAAATAAATTTTCTTTAGCACTCTAATTTTTTATGTAAAAAGTTACTTAAATAAGAAAACTTCCTAATTTTTTTTGGATTTTCTTAACATCTTTGAAAAAAATTTGAAAATTTAAAAAAAATTTTTATTAGCAAAAAATTTTTCTTCAAAAAAATCTCAAAAAATTGTCTAACCTTAATTGATTCTTTGTGAATTTAAATTGAGTATTCAATGTTTGGTAGAGTTTTTCGTTTTTGTTTTATCTGGAAAATAAAATTTCACTTTTTTAAAACTTTTTTTCGGTTTCGGTTTTTCTCTAATATCTAAGCGAATAAATTTTTTTCAACACTCTAATTTTTTATATAAAAAGCTACTTAAATAAGAAAAGTCTCTAATTTTTTTTTAGGTTTTTTTAAACAACTTTAAAATAAATTTAAAAATTTTCAACAATATATGTAACAAAATTTTTGTCAAAAAATTTCTTTCTTCAAAAAAGTTTCAAAAAATTCTCTAATTTTAATTGACTGTTTGTGAATTTAAATTGAGTATTCGTTGTTTGGTATAATTTTTTGTTTTGGTTTTATCTGGAAAATAAAATTTCATTTTTTAAAAATTTTTGTTTTGCTTTAGTTTTTTTTTCTTCGGTATCTAAGCAAATAAATTTTGAGTTCAAACACTTTTATTTTTTTCTATAAAAAGCTACTTATATAAGAAAGCCTTTTGAATTTTATAAAAACTTTAAAAAATTTAGATTTCAAAAAATATAAAATGTTTTTTTTAAAGCAAAACAGCTGTTTGATGCGTTTCAAATTAAACAAAACGGCTTTGTTGTAAATTCTGCTAAAAATGGTAATTTTTCGTGCTTTGGCATTATTTATTTTGCTAATTTTTTTCAAAAAATGCTAAAAAGTCCAAAATTTATTCGGAAAAATTTAATTTTTTATGCAATATGACAACAACGCAATATTTCATTTACTTAAAAGCTGTGAAAAATTGTGTAATAATAATAGCATAGGTGGCAAAAGTTCCAATAATTTTAAAAATGGCGCTTTTGTCAAATGCATAGAAGTTGGCAGCTGTAATTTTGACAAAATTCCCCTGCACGCATTTGCCCAATTTGAAGACCTCGTCTCGTTTTGAAGAATTTTCTAAAAACTTTTCTTGCAGCTTGTAGCATAGTGCTATGGTCCTTTTGCTCTCAATTTTTACACTGTCGCAAACCAAAGCAATCAAAAATAGTGACATCTGGAAAAATTTTGGAAAATTTTTGAAAACATTTTCTTCTGTAAACTCACCGCTATAAATGCAGCAAAACTGCAACTCATAGCCAGCGTGTAATTGCCAAAAACAAAATTCGATTTTTTCGAGTAATTGAGGGTTTTCTCGAACCATTGCAGCAACTGACTGACGCATTTTCCGGAGGTGAAAAGCAATGGCCACCCGAAAATTTCATTGTACAGTCTCGTCGTTTCCGAGAGAATCCGCGAAATATGCGCAATTTTCCGCATTGTTTTGATGGAAATGTCTTCTTCTTGGTGGAATAGAGCGTTTAAGTTGTTGTATCTCCTCAGCAAAGATAGAGCCAGATTGAAAATCAAAAAATGAAGAACAGTATCAATCAGAAAAGCAAGCTCATTGAACCAAAACATTTTCATTTTGAAATTACCAACTTTTGAGCTCCATACAACAACAACATACGCGATGTAAACAGCATACAATGAAAAATAGAAAACAAGCTGCAAATAAACAATACTTTTTTTGTCTTTTTTATTTCGATTATTGAAAATTATATCTAAATATTGCAGCTTGTTACTAAAATGCAGCCAATTGTCTTGATTTTGAAAAGAAGCGGCAATTACGGCACTAACCACAGCCATCAGGAGGAAAAACTCCTTAATATAATTTATAATTAAATAAAGGGTATTCCAATTTTCGATAAAATAGAAAAATCTGTAGTACAGACCTTGTCCAGTTCCAAGCATTGCCAAAATAATTAAAATTGTGGCTTGACTGTTTTTGAGCATTTTATTTGTTATAGAAAACGTTTCAAATTTGTAAAATGGGACAATACCTGATATTTGACCTATTTTATAAGCAATATTTAAAAAACGAATATCATTGCTTGCCAATTTGAGAAAAACCATTTTTAAAAAAGCCTTTTTAACGCTCTAGATGCCATTAAACTAATTGTATAAAGAACGACGTTGTTAAAAAAAACAATGAAGCACATTAAGTTTATTAGAATGTTATTTATTTTTCAATCAAAGAATGTCTAATTTATACCATGTTATGTCAATTACATAGAAATATTAATTATAAATTAATTAATTATTGGTCAACAGCCGTTTGTATATTGATAAAATTTTGTAATGTTGCAGCTTAAATTATAAACAACAAATAATTTAAAAAAAAATCAAATGAAAAACATAAAAATTGTAGTTCTAAATAATTTTCGAAAGCATTACTTTGTCAAATTTTTTAGATTTTGGTTAAATGGTGGATGCGCCATATTCAAAATTTTTATTTTTCAACTATAAATTAAAATACTATTAAATAAAAGCATCAGTTAAATTTTTTTTTTTTTATCGTTTAGTGCAAACTACTTTAACGTGATTTTAACTACAAAATCAACTGATAATGTACCTCATTAATGCACGATTTTTATAACGTCACAAATTAACTGCATTTCTGTCAACAGGTGAAGTTGCCAGAGATAACTATATTAATTGGCATAAATAACATTTATTATTTCAGAAATTGAAACTCTTAAATCAAATTTTTGTCTTTAAATTAAAAAGCTTTTGGTTGACAAATTACATTGTAATCAACTCAGATAAATAATTTTCATAATTAAAAACTTTTGTTCATTCTATTGTTCAACCTCAAACCGCCTTTATTATTATCACATTTGTTTATTAAACAACAATTAGTGTCAAAAATAAAAATAAAGCTAAAAATGCCACTTTTTAGTAAACAACAGATTTTTTTATAAACAGATTATTTATTTGTTTTATTTTGTTGCTTTCGATAAGTTTTTTTATTGTTTATAAAAAAAGTCGCACACCAACCAAATACGTTTCTCAATGAAAACCGTTGAAATTTCTAATTTGTGAAATTTTTCTCACATCGGTTTTCCTAACCATTAGTGCATAATTGACAATCATTTTTTTTTAATTAACAAACAAAAGTGCATCGGTTTATTAAATTTTTTTTTTGTAGACCTAAATGCGGCAATTTGGTTTTAAACAAAAAAAAACAAATGTTTTATTGTTTCTTAGGTATAAAAAAGCAATTTTAAAATTTTTTTTTTATGTATGAAGACCGTAAAAGTGTTTTTTTGGCCAAACCTGGAGTTATCCTTTGTTATTCAGATATTATATCAATAGTAGACAAAACTGTCTAACTTCAAACAAAACAGGATTTGCACGCTCTGAGAAAAAATCCTGTTTGACAGTCGAAAGTGAGGTTAAGATAAATTTATATGTCCTGCTGACACCGCTGTTCTATAAAATTGTGTTTTGTAAATAAAACATTGTTTTAACCAATAGAAAAGCAGTTTTTTAAATGTAATTCCAAAAATGCCCGATTTGTCTTACCAAAATCTGAAGTATATATAGTATAGTAAACAAATTTTTTCCTCTAGTCTCCTCGCTTCTCTAATCCCTATCAATATTTATCTTGTCGTAATATGTCTTCTTCTTAGTTTTTTGTTTGTTTTGTGTTGTTTTTGTCTTTCCTCTCTTTAATGTTTTTAGGACTTGAAAAACAGTTTCTACCTACCTTTGCTGTTATTCTCTATTTTTTTGTTGCATTTTCACATTTTGTCTTTTTTATAATTCTTATAGTTCTCAGTATTTTTATTTAGGATCCAAAAATTGATCAGGTTTTCTTTGTATTTATTATTTTCATTCTTTCTATTACATCAATGAATTGTTCATCTTTCTTCTCTATTCACCTATTTATGTCTCATCTGATGAGTCTCTTTTTATTAATTTTCTTCCAAAATTGTTTTTTTTTTATAATTTTTATTTGAAACATTCGCTACTATTATAGTTGTACTTTTTGTCAGATTCTATTCTATTTCAAGATTTTTTTTGAAATTCTAGTTTATTTTCCAATACACTTCTTATGCTTTTTATTGATATAACTCAACTGTTTTTGATTACCCTACTATATATTAAAAAATAACCTTTCTTTATTTCTTTTTTTCCTTGACATTTCTTTTTTGTTTTCGTTATTTCTAATATATCTAAAACTTTGCTTTTTTAAACTCTTGTGCTAGCTCAAGTTACTTCTCTTACATTCTATGTATCAATTTTTTACTCTTTTTGTCTCTCTTCTTTTTTGTCTTTATAATTTATTATTGTTTTTTTCTCTCTTTGTTTTTGTGGTACTTTTCTTCTTCATTTCTATCACGGTCTTCGTTCACTATAATAAGTAATTTTTTTCTTGTCGTAATATGTCTTCTTCTTAGTTCTTTACTTGTTTTGTGTTGTTTGTCTTTCAGTTTGTAGTTACCTTTGCTGTTATTTTCTATTTTTTTCTAATTTTTCTTTTTCTGGTGCATTTTCACATTTTTTCTTTTTTATAGTTCTTAGTATTTTTATTTAGTAAGTACTCTTTTTATCTTTTTGACTTGACTTTTGCTTGTACGTCTGTGTTTTACCATCTATTTAGCTTTTAGCTTCCTCCACTTGTCGCTACTTTTTTATTTGTGTATTTTGTGGTAGGTCTTTCCATACCTCACCTCTATTTTGGCTACTTCCTGGTCTCTTATTTTGTCTTTCTTTATTTTGTTTTGTTTATTTTTTTCTTTTGTTGTGAACATACTCTGACATCTTTTACATCTCTTCTACGTCTTTTGTTTATTATGACGTAGCCAATAATAAACTTTTTTTTCTAGCTACTGACTTTTTTTGTGTACTTATGCAAGTCTTTATCTTTATAAAAAAAGTTTGCTCACTTAGGATCCAAAAATTGATCAGGTTTTCTCTATCTTTATTATTTTAATTTTTTTTATTACATCACTAATTTGTTTATTTTTTTTCTCTACTCACCCATTTATGTCTCCTCTGATGAGTCTCCTTCTTTTATTAATTTTTTCCAAAATTGTTTTTTTTCCTGTAATTTAGTACTTTCTAGTATAGTTGTACTTTCTCTCAGATTCTATTCTATTTCAAGAATTTTTTTTGAAATTTTAGTTTATTTTCTAATAGACTTTTTATTGATATAATCCAACTGTTTTTGTTTACCTTACTATATATTTAAACATGGCTTTTTTTTATTTCTGTTTCTTGTTGACTTTTTTTTATTGTTTTTGTTATTTCTAATATATCTAAAGCTTTGCTTTTTTGAACTCTTGTGTTACTTCATGTTACTTCTCTTACATTCTATGTATCAATTTTTCACTCTTTTTGCCTTTCTTCTTTTTTGTCTTTATAATTTATTATTGTTTGTATTTTTGATCTTATATTCAAATCTGTTTTGCTGAAAGAGGTTTGAGAGAAAATGGTTTAAATTAAGCAACTATTTGTATTCTTTTGTAATTTTTTAGTTGAAAATAAAAAATTGTTGGTTACTTATTTTCAGTTTTTCACAACTTGATAACTTTTGCAGCATTTCATACTATTGTAGCCTACTGCTTTCTCTCTTTTTAGCATTTCAACTTTTTCCGTATTTCTCCTTTTGTTGTTTTTCTTTTTCTCTTTTTGTTTTTGTGGAACTTTTCTTCTTCATTTCCAGCACGGTTTTAGTTCACTACGATAAGTATCTTTTTTCTTGTCGTAATATGTCTTCTTCTTAGTTTTTTGCTTGTTTTATGTTGTTTTTGTCTTTCCTCTCTTTCATGTTTTTAAGACTTGAAAAACAGTTTCTAGCTACCTTTGCTGTTGTTCTCTATTTTTTTCTCATTTTTCTTTTTCTGTTGCATTTTCACATTTTTTCTTTTTTATCATTCTCATAGTTCTCAGTATTTCTATTTAGGATCCAAAAATTGATTAGGTTTTCTTTGTATTTATTATTTTCATTCTTTCTATTACATCAATGAATTGTTCATCTTTCTTCTCTATTCACCTATTTATGTCTCATCTGATGAGTCTCTTTTTATTAATTTTCTTCCAAAATTGTTCTATTTTTATAATTTTTATTTGAAACATTCGCTACTATTATAGTTGTACTTTTTGTCAGATTCTATTCTATTTCAAAAATTTTTTTTAAAATTTTAGTTTATTTTCTAATACACTTCTTAGGCTTTTTATTGATATAACCCAACTGTTTTTGTTTACTCTACTATATATTAAAAAATGGTTTTTCTTTATTTCTCTTTCTTCTTGACTTTTCTTTTTTGTTTTCGTTATTTTAAACTAGCTGGCCCGGCGAACTTTGTTCCGCTTAAACATAGATATTATTTTTAAAATAAGCAAACCAAAATCTTTGAAAATTATATATTGATACATGTCATTTTTTGTCTCTATCCCTCCCCTTTTCATCCCTTTGTTAATAAAAAGTAGCTGTTTATAATTATTTAGTTTTATTAATTTTTTCTAATTAATAATTAAAAATTATTAAATATTTAATAATTAAATATTAAAATAATTATTAATATTTAATTAAAAATTTTATTAATATTTTTAAATATTTATTAATATTAATAAACTCGCTGCTCGATTTAAATCAGCACTGCAAATTATCTATTTGTTGACCTCTGTTGTTCGCTCGACGATTCTGCATTGCCAACCGAGCTGTTTCACGGGCTGCTTCACTTTGCTCTCGTGATTGAGAAGCACAAAGTCGAGCCATACTATCGCGGCGCTGTTCACGTGCAATTTCTTGTTCTTCTTCAGTCCTTTCATTTGCAGTGTTTCGTATTCTTCTTGCATCACGGCTTTGTCGGGAAAGATTCGATCGTCTTGGTCGCGGCATTATTAATTAAACTTCACTTCACCTAAAAACTAAAATTTTCAACCATACCGAGTTTTATAGTTCACTTCACTTACAAATATCAAATTGTCATCCATACGTCATTATATATCTGTCATTATACGTCAATTACATAGCTGTCATTTGCGTTTTGTTTCTCGGTAATTTGCCGAGCCTCACCCAACGTTTCCGACATCGCATTTCACATTTAACTTTCACCCCTTTTTAGAGGGTGGTTTCTGGAATAAAAAGTATCCTATGTCCGTCTCCTGGCTCTAAGCTACCACCTCACCAATTTTCAACCATATCGGTAAAGCCGTTCTTGAGTTATAAGTGGAGTAACTAACAGACTTTCTTTTATATATATAGATATATCTATAACTTTGCTTTTTTAAACTTTTGTGTTAGTTTATGTATCAATCTTCCACTCTTTTTGTCTTTCTTCTTTCTTGTCTTTATAATTTATTTCTATGTTTTATATTTTTGATCTTATCTTCAAATCTGTTTTGCTTTTTTCTGTTAGGTTTTTAATGTGTTTTTTTATTTTTATTCTTGTGTTTATCTTCAATGTCTATATTCATGTTTCTCCTCTTTTCGCTTTTTTTTGAATTTTTTTTTAATTGTCCGTTTAGATTAATGGTTCTTGAAAATTGTTATTTTCGCTTCCTTTTTCTTGTTCTTGTTTATAATTAACAAAAGTATATATATTCAAATTTTGGAAATACTTGCAGGTCTACCAGCGACAAGAAAAAAATTTTTATAACTTTTGTAAACTAAAAAAGCGTCAAAAATAGAGACAAATGGTGTCGTTTTTGAGTTACATAGCCCCATGCTCGCTAGCTTCTATCATTTTGAGAATAATTAGTGCCAGGTCATTTGATATTTTTATTATCTCTTTGTAAAAAATTGGGTTAAAAAAAAGAAATTTCTTTAATTATTCCATGTGAAATTTGATCTGGCATTATTCAAAAAAGCAGCTCACACATGAAATTAATTCGGCTAAATTTTAAAGTGTTGATGGTGGAAAAATTATCAAAATTCAGCTGATGGCTCTTATTAGAGGAGTAATTATGAGCTGAAAGTAAAACTGCTGCTCATCAGAGCATTGATAATACGGTTTATTAATAATAATAATTAAATAGAAACTGTTGTCTCCAAAATTGAATACATATGTATTATCTTGTCTAATTATTACCTGAGCATTAGAAATTAAATTTTAATTGTTTCAGCTATGACTTACAGTTTTCATTAATAATTTTGAATTTCTGGTTCCTCAAAATAAATTAGGTGAAACTGCAGAAGTATTGTTTAAACTTTTACCTAAAAAAAACAATTTTTGAAGAATTTTACACAAAAGAGTTAACTCAAGAATGAGAAGAAGAAAAACTAACAAAACAGGAGGAAAAAGCCTACATCTGAAAACAAATAAAAAAGGAAAAATAAACTTTGCAGAACAAAACAACATGGTACAACAAAGGAGTACAAAAGTTTAACCTAAAAGATCTAGTAAATAATAAAAGAATATAATAATAGAAGTAGAAAAAGAATGAAATAATACGAGAAAGCAAGAAGAAAGACCAAAAAAGTGTGTAGACAAAGAAAAAGAAGTATCTGGACCAAAAACTACAGTAAATTGGGAAACACTACAAAAAGAAAGAAATTAGAAGTTTCTACGAAGATATAAAAAAGATATTTCAGCCGTTTATCAGACAACTTAAATGTTTCAAAACAAAAAATGCAATCAAAAAGTATACATTTTTGTTTATTATTATTCAAAATTAAATTAATTTGACAAAATTTAGATATCAATAAAAAAAATCTTATATCTATCGTTATTTTTATTGTAATCTGTGTAAAGAGAGTCATTTTGGTGCACAGATTTCGTGCCGAGCGCCAGCGAGGTACGAAAAAACAACCGCATACTCTCGAAATAGAATCTCGAATTTTTGTTTTTTTAAAATAAATTAGGTAAAATTGCAGAATTATTTTTCAAACTTTTACCTAAAAAAAACACTTTTTGAAAAATCTTCTACACAAATTTAGGTTTAAAGAGAGTTGGCTCAAAAATAAGAAGAGAAAAAACTTACAAGACAGGAGAAAAAAGTCTACATCTAGTAACGAAAAAATAGACTTTGCAGAACAAAAACAACATGGTACAAGATTCAGACCATCTTCTAGTAAAAGCAAAAATAAAGTTACAAAGGAGTACGAAAATTTAACCTAAAAGATCTAGTAGATAAATAATAAAATAGGCAAAGAAATGATCCAAAACACCAAAATTGAAAGATGTAAAAGAGGAATAGAATAATACGAAAAAGCAAGAAAAAAGACCAAAATAGTGTGTAGACAAGGGAAAGAAAATTATTAGGACCACAAACTACAGGGAATTGAAGAACACTACGAAAACAAAAAAATTAGAAATTTCTACGAAGATAAAAAAAGGTTATTTGAGCCGTTTATCAGACAATTTAAATGTTTTAAAACAAAAAATGTAATCAAAAAGTTACATTTATTTTTTAAAATTAATTTAATTTAACAAAATTTACATTCTGAAAAAGATAAAAAAAATCTTCTATCTATGGTTATTTTGCTTGTAATCCGTGTAAAGGGAGCCATTTTGGTGTGCAGATTTCGTGCCGAGCGCCAGCGAGGTACGAAAAAGCAACCGCATACTATTTCTGGCGGGATAATTAATGCGCCGTCATCAAAGTCCCAATAATATTCAACAATTTCAAATTAAAATAATAATACATAACATAATATTGTAATAATTATTACAAATTTCAGCAAATGCTTTTTTTTTAAACATTTTTAAAATTATTTATTTGAAAACCAGCTGGCCCGGCAAATTTGGTTTCGCTTTAGTTTTGTTATTTTATTTTTCTTTCTTTTGTCATTTGTTTTGTTATTCTATGTCAGATGCGTTTACGTTTTATATTTTACGTTTTATGTCACGGAACGGGATAAAAGTATTCTTTGTTAGGCTACTGGTTCTAAACAGCCACTCCACCAATTTTCAGCCAAATCGGTCATAAATAGATACAGATTTTTAAAATAAACGACCCCAAAAACTTTAAAAATGATACCCAAATTAATTATTTACATTTATCACCCTTATCACATTCATTTTGCAACCCTCTTTTAACATAAATATCATTTTCAAAATCAACGGCCTGACATTCCTCGAAATTAATACCCATATCATTTTTTTTACATTTTTATTTTTAGAACACTCTCTTTTCATCCCTCTAAGGGTAGTTTTTTAGAAAGCAGAAAACATATACTTATTCATATTATTTTTTTTGAGAACTTTATGGGAAAAATTATAAAAACGACATCAATGTTGATCTTTAGACATTTCGACTTCTTTCCGCCCCATTAAGGAATGATAATATTTTTCTTGCTACTCCAGTCGAAAGCACGTAATTTCGGCTGCGATTCCACGACAGAAAGTGCAGTGCATGAAAGATACACTTTCTGCCGTGGAATCGCGTACTACGTAAAAAAGCAAAGAAACCACGTACGTTCGACTGGAGCAGCAAGAAAACTAGTATACACTACACGGGCAGAAATTTGAAAGCCCTGAACTCAACTTTCTGCCCTTGTAATGTAATTTACTATTACTTCTACAATTTCGGATTTAAACATAGATATTATTTTTAAAATAAACAAACCAAAATCTTTGAAAATCATACTAATATTGATACTTGTCATTTTTTACCCCTATTCCACCCCTTTGTTAATAAAAAGTATCCTATCTTTATCATTCAAATCCAGTATCAGTTTGTAATTTTCCATACAAACTTTCACCCAAAGTTGGTTTATAGGAAGTTGTCTCATGCAAGACGATTAACACGCACGGTCCGACTTTAGTCTATGTTTAATTCGAAAAAATGGTCCTGGAGGTCTAGCGCCTACGTCATAAACGGTAATTTGCCGAGCCTCACCGAACGTTTCCGACATCGCAATTTCTATTTTGACTTTCACCCCTCTTCTAGAGGGTGGTTTCCAGAATAGAAACTATCCTATGTCCGTCTCCTGGCTCTAAGCTACCTCTTCACCAATTTTCAGACATATCGGTAAAGCCGTTCTTGAGTTATAAATAGTGTAACTCACACGACTCTTTCTTTTATATATATAGATTAGACCAGGTCAAGTCAGGTCAGGTCAGGTCAGATCTTGCCATATAATATTAAAACAAACGGCTTTTTATTTATAGAATTAATCTAGACGATTAACTCTCAATTATGTCCCAACAGGTGACAAGTCAGAGTACCATAAACACCAAAAAATTATTTTTTTACCAGCACATATTTAGTGGTATTTAAAAAAATCTATTTTTTTTTCATTATACTTTGTATGTCATGTTTATAGTTATTTATTTAGCTGTTAATAGTAATGGCGTGCTTGGCTATACTCGACTTGTCCCATTTGCCGTATTTTAAGTGAGCCAAGTACTCTTTGTATCTAATTCGGACCATTTTGAATTTTAGTAATTTTTTCTAACATTAATAAAATGAGTCCAGAAGCTGTTTATTATTAAATAAAAATATTGTATAAATGTGCAATTACTCTTATTGGTGATAGATTCAACCTCTTTGACCCATAATATCCGGCGAAGAGAAATGCTTTCCTACCATATGGTGTTGGTTTTGTCTCTCTTTCTCTAATAGAATCTCACATATTCCAAACAAAGAATGCTTTTCCCATCATTCCCATCCTCTGAGTATAGAAATGAAAGTAATCTACTGATTTCTTTCAGTGTCAATGTTAAGCTTCTAACGCAAAGTCGGCAAGTGGTTCTGTACGCCGAAAAATGCATCAACATGTTAGTGTTTTTGAAAATAGAAATATTGTTTGCTTATATTTTTCCAGTTACAGATTATTTTACTGTGCTTTCTCATATTGGAAATTGATGCTCATGGTCCTCAAGTTTATGAACATCCTGAAGACCAAATAGCTTTGGAAACCAATTCCCGATTGGTACGGGATCCTCAACGCAGAACCGCCAAAGTATATCAACCGCCCAAATTTGAATTCCATCAGTCAGTCCAGCAAGATCCCCAGAAAAGCAGGTATGCCAGTCAGCAAGCAGCAGATTTTCAGAATATTTTGAAAAGCGGACAGGTCGTTGTACCTCCGCAACATCCTTTAAGAGTTTTATTGCAAGATAAGGACACGAAACCGGTAAGTGAAGAGATTTATCAACATCCGGCAGAAAAAGTGAATGAAAACCGGAAGCCAATTATAAGTCGAAAGTTGAATGCTAGAGATTACATTGAGACAACTAAACGACAAGACAACAATCACGTTATGTATGCTATTAAAGATGAGTTGAACCAAGAAGATGTTTCTGCTTTAACTTCTCTAATTGGTCAAGATCCCAACCAACAACTTCAAGGATTACAAAATTTGCTAGGGAACCACTCAGAAGGAGCGTTCCAAAATCAGCATACACCAATGACAGAACGTGCATACGATATACCACGCATTGATGGTACTTCATCTTTAAATGGAATTCAACACCAGCTGGATGCGGTAACAAAAGCTCATCTTGATAAAGCTCTTGCCCAAGCGCAAAGAGAAGCAGAAGCTTTAGTAACCGCCCAGCACAATGCTATAGCAAAAGCACAAGCTGCAGCTGAAAAGAAAATCTACCAACAAATCACCTTACACAATCAAGGATTCAAGCCAAAACCACCTGGTCAGCACAAACCTACATTAGCTGACGCTTATGACAGAAAACCACCAAAATACCGAGTGCAAGAATCTTATGGAATCCCAATCGAAGAAGATATCATCATCACTTCTCCCCATTCTTCAAACTACAAAGTGCCAACCAAAACCATCAAAAACCCTTTTGCCCATCAACTGCCCAAGCAAAATGTAGCATATAGATTTCCACAAGACGTTAAAATCCCAACTCGTGGATCTTACCGACCACGAACAAAAAAGCCAAAATCATCTTCTTCAAACCATAAATTGCAATTTGGAGAAACTCTAAGTCCATCAATAAAAGATCTTGGTTTTTCTCATCAATCTAAGAAATTCCCAACTGAAGCTCTTTTCAAAGAACCAGAAACCAAATTTAAAAACCACTTGATCACACCGCCACGACAAGAAGTGCTTAAACCTTACGCGCCCAACCATAAGCACGAAAAATCTCCAAAATTCAAGGAGTCTTTCCTGAATAAGGAACCATCTGGAGTTCCTGAAAAAACCATTCCAGCAACTCTTGTCGTCAATCAAGAACTGGAATCAAGCAAACTTGATGATGTAAGTACTCATAGATGTAAGCGTCATGATTCAAATTCAGATTCTGAAGCGGTAAATTTAGACGCTCCTCAAGCACAAGCTCTGCGAAGACGCTTTCGTAAAAAAAAACCTCACAATTACCAACCCCTTCATAAAACAAAACCGAATTTTCCTGCTGATGTCATACCAAGTAACCCAAACGGCCATCTTTCCAATGTTATTGTCATCAATAACTCAAATGACCACTATAACACTAATTCCAACATCCACAATCCGAAAAAGCAAGTTTCAGTTCGCCGCCGAAAACCCAACTTAAAAAAATTGCGCGAAATTCAAGGGAAAGTTGCTTCAATTTTGAGATATCTTTACAAATAAGAAATCCAAAATTATAGATATTTATCTAATTAGCATGCGTACTGTACCGGATAATTTCCTAATTTTAGTTTTGGTTACTATTTTAGAAATCTTCAAATTTAAATTTGTGATTACACCGTTTAGCAATTAAATGCTTCATCATCTGAAAAATTAAAGATTTATGTGATTTTTTTAACTTTAATTTATTTTAATTTATTTATTAGGAAATCTGCACTTGTTAAAAACTAAGCGCCATATATTCTAGTTTTTAGCAATATATTGGGAGAATTTAAATTTTATAAAAAAAATGGTTTTTATTAACAATTTTATTGTTAGCACTGTCAGCTAGACTTATGAATTTATTCTAACCTTACATTCGACTGTCAAACAAGAGTTTTCTCGTTTAGAGCGCAAAGCTTGTTTTCTATGACCATTGATGACCACTATTGCAAATCTTTAGAGACTTTTAAAAAATTTTAAATTTTGGGATTACACCGTTTAGCAGATAAATGCTTGCTTTCTTCATCATCTGAAAAATTAAAAATTTATGGGATTTTTTTAACTTTAATTTATTTATTAGGAAAACTGCACTTATTAAAAACTAAGCGCCATATTCTAGTTTTATATTGGGAAAATTAAAATTTTATTAAAAAAATGGTTTTTGTTAACAATTTTATTGTTAGCACTGTCAGCAAGACTTATCAATTTATTCTAACCTTACTTTCGACTGTCAAACAAGAGTTTTGTCGTTTAGAGCGCAAAGCTTCGACCATTGATGACCACTATTGCAAATTTTTAGAGACTTTTAAAAAATTTTAAATTTTGGGATTACACCGTTTAGCAGATAAATGCTTGCTTTCTTCATCATCTGAAAAATTAAAAAATTATGGGATTTTTTTAAGTTTAATTTATTTATTAGGAAAACTGCACTTATTAAAAACTAAGCGCCATATTCTAGTTTTATATTGGGAAAATTAAAATTTTATTAAAAAAATGGTTTTTGTTAACAATTTTATTGTTAGCACTGTCAGCAAGACTTATCAATTTATTCTAACCTTACTTTGGACTGTCAAACAAGATTTTTTAGAAATTTTAAAATTTAAATTTGGGATTACACCGTTTAGCAATTAAATGTAATTTATTTTTAACAACTTGGTTGATGCTTCATCATCTAAAAAGATAAAATAATTTTACCTTTAATTTATTTATAAAGAAAACTGCGTTTATTAAAGGCTCTGCGCTTTATAATAGTTTTTAGCAAATAATTTAACTGAAATTTTATAAAAAAAAATTAGTTTTATTGAGAAATTGTTTGAAAGAAACAACATTTTTAGCAACAAATAATTTTTTTTATCTAGGTTGTTTTGTTTACTGGGATATTTGTCAACATTTGACTAATAATTTATTATAGAATGCCGGATCTAATTATTTTATTTTATTGTTTTTAACTGTTCTTTTATTTATCTATTTGTTTGTGTTTTTTAAGGTATTTTTTACTCTTTCTCACATCGTTTAATTCACCTTATTGCATTCAACTGTTTTTTAGCTTTCTTTAAGTACTTTCACTTTTTTATTTTTTAAGTTTTTTTAGGTTTTCAACTTATCTTTTTTTGCTTAAACAGTTTTAAATTAAAATTTAAGCTTTTAATGAGTTTATTAATGTTTTTAATTCATAGTCTTTAATCGATATCTATAAAAACACTAGTGTTCTTATAGATACATTTTTGAAGGTTGGTAAAGCATAAATGTCATAATTATATCAAATGTCAATGCTTCTGTCAAAACATTATTATTAATTTTTAGTTTTTTTACCTATAGATTATTACTGTTATTTTTTTGAAAAAATATACTTATTTATTTAAAGCCAAAAATATTTTGGAAAGTGGTGTAATCATTCAAATAAGAAGAAAAAAGAGATTTTACTACATTCAGAGTCGTTAGACTATTTCGGATTAATCAAGTAGTCGTTGTCTTGGATAGTTTTAGACAAGAAATTAAAAAAAAAAAAAAAATGGTTTTCATTTGGCAACATTTAATTTTTTTGAAAATAGCTTAAATTTATGCTAAAAGTTTGCTATTTTTTAATAAACAAAGCCACAAACAAAAATAAAATGTTGCCAATTGAAAACCATTTTCTTTTTTTATTTTAATTTGTTATTGTTGAGAGTTTAAAATATTATTATATTTTTATTTATTATTATTATTTTAATATTTATTTACCAATTTTATTTATAAATATTTATGTTAACGTAGCAGAATTTAACAAAAAAATTACAAATTAAGCGTACGCTGTATGAAACTTTTTGTTAATTATGACAACTGACAGCAACAAAATTGTTGTTTAATATACTATTTTATTTTAGTTTTATTGCATATTGAAACTTTAATAACAATAACTTTTTAAATTAGTATAAATTTAGCTATTTTTATTTATAAACAAAGCCACAAACAAAAATAAAATTTTGATAATTAAAAACCATTTTTTTCTTTAATTTTCATTTCTTATTGTTGAGAGTTTAAAATATTATTATTTTCTTATTTAAAATTTGTATTTATTATTATTATTTTGATATTTATTTAACGATTTTATTTATAAATATTTATGTTAACGCAGCCGAATTTAATAAAAAAAAAATTAAATTAAGCGTACGCTGTATAAAATTTTTTGTTAATTATGTCAAAAAAAGTTTAAAGCTGTTGCCAACTGTCAGCAACAAAATTGTTGATTAATATACTATTTATTTTAGTTTTATTGCTTAATAATGCCTTAATGAAAATCATTATAAATTAATTTTTTAATTAGTAATAAATTGAAGCTAAAATTTTGCTGTTTTTTAATAAACAAAGCCACAAATAAAAATAAAATGTTAACAATCTAAAACCATTTTTTTTCAATTTAAATTTCTTATTGCTGAAAGTTTAAAATATTATTATATTCTTATTTATTATTATTATTTTATTATTTATTTAACGAGTGTGTTTATAAATATTTATGTTAACGTGCAGAATTTAATAAAAAAATTACAAATTAAGCGTACGCTGTATGAAATTTTTTGTTAATCATGTCAAAATGTTTCAAATGGTTGCCAACTGTCAGCAACAAAATTGTTGTTTAATATACTATTTTATTTATGTTTTATTGCATATTAATACTTTAATGACAATAACCATTAATTAATTTTTTAATTAGTATAAATTTAGCTATTTTTATTTATAAACAAAGCCACAAACAAAAATAAAACGTTGACAATTTAAAATCATTTTTTTTTAAATTTTAATTTCTTATTGTTGAGAGTTTAAAATGTTATTATATTCTTATTTAACATTTGTATTTATTATTATTATTTTAATATTTATTTAAGAATTTTTTTATAAATATTTATGTTAACGTAGCAGAATTTAACAAAAAAATTACAAATTAAGCGTACGCTGTATAAAATTTTTTGTGAATTGTGTCAAAAAAAGTTTAAAACTGTTGCCAACTGTCAGCAACAAAATTGTTGATTAATATACTATTTATTTTAGTTTTATTGCATAATAATGCTTTAATGAGAATAATTATAAATTAATTTTTTAATTAGTATTAAATTTAAGCTAAAATTTTGCTATTTTTTAATAAACAAAGCCACAAATAAAAATAAAATGTTAACAATCTAAAACCATTTTTTTTCAATTTAAATTTCTTATTGCTGAAAGTTTAAAATATTATTATATTCTTATTTATTATTATTATTTTATTATTTATTTAACGAGTGTGTTTATAAATATTTATGTTAACGTGCAGAATTTAATAAAAAAATTACAAATTAAGCGTACGCTGTATGAAATTTTTTGTTAATCATGTCAAAATGTTTCAAATGGTTGCCAACTGTCAGCAACAAAATTGTTGTTTAATATACTATTTTATTTATGTTTTATTGCATATTAATACTTTAATGACAATAACCATTAATTAATTTTTTAATTAGTATAAATTTAGCTATTTTTATTTATAAACAAAGCCACAAACAAAAATAAAACGTTGACAATTTAAAATCATTTTTTTTTAAATTTTAATTTCTTATTGTTGAGAGTTTAAAATGTTATTATATTCTTATTTAACATTTGTATTTATTATTATTATTTTAATATTTATTTAAGAATTTTTTTATAAATATTTATGTTAACGTAGCAGAATTTAACAAAAAAATTACAAATTAAGCGTACGCTGTATAAAATTTTTTGTGAATTGTGTCAAAAAAAGTTTAAAACTGTTGCCAACTGTCAGCAACAAAATTGTTGATTAATATACTATTTTATTTTAGTTTTATTGCCAATTAACGCTTTAATGACAATAAGTATTAATTAATTCTTTAATTAGTATCAAATTTAAACTAGAATTTAGCTATTTTTTAATATACAAAGCCACAAACAAAAATAAAATGTTCACAATTGAAAACAATTTTTTTTTAATTTTAAATTTTTTATGGTTGAGAGTTTAAAATATTATTATTTAAAAATTTGTATTTATTATTATTATTTTTATATTTATTTATAAATATTTATGTTAGTGTAGCAAAGGTTTAACAAAAAAATTACAAATTAGGCGTACGTTGTATGAAATTTTTTGTTAATTATATCAAAAAAAATTTCAAATTGTTGCCAACAGTTAGCAACAAAAATTGTTTTAGCTATTTTTTAATAAACAAAGCCACAAACAAAAATAAAATGTTGACAATTAAAAACCATTTTTTTTTTTAATTTTAATTTCTTATTGTTGATCGCTTATAGTATTATTATGTTTTCATTTAAAATTTGTATTTATTGTTACTATTTCAATATTTATTTAACGATTTTATTTATAATTGTTTATGTTAACGTAGCAGAATTTAACAAAAAAATTACAAATTAAGCGTACGCTGTATCAAATTTTTTGTTAATTATGTCAAAAAAGGTTTCAAATTGTTGACAACTGACAGCAACAAAATTGTTGTTTAATGTACTATTTTGTGTTAGTTTTATTGCATATTAACGCTTTAATGACAATAATTATTAATTAATTCTTTAATTAGTATTAAATTAAATCTAAAATTTAGCTATTTTTTAAAAAACAAAATCACAAACAAAAATAAAATGTTGACAATTAAAAACCATTTTTTTTTAAATTTTAATTTCTGTTGAGAGTTTGAAATGTTATTATATTCTAATTTGTATTTATTATTATTATTTTATCATTTATTTAACGATTTTATTTATAATTATTTTTGTTAACGTAGCAGAATTTAATAAAAAAATTACAAATTAAGCGTACGCTGTATGAATTTCAAACAATAACAAGAAAAACAGTCAAAATAAAAACAAAATTTATTTATTTTTTCTATTTTTTAACAAAATTATTAATTTCTAACAGACGTCTTTAGAGTACTGCCTTTAAATACATCATTTATGGCTTATATATGGTCAAAATTAAGAAGAGCGCATGACAATAAGCCCACTTTCTACTTTCTATTATTGTCGTCCAAGAGCTTGTTTGTTTAATGTCAACAATAATTTTTTTATTATTATTATTTTTTCTAGGAACAATATGCCGCTCGTTATGCTTTTGGATACAAAATAAGAGACGTCAATATGCGTAATGAATTTGGACATGAAGAAAAACGTGAAGGAGAGAATGCAAATGGGATATACCATGTGGCACTGCCCGATGGAAGAATGCAAAAAGTGGAGTACCATGCAGATGATAGCGGATACCATGCTAAGGTCACATATGAGCAAATGGAGGAAAATTAAAGAAAAACTTGCTAAATTTTCATAATTTTATTTAAGTATTTATTGAAAGAATGTTCAAGAAAATGGGAAATGTGCAATTGTTTAGACTGATGTCACAATATTTATAGTTATTTGTTTTTGTTTTTGTTGTTAAGTTTAAGTATTTTTGTTAGTAAAACTTTGTTTCATTCAAAACGCGTTTCATTTTTTTAAACGAGTGCTGGGCTATTGTCAACTGCTATGCTATCTAGATTTTTCCACATGCATCAACTATAAAAACTATCTGCTTTTATAAGCCGCCAAAACAGCTGTTGTTTGGTCATAAATATAGTTCGTTTATACCAGGACAAATTATCGCACACAATAAGACAATTGTTCTGAGCCACAGCTTTTGACTTAAACTGACAAAATAAACTGCCAATTCCGTCGATTCAAACTTTAGAATTCTTAAAACAGACCAAATTGAGTCCTCGGCTAACAAAATCATTCACGTCAATCATTTTACAGCGCTCGGTTTTATTAAAGCACTCAATTCTACGCTGTAGAATAGAACCCTTGTCTTACAGTCAAGCTTCAATCATACACTCTCAATTTTAGTTTCTATCCTTTTTATAACTTCTTGCTTAGTTTTTTATGTAAAACAAGCTGTCTGTAGGTCAGGTACTACTTTAGACCTTTTTATGTTTTTTCTTTCAATATTGTCAATTTTCTGATTTACCAGCTACTTTTGGTTTTTTTTTAAGCTTTTATTATCTAAATTGTATTCTTCAAATTTATGTTATCTTACTTCTTCTTTTTGTTTTCATTTTTTAATTTTAGTTCTTTTTAGTCGTAAAAGTTTCTATTATTTTCTAATTTTTTTATTAGTTTTTATTTCAGTTTCATATTTACTATATAATTTTTTTCTATAAATGATCTTGATTATCTTTTATGTCATTATTTATATAACAATGCATACTTTTATTTTTTTTTGTTTTTCTTTTTTTTTTGTCTTTTCCACGCTTTTGTTATATATCTTCCTTTTTTATAATATAGTATTTGCCATCTATATCCTTCTGTTCTCTCTGTTTATCATATATTTCTTATTATATTCTTGTATAAATTAAGAAAACTAAACCAAATACATATTATAAAAAATCTGAAAAAAAAATTCGATTAGGGATTTTGATGGTGGAAACCAAAATTTTGCATATTTCAGAGCTGCATTTCAGACAAAAAGCGCTAACTTTATAACTTAACTGTCCAATCAACGATATCTTTTTAGACTCAGGTCAGGTCAGGTTAGGCCACGTCAGGTCAGGTCAGGTCATTTTACTGAATTACTTTAGGGCACTTTACAGCACAGTATTTTGTACATTCAACATCAAATTTACCTAAAATTCTAACAGTGATGAATAACGGAATTAATTTGGCTGATTTGGTGAGTTTTTAAAAATCTATTGAAATAAATGAATAAAACTTGGGTCGGTTCGGCAAATGCCATGATTTTTTTTTGACATTTAAGTAAGCAAACAAAACATTTTTGGTAAGTTTTTCTTTTTTTTTTACACTCATCAGTAAACTTAAAATCACACACAATAATTATTACAGTCTATAGTATTTTCAAGGTAAAAGCAAAGTGGGTGGGGCGCGCGATTGAAAACTATTGGAGTTTCTATTGGTTCAACCATCGCATGACTTAGTGCAGAGTGCGTTGATTGGCTGGTTACACAAATATGAGCACACCTCCAGTATTTTGTGAACTTTTTAAAAAGCCATTGAAACAAGTAAATAAACCTTGGGTCAGTTCGGTAAATGCCATAATTTTTTTTGACATTTATGTAAGCAAACAAACATTTTTGGTAAGTTTTTTTTCTTTTTTTTTACACTCATCAGTAAACTTAAAATCACACACAATAATTATTACAGTCTATAGTATTTTCAAGGTAAAAGCAAAGTGGGTGGGGCGCGCGATTGAAAACTATTGGAGTTTCTATTGGTTGAACAATCGCATGACTTAGTGCAGAGTGCGTTGATTGGCTGGTTACACAAATTTGAGCACACCTCCATTATTTTGTGAGCTTGTAAAAATCCATTGAAACAAGTGAATAGACCTTGGGTCAGTTCGGTAAATGCCATAATTTTTTTTGACATTTATGTAAGCAAACAAACATTTTTGATAAGTTGTTTTTCTTGTTTTTTACACTCATCAGTAAACTTAAAATCACCCAATAATTATTACAGTTTATAGTATTTCCAAGTTAAAGGCAAAGTGGGTGGGGCGCGCGATTAAAAACTATTGGAGTTTCTATTGGTTGAACCATCGCATGGCTTAGTGCAGAGTGCGTTGATTGGCTGGTTACACAAATTTGAGCACACCTTCATTATTTTGTGAGCTTGTAAAAATCCATTGAAACAAGTGAATAAATCTTGGGTCAGTTCGGCAAATGCCATAATTTTTTGTGACATTTAAGTAAGCAAACAAACATTTTTGGTAAGTTTTTTTTCTTTTTTTTTACACTCATCAGTAAACTTAAAATCACACACAATAATTATTACAGTTTATAGTATTTTTAAGTTAAAGACCAAGTGGGTGGGGCGCGCGATTGAGAACTATTGGAGTTTCTATTGGTTGAACCATCGCATGGCTTAGTGCAGAGTGCGTTGATTGGCTGGTTACACAAATTTGAGCACACCTCCATTATTTTGTGAGCTTGTAAAAATCGATTAAAACAAGTGAATAAACCTTGGGTCAGTTCGGCAAATGTCATAACTTTTTTTTACAGTCAAGTAAGCAAACAAACATTTTTGATAAGTTTTTTTTCTTTTTTTTTACACTCATCAGTAAACTTAAAATCACACAATAATTATTACAGTCTATAGTATTTTCAAGGTAAAAGCAAAGTGAGTGGGGCGTGCGATTGAAAACTATTGGAGTTTCTATTGGTTGAACAATCGCATGACTTAGTGCAGAGTGCGTTGATTGGCTGGTTACACAAATTTGAGCACACCTCCATTATTTTGTGAGCTTGTAAAAATTCATTGAAACAAGTGCATAGGCCTTGGGTCAGTTCGGCAAATGCCATAATTTTTTTGACATTTAAGTAAGCAAACAAAACATTTTTGGTAAGTTTTTCTTTTTTTTTTACACTCATCAGTAAACTTAAAATCACACACAATAATTATTACAGTTTATAGTATTTTCAAGTTAAAGGCAAAGTGGGTGGGGCGCGCGATTGAGAACTATTGGAGTTTCTATTGGTTGAACCATCGCATGACTTAGTGCAAAGTGCGTTGATTGGCTGGTTACACAAATTTGAGCACACCTCCATTATTTTGTGAGCTTGTAAAAATCCATTGAAACAAGTGAATAGACCTTGGGTCAGTTCGGTAAATGCCATAATTTTTTTTGACATTTATGTAAGCAAACAAACATTTTTGGTAAGTTTTTTTTCTTTTTTTTTTACACTCATCAGTAAACTTAAAATCACACACAATAATTATTACAGTCTATAGTATTTTCAAGTTAAAGGCAAAGTGGGTGGGGCGCGCGATTGAAAACTATTGGAGTTTCTATTGGTTCAACCATCGCATGACTTAGTGCAGAGTGCGTTGATTGGCTGGTTACACAAATATGAGCACACCTCCAGTATTTTGTAAACTTTTTAAAAAGCCATTGAAACCAGTGAATAAACCTTGGGTCAGTTCGGCAAATGCCATAATTTTTTTGACATTTAAGTAAGCAAACAAAACATTTTTGGTAAGTTTTTCTTTTTTTTTTACACTCATCAGTAAACTTAAAATCACACACAATAATTATTACAATTTATAGTATTTTCAAGTTAAAGGCAAAGTGGGTGGGGCGCGCGATTGAGAAACTATTGAAGTTTCTATTGGTTGAACAATCGCATGACTTAGTGCAGAATGCGTTGATTGGCTGGTTACACAAATTTGAGCACAGCTTCATTATTTTGTGAGCTTGTAAAAATCCATTGAAACAAGTGAATAGACCTTGGGTCAGTTCGGTAAATGCCATAATTTTTTTTGACATTTATGTAAGCAAACAAACATTTTTGGTAAGTTTTTTTTCTTTTTTTTTACACTCATCAGTAAACTTATAATCACACACAATAATTATTACAGTCTATAGTATTTTCAAGGTAAAAGCAAAGTGGGAGGAGCGCGCGATTAAAAACTGTTGGAGTTTCTATTGGTTGAACAATCGCATGACTTAGTGCAAAGTGCGTTGATTGGCTGGTTACACAAATTTGAGCGCACCTCCATTTCGCCTTTACCTTGAAAATACTATAAGGTAAAACGAGTTTAAATACTAATAATAAAATAAATACTACTCTTAAAACCTACCCTATCAATGAGATATGACACATGGCTACATTACAATGAAACAGCATTTTAGTTGAGCTATAGAACAATCTACAGCTCAAGATGATAAACAAATCCCCAAAAATAATTACAAGCATGAAATTTATAGCAAATCTATTTGTGTGTTTTATCAAGTGGTTGTCCGTTTTCATCAATCTCCAGAGATGGTATTAATGGAGGCATAAACCCATACTCCACTCTAAGGTTGGAATTGAAGTTTGAGCGTGCGTTTCGGAATTTTCGAGGTAGTTCAGGGTTTTGTTGAGGTCTTGGAGGTTGTAGTCCAATGTAGTCATCAGGCTTTATTGTATAGTAGGGATTGATACTGCTATGGCTGCCTGGTTGATCACATGGTGTTGCACGAGGTGGTAAATATCCATTATTTGTTTGTTGTTGAGAAGTTGTTGTTGATGATGATAGTTGTTGCTCTTGTACTCGGTAGTTGGCAATGTTTTTAATTGGATTGAGTCTTTGAGTTATTTGAAGTGAAGGAACTTGATAATTGAGAGGTACTCCATATGTCGCTGGAAGTTGCAATTGAAAAAAGTGAGGCAGCTGTTGCTGTTGCTGTTGCTGTTGTTTCTCTACTGGATATGGAACTTTTACTTCAACAGGTACACGTACAGGATATGGTTCCTTGACAATCCTCTCAACAATACGATCTACAGGATAAGGAACAGGCTGAGGTACAGGTACTTGCACAGGATAAGGTCTATCTACATATTTGGTAACTTCTACAGGAACATGCACTTTCTTCTCAACAATTTTTTCTACAGGATAGGGTTGAGGCACATTAATGCGTTTCTCTACTACTTGCGTTATTGTTACTGGTCGCTCAACTTTTTGTACAGGAACCAATGTATAGGGAGCAGGAAATTGCTGTTGATCAATCTCTACAAAATTTTCCTTAACTTCTAATTCGGGAAGTTGTTGCTGCTGTTGAGCTTGCTGTTGGTCACTTTGAGCGGCGCTCTCAACAGAAATACTATCGCTTTGTTGTCGCGTTTGAAAATTGCCTAAATAAAATGGTAAACTTTTCTGTATATCAATTTCAACTCTTTGATTTTGCAGTTGAACGCCTGCTGTGATAGGAGCTAGGAAATTGGTGCTGATTGGACGAGGAGTTACTAAAATAGATGAAGGTTCAGTTACATCATATGAATTGGTAGATACAGTTCTCAAAGTATTGGCAGTTGTTGAAAAAACCTCGTCGCATTTTTTCGTTTTTAAACCAATAGGTCCAGCTGTAGTCGATGATACAATTCTGTCACTAAAATCTTCAACAATTATAGGTTGTTGCAGAAGACTGGCTTCGGTAACAGATTGAATAAAGTTTTCGTTAATGCTAGGTGCTATAGAACTAGCCTCGATTGTTACCGAATCAGCAGCACCATTTATATTGAGAACATCTTGTCCATTGACCAAATTCCTAGTTGTTTCTATTAATCGACTTGTTGTTTGAGGTCTTTGAACTTGAACACGTGATCCAGAATTAATCCTTGCACCAAACTCTCCCTGACTAGCTAGAGATAAAGCATCATCAGTGAGTTGGTTATTGTTATTTTGTATAAAATTACTTTCAATACCAAATCGACCTTGATTTTGCTGTCCAATAATCAGAACTTGCTGGTTCTGTTGTTGATTGATTTGCTCGTTTTGTTGTCTCAAGAAAGCTTGCTGAGCTACTGCTTGCTGTTGTTGAGCAATTTGTTGCTGCTGTCTTTCTTGCTGTTGCGCAATTGAAAATGCCACTTGTTGTCTTTGTTGCTGTTGCGCAATTGAAGAAGCTTCTTGCTGGCGTTGCTGCTGCTGAGCTGCATCTTGCTGCTGCTGGACAATTGCTGCGCTTTCTTGCGCACGTTGTTGTTGCTGGACAATTGCTGCGCTTTCTTGCGCGCGTTGTTGTTGCTGGACAATTGCTGCGCTTTCTTGCGCACGTTGTTGTTGCTGGACAATTGCTGCGCTTTCTTGCTCACGTTGCTGTTGCTGGGCAATTTCGATAGCTTCTTGTTGTCTTTGCTGCTCTTGTGCATACGATTCAGCTTGTTGCTGTCGTATTTGCTGTTCCTGAGCGGTGATAATTGCTTGCTGTTGTCGTTGCTGCTCTTGAGCTATAGCAACAGCTTGTTGCCGTTCCGAAGCGTCTAGCTGATTTTGACGAGTTAAAAGATTTTCTTGTTGGACAATAGCTTGCTGGGGTTCTGGGGTGAACAAAGTTTGGGGTTGCGTTTGTTGGACAATTTGCGGTTGATGGCTTATGACAGTTTGAAGTTGTGGTTGTTGTCGCAGAATGAGAGGTTGGGGTGTAATAATTTGTTGCTGGACAATAGGAGGCTGTTGTGCAACAAGAAGCTGAGCTTGTGGTTGTTGGACACTTAGAGGCTGTTGTGCGACAAGAAGCTGGGGTTGTGGTTGCTGAACATTTGGGGGCTGTTGTGCTACAAGAGGTTGTTGTTCGATGACGGAAGAGCCAGCAGCTTGTGAGTTAACTTTGCTGTTGATAGTGTTGGTGACGTGCTCTTTAGGTGGTACCGATTGCGCAGTAAACTTAAAACACATAAATTAGCAAAGAGAAAATGGTTTGCGATTTGATAATGGTTACCTTATTAGAGGCCAAAGCTTTGACAGCTTCTACGCCTATCAAAAGTTGGGTGCGTGTTCGACTGTGAGGTCCCACATTACCATATTCAATGAATGGATGAAATCCCCAGTCATCTGCATAGTATTGAACATTTGATGCAGAGTCAGCGCCTTGTACGTAATATCTAGAAGAAAAAAAATTAATATTCCGATAAAATTGACATTTCATTCCTTTCTAGATAGCTTGTTTACTTTTTTGTACTATTAACCGATTTAAATTTTTGTTTTTGAGTACTAATAAAAGTCTTATGATGACTTGGAATAATTATTATTGCAGTTATGTTTGTGAAAGGTTGACGAGTCATATAGGGCAGCAGGTTACATTTTTCTAAAATTATTATAATTTTCCATACCTGCCAAGCGCATAGATGCCATCTCTTGTCTCCAGCTTTCCATGAGAGCCTTTTGTGTCTTCGATGTTGTAGCCGTACTCATATTTGGGAGAAATCTGAAGAATGTCATTGTTAAGAAGTAATTTTAATTTTCATGTAATACGCACTTTCTCTGGAATCTCTACTGGTTTGACATATCCTGGTGGTTTAACTGCATCTATATGCCGGAATGTCAACAAACCGGCAATTGACACAATCTGTAATTAAAAGAAAGAAAAAAATTTCAACAATTTTTGTAAATGGTTACGCTAAATTTAAATCTATTTTTTTTTGTTTTGAAAGCAAAGAAAAATGGTAAAGGCAACTCTCGACAAAAAGATTTCTTGTGTGGAAACAAAACTGTGCCTTAAGAGATCCTGCGATCGACTGCAAGGAAAAAATAAAAGCTTAAAGTCAAGCATTGACCACAAATTAATAGATGGGAAATTAACCCGAGTAATCAATAAAATAAAAAAAATTAAAGTAGGAAACAAACAAAGAAAATAGTCCAAATACTAAGTGCTATAGTCAAGATAATGTTAAAGTTCTAACAGAAGTGTTAATTTTAAGCCATTTTAACTTTTGTAGCGTTTTTATTGGTATGTGTACTGTACAGCTTAATTGCTATGTACCAATTTCAATATTTAAGTCAAGTTAAGTGGACAAGTGAAACCGACGAGTGACTTAAGCTGAGTCCGGAGGCGCATTGCAGGATGGCCGACTGTAAGACAAACAGAAATTCAATTGAGTATTAAGGTTAGACGTTTGCTATTTTTTTTTTGTTAAGTTTAAGTAACAAAGCAGTGACAAAGTAGAAAAAACCTAATTCAACTCAATCTCAGCGCCAAATTTCTCTTGTAATATTCAAATTCTACTATAATAGAACCTAAACTTACCTTTGTATTATAATAAATTTCTATTATAATATTGACATTCTATTATAATAAAACCTAAATTTTTTATAATATTCGAATTCTATTATAATAGAACCTAAACTTATATGAATTTTTGTTATAATATTTAAATTCTCCTATAGGAGAACGTAAACTTACCCTTACAATAAATTTTAGTTATAATATTAAAATTCTACTATAGTAGAATCTAAAGCTACCTTTACATAAATTTCTCTTATAATATTAAAATTCTACTACAATAGAACCTAAACTTACCTTTATATTATAATAAATTTCTATTATAATATTGGAATTCTATTATAATAGAACCTAAATTTTTTATAATATTTAAATTTTATTATAGTAGAACCAAAACTTATATGAATTTTTGTTATAATATTTAAATTCTCCTATAGGAGAACGTAAACTTACCCTTATAATAAATTTTAGTTATAATATTAAAATTCTACTATAGTAGAATCTAAAGCTACCTTTACATAAATTTTTCTTATAATATTAAAATTCTACTACAATAGAACCTAAACTTACCTTTATATTATAATAAATTTCTATTATAATATTGAAATTCTACCTAAACTTATATAAATTTTTGTTATAATATTTAAATTCTACTATAAGAGAACGTAAATTTACCCTTAAAATAAATTTTAGTTATAATATTAAAATTCTACTATAGTAGAATCTAAAGCTACCTTTACATAAATTTCTCTTATAGTATTAAAATTCTACTACAATAGAACCAAAACTTACCTTTATATTATAATAAATTTCTATTATAATATTGGAATTCTATTATAATAGAACCTAAATTTTTTATAATATTTAAATTTTATTATAGTAGAACCAAAACTTATATGAATTTTTGTTATAATATTTAAATTCTCCTATAGGAGAACGTAAACTTACCCTTATAATAAATTTTAGTTATAATATTAAAATTCTACTATAGTAGAATCTAAAGCTACCTTTACATAAATTTTTCTTATAATATTAAAATTCTACTACAATAGAACCTAAACTTACCTTTATATTATAATAAATTTCTATTATAATATTGAAATTCTACCTAAACTTATATAAATTTTTGTTATAATATTTAAATTCTACTATAAGAGAACGTAAATTTACCCTTAAAATAAATTTTAGTTATAATATTAAAATTCTACTATAGTAGAATCTAAAGTTAGCTTTACATAAATTTCTCTAATAATATTAAAATTCTACTACAATAGAATCTAAACTTACCTTTATATTATGATAAATTTTATTATAATATTAAAATTCTATTATAATAGAACCTAAACATATATAAATGTTTGTTATAATATTTAAATTCTACTATAAGAGAACGTAAACTTACCCTTATAATAATTTTAGTTATAATATTAAAATTCTACTATAGTAGAATCTAAAGTAACCTTTATATAAATTTCTATTATAATATTGAAATTCTATTATAATAGAACCTAAACTTATCTTTATATTATAATAAATTTCTATTATAATATTTAAATTCTATTATAATAGAACCTAAACTTATATAAATTTTTGTTATAATATTTAAATTCTCCTATAATAGAACGTAAACTTACCCTTATAATAAATTTTAGTTATAATATTAAAATTCTACTATAGTAGAATCTAAAGCTACTTTTACATAAATCTCTCTTATAATATTAAAATTCTACTACAATAGAATCTAAACTTACCTTTATATTATAATAAATTTTATTATAATATTGAAATTCTATTATAATAGAACTTAAATTTTTTATAATATTTAAATTCTATTATAATAGAACGTAAACTAATATAAATTTTTGTTATAATATTTAAATTCTACTACAGCAGAATCTAAAGTTACCTTTACATAAATTTCTCTTATAATATTAAAATTTCACTACAATAGAATCTAAACTTACCTTAAAATTATAATACATTTCTATTATAATATTAAAATTCTATTATAATAGAACCTAAATTTTTGTTATAATATTTAAATTCTATTATAATAGAACCTAAACTTATATAAATTTTTGTTATAATATTAAAATTCTACTATAAGAGAACGTAAACTTACCCTTATAATAATTTTAGTTATAATATTAAAATTCTACTATAGTAGAATCTAAAGTTACCTTTATATAAATTTCTATTATAATATTGAAATTCTATTATAATAGAACCTAAACTTATCTTTATATTATAATAAATTTCTATTATAATATTTAAATTCTATTATAATAGAACCTAAACTTATATAAATTTTTGTTATAATATTTAAATTCTACTATAAGAGAACGTAAACTTACCCTTATAATAAATTTTAGTTATAATATTAAAATTCTACTATAGTAGAATCTAAAGCTACTTTTACATAAATCTCTCTTATAATATTAAAATTCTACTACAATAGAATCTAAACTTACCTTTATATTATAATAAATTTTATTATAATATTGAAATTCTATTATAATAGAACTTAAATTTTTTATAATATTTAAATTCTATTATAATAGAACGTAAACTAATATAAATTTTTGTTATAATATTTAAATTCTACTACAGCAGAATCTAAAGTTACCTTTACATAAATTTCTCTTATAATATTAAAATTTCACTACAATAGAATCTAAACTTACCTTAAAATTATAATACATTTCTATTATAATATTAAAATTCTATTATAATAGAACCTAAATTTTTGTTATAATATTTAAATTCTATTATAATAAAACCTAAACTTATATAAATTTTTGTTATAATATTTAAATTCTACTATAAGAAAACGTAAACTTACCCTTATAATAAATTTTAGTTATAATATTAAAATTCTACTATAATAGAACCTAAACTTACCTTTATATTATAATAAATTTCTATTATAATATTGAAATTCTATTATAATAGAACCTAAATTTTTTATAATATTTAAATTTTATTATAATAGAACCTAAACTTATATAAATTTTTGTTATAATATTTAAATTCTCCTATTAGAGAACGTAAACTTACCCTTATAATAAATTTTAGTTATAATATTAAAATTCTACTATAATAGAATCTAAAGTTACCTTTATATAAATTTCTATTATAATATTGAAATTCTATTATAATAGAACCTAAACTTATCTTTATATTATAATAAATTTCTATTATAATATTTAAATTCTATTATAATAGAACCTAAACTTATATAAATTTTTGTTATAATATTTAAATTCTACTATAAGAGAACGTAAATTTACCCTTAAAATAAATTTTAGTTATAATATTAAAATTCTACTATAGTAGAATGTAAAGTTACATTTACATAAATTTCTCTTATAATATTAAAATTCTACTACAATAGAACCTGAACTTGCCTTTATGTATTTATGTAAAGGTAACTTTAGATTTTACTATAGTAGAATTTTAATATTATAATAAATTTCTATTATAATATTGAAATTATATTATAATAGAGCCTAAATTTTTTATAATATTTAAATTCTATTATAATAGAACCAAAACTTATATAAATTTTTGTTAAAATATTTAATTTCTACTATAAGAGAACGTAAACTTACCCTTATAATAAATTTTGGTTATAATGTTAAAATTCTACTATAATAGAATCTAAAGTTATCTTTATATAAATTTCTATTATAATATTGAAATTCTATTATAATAGAACCTAAATTTCCGTTATAATATTATAATAGAACCTGAAAATGGTAAACATCTTACAGGAAACAATTAACCTCAAAACGTTTTTTGACAGAGAAAAACATTGCACTAGTTCATAACCAAATAGATGATACACAAAAAATCAAATCCTAATTTTTTATAGACAAAAATAAAGTTATACGTCAAGCATTTTTTTTTCTATAATCAGATAATGAAAGTTATTAATAACTATAATTAATTCAATTACAATTTTATTAACTGTATAATTATGTTTATTTTAGGAGATTATTATAAATATTATTATAAATTAGAGCAATATTGCATCATTATTAAAAAGTATGTGTAGAACCTGTTTATATACTTTGTATTGTTTATTTCAAGTTTCTAGTATGTAAATAATTAAATTAATTCATTTGTTAATGAACTATTAAATGAAAGTAAGCGTTGCATAATTGATTAATGTAATGTCAATGTCGATTATTGAATTAATTGAAGAATTGTTCTAGATTTAATTTTTTTTTTATACGATTGATTAGTTGCCACCTATTTATTCCACATGTTTACCTAGTAATCAAGTCACTTAAAAAAAAATAAACACTTGACAATAATTTATTGAAAAAAATACTTTCTCTCATAAGTGGTCATAATTAATTTATTAAAAATTAAACCGGTGACACGATTTTCAGGCATAAATAAAACTCTCACCAAAAAGGAAAAAATGCTAAAAATTATTATTATTATTTTATAAAAATCATTGACATTTGATTATTTGACATTAATGTCATGCCAAATGATTTTGATTTTTTTTTTATTAAGTTGGGGAGGTATGCACTAGTGCTCTTATAGTAATGTTTTTAAAAGTTGGTAGACACAACCGTCACAATTGCGTCAAATTTTGCTAGATTTGTTTTCTGCAGGCTATTTCGTATTTATCAGGCAATAAATTTTTAGTCGTTATTTTTGTTAGTTTTACAATTTTAGGTACATTATTTATTTCTCCACTATATAGTGTTATATAATTATATAAAAACAAAAATGACATCTTTTGGCTCAAGTTTTTATGCTAAAAAGTTCATTTCTTAAGCGTTTATTGGAGAGCTGACCATAATAAACGATACTTTCACACAATTTCCTGAAAAATGCGATTAAAGATCTTATTTTCTCGCCAATGAAAGTAATTTGCGTTCTACAAAGATAACATTTAATAGCTAAACCGTCAATTAAACTATCATTTTTGATTCATTCATCTTACATAATTGAGAGCTTTTTGTGCACTAAAAGTGAACGTCGCAGTCATTTTTTTTTAATCATTTATTTCGAGCTACTTTCATTTTTCCGCCATAAAAAATGTGCGTTAGAAAATGCAATGTGTCAAAGTGAAATGGATTGAAATTTATAAAGCGAACGAACTTGAACTTGAACTGGAGAGGCCAATTTCTCCGTGGAGGAGCGCCGGGGGGCTTACGAGAGAACCTGTGCTTTTTTATTATTCAAATTTTGTATTCAATTTGAAATTGAAAGTTGTAGGAATCTGCGTTTTTTTTCGTAGTCGCCCAATTTGAAACTGAAAGTTGTACAAAGCCGAAAACCTTGTCTTTAATCTATTTGGGTCGAAATTAAATTGCTGTTTTTTAAGGTAATGATGGGCGTAAAAACAATTTCAAAATAAGATAAACATAGATATTTAGACATAAAAAAACAAGAGCAAAAAAGATAAAAAGTGTTTCATAAAGCTAAATTTAATTTAAATTTAAATTTCAGATAAAGAAAAAATTAAGAGAAAAAAACTTATATATTTTTTGAAAAAAAAAATTTTTGGACATAAAAATTATATGGAAATTATGTTCAAAAATGAAAATTATTAAAAATGGTCGAAAAGCTGAATTGAAGTCTACTGAATAAGATGTGTTTTATAAAAAAAATTCTAAAAATGTTACTAAAAAAATACGAAATTTTTGATACTAAAGAGTAGCTAAAGAAGCTAAAAATTACAAAAAAGTTGATGAAAAATTGCAATAGATGTAGGTTTATATTCCTTATTTTATTAATTTTCCGGAACAGTAATCGAAAATGCTGAGAAAATTTAATAGCTTTGATACCGGAAAAATAATGGACACAAAAAATCAAAATAGATGTTTATTTTTCAAATAAATCCAAAATCTTAGCAACCATCCAATATTTGATTTTAATCCAAAAAGCTTTATTTAAGCTTGCGTAATATGAAAAAAATTTTGAGCCAAAAAATTTTCCATGAAAATTTTGTACAAAAATTAAAATTTTAATTTATCATAAAATGTCTATAAAATCCAAAAAAATCAGAGAACTTAATTAAAACCTTTTAAATAAGATTTGTTCTATAAAAAATTTGTTTAAAAAAATTACGTAAAAAGTTAGACGAAATTTTTGACACTGAAGTGTATAAAAGAGCAAAAAACAAAAAAATTACAAAAAAAGCCACTTGATGGAACATTAAAATTAAAATAGGTTCAAATTTATTATTTTATTAGCTTTCTGGAGCAGTAACCGGAATTGCTAAGAAAAATTTATTAGCTTTAATACCTACTGGAAAAAAAATTTTGTTTAAAAAAAATTTAAATTTATTTTTCAAATAAAACCAAAACTAATAATTCTAGCAATCAACCAATACTTGATTTGAATTCAAAAAATTTCAATTAAACATAAATATTTTTTTTTAATTTTATTGAAAAAGAAATTTTTTGGATTAAAAAAATGTTATAAAAACTTTGGTCAAACATTAATTAAAAAAAAAATTCAAAAAATGTCAAAAAAATCTGAAAAAATTCAACGAGTTTAATTGAAACTCACTGAATAAGATTTGTTTGACAAAAAAAACTCTAAAAAATTTACTTCAAAAGTTAGACGAAATTTTTGATACTGTAGTGTCGAAGAGCAAAGAGGGAATCAAAAAATTACAAAAAAAACCACTTGATAAAAAATTAAAATTAAAAAAAATTTAAATTTTTTATTATATTATCTTTCCAAGACACTAACCAAATTTGCTAAAAAAAATTTAATAGTTTTGATACCAAAAAAAATTGACTAAAAAAAAACTGTTTTTTAAATAAAAGTATATTTTTCAAATAAAATTAAAATGTTAGCAACCAACTAATGATCAATTTGAACTCAAAAGACTTCAATTAAGAGTAGGTAATTTTTTGAGATTTTTCGGAAGAAAAAAAAATTTTGAGCCAAAAAATTTTTCATGGAAATTTTGTACAAAAATTAAAATTTTAATTTATCATAAAATGTCAATACAATCCAAAAAAATCAGAGAACTTAAATAAAGTCTTTTGAATAAGATTGGTTCTATAAAAAATAAAAAAAAAAAAAATACGTAAAAAGTTATACAAAATTTTTGATACTGAAGTGTATAAAAGAGCAAAAAGAGAATCAAAAAAATTACAAAAAAAGTCTCTTGATGGAACATTAAAATTAAAATAGGTTTAAATTTATTATTTTATTAGCTTTCTGGAACAGGAACCAGAATTGCTGAAAAAATTTTATTAGCTTCAATACTAGAAAAAAAAATTTCGTTTAAAAAAAATTAAAATTTATTTTTCAAATAAAACCAAAACTAATAATTCTAGCAATCAACCAATACTTGATTTGAATTCAAAAAATTTCAATTAAACCTAAATTTTTTTTTTCAATTTTATTGAAAAAGAAATTTTTTGGATTAAAAAAATGTTATAAAAACTTTGGTCAAACATTAATTAAAAAAAAAATCCAAAAAATGTCAAAAAAATTTGAAAAAATTCAACGAGTTTAATTGAAACTTACTGAATAAGATTTGTTTGACAAAAAAAACTCTAAAAAATTTACTTCAAAAGTTAGACGAAATTTTTGATACTGTAGTGTATAAAAGATCAAAGAGGGAATCAAAAAAATTACAAAAAAAAGCCACTTGATAAAAAATTAAAACTAAAAAAAGGTTAAATTTCTTATTTTATTAACTTTTCAAAACACTAACCAAAAATGCTTAAAAAAATTTAATAGCTTTGATGCCAGAAAAAAAATTAACCAAAAAATTTTTTTTTTAAATAAAAGTATATTTTTCAAATAAAACCAAAATGTTAACAACTAACTGATGCTCAATTTCAACTCAAAAAACTTCAATAAAACGTAGGTAATTTTTTAAGATTTTTTTGAAAAAACAAATTTTTGAGCCAGAAAATTTTCTATGGAAATTTTGTCTAAAAATTTTAATTTTTCATAAAATGTCAAAAAAATTCAAAAAAATTCAGAGAGATTAATTGAGCCCCACTGAATAATATTTAATTAATAAAATTTTTTTAAAAAAATTTACAAAAAATGTTAGACAAGATTTTCAAAAATATCAATTATTAAAGCAGAGAAGATATCAAAAAACTTACAAAAAATTGATAGAAAAATAAAATTAAGGTAGGTTTAGATTTCTTATTTCATTAGCTGTCCGGAACAGTAACCAAAATTGCTCAAAAAAATTTAATACCTTCGATACCAAAAAAAAATTTTTCTTAAATGAACTTTTTTTTTTCAGATTAAACCAAAACCAAAAATTCTAACAACCAACTAATACTAGATTTGAATTCAGAAAGCTTCAATTGAACATAAGTAACTTTTTTGAGACTTTTTTGAAGAAAAAAATTTTTGAACTAAAAAATTTTTCATGAAAATTTTGAAAAATTTTTTTAAGAAATGTCAAAAAAATTCAAGAAGCTTATTTGAAGATTATTAAATAAATATATGTTTGATAAAAAAAAGTGTAAATTAAAGTAAAACGATAGAAAATTAATTATTAAACTATAGATCGTTGCTTGCGGTTAGCTACATAACAACAGCGTACAAATAAGCTAGGTTTTTCCGCTCAAGAGAAGGAAGATACACATTACCCACATTTTACAGATTGGTTATTATTTAATTACAATACTGATGGGAGATAGAAAAACTTAATTAATGCCTAGATTTTTATTTATCTAGCTTAAATGTCGTTTGACCTGACATCAGGTCAGATTATCTCAGGTCAAGTCAGGTCAGTTCAGAAGTGACAAGTTTCCTCTCAAATTTCTTAAATTTTTTTACTATTTCTTCCAGAATTAAAAACAAATTGTCAAATAAACAATTTCTAAATTCTACCAAAAACAACAATTAAGAGCCCCGCTTCAATATTTAGTTTAATAATTTAAGAAATAAGCGTGGTCAACAAGTTGGCAATCCTACATTTTATTCTGAAATGGTACACCAGAACTACTTCCTTCTGTTGACAGATGACACGTTTGACACTGAAAACATTATTTGACAGATGCCGGTTGAAAAGTTAGTCGCTGTGACATAACCTACAATTTTTTTTATAAGTGTTATGTCAAATATTTGTCGTATCCGGTTACAGTGTTGCAACTAGAAAAAAAAAAGTTTCTAAAAAGTGTTGCCAGCGCTGTAGTAATATAAAAAAAACAAAACTAAATAACTAACGTCAAAAGAAAGTTTGGAGTTCCTTAGTATTTCATTAATTATAAACTGATTGTTTATTGAGGTTCAGGTACTCCCATTAGCATCCATTTCCTGCTATTTCAAGCCTATCTCAATTATCTAGGTAAGTGTAGATAATAAGAAACATAACCTACAAAAAAAATATATATATATAAAAAAAACTTGACAGATAAAAATGATTGCGATTGGATAAATTACAGTTATAATTATAGGATCCACTGCAAATACAATTTGGACCAAATACTAATTAATAGAATTAAAGAATTTGTTTTTAGATTAATTTTTTTTTTTTTTTTGGTTTGACGCTAATGAGAATTAAAAGTGTTTTAACCCAGATTAGATGAGAAGAACGTCGAATAAATCATGTTTTAAGTTAATTATTGTGACACTAGATTTCCCAGAAATTGGAAAAAAAAAGATTTTCTGTTCACACACTTTCATTGGTTGAGTATATAACAATGGGGGAGTGAGATAACAAAAGGTACAGAAGACATGCAGAGAAAAAAAATTATTTCAAGCCATCTTTGATTATAATTGCAAAAAAATTAAAAACGATTAAATTTTGACGTTTCAAATTTAATCGAAAGACAAGCCTTAATAAAGTTAATTCAAATCAACCAATCAGAAGCTCATTTTTTTTTTTTCAATTTTAACAGTAGATCAACTTTCTTTCCCTAATTTTAATTTTTTTTTCTGTTTTTGTAAATTTTTTTCTAACATTTTTGCCATATCTCACATTTTTTTCATTCTGTCATTCTGTTTTCACATTTCTTTCTCTTCTCTTTTCCCTGCTTTTACTTTTTTTTAATTTTTTTTTTCTTTTAAACTTGCTAATTTAGTTCACATATTTTGCGGAGCTCACGTTTGCTTGGAAGCACTGTATAATTTACAATTATTTAGATAAGAGTAAGCTGTAAAAAACAAAATCAGATTCTGACAATTAGTTTGACATTCTTCAATTCTGACAGAAAACAATGTAAGCTAAAAATTTTTTTTGTTTACTACACACTGTATGACGTATATTTTTTTGTGTACACTACTAGTAATATAGGGTGTACCAAGAGTGGCTGTGCTTTTTGGCAGCAGGTCTAGATGGCTCGTACTAGAGCCGGTAACAATCTGTAAACAAAAAGTCGCTTACACAACAGCGCAAATTTGTGTAATTTTTATTAGTTTGCGCTATTGTTTTTGAGAGAAATACATATTCTTATCTTGTTTTAGCAATTTTCGTTTTGTTTTTGAATAATTAAAAATTTATTTTACATCCAGAAAATGGCGCGAATGGCTCGATATTTATGAACGGCACTGTGCTCAAATGTCAATGTTTCTACATCTGCCTTCACTTTTGGTGTACTTAAATAATCTAATTAATGCATTTTGAGTTAAATCTGTACAGTTTTAGTATGTTTATTTTCATATATTGTTGGAAAGTTTGTATTTGTTTATTGGCACTGACCGCAAAAATCAAAAATTTTCTCCAAAAATGCACAAAAACAAAGAGATTTTCGGATAAACAAATACGTACAAAGTTATTGTTGCATGTTCTTCAGATGATTCAAAACAATTGCTTCATTATTCTTCTGTTTTTTATGCAAATTATTTAAAAATGACAGTATTTAGAAAACGATGACATTTGTTTTAGAAATTACGATGCTTTTGTTTATTTCTGTCATGCAGGTCAAGCATGCAATTTACTTTACCAAACCGCAGAAATAGAAATTTTGCCTTGACATTCAATGAAAAAAATCTGCCACAAGATCGGAATGAATTGATTAGAGTACTTTTTAATAGTTGTTTATTGTAGAAAAAGAAAACTTTATACAGAGTACACGAGATGCATAAGGCGTGGCTAACATGACAGTAGAATGACAGCAATTTTAAGGTTAAGATTGTAAAGTATTTTATTTAAAAAAGTGATTCAAAAAGTGAGAATTCTAGTATATCAAATTAAAAAAAAATAATTTATATTATGTTTTTTGAGATTATTTTGTCAAAATGTTTCTTTTTTCAATTTTGCGCTTAGAATAAGGTCAATAGATTAGTAAAATTTACTTTATTGATGTTGGTAGTGGTAGCGCTTTTAAACATGCATGACACGAGATGCATAAAACGTGCTAAAATGACAGTAGAATGACAGCAATTTTAAGGTTATGGTTGTAAAGTATTTTATTTAAAAAAATGATCCAAAAAGTGAAAATTTCATTATATCAAATTAAAAAAAAAATTAAAAAAGAAAAATCATTTTCTGTTTTATATTATGTTTTTTGGGTTTTTTTAGTCAAAATGTTTCTTTTTACAATTTTGCGCTTAGAATAAGCCCAATAGATTAGTAAAATTTTTTTTATTGATGTTGGTAGCGGTAGCGCAGAAGTTGATGGGAGTGAGTGACATTTATTATTAATTTTTGCGCAGCAAAAGTGAGGTTAGTGTCAAGAATCATTTTTGTAATTGTGAGAAAAATTGAACGTTTCAAATTAATTTTTTCCATAGCCGCCTAAAGTTATCTCGCTTATAAATAGTAAACGTTAAAAATAGTAAACAAAATAATAATATTATAGCAAAAAAAAAAAACAATTTTGAAATTCCAAAGATCTAATTAAAATATAATTGATTCTATGCAAAAATTTCAATTAAGCACGTCGCTGAGGCGGTTGCCGAGTTTTTGTATTATTTTCTGTCCTCAATGACCATAAAGTTGTTACAATTTCCATAAACAATATAAAAAAAAAATAGATTCCGTGTGAAATCGAATGAAACGCTTTGCTGATGATCAGGCGACAATGAAAAAATTTTAGAAATAAAATTAATGCAGCTTTCCACTATTAACTGTTATTTTATATTATCAAATCAATTTTCCCAAATGTTAAAACGTCTACTTTTCAGACAATTTCAATTTTTTTTTATTCAACGAAACTAACGTTAGACACAACTTTTTTGAACCGAAAAAGGAATATAATCTGACCTGACCTGACCGAAATTCCAAGCAAAACAAAAAAACATAATTTTGTGCTTTTTTACTTAATTTGCACAGTTTTATGGCGATAAAATTGTGGACGAGTACTTTTCAGCATAACTGTAGAGTAGTTCAAATATCACTAATTTAAAAAAAAAAATTTGGCTAATACAGACTGTCTTTCCTTTTTGTCAATTGTTACAGTCAGTTGAGTCTCATAATTATAGTTAAAATTTATTGTACGACTATTAGGTGTTTTTAGATTAATTAATGTTCCGCATGCTGGCGTAGGCTTTCAACTGTTTAATTTAACGATCTGCTAAAAATTATTTTTATTAAAAGTAACAGTAGGATTCAACATTTTGTAATATAAATTATAATAATTCATTTTAATGCAATTAAATTATTTAAAATATGCGCATATTTATGCACAAGCGAAATATGCAAAAATATAAGGGGTTTTTATTGTGTATAAAAAAATTGTAAAAAGTGGCTACCACTCAGTTTACATAATTTATCAATTTTTTTCACACTAAATATTGAAAATAAACATAAATAATAAAAATTAATATTTTTTATAGAAAAATTAGATAATAAGCATATTTCCATTAACAACAATTTTTTTAAACCCTTTAGAATTGGCTCTAAAAGTAAAAAAAAAATTCTGAATTGTAAGAAAGATTGAGGTTAGGCTGGTTCACTCTTTTCTATAATTTAGTCATTTTTTGCAAATGTTTTTCGAAAGAAAAAAGCTTAAGAAATACAAAAAATGTTACGGCTAAAGCGCTTTGCCAGATTCAACAAATTAGCAATTGTCTGCCTAAAAACTCTTAAAATGTATGCACTAAATAGCAAAATTTTGCAAAAAAATAAAAAACTTAAAAATATGCAAGCTGACCCATAAGTATTGTTTTAAAGTACTTCATTAAAATTCTAAATCAAAAGTAAGAATTGAAACCATATCTGTAGACTTGTTCTAAAACAACGTCGTTGGTCATTTTACAGCGCTCGGTGTTTTTCAACAATAATTCGTACAATTGTTATTGACTTAAATAAAAACAATTGGAAATAATAGCATAACATTCAATTTATTTTCAATAAATTTTGAATGGCATTTTTGTGAAATCAAAAAAAAGTAAAATGACGTATTGTATATAATAAGACGTTTTATTGTTATCAAAATTCTGCAAAACGCTTAAATTCTTACAATTTTGTAAATAAACAACAAAAATGTCACTCATTTAACAAAATATATAGTAAATGTGCTTTAAAAGCTGTGATTTGTCAAAAGAACTAATAAATTTTGTTTATTGCATTATCAAAAGCTTGCTCATTATCAATGATAATGAGCCAACTATTGATACTTTTGCTCATTATCAATAATAATGAGCCAACTTTTGATACTTTTGCTCATTATCATTGATAATGATTGCTCATTATTATTGATAAAAAGCAATTGAGTACCTGTGAAAAATTTTCAAAAATTGTCTTTATTTTTCATATAAACATATAACAGCTAAAAATTTTTGCGCTTGCGCTATCTCGACCATAATTAAATTAAATATTTTTTTCAATTGCTTATTATTATTGATAATGAGCCAACTGCTAATACTTTTGCTCGTTATCAATTTTGTCCAAAGTATTCTATGTTTAGTGGTAAAAAACCCCGATTGCTCATTATCAATGATAATGAACAATTAACTTTTTTTCAAAAAACAAGCATTTCTAGAAAATTTGACAGCTATGATTTGTTTCAGAATTTTGCAAATGCTTATTTTTTGAAAAAAGGTCATAGTTTTATATAGACAGATTTTCAAAATATTACTTCCAAAAAGATCGCAAAAAATTATCTAAGCTCAATTAAAACTTTCTAAATTTAATTCAGCTATTGGTTGGTTGATAAGATTTTTTTGTGTAGACTTGATATAGAAAATAAACTAAAAAATTTTTTTTCATTTATTGCTTTGCTCATTATTTTTGATAATGAGCTAATTTTTGATACTGTTGCTCATTATCAATTTTGCTCATTGCATTTGACTTATTTTTTCAACTTTTGTTTATTACATTTAAGTTGCCAAAAAATGGTATTTTTTGTTCTCAGATTGAAAAAAATTTTGTCCAAGCGATTTTTGATATTATGTTTCAATCAATGTAATTTGTCAAAAGAAGTTATAAGACGGCTAATAAATATTATAAAGTTTGTTTTTTGCATTATCAAAAGTTTGCCGAATATTAATGATAACGAGCAATATTGCTCATTATCATTGATAATGAGCCAACTTTTGATACTTTTGCTCATTATCAATTTTGTCTAAAGTCGTCTATGTTTAGTGGTAAAAAGCCCTGTCACTAATAAATAATGAATGTAATTTGTCAAAAAAACTTCAAAGATGGCTGATAAATATTATAAATTTTGTTTTACGAATGAGCAAAAGTTGGCTCATAATCAATGATAATGCGCAATTGACTTTTTTTCGAAAAATAAGCATTTGTAGAAATATTGACCTCTATGATTTGTTTCAGAATTTTACAAATGCTCATTTTTTGAAAAAAGGTCATAGTTTTATATAGACAGATTTTCAAAATATTACTTTTTTTTCCAAAAAGGTCGCAAAAAATTACCTAAGCTCAATTAAAACTTTCTAAATTTAATTCAGCTATTGGTTGGTTGATAAGATTTTTTGTGTAGACTTGATATAGAAAATAAACTAAAAATTTTTTTTTCATTTATTGCTTTGCTCATTATTTTTGATAATGAGCTAATTTTTGATACTGTGGCTCATTATCAATTTTGCTCATTGCATTTGACTTATTTTTTCAACTTTTGTTTATTACATTTAAGTTGCCAAAAAATGGTATTTTTTGTTCTCAGATTGAAAAAAATTTTGTCCAAGCGATTTTTGATATTATGTTTCAATCAATGTAATTTGTCAAAAGAAGTTATAAGACGGCTAATAAATATTATAAAGTTTGTTTTTTGCATTATCAAAAGTTTGCCGAATATTAATGATAATGAGCAATATTGCTCATTATCATTGATAATGAGCCAACTTTTGATACTTTTGCTCATTATCAATTTTGTCCAAAGTCGTCTATGTTTAGTGGTAAAAAGCCCTGTCACTAATAAATAATCAATGTAATTTGTCAAAAAAACTTCAAAGATGGCTGATAAATATTATAAATTTTGTTTTACGAATGAGCAAAAGTTGGCTCATAATCAGTGATAATGCGCAATTGACTTTTTTTCGAAAAATAAGCATTTGTAGAAATATTGACCTCTATGATTTGTTTCAAAATTTTACAAATGCTCATTTTTTGAAAAAAGGTCATAGTTTTATATAGACAGATTTTCAAAATATTATTCTTTTTTTCAAAAGTCACAAAAAATTACCTAAGCTTAATTAAAACTTTCTAAATTTAATTCAGCTATTGGTTGGTTGATAATATTTTTATTGTAGACTTTATATAGAAAATAAACTAAAAAAATTTTTTTTCAACTATTGCTTTGCTTATTATCATTGATAATGAGCCAATTTTTGATAATTTTGTTCAGTATCAATTTTGTTCATTTCATTTGATTTATTTTTTCAACGTTTGTTTATTAGATTTAAATAGGCAAAAATGGTATTTTTTGTTCTCATATTGAAAAAATTTTGTCCAGGCGATTTTTGATATTATGTCTCAATCAATGTAATTTATCAGAAAAAGTTATAAGAGGGCTGATAAATATTATAAAGTTTGTTTTTTGCATTATCAAAAGTTTGCCGAATATTAATGATAATGAGCAATATTGCTCATTATCATTGATAATGAGCCAACTTTTGATACTTTTGCTCATTATCAATTTTGTCCAAAGTCGTCTATGTTTAGTGGTAAAAAGCCCTGTCACTAATAAATAATCAATGTAATTTGTCAAAAAAACTTCAAAGATGGCTGATAAATATTATAAATTTTGTTTTACGAATGAGCAAAAGTTGGCTCATAATCAGTGATAATGCGCAATTGACTTTTTTTCGAAAAATAAGCATTTGTAGAAATATTGACCTCTATGATTTGTTTCAAAATTTTACAAATGCTCATTTTTTGAAAAAAGGTCATAGTTTTATATAGACAGATTTTCAAAATATTATTCTTTTTTTCAAAAGTCACAAAAAATTACTTAAGCTTAATTGAAACTTTCTAAATTTAATTCAGCTATTGGTTGGTTGATAATATTTTTATTGTAGACTTTATATAGAAAATAAACTAAAAAAAATTTTGTTTCCAACCATTGCATTGTTTATTATCATTGATAATGAGCCAATTTTTGATACTTTTAATCAATTTTGTTTATTCCATTTGATTTATTTTTTTAACTTTTGTTTATTAGATTTAAGTTGACAAAAATGGTATTTTTTGTTCTCATATTGAAAAAATTTTGTTCAGGCCATTTTTGATATTATGTTTCAATCAATGTAATTTGTCAGAAAAAGTTATAAGACGGCTAGTAAATATTATAAATTTTGTTTTTGCATTATCAAAAGTTGGTTCATTATCAATGATAATGCGCAATATTGCTCATTATCATTGATAATGAGTCAATTTTTGATACTTTGGCTCATTATCAATTTTGTTCAAAGTCGTCTATGTTTAGTGGTAAAAAACCCTGTCACTGATAAATAATCAATGTAATTTGTCGAAAAAATTTAAAAGATAGCTGATAAATATTATAAATTTTGTTTTTTGCATGATCAAAATTTTGCTCATTATCAATGATAATGAGCAATTGACTTTTTTTTGAAAAATAAGCATTTTTAGAAAATTTAACCGCTATGATCTGTTTCAGAATTTTACAAATGCTCATTTTTTGAAAAAAACTTATAGTTTTACAAAGACAGATTTTCAAAATATTACTTTTTTTTCAAAAAAGTCTCAAAAAATTACCTAAGCTTAATTAAAACTTTCTAAATTCAATTCAGCTATTGGCTGGTTGATAAGATTTTTCGTGTAGACTATATAGAAAATAAACTAAAAAAAATTTTTTTTTTTAATTATTGATTTGCACATTATCATTAATAATAAGCCAATTTTTGATAATTTTGATCAATTTTGCTCATTTTATTTGATTTATTTTTTCATCTTTTGTTTATTAGATTTAAGTTAGCAAAAATAATAGTTTTTGTTCTCAGATTGAAAAAAATTTTGTCCAGGCGATTTTTACTATTATGTTTCAATCAATGCAATTTATCAAAAAAAGTTATAAAACGGCTGATGAATATTATAAAATTTGTTTTTTGCATTATCAAAAGTTTGCTGAATATCAATGATAATAAGCAATATTGTTCATTATCAATTATCAAATGATAATGAGCCAACTTTTGATAATGATTGCTCATTATCATTGATAATAAGCAATTAAGTACCTGTGAAAAATTTTCAAAACTTGTCTTTATTTTTCATATAAAATTCAAATTAGAAATTTTATCAACCAATAGATAAAAAATTATGCGCCTGCACTATCCCGACCATAATCAAATTAAATAATTGCTTATTATTATTGATAGTGAGCCAACTTTTGCTCATTATCAATTGTGCTCATTGCAATTGACTTATTTTTTCAACTTTCGTTCATTACATTTAAGTTGCCAAGAAATGGTACTTTTTGTTCTCAGATAAATATTATAAGTTTTGTTTTTTGCATTATCAAAAGTTTGCTGAATATCATTGATAATGAGCAATATTGCTCATTATCATTGATAATGAGCCAACTTTTGATACTTTTGCTCATTATCAATTTTGCTCATTGCATTTGACTTATTTTTTCAATTTGTTTATTACATTTAAGTTGCTAAAAAATAGTACTTTTTGTTCTCAGATTGAAAAAATTTTGTCTAGGCGATTTTTGATATTATGTTTCAATCAATGTAATTTGTCAAAATTATAAGACGGCTGATAAATATTATAAATTTTGCTTTTTGCATTATCAAAAGTTTGCTGAATATCAATGATAATGAGCAATATTGCTCATTATCATTGATAATGAGCCAACGTTTGATACTTTTGCTCATTATCAATTTTGTCTAAAGTTGTCTATGTTTAGTAGTAAAAACACTGTCACTAATAAATAATCTCTCACAGAATCAAGGTGAAGGTTGTCCACTCACCTGTACGAGTACCAGCATTTCTCTCTCGAGTCCACTTCACCACAAACTACTAGATTGTTTATTCACAGTGAACCAAAAACAGCCTGCCACCGTTGCCGCCAAAAGTTGTGTACGTTCTGAGCGACTGATCTCTTTTAGAAATGTATCAGAATTTCATCTGATTCCTTACACAAGTCCTTTCACCTGCCCTGCCCATATTCCAAACGAGTAATTGCACGGTGCACGCAATACAGGGTCCAACCTGGACCGTATATCAATTTGATAACAGAACTGAACTTGTTTTCTGACATTTATGCAAAATTGTACAGACGGTACTGCTGCAATCACCAGAGACAGATTTGAGAGAGATATACTTCCTAATTTCGTGCTTTATGACCATTACTGCTGACCATATCTTATATAATTTTTCAAGAAATTTTTTTTACATATTATTAAGCAAATGGTCATTATTCATACCTTTTGCATTACTCTTGAGTACAAGTGTGAAGTGTACAATCTTAAAAACAAATGCTTTAAAAGCACTATCTTTAGCCACCTGACCACCAAGCGACTCTTATTAGAGCAGTTGCCGCCATCTTGACTTAAAGTAATTTTTTTGTTTTTCTGAAATAACTCGCTAATTTACAACTTTAGAGCAAAAACAAAAGTACTCAAAGTTGTTGGAAATTTAATTTTCTACAAGTTTTGTTATTATTATTTTTACGTTATTATCAATATTTAGAAAGTTATACTATTTTTATATTTATAGAAAAAAATCGTAATAGGTAGAATTTCATTTTCGTCAACTTTGATTTTGGTTTTTGCACTTTTTTTACTCCACGATCAATATTTTTGGATTAATACTCAAATCGAGAGTAATTTTTTTATTATTTTCTAAATATTTTGTTTATTATGTAATTTATTGACAAAAAATTGTATTATAAACTACAAATATTAGTCCTAGCGAAAAAATAATAATGACTAAAGTTGTGGGAAATTAAATTTACAACAACTTTATAAAACGCTATTTTTGCTCTAAAGTTGTAAATTAGCGAGTTATTTGAAAAAAACGAAAAAATTAAACTATAAATCAAGATGGCGGCGGCGGAATTGCCGCGAAAATAAAAATTTAAGCTTCCAACCACTCCTACCAACGTTAAATAAGAAAATATTAATTTTTTTTATTCTAGAGATGAAAAACCGAACGTTGAAGCTTGTGTTTATATTTAAACTTATCCGATTTAATTTATTCTTACCTGACTTGACTGGACCGCTTGTTGAACAAAATCTAGATTTGCCAAAAAAGCTGTCAGCTGTCAGTCTTAGTTGCTGTCAGCTGCGAGGCGTGGTTGAGGTAACGCTAAAATAACAATGATTATGATCAGTTTTCAAAAATCTCAATTTTTTATAAAAAAAACCAATTACTAAAAAATAAATTTTAACCAAAATTCCATTAAGAAAATCGTTTCCTAGAAGTAATAAAAGTGAAAAACTTCCAAATGGTTTTATTATCTTAGTACAACTATTGAATTGTTAATAAAATCAAAAATTCTCAGAGAAATTGAAAGTCTTTTAAAAGTTCTGCAACATAAATTTGTATTATAATTGTCTACAATTATAAATAAATAAAAAACGCAGCTATTAGTAGGAAGGCTGTATCAGGCTTAGGTCTCAAATTAGTTCAAGTTAAGACAGGTTTAAGCTGTAAATTAGTTCAGGTTTAGGTTCCAAGTTAGCTCAAGTCAAGTCAAACTTAGACTCAATTAGTTGAGGTTAGGTCAGATTAACATTTAAATTAGTTCAAGTCAAGTCAAGTCAAGCTTAGTTCAGTCAGGCCAGGCTAGTCTTCAAGTTATTTCAGGTCAAATCAGGCTCAGACCTCAAATTAGTTCAACTTAAAACAGGTTTAAGCTCTAAATCAGTTCAGGTGAAGACAGGTTTAGATTCCAAATTAGCTCAAGTCAAGTCAAGTTTATAATCAATTAGTTCAGGTTGACCTTTAAATTAGTTCAAGTCAAGTCAAGCTTGGCAGTCAGGCCAGGCTAGTGTCCAAGTTATTTCAGGTCAAATTAGGCCCAGGCCTCAAATTAGTTTACCTTAAGACAGGTTTAAGATCTAAATTAGTTTAAGTGAAGCCAGGTTTAGGTTTTAAATTAGCTCAAGTCAAATCAAGTTTAGACTCAATTAGTTCAGGTTAGGTCAGGTTGACGTTTAAATTAGTTCAAGTCAAGTCAAGCTTAGCTCAGAAATTAATTTAACTTATGACAAGCTTAAGGTCTAAATTAGTTCAGGTAAAGCTAGGTTTAGGTTTCAGATTAGCTCAAGTCAAATCAAGTTTAAACTCAATTAGCTCAGGTTGAGTCAAGTTGACGTTTAAATTAGTTCAAGTCAAGTTAAGCTTAGTTCAGTCATACTAGGTTAATTTCTAAGTTATTTCAGGTCAAATTAGGCTTAGGTCTCCAAATTAGTTCAACTTAAGACAGGTTTAAGCTCTAAATTAGTTCAGGTGATGCCAGGTTTAGGTTTCAAATTAGCTCAAGTCAAATCAAGTTTAGACTTAATTAGTTCAGGTTGGGTCAGGTTAACGTTTAAAGTAGTTCAAGTTAAGCTAAGCTTAGTTCAGTCATGCCAGGCTAATTTCCAAGTTATTTCAGGTCAAATCAGGCTCAGGTCTCAAATTAGTTCAACTTAAGACAAGTTTAAGCTTTAAATTAGTTTAGTTAAAGCTAGGTTTAGATTCCAAATTAGCTTAAGTCAAATCAAGTTTAGACTCAATTAGTTCAGGTTGAGTCAGGTTGACGTTTAAATTAGTTCAAGTCAAGTTAAGCTTAGTTCAGTCAAATTAGGCTAGTCTCCAAGGTCTAATTAGGCTTAAGCCTCAAATTAGTTCAACTTAAGAGAGGTTTAAGCTCTAAATTAGTTCAGATGAAGTGAGTTTAGGCTGCAAATTAGCGCAAGTCAAGTTTAGACTCAATTAGTTCAGGTTAGGTCAGGTTGACGTTTAAATTAGTTCAAGTCAAGTTAAGCTTAGTTCAGTCAGGCCAGACTAGTCTCTAAGTTATTTCAGGTCAAATTAGGCTCAGGCCCTAAATTAGTTCAAGTTAAGACAGGTTTAAGCCTCAAATTTGTTCAGACCAGGTCAGGTCACTTTTTTGCACTTGATTATCGATAAATGATAGGTTTTTATAAATTTTGTAAAAGTGTTGATTGGATAAGGTTGAATTACCTATTAGATACCTATTATTACATTTTATTTTTTTTATTTTTTTGGTAAACTTTCCGCATTTTGTGGCGATGCATTCTTTCGTTCGCTCGGTTCGGCTTTGCGCGCGACACCGAGCTTGGATACTTCAGTCGTTCAGTTATCATCTGAGTCACTGATTAAAACAGTTGAATTGTCGCAAAAAACAACTTTTTCTAAATGAAAAAACCATATAGTATTAAACTAAGTGAAACAATACAGCAAAAAAGCAAGACTATAGGAAGATTTAATCAAGTAAATCTGCGTACTCTATGGAATTTCTTCCAATTGTTCAAGTTTTTCTTTGAATAATAATCTAAAATTTCTCTTTAACCTTGACAGTAATTAAGTATTTACTTATTAATTTGAACCTTCACTTTTAAATCATATAAATGCATCAACATTACCGCTAATTGTTTTATGTTACACCGAAAACAATAGCCAAAATAAACGTGGGAAAAGACATTAATTAATTAGCTCACTTCATTTGTCCGCTTGATAAGAATTCCATTGTTGACTTACTTTCACTGAATTTAAATGTCCAAATTATCTTTTTTAAAAGTACAAAAAAAAAACAAATTTTTTAGATGGAAATGTTTGAGGAAAAAAAATTACATATAAAACTCGTTTATCGGTTTCAGGATCAAAGTTGACCGTATAACCTCATTGGGCATGTAATTGGTAGGATTGCTTTAAATATATTTGAAAAATATTAAATACCAATTTTAGATCAGGTCAGGTCAGGTCTAGAAATGTATACTCTAAGAAGGGGACACTTGCCTCAATTCTACACAAATTGTGCAACTGCGCATCTTAACAAGGATAGCAAGCTTATCTCTATCTTAGAGTATTCTAGTTCTAAAACGTAAAATACTCAAAAATTGCCAAAACATTATATATAGAATCTAAAAAATAAAAAAAAAATGTAGAAATATAAATAAAAGCAGCAAAATATCGAAAAGTCAATAATATTAGAAAAACAGCAAAATCAGTTTAAGATACAAAAAAAAAACAATTGAAAAAGGGAGCAAAAAAAAAATTGATAGCAGAAATTGCTAAAATTTTTGTTTAGGTTTTATCTGAAAAAAACATTTTTTTCACTTTTTTTTTGCTAAATCATCTACAATTTGTTTTCTCTCTCTTCATTTCTAAATCTGAATCTTGCAATTATTTCTCTCTCTTTTTAGATAGCTTGGTACTTCTTCTGTAATTAGTACTCAGTCTATTATATCTGTTTTTTCTAATTTCTTTCTTTCTTTCTTGTTTCTTTATGTTTTTATCTTTGTTTCTTATTTCTTCTTTTACCTATAGCTTTGCTTCTCTTTGTCTAGCACAAAAAAGTACCACAAAAGGATACATGGTAATAAAAGAGTAAGAGAAATATAATATAATAGGGAATACTAAAGAATATTTGAGAAAAAATAAACAAAAAAGAAGAAAAGTGTAAAAGTGAAGCAAACCAAAATAAATGTTTTTTGAAAGAGAAAGAGACGCAACAACAGTTGAAAGCTTTAATGAATAAAGACGAAAGAGGAATTAAAGAACTAAAAAGAAGATTACAAAGTAATCCATTTACTCTAAGAAGGGGGCACTTGCCTTAATTTTACACCAATGAGTGCATTCGCCAAATTGTACAACTGCGCATCTTAACAAGGATAGCAAGCTTGTCTCTATCTTAGAGTATTCTAGCTCTAAAACGTAAAATACTCAAAAATTGTCAAACATTAAATATAGAGAATCTAAAAAATAAAAAAAAATGTGAAAATATATAAATAAAAGCAGCAAAATATAGAAAAGTCAATAAAATTAGAAAAATAGAAAAATCAGTTTGAGATACAAAAAAAAACAATTGAAAGCGAAAGCAAAAATAAAAGTTGATAGGAAAAAATGATAGCTGAAATTGCTAAAATTCTTGTTTAAGTTTTATTTGGAAAAAAAAACTTTTTTTTAATTTTTTTTTTTGCTAAATCATCTACAATTTGTTTTCTCTCTCTTCATTTCTAAATCTGAATCTTGCAATTATTTCTCTCTCTTTTTAGATAGCTTGGTACTTCTTCTGTAATTAGTACTCAGTCTATTATATCTGTTTTCTCTAATTCCTTTCTTTCTCGTTTCTCTATGTTTTTATCTTTGTCTCTTATTTCTTCATTTACCTATAGCTTTGCTTCTCTTTGTCTAGCACAAAAAAGTACCACAAAAGGATACATGGTAATAAAAGAGTAAGAGAAATATAATATAATAGGGAATACTAAAGAATATTTGAGAAAAAATAAACAAAAAAGAAGAAAAGTGTGAAAGTGAAGCAAACCAAAATAAATGTTTATTGAAAGAGAAAGAGACGCAACAACAGTTGAAAGCTTTAATGAATAAAGACGAAAGAGGAATTAAAGAACTAAAAAGAAGATTACAAAGTAATCCATCTACTCTAAGAAGGGGACACTTGCCTTAATTTTACACCAATGAGTGCATTCGCCAAATTGTACAACTGCGCATCTTAACAAGGATAGCAAGCTTGTCTCTATTTTAGAGTATTTTAGCTCTAAAACGTAAAATACTCAAAAATTGCCAAAACATTATAATATATAGAATCTAAAAAATAAAAAAAAAATGTAGAAATATTAATAAAAGCAGCAAAATATCGAAAAGTCAATAAAATTAGAAAAATAACAAAATCAGTTTAAGATACAAAAAAAAACAATTGAAAAAAGAAGCAAAAAAAAAAGTTGATCGGAAAAAATGATAGCAGAAATTGCTTTGTTTAGGTTTTATCTGAAAAAAAACATTTTTTTCACTTTTTTTTTTGCTAAATCATCTTAAATCTGTTTTTTCTCTCTCTTCATTTCTAAATCTGAATCTTGCAATTATTTCCCTCGCTTTTTAGATAGCTTGGTACTTCTTCTGTAATTAGTACTCAGTCTATTATATCTGTTTTTTCTAATTTCTTTCTTTCTTTCTTGTTTCTTTATGTTTTTATCTTTGTTTCTTGTTTCTTCTTTTACCTATAGCTTTGCTTCTCTTTGTCTAGCACAAAAAAGTACCACAAAAGGATACATGGTAATAAAAGAGTAAGAGAAATATAATATAATAGGGAATACTAAAGAATATTTGAGAAAAAATAAACAAAAAAGAAGAAAAGTGAGAAAGTAAAGCAAACAAAAATAAATGTTTATTGAAAGAGAAAGAGACCAACAACAGTTGAAAGCTTTAATGAATAAAGACGAAAGAGGAATTAAAGAACTAAAAAGAAGATTACAAAGTAATCCATTTACTCTAAGAAGGGGACACTTGCCTTAATTTTACACCAATGAGTGCATTCGCCAAATTGTACAACTGCGCATCTTAACAAGGATAGCAAGCTTGTCTCTATCTTAGAGTATTCTAGCTCTAAAACGTAAAATACTCAAAAATTGCCAAAACATTAAATATAAAGAATCTAAAAAATAAAAAAAATGTAGAAATATAAATAAAAGCAGCAAAATATCGAAAAGTCAATAAAATTAGAAAAATAACAAAATCAGTTTAAGATACAAAAAAAAACAATTGAAAAAAGAAGCAAAAAAAAAAGTTGATAGGAAAAAATAATAGCAGAAATTGCTAAAATTTTTGTTTAGGTTTTATCTGAAAAAAAAAACATTTTTTTCACTTTTTTTTTGCTAAATCATCTAAAATCTGTTTTCTCTCTTTCATTTCTAAATCAAAATCTTGCAATTATTTCTCTCTCTTTTTAGATAGCTTGGTACTTCTTCTGTAATTAGTACTCAGTCTATTATATCTGTTTTTGCAAATTTCTTTCTTTCTTTCTCGTTTCTCTATGTTTTTATCTTTGTCTCTTATTTCTTCATTTACCTATAGCTTTGCTTCTCTTTGTCTAGTACAAAAAAGTACCACAAATTTGGAGTAAAAAGAGAAACGCCAGGGTACATGGTAATAAAAGAGTAAGAGAAAAATAATATAATAAGGAATACTAAAAAATATTTGAGAAAAAAAAACAAAAAAGAAGTAAACAAAAATAAATGTTTATTGAAAGAAAAAGAGCAATTGTGTGGAATGTACTGGAAAGAGAAAGAGACGCAACAACAGTTGAAAGCTTTAATGAATAAAGACGGAAGAGGAATTAAAGAACTAAAAAGAAGATTACAAAGTAATCCATTTACTCTAAGAAGGGGACACTTGCCTTAATTTTACACCAATGAGTGCATTCGCCAAATTGTACAACTGCGCATCTTAACAAGGATAGCAAGCTTGTCTCTATCTTAGAGTATTTTAGCTCTAAAACGTAAAATACTCAAAAATTGTCAAACATTAAATATAGAGAATCTAAAAAATAAAAAAAAATGTGAAAATATATAAATAAAAGCAGCAAAATATAGAAAAGTCAATAAAATTAGAAAAATAGAAAAATCAGTTTGAGATACAAAAAAAAACAATTGAAAGCGAAAGCAAAAATAAAAGTTGATAGGAAAAAATGATAGCTGAAATTGCTAAAATTCTTGTTTAAGTTTTATTTGGAAAAAAAAACTTTTTTTTAATTTTTTTTTTTGCTAAATCATCTACAATTTGTTTTCTCTCTCTTCATTTCTAAATCTGAATCTTGCAATTATTTCTCTCTCTTTTTAGATAGCTTGGTACTTCTTCTGTAATTAGTACTCAGTCTATTATATCTGTTTTCTCTAATTCCTTTCTTTCTCGTTTCTCTATGTTTTTATCTTTGTCTCTTATTTCTTCATTTACCTATAGCTTTGCTTCTCTTTGTCTAGCACAAAAAAGTACCACAAAAGGATACATGGTAATAAAAGAGTAAGAGAAATATAATATAATAGGGAATACTAAAGAATATTTGAGAAAAAATAAACAAAAAAGAAGAAAAGTGTGAAAGTGAAGCAAACCAAAATAAATGTTTATTGAAAGAGAAAGAGACGCAACAACAGTTGAAAGCTTTAATGAATAAAGACGAAAGAGGAATTAAAGAACTAAAAAGAAGATTACAAAGTAATCCATCTACTCTAAGAAGGGGACACTTGCCTTAATTTTACACCAATGAGTGCATTCGCCAAATTGTACAACTGCGCATCTTAACAAGGATAGCAAGCTTGTCTCTATTTTAGAGTATTTTAGCTCTAAAACGTAAAATACTCAAAAATTGCCAAAACATTATAATATATAGAATCTAAAAAATAAAAAAAAAATGTAGAAATATTAATAAAAGCAGCAAAATATCGAAAAGTCAATAAAATTAGAAAAATAGCAAAATCAGTTTGAGATACAAAAAAAAAACAATTGAAAAAGGAAGCAAAAAAAAAATTGATAGCAGAAATTGCTAAAATTTTTGTTTAGGTTTTATCTGAAAAAAACATTTTTTTCACTTTTTTTTTTGCTAAATCATCTACAATTTGTTTTCTCTCTCTTCATTTCTAAATCTGAATCTTGCAATTATTTCCCTCTCTTTTTAGATAGCTTGGTACTTCTTCTGTAATTAGTACTCAGTCTATTATATCTGTTTTTTCTAATTTCTTTCTTTTTTTCTTGTTTCTCTATGTTTTTATCTTTGTTTCTTGTTTCTTCTTTTACCTATAGCTTTGCTTCTCTTTGTCTAGTACATAAAAGTACCACAAAAGGATACATGGTAATGAAAGAGTAAGAGAAATATAATATAATAGGGAATACTAAAGAACATTTGAGAAAAAATAAACAAAAAAGAAGAAAAATGTGAAAATGAATCAAACAAAAATAAATGTTTTTTGAAAGAGAAAGAGACGCAACAACAGTTGAAAGCTTTAATGAATAAAGACGGAAGAGAAATTAAAGAACTAAAAAGAAGATTACAAAGTAATCCATCTACTCTAAGAAGGGGACACTTGCCTTAATTTTACACCAATGAGTGCATTCGCCAAATTGTACAACTGCGCATCTTAACAAGGATAGCAAGCTTGTCTCTATCTTAGAGTATTTTAGCTCTAAAACGTAAAATACTCAAAAACTGCCAAAACATTAAATATAAAGAATCTAAAAAATAAAAAAAATGTAGAAATATAAATAAAAACAGCAAAATATCGAAAAGTCAATAAAATTAGAAAAATAACAAAATCAGTTTAAGATACAAAAAAAAACAATTAAAAAAAGAAGCAAAAAAAAAAGTTGATCGGAAAAAATGATAGCAGAAATTGCTTTGTTTAGGTTTTATCTGAAAAAAAACATTTTTTTCACTTTTTTTTTTGCTAAATCATCTAAAATCTGTTTTTTCTCTCTCTTCATTTCTAAATCTGAATCTTGCAATTATTTCCCTCGCTTTTTAGATAGCTTGGTACTTCTTCTGTAATTAGTACTCAGTCTATTATATCTGTTTTTTCTAATTTCTTTCTTTTTTTCTTGTTTCTCTATGTTTTTATCTTTGTTTCTTGTTTCTTCTTTTACCTATAGCTTTGCTTCTCTTTGTCTAGTACATAAAAGTACCACAAAAAAATACATGGTAATGAAAGAGTAAGAGAAATATAATATAATAGGGAATACTAAAGAATATTTGAGAAAAAATAAACAAAAAAGAAGAAAAGTGTGAAAGTGAAGTAAACAAAAATAAATGTTTATTGAAAGAGAAAGAGACCAACAACAGTTGAAAGCTTTAATAAATAAAGACAGAAGAGGAATTAAAGAACTAAAAAGAAGATTACAAAGTAATCAATTTTAATTTCTTCTGTCTGGCTCTAGAAGTGCCTTATTATCCAAATTACTTTCACTGCATTTTCTCAAAACTCCATCCACAGAATAATTGAAGCAGCAAAAGAAGATTATTTTGAAAAAATCCAAAAACCTGCATGAAATGCCATTAGAGGAGAAAGTTTTTTCAAAAATTATGAAGAAGATGATTAACAATTTCTTGATGTTTGTTTGTAATCAAGAGCGAATGGTAAAAAGCGAAGCAAGGCAAGGTCGGGCCTTTGGCGATCTTCAGAAGAAAGCAAGATTGGGGTGTGGCTCACACGGTTTATTTTCCAGAGGCGCCGAGTACCCGCTTACACAACGAAACGGTACGCCACTGGCGTTACATATTTTTTTTAGTAAGTTAATAGCAGGATGTGGTTATGACTTTTAATTATTATTGTGGAGCTTGTCAAAGGCTCGTAAACGTCAAGCATGACACACTTTTCGAACTGACGTATAATTGCATAATTTCTACCAAATTGACTTAGTGACGTCAGATTTTTTTTAAATTATATTTTAGAAAAACATTTGTCAAGATTTATCTTCAAAAAGCGGCAAAATATGAGCAAAATCTTCAAAAAAAAATCTTTAAAAAACAGTTTAAATAAACATAAAGAAACAATATGAAGAAAATACGCGGAACAGTAAAGTCAGATAAGAAATAAATCAGTAAAATAGTCTGGCTCTCGCGCTACAATGCAACAATAATTTTTTAGCAAATTCTATACATTTTGCGCCATTAGTTAGATATGGCAACGCTGCAAATTCATTTCATCCGAGTTTTGTCATTAGTGGAAAAAAGTCATAGTAGGCTTTTTGCTGCCTAAATTATTTGTTTTTTAAAATTGCATAATGACATCAATTTTTGTACCACTTACAATCATTTGACGAATAAATAATACCAAAACAGTGTTTGTTTTCCTGATCCACATCGAATTTGTTGCACAATCTATGAGAGAAAGCGGTAATTGCTGAGTCACCCTTCCGATTAAGCGCCTAAATTATTGATAGAAATAAGTAATTACTTAAAATTAGAGCACTCCTATTTATGTAAAAATTTTTTTTTTGGTTCTTAAGGCGATGCGATAATTTATATTAATAGTTTGTGGCAAATTCTGCAGAGAAAGTGCACTTCTAAAAGCTCTAGAATCTGAAATTAAAGTGATTCGGTTAGCGATGAATTGCGCAATGATTACGCGAGGAGAAGCCCGAAAAGAGAATCTGTAATAAAATTTAAAAAGAAAAATATGTTGAATTATTTTAATATCTCAGTTAATATTTTCACCTGTTTGATAATTGTCTACTTTTTACATAAATGTTTTAATAATTTATGTAAAATCATTCAAAAATACATCTATTAATGCATGATTTTTCAATAATGCATGTCAAGAAGAATTCAAGTTTTTAGGGACATTATTTTTTAAATGTTGCATGTACTGTGCATTAAACAAATAAGAGTTAATAAAATTTTTACAAGTTTAGTATCCTATAATCTCATAAACTATCACCGTTTATGGCGTTAACATTACAGCTGCCCGAGCAGGCTCTGGTACTTACTCACCCGTGCGAGCAATTGTCAACTTGCTTGGACAGCTGTAGTCTTCGGTTAGGTACTAAACAATGTAGTCATAAATCATTATCAACTATTTAAATATTTAAAGTAATTCGGTTACCGATTAATTACGCAATGATTACGCTAGGAAAAACCCAAAAAAAGAATCTGTAATATAATTTAAAAAAAAATATATGTTGAATTATTTGTCATTTATTTAATATCCCAGTCAATATTTTCACCTGTTTGATAATTGTCTACTTTTTACTTAAATGTTCTAATAATTTGTGTAAAATCATTCAAAAATACATCTATTAATGCATGGTTTTTCAATAATGCATGTCAAGAAGATTTCAACTTTTTAGGGACATTATTTTTGTAATGTTGCATGTACTGTACATTAAACAAATAAGAGTTAATAAAATTTTTACAAGTTTGGTATCCTATAATCTCATAAACTATCACCGTTTATGGCGTTAACATTACAGCTGCGCGAGCAGGCTGTGGTACTTATTCACCCGTGCGACCAAATGTCGACTTGCTTGGACAGCTGTAGTCTTCGGTTAGGTACTGAACAATGTAGTCATAAATCATTATCAACTATTCAAATATTTAAAATGATTCGGTTACCGATTAATTACGCTAGAAGAAGCCCGAAAAGAGAATCTGTAATATAATTTAAAAAAAAATATATGTTGAATTATTTGTCATTTATTTAATATCCCAGTCAATATTTTCACCTGTTTGATAATTGTCTACTTTTTACTTAAATGTTCTAATAATTTGTGTAAAATCATTCAAAAATACATCTATTAATGCCTGATTTTTCAATAATGCATGTCAAGAAGAATTCAAGTTTTTAGGGACATTATTTTTTTAATGTTGCATGTACTGTACATCAAACAAATAAGAGTTAATAAAATTTTTACAAGTTTAGTATCCTATAATCTCATAAACTATCACCGTTTATGGCGTTAACATTACAGCTGCCCGAGCAGGCTATGGTACTTACTCACCCGTCCGACCAATTGTCAACTTGCTTGGACAGCTGTAGTCTTCGGTTAGGTACTAAACAATGTAGTCATAAATCATTATCAACTATTTAAATATTTAAAGTAATTCGGTTACCGATTAATTACGCAATGATTACGCTAGGAAAAACCCAAAAAAAGAATCTGTAATATAATTTAAAAAAAAATATATGTTGAATTATTTGTCATTTATTTAATATCCCAGTCAATATTTTCACCTGTTTGATAATTGTCTACTTTTTACTTAAATGTTCTAATAATTTGTGTAAAATCATTCAAAAATACATCTATTAATGCATGATTTTTCAATAATGCATGTCAAGAAGAATTTAAGTTTTTGGGGACATTATTTTTGTAATGTTGCATGTACTGTACATTAAACAAATAAAAGTTAATAAAATTTTTACAAGTTTGGTATCCTATAATCTCATAAACTACCACCGTTTATGACGTTAACATTACAGCTGCCCGAGCTGGCTGTGGTACTTACTCACCCGTCCGACCAATTGTCAACTTGCTTGGACAGCTGTAGTCTTCGGTTAGGTACTAAACAATGTAGTCATAAATCATTATCGACTATTTAAATATTTAAAGTAATTCGGTTACCGATTAATTACGCAATGATTACGCTAGGAAAAACCCAAAAAAAGAATCTGTAATATAATTTAAAAAAAAATATATGTTGAATTATCAGTCATTTATTTAATATCCGAGTTAATATTTTTACCTGTTTGATAATTGTCTACTTCTTATTTAAATGTTGTAATAATTTATGTAAAATCATTCATTAATACATCTATTAATGCATGATTTTTCAATAATAAAAAATATATATTATTACCATTATAAAAATCAAACATAAAAAATTTACATAACGTAAAAAATATACATATCAAGAAGAATTCAAGTTTTTAGGAAGATTATTTTTTCACCGTTTATGGCGTTAACATTACAGCTGCCCGAGCAGGCTATGGTACTTACTCACCCGTGCGAGCAATTGTCAACTTGCTTGGACAGCTGTAGTCTTCGGTTAGGTACTGAACCAAAGGAGTCATAAATCATTATCAACTATTCAAATATTATCAAACTGATTGTGAAATCAAAGACGTTTTCCAGGTAGCGATTTAAAAAAATCTCAGTTAGCTGCAAATGTAAAATGTACGCCACTGCTATTAATTTATCATACAACTTTCCGTAATAATCAAACCAGTTTCACAAAAATTAGATTACATACTTGAGATTTATGATTTTAAGAATTTTTGAAAGTGGCAGATTTTTGAAAAATTGGAAGCTGCTAAATGCCACGCCTTCAGCGAAAAGAGAAAATTGGCGGTTTTCTCGCACTAATTTTGAACATGGCTGGCTGATGATATTTATGAATTTTTTTAAGCCCAAATTCTTGTAAAGTTGACAATTTCAAATTTATTAGTTTTTTGTAATTTGAGAGTTTTGGTAATTTGATAACATCAACGTTTCTACATTCTTGGGGTGGATGGCCGTTCTAGAAAGGTGTCTTGGGAAAATATCAACTAGACCAGTATGGAGAAAAATATCATTTGTTGATGGTGTAATTATTTTGTAATAATAATAAATAAGTCTATAGTTTTTAAATATTATATTTTGCTTATTATAGCCTAGAGGTAGACGTGGTAGAATGTTATACATCTGATTGCTCGATTTCAATAATGTCCATTAATCACTGCTGTCGGATGCTTCCTTGATCTAGCTATAATATAGCTTTTTTGTTTTTTGTGTGCATAACAAGACTGTCTTTTGAATTCTAGAGAGATCCTGCGATTAATCGCAAGGAAGAAATAGCAGTTTCCCACTTAAGCTTAGTCACTTACCACAACGAGTCCTGGTAATTTTATTTATAAGACTTGGCGTAGTCAAGGTACTTTTTTCAAATTTGACATTATTTGGCCTGTAAAATAGAATGGCGTATCATAGGTATGCGTTTGAGGCGAAATGCGCTAACGTGACAGCTTGGTTGTCCAATCAGCGATATCCCTTTTGTCTCAAAATTATTCCGATCAGAATATATTATAGTTATAACTTATTAAATAAAACCTAATTACATAAACGATTCATAGAAAGTGTATTTGGAATTAGGTGAGAAATATTTGATCTGAAGCCTCGCAGACATTTTTGTTTTATAATAAAATAAATTAATGATAAAATTCTTATGCTAATGATTTTTATTATCTAATGTTTCTCTTAAATTGAAAAAAAATTGTTTATTTTTCAAAATTGTTGTGAAATGAGGTGCATTATAGCACCTGTATCAATAAACTCATCTGCATAACAATAGCTTGTTTCCTCTTCTTTCAGCTCTTAGACCTTCACCTCGTCCTTCAGAGTCGAGAAAGCATCTTCTTCACGACGGCATGGTCATCCACGTGCCACAAAAGAGACGAAAGCAAATTATAAACAATCAAAAAACAAAACAATGTAGTCTTTTGTTTTTTTTGTGCATACAAATAGTATTTTGAATATAAAGACAAAATAGAGATACACAAAGAGAAGCGCATCTAGAGCTCGTAGTTGGATTTCTATTGGTTGAACCATCACATGACTTAAGCAAAGTGTGTTGATTGGGTGACTAGGCAAACTGTAGTAGCAAAATTAATCTAGTTTGATTGTTAGAGAAGGTAATTAATTGGTTTAGAATCTTTGGCACAATAAATTATTTATACAGTTTTACCACTTGCCAAAAAGTTTGTTTATTAGATCTCGAAAGCTGTGTCGACCACCAGAATAAAATTTAAATTTTTTCATACATAAAAAAAAATTGCTAATTTTGATATGTACAGGCAAAAATTACAGCTAACCTGACCTGACCTGACCAGACCAAAAAATCTAGAAAGACAACTAAACTAAAAAAGGCATATAAAAAAATCAAAAACAAGCCCAAAAGAAAGGAAAAGTGAAAAAAACTTAAAAAAAACCGATAAAACAAATGAATAAGTTAATAAATAAATACAGAAAAGTTTTACACTAAAGATCTTGTCACAAAAAGGACAAATTTGGAGCTTAGGAGAGAGAGTTTGAAAAAAAAGTTAAAATAAAAGAAAAAAAAATGCCAAATAAGTGTTAAAAGTAGAAAAAAAACTCCAAAACACAAAACATATATAAATGAATACAAACAAAAAAGCATCTGAAATTAAAAAAAAGCAGTTAGAAAAAAAAATTAAAAAAAATTTATGACTTTTAAATGATACTTTACAAATTACCAAAGTTTTTTGTACATACAAATAGTATTTTGAATTTAAAGATAAAGTAGAGATACACAAAGAGAAGCGCATCTAGAACTCGTAGTTGGATTTCTATTGGTTGAACAATCACATGACTTAAGCAAAGTGTGTTGATTGGGTGGCTAGACAAACTATAGTAGCAAAATTAATCTAGTTTGATTGTTAGAGAAAGTAATTAATTGGTTTAGAATCTTTGGCGCAATAAACTATTTATACAGTTTTACCACTTGCCAAAAAGTTTGTTTATTAGATCTCGAAAGCTGTGTCGACCACCAGAAAAAAATTTAAATTTTTTGGTACATAAAAAAAAATTGCTGATTTTGATATGAACAGGCAAAAATTATAGCTAACCTGACCTGACCTGACCGAAAAATCTAGAAAGACAACTAGACTAAAAAAGACATGAAAAAAAACAAAAACAAGCCTAAAAGAAAGGAAAAGTAAAAAAAACTTTAAAAAACCGAAAAACAAATGAACAAGTTAATAAAGAAATACAGAAAAGATCTACACTAAAGATCTTGTCACAAAAAGATGGACAAATTTGGAGCTTTGGAGAAAGAGTTTGAAAAAAAAGTTAAAATAATAGAAAAAAAAAGAGGAAAATGCCCAAAAAAGTGTTGAAAGTAGAAAAAAAACTTCGAAACCCAAAACAAATATAAGTGAATACAAACAAAAGAGCATCTAAAGTTAAAAAAAAATTTAAAAAAAAGAAAAAAAAAAATTAATGACTTTTGAATGATACTTTACAAATTATCAAAGTCTTTTGTTTTTTGTGCATACAAATAGTATTTTCAATTTAAAGACAAAGTAGAAATACACAAAGAGAAGCGCATCTAGAACTCGTAATTGGATTTCTATTGGTTGAACAATCACATGACTTAAGCAAAGTGTTTTGATTGGGTGGCTAGGCAAACTATAGCCGCAAAAGATTTAAAATCTTAGAAAACTATTCTATTTTGATTGGTAATTAATTGGCTTAGAATCTTTGGCACAATAAACTGTTTATACAGTTTTACCTTTTGCCAAAAAGTTTGTTTATTAGATCTCGAAAGCTGTGTCGACCACCAAAAAAAAATTTAAATTTTTTTGCACATGCAAAATGCAATATGTACAGGCAAAAATTACAGCTAACCTGACCTGACCTGACCAGACCAAAAAATCTAGAAAGACAACTAAACTAAAAAAGGCATATAAAAAAATCAAAAACAAGCCCAAAAGAAAGAAAAAGTGAAAAAAACTTAATAAAATCGATAAAACAAATGAATAAATTAATAAAGAAATACAGAAAAGTTCTACACTGAAAATCTTGTCACAAAAAGAAGGACGAATTTGGAGCTTAGGAGAGAGAGTTTGAAAAAAAAGTTAAAATAAAAGAAAAAAAAATGCCAAATAAGTGTTAAAAGTAGAAAAAAAACTCCAAAACACAAAACATATATAAATGAATACAAACAAAAAAGCATCTGAAATTAAAAAAAAGCAGTTAGAAAAAAAAATTAAAAAAAATTTATGACTTTTAAATGATACTTTACAAATTACCAAAGTTTTTTGTACATACAAATAGTATTTTGAATTTAAAGATAAAGTAGAGATACAAAGAGAAGCGCATCTAGAGCTCGTAGTTGGATTTCTATTGGTTGAACAATCACATGACTTAAGCAAAGTGTGTTGATTGGGTGGCTAGGCAAACTATAGTAGCAAAATTAATCTAGTTTGATTGTTAGAGAAAGTAATTAATTGGTTTAGAATCTTTGGCGCAATAAACTATTTATACAGTTTTACCACTTGCCAAAAAGTTTGTTTATTAGATCTCGAAAGCTGTGTCGACCACCAGAAAAAAATTTAAATTTTTTTGTACATAAAAAAAAATTGCTGATTTTGATATGAACAGGCAAAAACTATAGCTAACCTGACCTGACCTGACCGAGAAATCTAGAAAGACAACTAGACTAAAAAAGACATGAAAAAAAACAAAATCAAGCCTAAAAGAAAGGAAAAGTAAAAAAAACTTTTAAAAACCGAAAAACAAATGAACAAGTTAATAAAGAAATACAGAAAAGATCTACACTAAAGATCTTGTCACAAAAAGATGGACAAATTTAGAGCTTAGGAGAGAGAGTTTGAAAAAAAAGTTAAAATAAAAAAAAAAAAAGAGGAAAATGCCAAATAAGTGTTAAAAGTGGAAAAAAAACTCCGAAACACGAAAAAAATATAAGTGAATACAAACAAAAGAGCATCTAAAGTTAAAAAAAAAATTTAAAAAAAAGATAAAAAAAAATTAATGACTTTTGAATGATACTTTACAAATTATCAAAGTCTTTTGTTTTTTGTGCATACAAATAGTATTTTGAATTTAAAGACAATGTAGAGATACACAAAGAGAAGCGCATCTAGAACTCGTAGTTGGATTTCTATTGGTTGAGCAATCACATGACTTAAGCAAAGTGTGTTGATTGGGTGGCTAGGCGAACTATAGCAGCAAAAGATTTAAAATCTTAGAAAACTATTCTAGTTTGATTGGTAATTAATTGGTTTAGAATTTTTGGCACAATAAACTATTTATACAGTTTTACCACTTGCCAAAAAATTTGTTTACTAGATCTCAAAAGCTGTTCCGACTACCAAAAAAAAATTTAAATTTTTTTGTACATGCAAAATGCAATATGTACAGGCAAAAATTACAGCTAACCTGACCTGACCTGACCTGACCGAAAAATCTAGAAAGACAACTAGACTAAAAAAGACATAAAAAAACAAAAGCAAGCGTTAAAGAAAGGAAAAGTAAAAAAAACTTAAAAACCGATAAAACAAATGAATAAATTAATAAAGAAATACAGAAAAGTTTTACACTAAAGATCTTGTCACAAAAAGAAGGACGAATTTAGAGCTTTGGAGAAAGAGTTTGAAAAAAAAGTTAAAACAAAAGAAAAAAAAAAGAAGAAAATGCCAAAAAAGTGCTACAAATAAGTGTTGAAAGTAGAAAAAAAACTCTGAAACACGAAACAAATATAAGTGAATACAAACAAAAGAGCATCTAAGGTTAAAAAAAAGCAGTTAGAAACCAAATAAAAACAAATTAATGACTTTTGAATGATACTTTACAAATTACCAAAGTCTTTTGTTTTTTGTGCACACAAATAGTGTTTTGAATTTACAGACAAAGTAGAGATACACAAAGAGAAGCGCATCTAGAACTCGTAGTTGGATTTCTATTGGTTGAACCATCACATGACTTGAACAAAGTGTGTTGATTGGGTGACTAGGCAAACTATAGTAGCAAAATTAATCTAGTTTGATTGTTAGAGAAAGTAATTAATTGGTTTAGAATCTTTGGCGCAATAAACTATTTATACAGTTTTACCACTTGCCAAAAAGTTTGTTTATTAGATCTCGAGAGCTGTTTCGACCACCAAGTGGTCATCATCAGGCATGAAGATACCTTTCATATCTTTTAAAGTTGTCAAATTTTATTATCAGTCGTATATTTAAGCGGTAAATATTCAGCATCAGATTATTCTGACGTTTACAATAGTAATAAATTATTTATACTATACAAAAAACACCCACATATAATAAAAAAATAAAATTGCACATAAAAAAAATTTGTTAATTTGAACAGGCAAAAATTACAGTTAACCTGACCTGACCTGACCTGACCGAAAAATCTAGAAAGACAACTAAACTAAGAAAGGCATATAAAAAAATCAAAAACAAGCCCAAAAGAAAGGAAAAGTGAAAAAAAACCTAAAAAACCCGATAAAACAAATGAATAAGTTAATAAGAAAATAAAGAAAAGTTTTACACTAAAGATCTTGCCACAAAAAGAAGGACGAATTTGGAGCTTTGGAGAAAGAGTTTGAAAAAAAAGTTAAAATAAAAGAAATAAAAGAGGAAACTGCCAAATAAGTGTTAAAAGTGGAAAAAAAAATCTCCGAAACACGAAAAAAATTTAAGTGAATACAAACAAAAGAGCATCTAAAGTTAAAAAAAAAAATTAAAAAAAAGATTAAAAAAAATTAATGACTTTTGAATTTAAAGACAAAGTAGAGATACACAAAGAGAAGCGCATCTAGAACTCGTAGTTGGATTTCTATTGGTTGAGCAATCACATGACTTAAACAAAGTGTGTTGATTGGGTGGCTAGACAAACTATAGTAGCAAAATTAATCTAGTTTGATTGTTAGAGAAAGTAATTAATTGGTTTAGAATCTTTGGCGCAATAAACTATTTATACAGTTTTACCACTTGCCAAAAAGTTTGTTTATTAGATCTCGAAAGCTGTGTCGACCACCAGAAAAAAATTTAAATTTTTTTGTACATAAAAAAAAATTGCTGATTTTGATATGAACAGGCAAAAATTACAGCTAACCTAACCTGACCAAAAAATCTAGAAAGACAACTAGACTAAGAAAAGCATATAAAAAAACAAAAACAAGCCTAAAAGAAAGGAAAAGTGGAAAAAATGTAAAAAAACCGATAAAACAAATGAATAAATTAATAAAGAAATACAGAAAAGTTCTACACTAAAGATCTTGTCACAAAAAGAAGAACGAATTTGGAGCATAGAAGAGAGAGTTTGAAAAAAAGTTAAAATAAGAGAAAAAAAAAAGAGAAAAATGCTAAAAAAGTCCTACAAAAAAGTGAAAAGAAAAACTCCAAAACACGAAAAAAATATAAGTGGATGCAAACAAAAAGTTGAAAAAGAACAAGTAGAAAAAAAAATTTAAAAAAATGATAAAAGACGAAGCTGTTCTGCGAGAGAAGACCGTTTAACATAGCTTTGGGGCACTTGAGACTGCAGAAGAACTGCTTTTTTTGCTCCAGAATCACAGGAACCAGAATAAGTCCCAAAACGTCAGTTTAACCAAAGGCATCTAGATTTAAAAAAAATCTCTTTCACACCGTAGAACAAGAATGTTGTTTGATAAGAAAGATGCCAATTGGGCCTTAGAGCCTTAAGATTTGGTTGATAACGGTCTGGAGACGCCAAGGAGAACGTTATCCAAAGGCTACTTTGGAAGAAATGTGGCAGATTCATCATGGTTTGGTTTGGGGGTAGTTTTTGCTCTAAATATGGGACCATACTTCATTCTATGGCTTCACATCGCCAGAATAGTGGCGGTTACCTAAATACCCACAACGCTGACTGGCCGGCTCAGAATCCCGATCTAAATCCAATTGAACACGTTTGGGGCACATTAATTATTCGTTTTGATTAGTGTTTTATGACCCAATATATTAAGCTATTACCAAAAAAAAAAACACTGGGAAAGTTCTTTATATTGTAATAATTTACACAATTAGGAAAAATTTTTTCAAAAATGTATCTAATTGATACATTTTGAAACGGCGTCTTTTAAGTTGATAATTGTGAAAGTTTTAACAAACATTGTTATGGATCCAGATAAGGAAGCCGAAACCTTTTAAATTTTTGGCAGTGCATCTAATTAACAATGGACGATTGGACCGATTGATAACAGCTTTTGCGCAACAATCTCGCTGGCAGCAATTAGTTTTTTTGTCATTTCATCAAAGATACCAATTAAGCTCCTCTATGCGGCTGTCAAAAGTTTGTCAGTGAAAGGATTAAGAGTAGAAAGGTGTAAAATGTTAAAAAACGATTAATTATATTATCTGATCCAATAATATAAGATCGTCCCTAATACATTGTAAAAATTATGTAAAAATAGTTACACAATCAGACCCAGATGTTGTGGGTGTTTAAGATCTGGGCGTGTAAATTGTCTATTTTTTTTCTTCAATTTTGTTGAGTAAGAATCCAAGGATAGAGACCATTCTATCTGCATTTTTAATTATTTTGGAAAAAATGTTGCAATTAAGAGCGGTTTCTGATAAAGGCTATCTTTTGGCATTTGTCTTCGAACGTGTTTTATTACGGTCAGGAGATCTCGAAATTCTTCTAAAATTTCAAATATCAACAACAACTGCAGGAAACGATTTGAAAATAGCTGCTACGGGACTTAATCTTTCCTAATAATAAATATTGAAGAAAACACTTTTTGGCAAATGGTAAAACTGTGTTAATAGCTTTCGAGCCACAGTGACAAAAAATTGTAAATATAATACACTATGTATATGCTACGCTATAAATTAGTCTAAAGTGCTAGGCAAAGGAAAAAAGAAGAAAAAAAGAACAAGATGATAAAGAAAAAGCATTTAAAATAAGCAAAACAGTAGCAAAAACAAAAAAAAAAGAAAAACATTAAAAAAAGTAAATAAAAGAAATGACAGAATGGACAAAAAATGGTAAGAAGAAAGAAATTAGATGAAGGAAAAAGTAAAAAACTAGAAAAAAACGGAAAAAAATTATTTAAAAAAAACGGAGAAATAATGTGGTAACCATGAGAATAAAAATTAATAAACAGAAAGAAAAAAAAACAAAAATGAGAGAATGATAACGCAGCTAGGGAGAGAAGTAGCAATAGAAAAATACCATAAAATAAGAAAAAGAAAAATTTTAGTGATAATGAGAGACTAGAAAAGAAGAGAGTACTAGAAGAACTGGAAAAGTTTTCAAAGATAGCAACATGACAAAAAAAAAGAAGAATAACAGAAAAAAGATGATTAAAGAAAAAAAACAAAGTAAAGAGCCAAGAGTGTGTTACAGAAAAACAGGAAAAAATTAAGATGGAATGAAGAAGGAAATAAGATACAGAATTTTTGAGAAAAAAAAAACAAAGAACAGAAACAAAACAGCGAAAAAAGAAAAAGATAATGGTAAATTAAAAACAAAATTTGAATAAATCAAAAAAGCAAGCAAAAAATAGAAATGGAAGATAAAGACTTTTAAGCTTCTCTTTTAGCTACATCACAGCTTTTTACCTTTTTTTAGCTAATCATAAACTAAATTAGAGCTCAAAAAAATATTGTGTTTTCAAAAAATTTCAGTTTAGCTCAAGTTTAATAATACTCGCGCTTGTTATAATTATGTATATGCTACGCTATAAATTAGTCTATAGCGTTAGGAGAAGAAAAAAAGAAGAAAAAAATAGAAAAAGAACAAGAAGATAAAGAGAAAGTATTTAGATTAAGCAAAAAGATAGCAAACACCCCTCTTCCATAAGAAACAAAAAAAATATATCAAAAAAACTAGAAAAATTAATAAAAGAAAAGAGAAAAAATGGTAAGAAGAGAGAAATGAGATAAAGGAAAGAGTAAAAAAACTAAAAAAAAAGCAGTATAAAATTATTTAAAAAAAAAAACAGAGAAATAATGTGATAACCACGAGAATAAAAATTAATAAATAAAAAGAAAAAAATTAGAAAAAATTGATAAAGTGAAAAGAAAAAAATAAACAAAAAAATAAGAGAATGATAACGCAGCTAAGGAGAGAAGTAGCAATAAAAAAATACCATAAAATAGGGGAAAGAAAAATATTAGTGATAATGAGAGACTAGAAAAGATGAGAGTACTGGAAGTACTAGAAAAATTTTCGTAGATAGCAACATGACAAAGAAAAAGAGAAAAACAGAAAGAAACTAAAAAAGATGGCTAAAGAAAAAAATACAAAGCAAAGAGGCAAAAAAGATTTTCCATTACAGAAAAAAATTAAGATGGAATAAAGAAGGAAATAAGATACAAAATTTTTAAGAGTAAAAAAGAGAAAGAACAGAAACAAAAACAGCGAAAAAAGAAAGAGATAATGATAAATTAAAATCAAAATTTAGAATAAATCAAAAAAGCAAAAAAAAATAGAAATGGAAGATAATGACATTTAAGCTTTTCTTTTCACTTTTTATCTTTTTTTAGCTACATCACAAACGAAACTAAAACTTAAAAAAAATATTGTGTTTTCAAATAATTTCAATTTAGTTCAAGTTTAATAATACTTGCGCTTATTATAATTATGTATATGCTACGCTATAAATTAGTCTATAGCGCTAGGCAAAGAAAAATAATAGAAAAATAGAAAAAGAACAAGAAGATAAAGAAGAAAAAGCATTTAGAATAAGCAAAAAGATAGCAAGCCCCCTCTCCCTAAAAAAAACAATTAAAAATACATTAAAAAAACTAGAGAAATTAATAAAAGAAATGAAAAAGTATGGTAAAAAGAGAGAAATAAAATAAAGAGAAGAGTAAAAAACTAGAAAAAAACAGAAAAAAATTATTAAAAAAAAAACAAGCACAGAAGTAATGTGGTAACCACGAGAATAAAAATTAATAAACAAAAAGAAAAAAAATGAGAGAATGATAACGCAGCTAGGGAGAGAAGTAGCAATAGAAAAATACCATAAAATAAGAAAAAGAAAAATTTTAGTGATAATAAGAGACTAGAAAAGAAGAGAGTACTAGAAGAACTAGAAAAGTTTTCATAAATAGCAACATGACATAAAAAAAAGAGAATAACAGAAGAAACTAAAAAAGATGGCTAAAGAAAAAAATACAAAACAAAGAGGCAAGAGAGATTTTCCATTACAGAAAAAAATTAAGATGGAATGAAGAAGGAAATAAGATACAAAATTTTTAAGAGTAAAAAAGAGAAAGAACAGAAACAAAAACAGCGAAAAAAGAAAGAGATAATGATAAATTAAAATCAAAATTTAGAATAAATCAAATAAGCAAAAAAAAATAGAAATGGAAGATAATGACATTTAAGCTTTTCTTTTCACTTTTTATCTTTTTTTAGCTACATCACAAACGAAACTAAAACTTAAAAAAAATATTGTGTTTTCAAATAATTTCAATTTAGTTCAAGTTTAATAATACTTGCGCTTATTATAATTATGTATATGCTACGCTATAAATTAGTCTATAGTGCTAGACAAAAAAAAAATAGAAAAATAGAAAAAGAACAAGACGATAAAGAAAAAGCATTTAGAATAAGCAAAAAGATAGCAAGCCCCCTCTCCCTAAAAAAAACAATAAAAAATATATTAAAAAAACTAGAGAAATTAATAAAAGAAATGAGAAAGTATGACAAAAAGAGAGAAATAAAATAAAGAGAAGAGTAAAAAAACTAGAAAAAAACAGAAAAAAATTATTAAAAAAAAAACAAGCAGAGAAGTAATGTGGTAACCACGAGAATAAAAATTAGTAAACAAAAAGAAAAAAAATGAGAGAATGATAACCCAGCTAGGGAGAGAAGTAGCAATAGAAAAATACCATAAAATAGGGAAAAGAAAAATATTAGTGATAATGAGAGACTAGAAAAGAAGAGAGTACTAGAAGAACTAGAAAAGTTTTCATAAATAGCAACATGACATAAAAAAAAGAGAATAACAGAAGAAACTAAAAAAGATGGCTAAAGAAAAAAATACAAAACAAAGAGGCAAGAGAGATTTTCCATTACAGAAAAAAATTAAGATAGAATGAAGAAGAAAATAAGATACAAAATTTTTAAGAAGAAAAAACAGAAACAAGAGAAAAAAAGAAAAAGATAATGGTAAATTATAAACAAAATTTAAATAAATAAAAAAAACAAGAAAAAACAGAAATGGAAAATAAAGACATTTAAGCTTCTCTTTTCGCTTTTTATCTTTTTTTTGCTACATTGCAAACTAATCTAGAGCTCAAAAAAATATTGTGTTTTCAAATAATTTTAATTTAGTTTAAATTTAATAATACTCGCGCTTGTTTTAATCATGTATATGCTACGCTATAAATTAGTCTATAGCGCTAGACAAAGAAAAAAAAAATAGAAAAATAGAAAAAGAACAAGACGATAAAGAAAAAGCATTTAAAATAAGCAAAAAGATAGCAAGCCTCTCCCCTCCAAAAGAAACAAAAAAAATATATTAAGAAAACTAGAGGAATTAATAAAGAAAATGAGAAAAAATGGTAAGAAGAGAGAAATGAGATAAAGAAAAAAAGTAAAAAAACTAGAAAAAAGCAGAAGAAAATTATAAAAAAATACGAGAAATAATGTGGTAACCATGAGAATAAAAATTAATAAACAGAAAAAAAAAATAAACAAAAAAAATGAGAGAATGATAACGCAGCTAGGGAGAGAAGTAGCAATAAAAAAATACCGTAAAATAAGGAAAATAAAAATTTTAGTGATAATAAGAGACTCGAAAAGAAGAGAGTACTAGAAGTACTAGAAAAGTTTTCATAGATAGCAACATGACAAAAAAAAGAGAATAACAGAAAAAATTAAGAAAGATAGATAAAGAAAAAAAAAAGACAAAGAAGCAAGAGAGATTTTCCATTACAGAAAAAAATTAAGATGGAATGAAGAAGGAAATAAGATACAGAATTTTTTAGAGAAAAAAACAGAAACAAGAGAAAAAAAGAAAAAGATAATGGTAAATTAAAAACAAAATTTAGAATAAACCAAAAAAACAAGAAAAATAGAAATGGAAGATAAAGACATTTAAGCTTCTCTTTTCGCTTTTTATCTTTTTTTTGCTACATTGCAAACTAATCTAGAGCTCCAAAAATTTTATTTTTTTTAGAATTTCAATTTAATTCAAGTTTACTATAAAAAAAATGTTTAATAATACTCGCGCTTGTTATAATTATGTAAAATAGTTATTTACGTATTTAGTGTGTAAAGAGAGCTATTTTTGTATAAAGTTGCAAATTTCGTGCCGAGCCCTAGCGAGGTGCGAAAAAGAAGTCGCATAGCAAAATGGCTATGCGACCATCTCAAAATTTTGATTTCAAAATTAATTTTGCTTTCTGGCTTTTTGATTTTATAATGTATTTGATTACGCCTGCGCAAAAAATGTCTTAATTGACAGAGAATAAGTCAAGTGTCAACATCAAGTGTAGCCAACCCTAAGCATTAAAAATTACTGTTACATGCAACATTAAAAAAGCAATTTCCCTAAAAGTTGTTGAGATATAGTTCCACGCCTTAGAAAATAGCCCAGCCACTATTACTTTAGCACTTTCTTTTGCCCAAAGGGCTGATTTGAATAGCACTGGCTATTGAATAGCTTACCGTATCAGATTGGCACATAATTTATCTTCCGAATACCTCCCAGAGACATTAGAAATCTTAAAACATATACTTACCATTTCATTAACGTCATCTCTGAACGAGGAAAATAATTGAGTTTGATTTTGCAGAATTGGAGCGACTTAAGATTGCTACTTAATGTTGGTACTTTCATTTCTGAGTGTTATTAAATCGCGAATAATTGGACATAAAATTCGTCTAACAAGCTCGTAAAACTGCAAAATTTTTCAAGATTTTTTCTCTGGTTTGTTTAGATGCCTTGTTTATTTATTGACACATTTATTTTGATTGATTGACAATGAAGAATTGAAACTGGTATTCTGTTTATTTAGTGGACATGCTAATTTACAACATCCGACAATGAAGCAATAAATCATTCAATGACAAGCTGCTTGTTTTTTAAAACAAAAATCTAGATTAAACAATCTTTACTCCAATTTAAACTTTAAAGAATAACAAATATGTTTTTTTTTGGCAAATTAAGTCAAGTTTTGTTTTAAATTGACACAATTTCCATAAAAATTGCAAAAAAGTCTTTATGAAAACATTTATAGTGATTGGTGTCAAATGTATGTTGACTGAGCACTGCCGTGCACCTTACTCATTAAAAAATGAGGAATAGTATCAACCCCAGTTCTCTGTAATTTTTCTCTTTGTTATCAATTCCATTGTTGTCGTAAATAGCACTTGTTTTGTAGTATTTTATGTCATTTTTTCTGTTGTTTTACGACAGCGCAGCAATACGTTTTTATGTATTTAATTATAAATAAAGTGTATGTAATCTTTGTTTAATGAATTGTTTACGTATTTTAAGTATATGTACTTTTTGTGACGTCACATTAATCTAAGATTTAATTTTTTGGAAAAATATTTAGAAAACATATCAAAATATCATACCAGACTGGCTTATTACCGTACAAGAGGTAAGGGTTGCTGTAGAAAAAACACTTTCTTAGAAAAATATTTTAATTTAAAACAATAAACAAATAACGAATAATAGATAAACATATAACAGTTGCTTAATTTTCTATTTTATTCCAGTTAGTTTTGAATATTATTTACCAAAATTAAACAGATAAAAAAGTAAATCATCAACTTAAGCAGCAAAGAAAAAATTTCATTAATAAACAAAGAAAAAAATCTAAAACTCATCTGACAAAAAATTATAGCTATAGTCTGTTCAAATTCAAGAAAGAGCAATAGTAATCAGTCTGTGTAAAACGTGATTCATTCATAAAGTCTGCGTGATCCCAAGTTTCTGAAATTGGGGCGGAGCTGGAATTCGAAAGCACAAGGATGCGTTGTGCATTTGTTTCGTTCCTGTTTCTGCTAAACTTTTTGATTAACCTCAATTATCGCACAGTGTTGCCAAAACTATTAAATTTTCCTTAATATAAATAATTCAAAATGTCCCTAAATTAAAATAATTTTTTTATTAATTTTTGTTTATTTTAAACAGGAACTATTGTCAAGTTTGGTAAAACAGTTTACACCACACAATAGTCGTATAATGAATTCAAATTAAGAAGGACAGTACAGGCTGCACCTGTCAGTGAGGTATGACGTCAGGCTTAAGTAGTCTATTGAAAATTTGATCAAAAGGTGACGTCACCGAAAACTCTCTATATTAATAATAAATGTAACTAATAATGTTAATAATTTCCACCTTTATTATAGTCGGTTTAAATTGGTCTCAATGTTAAAAATACTCATTTTAAAACATCCAGTGCTTAAATTCTGGAGGGGCGTGGCTTCAAGGCGCTGTAGGTGTCATTTACACCGCACCTCAGCTTTTATGAGCTTCTGATTGGTTAATTTGAATTTGCTAATATTTTTCGAGGCTCATGTTTGCTTGGAAGCATGTAACTTTGTAATAAAATAAAATCAAATATTTTATTAACAAAAGTTTTATCAATTACAATTATTTTTACATAATAAATGTAAATTAGATAGTTACTTAATCTGTTGTATAGTCTTTTTTTTATAAACAATCGTTAAGCAGTTTTAACGTTGGCAACGCCATCTAGAGGTAAATGTCAAGAGCGTTTGTCATTTACTTCTAATGATGCTGCCAACATTAAAACTGCAACGTCATTTAAAAGTAAATGTCAAACGCTCTTGACATTTACCTCTAGATGGCGTTGCCAACATTAAAACTATTTGACAATGTTTATGAAAATAAAAAATAGACTTTTTGCGAAAGTCTGCACTGAAGCCAAAGAAATCCCATTATTTTCATCATATTACGCAATTGGTTAGGAATAAAAACAAAGGTGTATACTGAAATCATTTAATTAAAAAACATTTACATTAAAAACCAATTCAAACGTTGAGAAAAGACATTGTACAATCCAACAAAAACAAATTCGCGTCAATTTACAAGCAAAATGCACAAAAAAAAGACTTAACTACCGATTAGTACTGTCTAAGATTTTTTAGTTTTAGATTTTTTGGTGCCACCACCAACTTTTGCCTTTTTCGCTTTAGATTTTTTCGATGCAGTGAACTCTTCATCGGAATCCGAATCGGACGAAATGCATTTTTTCCGTTTCGTTGTTTTTATTTCAAAAGAATCATCATCGACTTTTTCTTCTTCACTTTTTTTTCGACCGACAAGTGAATCAAACATATCTTCAGAAGTTTCATGGATTGGTGGAGGCGCTTCTTCTTCACTCTCTGATAATACGTCTATTTTTTCCTGTCTTATATCATCTTTTATAGCTTCATTATCGAAAAGGATTTCATCATCATCATCATTATATGCATTCGTTTCGTCCTCTGATGATAAATCATATTTGACTACTTTTGAGGCCGCTCTTCTACTCATAAACCTTTCCTTTACCAGTGGTGCTTTACTTGGCCCCGCAAAAGCATCATTAGAATTGGAGTCTTCATTTTCATCGGACAAAGTAGATACTGTAGTATCACGTTTTTTTGGTGAACCATTTACTAAAAAAAACAAAAAAAAACGTTGAAATTACGTAACAGATAAAAGACATTTAATTAATTACCTTGCTTTCGTTTAAAGTTAAGAGTAGTTTGCTTCAATCCATCAGTCGACGCTTTCTTCTTTCTACCTTTCTTTTCAACCTCCTCAAGAGCTTTAAATTTATCTTTCAAAGTATTCTTGGTCTTTACCATAGCATCAAATTCATCCTATAATAATAAAGAATAATAAGTCTGTTTACGTAATCAATTAACAAAAAATGTATCTACAAGATTTCTATTTGTAGATTATTGGATTGGTTTAAGAAAGAGAAAAAATAGCAAACAGAACAAGAAAGATAAAAACATTTAAAATAACAAAATTTCAATATGAAAACAAGTACCAAATGAAGAAATCAAGAGACTAAACCGAAGTATTAGATAAAAAAAAACAGAAATAGAATGGATGAAGATAGAAGAAAAAAACTTAAATTATTATTATAATACCTCTTCAATACTGATTTCCTTTTTAGTCAATTTCTTGCCTTTATTTTCCTTTATTTTAATTGCTGCATGGATGCGTTTCTTGAGATCATTACTAATCACTGGTTCTACCCGCTTGGCAATTGGTGAAGGCATTGTTTCTTGCAAATTAACTTTCTTCCGACCCTGTAAAATACAATTATCAAATCTATACACACGCCACCAAAAGTCTAATAAAAAGTGATGCCTAGAAAACTTACTCTGCCTGTTTTCACCTCCTAAGTATGCGTGTATTTCGAATAAATAATATTATAACATATTTAAAATCAGAAAAAAACTTAAGATACTCACAACAGCTTTCTTTTCTCCTTTAGCTTTAACTTTCACCCCTTCCTCTTCCCGTTGTTCTTTTGCCTCCACCTCATCTAACTTTGTCACAAAAGTATCTAGATCATCTCTGAACATGTCCTGTGGTGTTTTCTTTTTAATTGCCTCTAGTTCGGCTAATTTAAGGTCTCTCTGCCTTAGCAATTCATTTTTCTTTTCTTCCGTTAACATCCACATTGACATGCCCAGCAGATAATCGAACTTTTGCACATCGGAAGAATTTTGGAAAGCTTTTTCTAAAAAAAATAAGCCATTAACTCACACAACAAAATATTCTTAATAATACCGGCATCAGCAAGTTTTTTGGACGATGATGGGGCTTCTTCAGCTACTCTAGCTTCTTCCTCTTCCTCTTCTTCGGGCTGTTCATCGTCCTTGTCGATCTGTGTTCTGGTTTTCCATGCTTTGACAGGATCCGGTTTATAGCCTTTTGTTAATAGCTCTTCAACGACCGCTTTGCGTTTTTTGTTCTCGACAACCAAAGTCATGTTACATTTTTCAGTTATAAAGCGCGCTTGATTGCTCAGTTTCTTCGCTTCCGCTTCTAACATTCCTTCCAAATAATCCTTACGTTTTTGGTACATCGTTAAGCGCAAAGTGTAGAATTCCTTCAAAATTTCAGTCACGGATTCGAATCTAAAAAAAGTTCGACATTGAGATAACAGATTAGCAGCGAAATTCTGTGTCATAACATTTTTTCGGTCGTCAAACCGGCATTCTGTGACATTTTTTTACAGCACGAGTTTTTGTTGCCACATGTAATGTTGCAAAAAAAAAGTGCATCAGCTAAATAAAATGATATATGAGCCAATAATTAGACCCTATTATCCGACTGAGGTTAAAAATTGAAAGATAAATTAACAGAAGATTAAAAACACATTTTATAACTCGATTAAAATTTTAAAAAAAAATTATGAATTTGTATTTTTCTTTGCTTTTTTTTTCTTTCTCAATAACAGCCACTTATAAGCAAATATTTAAAAAAAATCACAAGAAAGTTATCATTTATGATCAAAAAAATTTGATGTTTCAAACGGATTTTGAAAAAAATTTACCAAAAACACTATTTTGCAGAGTAACAGAACAAATCACAAAATTGAAAAAATCAACAAAAACTACCATTATATCACTAAGAAAATCATAGTCAAAGCAAATAAATTGATTGAAAAGTAAAAGCAAAAATGAGAAAAAAAAAACAAAGTTATTTGTTATTTTGTGTCTGACCAAAGAACTGGCGCCAAACTCATTTTAGCGCCAAAATCAGTAATAGTAAAGTCTAAGCGAGCAATATGTGCACAGAATACCGTTTTCAGAAGAAATAATTATCAACTTCTCCTCTATCTACATTAGAAGTCGTCAGTAGAATGTTATAGTACACAGAATTCCACTATAAGTAGCAATTTACCGTTTTAAACAGCCCATTTCATCAAAACAGCACATAGACGAAGTGTTAAAAATAGTTTGTAATTTAAATATTGTATGCAGTCCTTCTTTTTCCAATGCTTCCAATCCATTCTCTGGAAGTGTGATAACATATCGAACAGTGGTGTCAGTGTTATATTCTTTATAATCAGAAATGACTGGCTTCACTTTTTCAGATCCTGCAACAAAAAAAAGAGGCAAATAGCGGTTTTATTTATCTTATCGAATAAATAAAAATTTAGATGTAATTTTTTGATCTTTTGACATACATACCATGAAGTAGTGGCTCCAATACGTTCTCTTTGTAGTTTTGAGTCCATGTCGCAACTGGCAGTTCAGTTATTTCCAGCTTATTATGCGAAATTATTGATATTTCTCCACTAATCACATAACGATGATCGCCGCAATTTTCGATTGAACCATTGAAATTTTTATACCAAGGTATCATTTCAGATGGTTCGTCCTCGTCCAACATCTTCCTTATGTTTTGGATAAGTTCCCTTGGATTATAATTTGGTATTTTGGTCATCCATCCGGTACCTATACCGTCTGCTCCATTGACAAGAACTAATGGTATAAGAGGAATGTACCATACAGGCTCAATCTTCACATTATCGTCATATTCATGTTTCAACAGCGGATCATCCAATGGATTGAAAATCATTCGAGTCAAAGGTGACATTTTGGTGAAAATGTATCTTGGACTTGCAGAATCTTTACCCCCTGCAAGCCTTGTGCCAAATTGACCTCTAGGCTCCAATACATTAATATTATTACTGCCAACAAAATTCTGAGCCAAATTAACGATTGTCATACATAGAGAAACTTCGCCGTGATGATAGGCGGACAATTCTGCAACTGAACCTGCCAATTGAGCAACTTTTACCTCTCGTTTATCGTTCCTTTTAAAGCAAGTATACATCACTTTTCGCTGACCAGGCTTAAAACCATCAACTAAAGATGGTATCGAGCGAACATTATCAGCATTCGAAAACAAAACCAATTCGAGATTCACAAAATCGGTAAAAGTGATATGTTTTGTATCTTTCGTATATAAATATTTTTCAGATAAACCAATTTCTTTACGACGTTTGGACTCGGTCATAAAATTCGTTAGCCACTCTTTACGATGCTCAATATGTTTTTTACTAAAAGCCAGGAGAATATGATCGTCGTCTTGCTGACCTTGATAACGAAAACAAATTCGATGACGATTCATATTGGTGAAATACTCCTTGGCTTCTTTCGAAGTGGAAGTACCCAAACCTAAGCAAAATCAGAATTTTTACATTTGTTATTATGTTTGACGCAATAAATTATTATATAAACCAATTAAAATATTAAACTGTGAACCCAGTATGTACAGTAACATAAGCCCCAAAAAATTCAAATTAACCAATCAGAAACTCATGCTTGCTAAAGCTAAAGCGTCTCATGTTTGCTTGGATGAACAGTAAAGATGTAAAGTTTCTAAAGCTTTACCTTTGTAGTACTTTATTTCGTAAGTATGATTGTTGGGTGTGTTAGTCTTCCACTCTTCAAATTCTGGCAATGAATAGAAAGATAACTCTTCCTTCTTCTTCCGCGCTTTGACAATTGGAGTAATAAATTCTTCAAGGAAATTTCTTTGTAATAATTCTGGCCAATTAAAATGAATGAAATTGATAAGAAGACCTTTTATATGAGAGCCGTCTTGATCCTGATCAGTCATTATCATAATTTTTCCATATCTTAAACCTTTCATATCATCAACGCTGTTGTATTTCTTTTTGTATTGTAGTCCAAGAATTTTGATTAAATTATTAATTTCTTGATTTTCTAAAATTTGTTTGTGCGTTGCTTCTCGTACATTCAAAAGCTTACCCCTAAGAGGGAATACGCCATAAAGATCTCTTCCAATAACACCCAAACCTGATACTGCCAATGATTTAGCTGAATCTCCTTCAGTCAAAATCAGAGTACATTTTAGTGCATTTTTTGTTCCAGCTTCATTTGCATCTTCAAGCTTAGGAATTCCTTTTATTTTCAATTGTTTTTTTCCACCACTATGCTTAATTAACTCATTCTGAGCCTTAAACTTTGCCCAATTCAGTACAGTCTCTACGATTCCACTTTTTGTAACCTGATTGATGAATTTTTCTGGAAGAACGCACTTTGAACCAAAATTTTTTGCTTGAAGAGTCATGTGCTCCTTCGTTTGTGAATCAAATGTAGGATTTACAATTAGACAGTTGATGAAAATCCATATATGGTTTTTTACTTGAAAAGGTTTAATTTGCACACCTCCCTTATTTTTCTTTTTTAGAATATCGATAAGTTGCTTCACTACCATATCAGTTACGTAATCAACATGGCGGCCACCTTTAGTTGTTGCTATACTATTAACAAAAGACATTTGTTGAAACCCTTTATCAGATGTTGTAATCGCAACCTCCCATCTCTCGTTAACACTTTCATAAATAACTTTTAGCTTTTCTCGATTATCATCTTCTTTTCCCTTTACATAGAGATCAACATATTCTTTAAAATTCTTGACGGGAACTTTTTTGCCATTTAACATTACTTTAACACCTCGCGTTGATGCAGCAATATCAAAAGCTCTTCGACACATTAAAGAAACAATATCATTATCTAATCTATCCATTTTAAACTTTTCTAAATCTGGAGAAAATGTTATTTTAGTGAAATCTTCTCCGTTTGAATCTTTAATTTTTGCATCAGTAGTTTTCGTCATGTTGTTCGCCCATGTTTGTTTATATTGACGCTTATAATCTTGCGCTGATGTTTCTACACTAAATTTTGTACTAAATATGTTACAAAGTTTCGCACCATAACCATTACGTCCTCCGGTAACTTTTTCTTCCTCATCGTTATAATTCGATGAAGTCAATAAATGTCCAAATATCATAGTGGGAACATACATGTTTTCGTCTTTGTGCATAACAACAGGAATGCCTTGACCATTATTCCAGACTGATATTGTGTTCGTTTCCGCATTTATATCAACTTTAATCAAATTCATTGTCTTATCTCTTTGTTTATTATCAGCCGCATTAACTAATATTTCATCAAATATCTTATACAATCCAGGAACATATTCTATTTCTTTTTGTACAATCTGTTCAGTCTCTAAATCATAAACCCACATGTTTTCTTTAACTTTTTCAACCGATCCTATATAAGTATCAGGACGGAGAAGAATATGCTCCAGTTGCGACTTCTTCTGATACATTTTCTCAATTGTCGGTTTAGATGTTCCCTTTTTACTTGCTGGATGTCCATTTTGAGATTTATCTTCGTCTCCACTTTCTCCGCCGGTCTTTTTTGACAATTTGGCAAAAGTGCTCTGAAACAGACAACATTATTTAAAAAAAAACTGAAAATTTACAATGCTTTAAACACAATCCAACAAAAAAAAAATAATGGTACATACAGAGGAATAAGAGGGCCTTAAGAGCCTTAAAAAATGGCAAAAAATAGAGAAAACTTCAACAAAAAGCGATTCTTTTTCTTGGAATGCTCATCAAAAGTGTACTATCTGCTCATAAACAGAATTAATATTTCACCTGAAATGAAAAAAATTGCTAATAAATAACTTTTTCTTCTTCACGTTTACAATGTTTCTAACAAAAGTAGTTAAAGTGTTTCCAAGCAAACACTTTTTTGAGCTTCTGATTGGTTAATTTGAATTTAATTCGCATAATTTCAGAGGCTCATGTTTGCTTGGAAGCACTGTAGACAAAATTGAATTTTGTGTAATAGTTTCTAGTGACTTTTGCTGTGGGTTGGTATGGTTAGTAGTTGTGACTTTGACATTACTCTCATTATTATGTATGAGTATTATTGTTTTACCAACCTGAAAAAAAAAATCACTAGATGGATTCTTTATATTTTCATAATCTTAAATATTAATAAAAGCGAAATAGAAATAATAGAATTTTACACTCGTTTTACTAGTCCTTATTCATTTGAATCTAAAAATTGCTGAACGTAAAAGTCTACAATTTTTGAGTTTTAATTAAATAGTGAAGAATCAAATTGAAATAAAAAAAAGACATTATAGATTTAAAGGTTATGATTTCAATAATTAAAGAATCAAACATTTTTAGAACATGATCAAGTGAGCGTGGCAAAAAAATTCATAATTTATTTCTACTTTTCCTAATTAGCTTTATAAATTTCCTTTGTTTTTTATAAAAAAAAGTGGTCACATACAAATAAAAAGCAGATAATTCGACCAATACAAAAAACTTGAAATATTGACACCGTGCGAGAGAAAAAAAACGTATGTCGATGATTACCTGTGCCAAAGATTTCAAAGCAATTAATTAATTAATTAATCAGTTACAGTAATTAGATTTTGTTTTATGTACAACAGACTTATTTTGAGATTTTATTTGTAACTTTGTGCAGCATCTTACAGAAATCAATAAACCAACAAAAAAAAAAGTTAAACCGGTTAAAATGTTTCGGCTTCGGTAATCAACCATTCAAAAGTCAAAAGAAAAAGATAGGTCCTATTTAAAAATTGGCTTGAAAATAGCTCGCAATCAAAAATAACAACTCAAAAACGAACATTTTAGCAAAATTATAAACGGACAAACGCCAACAACATAACCTCAAAATAAAAAAAAATCACTTACCTTTAAATCCGACATTTTGCCAATCTTTCACACTATTCTCTCAAACAATTTGAAACACTATAAACAATTAAATACAGCGACAGACGGACAATACACTTGCAATTACTGGACTAAGACTAATTTATAAGGAACAAGAACAGGTACTAGGGAACACAAACACAGCTCTCCCGAAATCCCGAATCCGAAACGCCTCGGAAATGCTTCGCCGATGCCGATCTCCGATCGCTGGAATCCCGGCGCTCGAAAAATAATCTTCGGAAAACTTCGGATGTCATTTTAAAAAATCACCAATCAAAGCACTTAATTTTTGAAATAAATTGTTTTATCCACCAATCACATTTGAATAAAACCGTCTCGGTTTAAACGAGATGGTACGATGTTCATTTTCAATCAATATGGCCGATGGCGGCAATTATATTTACTTGCATTTTTTAAAAAATATAAAAAGGCTTTCTTAAATTTTATCAATGTAATCCAGAAAACGGCTTAATGCCACTTAATTGTTTCCATAAAAAGAATTTTTGATAAAGAAATACAGTAACATAAAGTTTGACAATGTGGCGCTTGCGCACTGGGCAGCTTTAATCATAAAAATAGTGTTTTTTTAGCAGAAAACATAATTAGATTTTACTTTTTTATTGTATTTTTAAATAAACAATAAACACAAGTATCATTGCAAAAATATAAAAGCAAAAATTTTCTAAAGATAATAAAACAGTTTTCGACTTTAAATAAAAATGTCGAAAGGCGACATCTTTAGTAACTTGATTGAATCTTATTGACGTAAATAATTTTTGAATTTATAAAATAGACTACTCAATTGATGACGTAATGGAAAGAGTTTAAATAATCCGAAACACAAAAGTTGGGTTAGGTTAGAAAAAGACTAGGACTGATAACAGCAAAATTGTTGTGCTTGTGTTTTATTTATACAACTACAAACTATAGTACACTAAGTACACAAACTTCTGACAATAGTAGAAAACAGTAGTGTCGTTATAAGTTAAAAAAAAAATTGAATATATTCAAATTCAAAAATAAATTACACATGATGACGCATTTAAACCAAAATTAAAAAGTCATTTTTTTTTAAGAAAAGATGAGAAAAATAACAACAGTATAAGGAGATAGAAGAAAAAAAAACAATAAAAGAATATAAAAAATTAATAAAACAATGGTCAATGAGAGATTAACACAATCTAAAGCAGAGATATCAAGCAAATAAAAAAAAAATTAGTGAGAAAAAAGCTTAGCATAGAATAGATTAAACATAAGCAGTAAAGGAAAAAGACAATAAGTACAAAAAGCAGAAATAGAAACACAAATAAACAAACAAAAATCAAACAATGGACAAACAAACAGACATATAGAAACATAATTGCAAAATTTTAATGAAAAAATAGAAAAAGAATAAATAGACATTAGTTAGCAGGATGTGCGAAAGAGAGAGAGAGAAAAACATTAGAGCACGTATACGTGAAATTAAAAGAAAAGCAAAAATATTAAAAGAAAAAAAAAATTAAAATAAATAAAAATTATGAAAGCAAAAGTTTAAATAAGATAATAAATATTTTTCTACTAACATATTTTAAGAAGAAACAAAATACTTATAGAAACAAAAAAAACAATGATATTTAAAAGAATACAAAGAAATTAAAACGAAAAAAAGAGTAAAAAGTAAAAATAAGAATAAAAAAATATTACAAAAAAAATAAAAAATTACACATTTTCATTTTAAACCACAGCTGAGAGAAATACAAATAAGTAATAAATTAAGAAAAAACGTAGCAAGCTTAAAAACAAAACAAAAAAAAATTAAAAATTAAAAGTATAACAGAAATACAAAAATATTATAGCAAACTAGATACCAAAATACACTTAAGAAAAGAAAAAAAGTAAAAAACTAATAGCAAGATTCAGATGTAGAAAAAATAGAAAAAAAATAAGTACTGAAAAGAGAGGAAAAAAATTACTATACAAAATTCTTTCATTTCCAAAGCAGGAACAATAGAACCTAATTATTATAAAAAAGAGCTAAAAAGCAAAAAAAATAATACATAAACTATGACGCATATGTGTATGATAAATAAAAATTACTATAAGAAACCTCTATAAAAAATGTAACAGATTAGAAAAGATTGAAATGTAAAATATTAAAAAAATGCAAAAAATTAGAAAAAAATCGAAAAGAATTATAAAATATTACAAAAAATTTAAAAGCTCAGTAGAAAAAATTAGAAGCCAAACCAGTTGAAACAAAAAAACGTAGCAAACGTTGAGAAAAACATTGACAAACAAAACAAAAATTAAAGATTAATAGATTTAACAGCAAATACGAGAAGATTATACCAAAAAAATAACAGTATACTTTAAAAAAATTATCGATAGAAAGCGTAAACATTTTTTCTTTTTTATAATAAAATTCGTCATTTTTCAAAAACTATAAGAAATACTAAATAGAGACTTCTTTGTTTCCAACTAATTTTATAGTACTTTGTTATGAAAAGACATTGAATATAAAATAAAAAGTAAAAAAACATCAAAAAGTATAGAAAATGCAAAAATTTGATATAATTTGAATAGAAATCCCGTTATATCATAAAATAATGATTCATTTTTTTCTTACTTTCAAAGGTTAGGAATGATAGCCACTGTCATAGAAAAATTTAAACATGGCGCCTCCATAATTTTTTAAAATTATTTCTAAAATTTTTGTTTTTTTACGGACTTACTGGCCTCTGTCTAGAATAATCTAATTAGCTTAAGTTTGATACAATTTTTTTAAGAATAAAAGTACTCCAAAACTGATAAAATTGCAAAAAAATAGAGATAATTTTAGCAAAAAGCACGTTATATGACAAAATAATGTCTTATCTGGCTTAAAATCAAGAAAAAACATTATTTTTGTGGATTTTTTTTCTAATTTTAAAGATTAGGAATGATAGTCACTGCTATAGAATACCACATAAAACTATATACAAAAAAAATAAATTTGGTGGCGCCTCCATCATTTTTCAAAATTTTGACTGAAGTCTATAAAATATTAAAAATTTCTGTTTTTTTACGAATCTAGTGGCCTCTGTCTGGAATAATCTAATTAGCTTAAATTTGATAAAAAATTTTAAAGAATTAAAGTACTCCAAAACTGATGAAATTGCAAAAAATAGAGATAATTTTAGCAAAAAACACGTTACATGACAAAAAAATGACTTATCTGGCTAAAATCAAAGAAAAACATTATTTTTTTCTAATTTTAAAGATTAGGAATGATAGTGACAGCTATAGAATACCAAATAGAATTATATACAAAAAATTAAATTTGGTGGCGCCTCCATCATTTTTCAAAATTTTGTCTAAAGTCTATAAAATATTAAAAATTTTTGTTTTCTCACGGATCTAGTGGCCTCTGTCTGGAATAATCTAATTAGCTTAAGTTTGATACAAATTTTTAAAGAATAAAAATACTCCAAAATTGATAAAATTGCAAAAAATAGAGATAATTTTAGCAAAAAACACGTTATATGACAAAATAATGACTTAACTGGCTTAAAATCAAAGAAAAACATTATTTTTGTGATATTTTTTTATAAATTAAAGATAAAAAATGATGTAGAATATTACATAAAACAATTTACTAAAAATTTAGTTTTTGGCGCCTCCATCATTTTTCAAAATTTTTTTTTTAATTTATAAAAAATTATCTATTTTCTGATTTTTCTTATTTTTCATTTTAAAGATTAAACCTTTATGCTTTATTTTGTTGGAGGTCTTGGAATCATCTAAGTGCAAAGATTATTTTCCGGTTGATTTAGACAACTCAAAAAACGTCAAAAATAGGAATCAAAAACTAATGCAACGCTGTTTTTTGTAAGATTTAATTAAAAAGAAAAAATCTTAAATTTTTCTTTTAAAAGCTAATTGAAATTAAGTGCAAAATTTTCTATTCCTTCTAATAGGAAATAAAGATCGAACCTGTTCCAGAAAATTGCGACTGCGCCGAAAGTCGGGCGTCGATTTCCTGGTCCAGAGGGTGTGAAGCTGCAGGACGGCAATGAGCTGGTTAACGTTAAATTGTTGTTGTTTTTTTCTTTTGATTGTTGTTATTAGTGAAACTGGAGCGACAGGAGATAAAATTCCATTAGGTAAAAAATCACTGATCTCTGAGGCAATCCAGCCTCATAAATCGCGAATTTTTTTGTTTACTACAAATTCAAAACAAACAAAAAAACAATTTTTTTCTCAATTAATTATGTTTTTGATAAATTTAATTTTTTAGGGGCGATTTTTGAGCAAGGGACGGAAGAAGTGCAGACGGCTTTCAAATTTGCCATGTTAAATCATAATCAAAATGTGACGACAAGACGTTTTGAGCTGCAAGCTTATGTTGATGTGATAAATACGGCAGATGCGTTTAAACTGTCTCGTTTAAGTAAGTAAACAAAATAATTAATATTTTAATCAAAATTTTATTGAAAAAATTTGACGCACTTTTTCAAAAATTGTCAAAACTGTCAATTTATTAAATTATTTTTGCTTGACACATTCAATATTGTTTGTTCGGTTTGTAAACAAGATTATTGAAAGTAAACTCTAAAATTTGACCTTTATTATCACAAAAAATTAATAGCAAAATTATCAATTAATTTGGTTTTTGAAATGTCTTTTATTGTTGACATATTTTTATTTAAAAATAGGCATATTTATTTTAACAGCTGTCCAATCAAGCTATGGTCTTTATTTTTCCATCAATTGTCGTCGTCTTGTTTGGACGGCTGTAAATTTCGGTCAGGTACCGAATAATAGAGTCATAAGCCAACATCAACTATGTACTTCAAAAAGTTAATAGGGTATTGAACTGGTAAATATTTTTATTTTGCAAAAATTGTCATTATTTGGAAAAATTATCTAATTTACAAGAAAAAACCTTATAATTCAGATGAAAATGTGGATGAAGAACCAATGCAGATTAGAAATAATATAATTCTCATAAGTTTTGATATTATGTGAAAAAATTTAAATATAAAAAATGTAGATCTTTTCAGCTTTTCTAGCTTTTTTTTTATAAGATTTGTAATTTTTCCAAAAATCGAGATAAACCGTTTTTTACCCTTAAAAACTCACCCTTTAAAGTCGTCTTAAAAATAACTTTTTTAAAGAGGTCTATTGTGTAGAAGTCAATAGTATTCACAACAGGGCACTAACTATTATCAGGTCATAAATAAAAGTACCACCAGAGGTCCGGTAACAGTTGAAATGTGATTTCTGACAGATTTCTCTACAGCTTGCTACCTCTAAATTAATTGTTATTGCACTGTCATAAAAACAAAGTAGTCCTCTTCTCTTAGTTCTTTTTTTGTTCTATTCTCTTCCTTTTCCAATTAGTTTCATTTTTCTATTATTTTTTTAACTGTTTTTTACCCTTAAAAACTCACCCTTTATAGTCGTCTTAAAAATTATTTTGTTTTATGAAGGTTTCTATTGTGTAAAAGTTAATAGTATTCACAATAAGGCACTAACTATTATCAGGTCATAAATAAAAGTACCACCAGAGGTCCGGTAACAGTTGAAATGTGATTTCTGACAGATTTGTCTACAGCTTTCTGCCTCTAAATCAATTGTTATTGCACTGTCATAAGAACAAAGTAGTTTGCTTCTCTTTAGTTCTTTTTTTGTTCTATTCTCTTTCCTTTCCAATTGGTTTCATCTTTCTATTATTTTTTTAACTGTTTTTTACCCTTAAAAACTCACCCTTTATAGTCGTTTTGAAAATAACTTTTTTAAAGATGTCTATTGTGTAGAAGTTAATAGTATTCACAATAAGGCGCTAATTATTATCAGGTCATAAATAAAAGTACCACCAGATGTCCGGTAACAGTTGAAATGAGATTTATGACAGATTTGTCTACAGCTTGCTGCCTCTAAATCAATTGTTATTGCACTGTCATAAAAACAAAGTAGTTTTCTTCTCTTAGTTCTTTTTTTGTTCTATTCTCTTTCTTTTCCAATTAGTTTCATCTTTCTATTATTTTTTTAACTGTTTTTTACCCTTAAAAACTCACCCTTTATAGTCGTTTTAAAAATAACTTTTTTAAAGATGTCTATTGTGTAGAAGTTAATAGTATTCACAATAAGGCGCTAATTATCATCAGGTCATAAATAAAAGTACCACCAGAGGTCCGGTAACAGTTGAAATGTGATTTCTGACAGATTTGTCTACAGCTTGCTACCTTTAAATCAATTGTTATTGCACTGTTATAAAAACAAAGTAGTTTTCTTCTCTTAGTTCTTTTTTTGTTCTTTTCTCTTTCTTTTTCAATTAGTTTCATCTTTCTATTATTTTTTTAACTGTTTTTTACCCTTAAATACTCACCCTTTATAGTCGTTTTGAAAATAACTTTTTTAAAGATGTCTATTGTGTAGAAGTTAATAGTATTCACAATAAGGCGCTAATTATTATCAGGTCATAAATAAAAGTACCACCAGAAGTCCGGTAACAATTGAAATGTGATTTATGACAGATTTGTCTACAGCTTGCTACCTCTAAATCAATTGTTATTGCACTGTCATAAAAACAAAGTAGTCCTCTTTTCTTAGTTCTTTTTTTGTTCTATTCTCTTTCCTTTCCAATTGGTTTCATCCTATTATTATTTTTTTTATATATATTATACACAATTGTAGAGCTTTTATAATTTTGTTAAAAGCTCATAAAAGAGCACGTGCTATCCTTTTCTTACTCATGCAATCAAAGAGATGTAGAGATTGTACGTAGCTGTGCCGGATTGCCTGGTCTATTGTAAAGTAGACTTATTTTTCAAGTCAAATTGTTAGATTTTGCAGTTTATCGCTGCTGATAAGATTTTTTTGTCAGTGTCATGTTTATTAGATTGACCACCATTGGATCAGTGCGTTAGAGTCTGGTCTGACAGGGTAGTGAGTTCGATTCTCACCCAGGCAAGACTCGAGTTCTACAAAGAGGTCAACTTTTGTCTGGCTTATATGTGTGTGTATGTATATATGTTTGTAAATATACAGAGCACAATAGATCAAAAGATCGCAGTGCAATATTTTCAGTTAATCTTGATTTTTCTACTAGTTTCGGCTATTAGCCATCTTCAGAATAAAACATAAAAGCCTTTTTTTGCAGTTTGCAACCAATTTCAAAGAGGAGTTTTTGCAATGTTGGGGGCCGTGTCTCCTGATTCGTTTGACACGTTGCATTCGTACAGTAACACTTTTCAAATGCCTTTTGTCACCCCGTGGTTTCCCGAAAAAGTTCTTGCTCCATCTTCAGGATTCCTGGATTATGCCATATCAATGCGACCAGAGTACCACCAAGCCATCATCGACACGGTCAAATACTATGGATGGTCAAGAATTATCTATCTTTACGACTCGAACGATGGTAAGTGGGTAGTGCAGTGCAAACTGTAGCTATGTTTGCAGCAAAAAGTAAAGGTTTGAGGTTATGTTACTGTATAACTCAGTATTATTATAACCGTAGCATGAAATCGAATAGAACAACATTTTACATTTTTTTAAATTATGTGAAAGACCTAATCTTACTTAATTGCTGAGCAAAATCTTCTTACCAAATACCACTCGAATCCGAAAATTTTTCGCTAATTTTAATGAAAAATTAGTGATAGGGGTGAGCAATATGGTGTGTTTTAGGACTTTTAAGACTGCAACAGATCTATCAAGGGCTAGTTCCGGGCAGTGAAGCATTCCAAGTATCAACTGTAAGACGAATTGGAAACGTTACAGAAGCTTTACATTTCTTAAAGGGATTAGAAGAACAGTCTCGCTGGAACCATAAATATATAGTGCTGGATTGTACAGCTGATATAGCCAAAGAAATTGTTGTCAGCCACGTGAGAGACATTTCATTGGGAAAAAGGACTTACCATTATCTTCTTTCTGGTCTTGTAAGTCACAGCTAAATTATTTTCTCAAAATTAGATTGGAAAACATTCCAAAAAAACCAAACAAGTAGCTAATAGCTTCTTTTTATTTTTCTTCACTTTTACCTGATTTTTTCTTTTTTTTTTCTCATTCTATCTTCTTCTTTCGTTTACCTCTTCGCACTTCTTCATTATGTGCTTTAGTGTTTCTATCTCTTGCATTTTTTTCTATCCAAAATCTGTTTCTTCCCACTTTATTTGAACCTTGCAACTATTTTCTTCTCTTTTTTGATATCTTGTTAATCAGTCTTTCACATTTTTTATTATATTTGCATTTTCTAATTTCTTCTCTCTTTTCTTGTTTTTCTATGTCTGTCTCTTATTCTACATTGCTTCGCTTCTTTTTTTACTACTTCTACTCTGTTTATCTTTGTTTTTCTGTTTTCTTTTTTCTTTTTTCAGTTTCCACTTGTGTTCAATGTTTTAATTTGAACTCTTCTAGTCTTTGTTTTGTTCTGTTGTCTAAATTTTCTTTCAATTTTTTTTGTTTTTTATTATTTGTACTTTGTCTTTTTTTTGTTTACTTGTTTTGTTGAGCTAAGATTATTATTCCAGACTTCTGTTCTGTACGGTGTACAGGTTTAGCGCATTTTCTAATTTCTTCTCTCTTTTCTTGTTTTTCTATGTCTGTCTCTTTTTCTACATTGCTTCGCTTCTCTTTTTACTACTTCTACTTCTATTTTACTGTTTATCTTTATTTTTCTGTATTTTTTTTCCATTTTCCACTTGTGTTCAATGTTTCAATTTTAACTCTTCTAGTCTTTGTTCTGTTCTGTTGTCTAAATTTTCTTGTATTTTTTTTTTGTTTTTTATTATTTGTACTTTGTCTTTTTTTGTTTACTTGTTGTGTTAAGCTAAGATTATTGTTCCAGACTTTTTTTCTGTACGGTTTACAAGTTTAGGATAGAGTTTTTTAATTTTAAGGCAAGCTTGGGCTTGACGATTTTTTCTCAAATTTATTTTAGGTAATGGACGATTTTTGGGAAAGCGCATTTTCTAATTTCTTCTCTTTTTTCTTGTTTTTCTATGTCTGTCTCTTATTCTACATTGCTTCTCTTCTCTTTTTCTCTCAAACTTTCTACTTCTATTTTACTGTTTATCTTTACTTTTCGGTTTTCTTTTTCTATTTTCCATTTGTGTTCAATGTTTTAATTTTAACTCTTCTAGTCTTTATTTTGTTCTGTTGTCTAAATTTTCTTGTATTTTTTTTTGTTTTTCATTATTTGTACTTTGTCCTTTTTTTGGTTTATTTGTTTTGTTGAGCTAAGATTATTATTCCAGACTTCTTTTCTGCACGATTTACAGGTTTAGGATGGAGTTGTTTAATTTTAAGCCAAGCTTGGGCTTGACGAATTTTTTCAAATTTATTTTAGGTAATGGACGATTTTTGGGAAAGCGCATTTTCTAATTTCTTTTCTCCTTTCTTGTTTTTCTATGTCTGTCTCTTATTCTCTCAAACTTTCTTACACTACTTCTACTTCTTTTTTATTTTACTGTTTATCTTTATTTTTCTATTTTTTTTTTATTTTCCACTTGTGTTCAATGTTTTAATTTTAACTCTTCTAGTCTTTGTTTTGTTCTGTTGTCTAAATTTTCTTGTATTTTTTTTTGTTTTTTATTATTTGTACTGTTTTGTTTACTTGTTTTGTTTAGCTAAGATTATTATTCCAGACTTCTGTTCTGTAGTAATGGACAATCGGTGGGAAAGCGCATTTTCTAATTTCTTTTCTTCTTTCTTGTTTTTCTATGTCTGTCTCTTATTCTACATTGCTTTGCTTCTCTTTTTCTCTCAAACTTTCTTACACTACTTCTACTTCTATTTTACTGTTTATCTTTATTTTTCTCTCTTCTTATTTCATTTTCCACTTGTGTTCAATGTTTCAATTTTAACTCTTCTAGTCTTTGTTTTGTTCTGTTGTCTAAATTTTCTTGTATTTTTTTTTTGTTTTTTATTACTTGTACTTTGTTTTTTTTTGTTTACTTGTTTTGTTGAGTTAAGATTATTATTCCAGACTTCTTTTCTGTACGGTTTGCAAGTTTAGGATGGAGTTGTTTAATGTTAAGCCAAGCTTGGGCTTGACGATTTTTTTTCAAATTTATTTTTGGTTATAGACGATTTTTGGGAAAGCGCATTTTCTAATTTCTTCTCTCTTTTCTTGTTTTTCTATGTCTGTCTCTTATTCTACATTGCTTCGCTTCTTTTTTTACTACTTCTACTTTACTGTTTATCTTTATTTTTCTATTTTTCTTTTTATTTTCCATTTGTGTTCAATGTTTTAATTTTAACTCTTCTAGTCTTTGTTTTGTTCTGTTGTCTAAATTTTCTTGTATTTTTTTTTGTTTTTTATTATTTGTACTTTGTTTTTTTTTGTTTACTTGTTTTGTTGAGCTAAGATTATTATTCCAGACTTCTTTTCTGTACGATTTACAGGTTTAGGATGTAGTTGTTTGATGTTAAGCCAAGCTTGGGCTTGACGAATTTTTTTCAAATTTATTTTAGGTAATGGACGATTTTTAGGAAAGCGCATTTTCTAATTTCTTCTCTTTTTTCTTGTTTTTCTATGTCTGTCTTTTATTCTACATTGCTTCGCTTTTTTTTTTTACTACTTCTACTTTACTGTTCATCTTTATTTTTCTATTTTTCTTTTTATTTTCCATTTGTGTTTAATGTTTTAATTTTAACTCTTCTAGTCTTTGTTTTGTTCTGTTGTCTAAATTTTCTTGTATTTTTTTTTTGTTTTTTATTATTTGTACTTTGTCTTTCTTTGTTTACTTGTTTTGTTGAGCTAAGATTATTATTCCAGACTTCTGTTCTGTACGGTGTACAGGTTTAGCGCATTTTTTAATTTTTTCTCTCTTTTCTTGTTTTTCTATGTCTGTTTCTTATTCTACATTGCTTCGCTTCTTTTTTTACTACTTCTACTTTACTGTTTATCTTTATTTTTCTATTTTTCTTTTTATTTTTTACTTGTGTTTAATGTTTTAATTTTAACTCTTCTAGTCTTTGTTTTTTTCTGTTGTCTAAATTTTCTTTTATTTTTTTTTTGTTTTTTATTACTTGTACTTTGTTTTTTTTTTGTTTACTTGTTTTGTTGAGTTAAGATTATTATTCCAGACTTCTTTTCTGTACGGTTTGCAAGTTTAGGATGGAGTTGTTTAATGTTAAGCCAAGCTTGGGCTTGACGATTTTTTTTCAAATTTATTTTTGGTTATAGACGATTTTTGGGAAAGCGCATTTTCTAATTTCTTCTCTCTTTTCTTGTTTTTCTATGTCTGTCTCTTATTCTACATTGCTTCGCTTCTTTTTTTACTACTTCTACTTTACTGTTTATCTTTATTTTTCTATTTTTCTTTTTATTTTCCATTTGTGTTCAATGTTTTAATTTTAACTCTTCTAGTCTTTGTTTTGTTCTGTTGTCTAAATTTTCTTGTATTTTTTTTTGTTTTTTATTATTTGTACTTTGTTTTTTTTTGTTTACTTGTTTTGTTGAGCTAAGATTATTATTCCAGACTTCTTTTCTGTACGATTTACAGGTTTAGGATGTAGTTGTTTGATGTTAAGCCAAGCTTGGGCTTGACGAATTTTTTTCAAATTTATTTTAGGTAATGGACGATTTTTGGGAAAGCGCATTTTCTAATTTCTTCTCTTTTTTCTTGTTTTTCTATGTCTGTCTCTTATTCTACATTGCTTCGCTTCTTTTTTTACTACTTCTACTCTACTGTTTATCTTTATTTTTCTATTTTTCTTTTTATTTATCACTTGTGTTTAATGTTTTAATTTTAACTCTTCTAGTCTTTGTTCTGTTCTGTTGTCTAAATTTTCTTGTATTTTTTTTGTGGCTTTTTATTATTTGTACTTTGTCTTTTTTTTGGTTTACTTGTTTTGTTGAGCTAAGATTATTATTCCAGACTTCTTTTCTGTACGGTTTGCAAGTTTAGGATGGAGTTGTTTAATGTTAAGCCAAGCTTGGGCTTGACGAATTTTTTCAAATTTATTTTAGGTAATGGACGATTTTTGGGAAAGCGCATTTTCTAATTTCTTTTCTCCTTTCTTGTTTTTCTATGTCTGTCTCTTATTCTCTCAAACTTTCTTACACTACTTCTACTTCTTTTTTATTTTACTGTTTATCTTTATTTTATTTTTTTTTTTTTATTTTTTACTTGTGCTTAATGTTTTAATTTGAACTCTTCTAGTCTTTGTTTTGTTCTGTTGTCTAATTTTTTTTTTATTTTTTTTTTGTTTTTTATTACTTGTACTTTGTTTTACTTGTTTTGTTGAGCTAAGATTATTATTCCAGACTTCTTTTCTGTACGGTTTACAGGTTTAGAATGGAGTTGTTTGATGTTAAGCCAAGCTTCGGCTTGACAATTTTTTTCAAATTTATTTTTGGTTATGGACGATTGTTGGGAAAGCGCATTTTCTAATTTTTTGTTTTTTTTTTGTTTTTCTATGTCTGTCTCTTATTCTACATTGCTTCGCTTTTCTTTTTACTACTTCTACTTCTATTTTACTGTTTATCTTTATTTTTCTGTTTTCTTTTTTTACTGTTCATTTGTGTTCAATGTTTTAATTTTAACTCTTCTAGTCTTTGTTCTGTTCTGTTGTCTAAATTTTCTTGTATTATTTTTTTCTGTTTTTTATTACTTGTACCAAATTTTGTTTAAATTTATTTTAGGTAATGGACGATCGTTGGGAAAGCGAAGTTGTTGAATATGGTGCTATTAACATAACTGGATTTCGAATAGTAGATGCTTCCAGAAAATACGTAAGGGAATTTTTAGACAATTGGAAAAAGCTGGATTCTGTATCCAGTCAGTCTGCTGGCCGTGACAGCGTTTCTGCACAAGCCGCTCTTATGTACGATGCTGTGTTTGTCCTAGTTGAAGCTTTCAACAAATTGTTGAGAAAAAAACAAGATATTTTTAGAAACAATATGCGCAGAGGACAAATTTTCAACAATGGAAGTAAAGGGCTTGACTGCAATGCGTCAGGTGGTTGGGTAACGCCATGGGAGCATGGTGACAAAATTTCAAGATTTTTAAGAAAGGTATTTTTTTATTTACTAAAAAAATGTAGTTTTTGAGTTTGCGAAAAGTTTGAATAATTTGGTGATGGGTGGCTAGGCCGCGGCAGTCTTACTCCTTAGCCCGCCAAGTCCCCAGACTTAAATTCTATAGACTTTTTATGGTGTCGTACCAAAGACTTTTACTTCACCAATGCCAGAACATCTCGCCAAATTGCAAGATACCGTTTTTGTGACCTTTAACTCAATTATTCTAGATATGTTTTGGATATGTTAGATATTTTATCACAAATAAAGCATTTAGTGTTCAATTAAAGTTTGTTTGTTTGTATTTTTTTACAGATTTGGTGTTAAATCCAAAATTTTTTTTTTGTGTTTCAAGGTTGAATTGGAGGGCTTAACCGGAGAAATCCGTTTCAATGATGACGGAAAACGCCAAAATTACACCTTACATGTTGTGGAAATGACAGTAAATAGTGCAATGGTCAAAGTAGCCGAATGGAATGATGAAACCGGTTTCAATCCTGTAGCCGCCAAATATGTCAGACTTAAATCCTCTTCCCATATTGAAAAAAACCGAACCTACATTGTGACAACTATTGTGGTTTGTATCGCTATATTAATTATTATAATGTAATTGGCAAAAACAAAACAATAATTCGCAAATAAACTAGAAAATATAGAAATAACTACACCAAACTTATGATATTTAAGTGTTAAAAAAATAAATATATTTTGTTTTTTCTTTTTTTTATTAAATCTTTTATTGTTATAGATTAAATTGCTTTTACTTTTTGTCATCAATATATTTTTTTACATTTTTTTTAACCATTGCAAGGGCACAAATAGCTATTTACGCCTTTTTTATTTTTAGCACGCTTTATATTTTTATTTACAGCTGAAATTTATTTTATGTTTACGAATCCAGCATGGGCCCGCTTTTTTTAGGTTTGTTCTATTTCATTTTTTTGTTTTTTTCTGCGATGAAAAGCATCCCAAATGAAGAATCTGCTTCAACGTGCTTTTAGTAAGTACAGACAAATTAAATTAATTTGGAGTCTAACAATTAATTAGAATTAATTAATATTAATTATTGTCATTAGTTTTATTTAAATGCCTTGAGTTGGTGTTTGTTTGTTTAGAGAAATGGGGGCTATATTGAAAAGTATTTGTTTATATTCAAATTTATTAATTATTAATAATATTTTTAAATAATTTTTAAGGAGGAGCCATATATTATGTTACGATCTCCAGAATCTGGCGAGCTGTTGCTAGGTAATGATCGTTTTGAAGGATACTGTAAGGACTTAGCTAATCTAATTTCAAAGAAATTAGGCATTAATTGTAAGTAAAAACTAATTACATTTGATAATTAATTAAATTTGCAAAAAAAACACTATTTTTGTTTGTTTTTCTAATGTAAAATTATTATTTCAACATTTAAAAACAAACCTAAAATAACAACAGCTTAAACTAATAACAAACTATAAAAATATTTCATAAGTTTAAAAGTATTTTGTTATTTTATAATGAGCAAAAAAATTATTAAATAGTGTAAGACGCGTTTCTTTATTTAAAAAAAAAGTGTTTAATTTACTTCTTTGTCAATATAAATAACAACATTAGAATATCTACCAGATATATTTTCCTATATTCTGTTGTCTGCTATTATGTGTTACCAATATTTGTTTGTCTATTATTATTATTTTTCTTTTTGTTAAAATAATAAATGTTTAATTATTGTTTAATTTTGTAGATGAACTCCGTATAGTTAAAGATGGAAATTATGGAGCTGAAAATCACGAAGTAAAAGGTGGATGGGATGGAATGGTCGGAGAGCTTGTCCGTCAAGTAAGTATAGTTGTTTATATTAGTTACCATAAAAAAACATTAGTAAACTAATAAAAAGTTGGTTATTTATAACATTTCATGACATTCTAAAAAGTTTACCTGACCTGACCTGACCTGACCTGACCTGGCCTGGCCTGGCCTGACTTAACCTAACCTAACCTAACCTGACCTGATCTGACCTGACCTAACTTGACAAATGGTAGAGGCGCCAAAAGCAAAATACTATCGAAAATTGTTCAATTGGATAAACTGCAATTGTTTTAGACTCACAAGCTACTTAAGTTGTTATAAATAAACATTAGTAAACTAATATAAATTTAAATATTTATAACATTTTATATTTTTTTTAAAAAAGTTAAAAAATGGTGGAAGCGCCAATGACAAAATATTATTGTAAATTGTTCAATTGGATAAACTGCAATTGTTTTAGACTCACAAGTTACTTAAGTTATTATAAATAAACATTAGTAAACTAATATAAAGTTAAATATTTATAACATTTTATATTTTTTTTAAAAAAGTTAAAAAATGGTGGAAGCGCCAATGACAAAATATTATTGTAAATTGTTTAATTGGATAAACTTCTATTGTTTTAGACTAACAAGTTACTTAAGTTATTATAAATAAACATTAGTAAACTAATATAAATTTAAATATTTATAACATTTTATATTTTTTCTAAAAAAGTTAAAAAATGGTGGAAGCGCCAAATGTAAAGTATTATTATAAATTGTTCAATTGGATAAACTGCAATTGTTTTAGACTCACAAGCTACTTAATTTGTTATAAATAAACATTAGTAAACTAATATAAATTTAAATATTTATTACATTTTATATTTTTTTTAAAAAAGTTAAAAAATGGTGGAGGCGTCAAATGTAAAATATTATTATAAATTGTTCAATTGGATAAACTGCAATTGTTTTAGACTCACAAGCTACTTAAGTTGTTATAAATAAACATTAGTGAACTAATATAAATTTAAATATTTATAACATTTTATATTTTTTTTTAAAAAGTTAAAAAATGGTGGAGGCGCCAAATGTAAAATATTATTATAAATTGTTCAATTGGATAAACTGCAGTTGTTTTAGACTCACAAGCTACTTAAGTTGTTATAAATAAACATTAGTAAACTAATATAAATTTAAATATTTATAACATTTCATATTTTTTTTAAAAAAGCTAAAAAATGGTGAAAGCGCCAAATGTAAAACATTATTATAAATTGTTCAATTGGATAAACTGCAATTGTTTTAGACTCACAAGCTACTTAAGTTGTTATAAATAAACATTAGTAAACTAATATAAATTTAAATATTTATAACATTTTATATTTTTTTTAAAAAAGTTAAAAAATGGTGGAGGCGCCAAATGTAAAATATTATTATAAATTGTTCAATTGGATAAACTGCAATTGTTTTAGACTCACAAGCTACTTAAGTTGTTATAAATAAACATTAGTAAACTAATATAAATTTAAATATTTAACATTTTATATTTTTTTTAAAAAAGTTAAAAAATGGTGGAGGCGCCAAATGTAAAATATTATTATAAATTGTTCAATTGGATAAACTGCATTTGTTTGAGACTTACAAGCTACTTAAGTTGTTATAAATAAACATTAGTAAACTAATATAAATTTAAATATTTATAACATTTTATATTTTTTTTAAAAAAGTTAAAAATTGGCGGAGGCGCCAAATGTAAAATATTATTATAAATTGTTCAATTGGATAAACTGCATTTGTTTGAGACTTACAAGCTACTTAAGTTGTTATAAATAAACATTAGTAAACTAATATAAATTTAAATATTTATAACATTTTATATTTTTTTTTAAAAAGTTAAAAAATGGTGGAGGCGCCAAATGTAAAATATTATTATAAATTGTTCAATTGGATAAACTGCAGTTGTTTTAGACTCACAAGCTACTTAAGTTGTTATAAATAAACATTAGTAAACTAATATAAATTTAAATATTTATAACATTTCATATTTTTTTTAAAAAAGCTAAAAAATGGTGAAAGCGCCAAATGTAAAACATTATTATAAATTGTTCAATTGGATAAACTGCAATTGTTTTAGACTCACAAGCTACTTAAGTTGTTATAAATAAACATTAGTAAACTAATATAAATTTAAATATTTATAACATTTTATATTTTTTTTAAAAAAGTTAAAAAATGGTGGAGGCGCCAAATGTAAAATATTATTATAAATTGTTCAATTGGATAAACTGCAATTGTTTTAGACTCACAAGCTACTTAAGTTGTTATAAATAAACATTAGTAAACTAATATAAATTTAAATATTTAACATTTTATATTTTTTTTAAAAAAGTTAAAAAATGGTGGAGGCGCCAAATGTAAAATATTATTATAAATTGTTCAATTGGATAAACTGCATTTGTTTGAGACTTACAAGCTACTTAAGTTGTTATAAATAAACATTAGTAAACTAATATAAATTTAAATATTTATAACATTTTATATTTTTTTTAAAAAAGTTAAAAATTGGCGGAGGCGCCAAATGTAAAATATTATTATAAATTGTTCAATTGGATAAACTGCATTTGTTTGAGACTTACAAGCTACTTAAGTTGTTATAAATAAACATTAGTAAACTAATATAAATTTAAATATTTATAACATTTTATATTTTTTTTTAAAAAGTTAAAAAATGGTGGAGGCGCCAAATGTAAAATATTATTATAAATTGTTCAATTGGATAAACTGCAGTTGTTTTAGACTCACAAGCTACTTAAGTTGTTATAAATAAACATTAGTAAACTAATATAAATTTAAATATTTATAACATTTCATATTTTTTTTAAAAAAGCTAAAAAATGGTGAAAGCGCCAAATGTAAAACATTATTATAAATTGTTCAATTGGATAAACTGCAATTGTTTTAGACTCACAAGCTACTTAAGTTGTTATAAATAAACATTAGTAAACTAATATAAATTTAAATATTTATAACATTTTATATTTTTTTTAAAAAAGTTAAAAAATGGTGGAGGCGCCAAATGTAAAATATTATTATAAATTGTTCAATTGGATAAACTGCAATTGTTTTAGACTCACAAGCTACTTAAGTTGTTATAAATAAACATTAGTAAACTAATATAAATTTAAATATTTAACATTTTATATTTTTTTTAAAAAAGTTAAAAAATGGTGGAGGCGCCAAATGTAAAATATTATTATAAATTGTTCAATTGGATAAACTGCATTTGTTTGAGACTTACAAGCTACTTAAGTTGTTATAAATAAACATTAGTAAACTAATATAAATTTAAATATTTATAACATTTTATATTTTTTTTAAAAAAGTTAAAAATTGGCGGAGGCGCCAAATGTAAAATATTATTATAAATTGTTCAATTGGATAAACTGCATTTGTTTGAGACTTACAAGCTACTTAAGTTGTTATAAATAAACATTAGTAAACTAATATAAATTTAAATATTTATAACATTTTATATATTTTTTTAAAAAGTTAAAAAATGGTGGAGGCGCCAAATGTAAAATATTATTATAAATTGTTCAATTGGATAAACTGCAGTTGTTTTAGACTCACAAGCTACTTAAGTTGTTATAAATAAACATTAGTAAACTAATATAAATTTAAATATTTATAACATTTCATATTTTTTTTAAAAAAGCTAAAAAATGGTGAAAGCGCCAAATGTAAAACATTATTATAAATTGTTCAATTGGATAAACTGCAATTGTTTTAGACTCACAAGCTACTTAAGTTGTTATAAATAAACATTAGTAAACTAATATAAATTTAAATATTTATAACATTTTATATTTTTTTTAAAAAAGTTAAAAAATGGTGGAGGCGCCAAATGTAAAATATTATTATAAATTGTTCAATTGGATAAACTGCAATTGTTTTAGACTCACAAGCTACTTAAGTTGTTATAAATAAACATTAGTAAACTAATATAAATTTAAATATTTAACATTTTATATTTTTTTTAAAAAAGTTAAAAAATGGTGGAGGCGCCAAATGTAAAATATTATTATAAATTGTTCAATTGGATAAACTGCATTTGTTTGAGACTTACAAGCTACTTAAGTTGTTATAAATAAACATTAGTAAACTAATATAAATTTAAATATTTATAACATTTTATATTTTTTTTAAAAAAGTTAAAAATTGGCGGAGGCGCCAAATGTAAAATATTATTATAAATTGTTCAATTGGATAAACTGCAATTGTTTTAGACTCACAAGCTACTTAAGTTGTTATAAATAAACATTAGTGAACTAATATAAATTTAAATATTTATAACATTTTATGACCTTTTAAAAAAATTTAACTGAGTTGACCTGACCTGACCTGACCTGACTCTAATGACAGTATTTATTAAAAATCATGTCAATTTCAAATTTTTCTTTCTAAATAATCTGAATTATTTGAACAATTTCTCAGCTTTTCAAATGTCTTGATAAAAAAAATTTGATAGATCTGGCGATCTAGCGGACCATTCAACATACCCCCTTTCTATATATCCTTCAGAACTATCTTTGCTGTAAAAATCTCTTAATAGCAGAGTTAAACGTAAAAAAGCTTCATTTGGTTTAAAATGCAGCTTTGATTTAATTTCAAGCATCTAATTTTTTATACTACATTTTTTTTTTCTGGTTTTTTACGCTAAAATAGTAAAATCCGAAATAAAAGTGGTAAACTAAAAAAAAAATATTTCAAAATAATTGATGAAAAGAGAGATATTTTGTCTACTTTTACTTTTTGCAACGAGAGTATGAGTTTGAAATCTATAAAATTTTTTTTTATGCTTTATTTAACTTTATCAACGTTTACTGTTCTGCAAATGTCATAATTTTGTTTTTTTTTACTAAAATTGTCATTCTTTTTTGCATTTTTATCTTTTTGTTCTTTTGTATCATTATTATTTACATTTTTCTATATTATATTTCATTTTATTATTGATTTTTGCATGGGTATATTTGATTTTTTCTTATATTTTTATCCGATTATTCTCCTTTAATCAAATTTTGTTTTTATTCAATTTTTAGTCGTTTAGTTGCTACTTTAATTGCATATATATTTTTATTCTGAATTGCCTCTAATGTTTGTTTTATTTTATTGAACATTACTTTTTTTTTCATTTGCTTATTTTCTTTTATATCTTTCTTTTTGCTTTCGCTTATTTTTTCTTTTTTTTGGTTTTTGTATTACTTAGCATCATCTAAACTTTTTTCTCCGCGTTCTATGTTTGTTTTTTCTTTATAATTAAATTATTTTCTATCAACAAATTTTTAATTTATGTCTATGTTCTTCATTTACATTATATTTTGATAATTTTATTTGTTTTTATTTTGCAATAGTTTTTATATTATTTGTTTTTTATGTTGCGTCTATTATTTTTCTTTCATTTGTTACGGTTTTCTCTTTTTTTGCAAATAAACATTTTAATTTTTTCTCTAGTTTTCTATGTAATCGCTTTCTTTCTTTTGTGTTGTATCTTGTTTTCGCCTCTGTATTATTTATGCTTTTGTTTTTTTCTGTGTAACATCTTGTCCTATCAAAAACATTTGATTTTCTTTCTTCTATACTCTTACTATAAATTGTATACATTGTTGATTTAGTTTTATATAACTACATCTTTCTTTTGATTTTGTTTTCGCTTCTGTTTGTTGACTTTTTTCTTGTTTTTGATTCATTTTCTTCACTTTATTTATTTTTTAATTTTATTTTTTTTTTGTTGCTAAAATTTGAAATGTCGTAAACTAAAAAAATACTTCAAAATAATTGATAAAAAAAAAGATTTTTTTATTAATTTTGCTTTTGCTATTTTTTTTTATTTTTGCAAGTTGTATTTGCTATCGATACCTTTCTATATTTTAATTAGTTTTCTTTTTTTATTAGTATTTCTTATATTTTTGTCAAAGTGTTTGGAAAATTTTTGTTCAATTTGCATTTTGATTAGGCTTTTATTTTTCTTCGTATTTTTTATGTAAATTTTTAATCAAAAGATTTTTTTTACATTTTATTTGTCTTACCTAACTTTGTTTTTTTTTTCTATCATTGGTATGTCAAATTTTTATACGTTTTTTTTTTTTTGTTAAAAATAAATATCCATATTTTTTTATCAACATTTTAATAAAAAATTTAACTTTTGTCAAAAAAAAAACAGCTTTTGTTACTGTTTTCTCTTTTTTTGCATATAAACATTTTAATGTTTTCCTTATTTTTCTATGTAATCGTTTTCTTTTTTGTATGTTGTATCTTGTTTTTGCTTCTGTATTATTTATGCTTTTGTTTTCTTTTTAATTTTGTTTTGTTTTATTGTAACATTTTGCCTTATCTAAAACATTTCTTTTTCTTCCTTCCATACTCTTAGTATAAGTTGTATACATTGTTGATTTAGTTTTATATAACTATATCTTTTTTTTGATTTTTGTTTTCGCTTTTGTTTGTTGACTTTTTTCTTGTTTTTGATTCCTTTTCTTCACTTTATTTATTTTTCAATTTTATTTTTTTTTTGTTGCTAAAATTTGAAATGTCGTAAACTAAAAAAACACTTCAAAATCATTGATAAAAAAAAAGATTTTTTTATTAATTTTGCTTTTGCTATTTTTTTTTATTTTTGCAAGTTGTATTTGCTATCTATACCTTTCTATATTTTAATTAGTTTACTTTATTTATTAGTATTTCTTACATTTTTGTCAAACTGTTTGGTATACGGCCAAGAAAATTTTTGTTTAATTCACATTCTGATTAGGCTTTTATTTTTTTTTCGTATTTTTTATGTAAATCTTTAATCAAAACATGTTATTTACATTTTATCTTATCTCTGTTTTTGTCTTACCTAACTTTGTTTTTTTTCCATCATTGGTTTGTCAAATTCTTTATCATTTTTTTTTGGTTGAAATACAAATATTTATATTTTTTATCGAAGTTTTAATGAAGAATTGAACTTTTGTTGAAAAAAACAATTTATTTAAACTACATCGGTAAATTTGAGCATGTTTTCTTCTTATTGGAACTCATCAGCAAGTCGCAACAGATTCAGGTTTGAACGAATTTTGCTGACACGAGAACGAATCATGACGATGTTACAAATAAGTTTGCATCAGGTCAGGTCAGGTCAGGTCAGGTCAGGTCATTGTGTAGCATTTTTTTCATAATAAAAGTGTAAAATAACAAATTATTTTTTCAGGAAGCTGATATAGCTATAGCTCCAATGACAATTACATCCGAAAGAGAAAGAGTTATAGATTTTACCAAGCCATTTATGTCTCTGGGCATTTCAATAATGATAAAAAAGCCCATGAAACAGAAACCAAGTGTTTTTAGTTTTTTGAATCCATTATCAAAAGAAATTTGGATTTTGGTCATATTTAGTTATGTTGGAGTTAGTATCGTTTTATTTATCGTTTCGAGATTTTCGCCATACGAATGGCGATTGCTACATCTGACAGGAGAGCACCGAGAGATCTCTGGACATAATAACCATCAAAACTCCATGGCTAATGATTTTACAATTTTGAATTCTCTATGGTTTTCCCTTGGGGCATTCATGCAGCAGGGTTGTGACATATCCCCCAGATCCATTTCTGGAAGAATCGTAGGCGCCGTTTGGTGGTTCTTCACTTTAATTCTTATATCATCATACACTGCAAATCTGGCGGCTTTCTTGACTGTTGAGAGGATGGTAGCGCCCATCAACTCTCCAGAGGACTTAGCTTCACAAACCGAGGTGGAATATGGCACTCTATACCATGGAGCTACTTGGGATTTTTTTAGAGTAAAGTATATACTTGCAGTATATACTTACTTAATGGCTTTGATTTTTTTCCATTGCAGAGATCGCAAATTACTTTGTACTCGAAAATGTGGGAGTATATGAACTCCCGTAAGCATGTTTTTGTGAAAACTTACGATGAAGGGATTCGGCGGGTGCGGACTTCCAAAGGGAAATATGCCCTTTTGATAGAGTCGCCTAAAAACGATTATATCAACGAAAGGGAGCCTTGCGATACAATGAAAGTTGGGAGAAATTTGGATGCTAAAGGATTCGGCGTTGCCACACCTTTAGGATCTCCACTGAGGTAATAATAGTTATTTACCTAACGAGTTCGGAAAATAAAATTTCCCACATAAGCACATTCAGTCAGTCGGCTGCATTAGTATGAAGAACAATGCTTTGAGCATTTTGCTCTAGATTCAGCGGCAAAGTGAAAAACACCGCGATGCGGGAAAAACGTTTTTCGATGCATTGGGAAAAACTGCAACGAATAACTTCAATTTTATAATAACAATAAGTGTAAACTTAATTTAGTTATTTGTTTGGTTGAAAAGAGCATTGCTTTGAGCATTTTGCTCTAGATTCAGCGGCAAAGTGAAAAACACCGCTATGCGGGAAAAACCTTTTTCGATGCATTGGGAAGATCTGTAACGAATAACTTCAATTTTATAATAATAAGTGTAAACTTTCAATAATAAATGATTTAGTTATTTGTTTGGTTGAAAAGAGCATTACTTTGAGCATTTTGCTCTAGATTCAGCGGCAAAGTGAAAAACACCGCGATGCGGGAAAAACCTTTTCCAATGCATTGGGAAAAACCGGAAATTGCTGATCTTTGAGCGATGAGTGGAACAAAATATTCTCTTAATCTATTGAGATTTTTGTCTAATCTAGCTTTTTCTAAGTAAACTAGAAATTTTAAAAAACTCTAGCATAATTTTAATTAATTATTAATTAATTTGATGAAATGGTATTACTATTGTTACAGAGACGCTGTCAATTTAGTTGTTTTGAGTTTAAAAGAAGATGGCGAACTTACAAAATTGACGAACCGTTGGTGGTATGATAGAACCGAGTGTATCCATGATAAACAGGTAATTTGTAAACAATTTTTGTCACATAAATAGCGACAAAATTCTGAAAGGGCATGTCTGCCCTACGAATAAATGCCATTTTGTTTAGATGGGCACTGCCCATTTTTGACCAGCTTAACAAGCAAGTTTATTACATTATTACACTATTATGCTTACGCAATCATCAGATAATGTTACTATCGTAATATAATGTGATTTTAATTGCATTTAGATACATTTTTTGTGTGTAAATAACAGAATATGTTTACTGTTTATTCCCTAGGATGCTGCAAGAAACGAGCTATCCTTGAGCAATGTAGCTGGAATCTTCTACATTTTGATTGGAGGACTTATGATAGCATTAGCTGTTGCCCTCATTGAATTTTGCTACAAATCACACACAGAAGCTATTAGAGCTAAAATACCTATCAGCGATGCTATGAAAGCAAAAGCTCGATTAACTATTGGAGTTGGAAGAGACATTGACAATGGCAGGGTAAAAAATTTTAATAAATCTAGTTATTTTTTTTTTTAAGGATTTTTCAAACAGTTTTTTTTATTTTTTATAGTTGGAGAAATGGTGAAAAAAATACCTAATAGAGTTGTGACAAGTTGTATTTGATATGTGTATAATTCCTATTAAACGCTTTTTTTTAAATACTGAGTTCACTGAGTTACAAACAAAATTTACATTTTTGTAAAAAAAGGTAGGTACTTCCTTCTCCTAAATATGATTTACCAGGAGGAAGTACTTATGAATTAAAATTTTTCTAAGAAAAAATTGGTATTTATACAAAACAGTACTAAAACTAACTATCTTTTTTTAGAAAAATGTTAATTTATAAGTACTTATTTCTTCTAAATATGATTTACCAGAAGGAAGTACTTCTGAATTAACATTTTTTTAAGAAAATATAGAAATTTATACAAAAAAGTACTAAAAATATCTATCTTTTTTTAGAAAAATATTAGCTCATAAGTACTTCTTCCTTCTAAATATGATTTACCAAGAGGAAGTACTTATGAATTAACATTTTTCTAAAAAAAATAAGTATTTATACTAAAAAGTACTAAAAATATGAGTACTTATGAACTAACATTTTTCTAGAAAAAAATAGGTATTTATACTAAAAAGTACTAAAAATATCTATCTTTTATTAGAAAAATGTTAATTTATAAGTACTTCTTTCTTCTAAATATGATTTACCAGGAGGAAGTACTTATGAATTAACATTTTTCTAAAAAAAATAGGAATTTATACTAAAAAGTACTAAAAATATCTATCTTTTTTTAGAAAAATGTTAATTTATAAGTACTTCTTCCTTTTAAATATGATTTACCAAGAGGAAGTACTTATGAATTAACATTTTTCTAAAAAAAATAGGAATTTATACTAAAAAGTACTAAAAATATCTATCTTTTTTTAGAAAAATGTTAATTCATAAGTACTTCCTTCTCCTAAATATGATTTACCAAGAGGAAGTACTTATGAATTAACATTTTTCTAAGAAAAAATAGGCATTTATAGAAAAAAGTACTAAAAATATCTATCTTTTTTTAGAAAAATGTTAATTCATAAGTACTTATTTCTTCTAAATATGATTTACCAAGAGGAAGTACTTATGAATTAGCATTTTTCTAAGAAAAAATAGGCATTTATACAAAAAAGTACTAAAAATATCTATCTTTTCTTAGAAAAATGTTAATTCATAAGTACTTCTTCCTTCTAAATATGATTTACCAGGAGGAAGTACTTATGAATTAACATTTTTCTAAGAAAAAATACGTGTTTATACAAAAAAGTACTAACACTATTTATCTTTTTTTAGAAAAATGTTAATTCATAAGTACTTCCTCCTCCTAAGTACTACCACCTTCTCTACCTGCTTTTCGTCAATATAGCATTGTAATCTCTGTTTCATGTCGGCTAGTTGAAAAATATTTTTTGTAAAATTTCCTAGAATCTGACAAAGGTTTCTGACAAATAAGCCGAAACAAATTTAGTTAAAAAATTCAACCTTATTTAATAATTATTTATTTAAACAATTATTTTTATTATTAATTTAATATATTGATCTGTTTTGTTTACAGTATTATACTCCGGCTAACCAAATTGGAGGAAGCAATGAACAAGAACAAGTTCACAGTAACACCCACACTCAAGTTTGAGAATAAATAAAATTTGTACTTTTTCTGTGTAAAAACAATTCGTGTTGAACAACAAGTCCCATACTCAAAAATATTCTCTAGAACGTATGAAAATTGGATTTAGCTAAGTGCTCAAAAGTGAAAAAAATCAAACTTTTTTAACACATATTTGTAGTAAGTTTGTGTCTTTTTTTAAAGTTTGTGATTATTATAAGAACTTTTCATTAATAAATAATACAATATTAACAAATTTATGTTTTTTAATGTATTTATCCTATTAGAAATAGTCATAATAATACTGTCAATATCATTACTTGTCGAAAACCGTAATAATTTTTGAATCCAGCAAAATTGCTGTGCCTCCGAGACAGAACATAATAAGCAAGAAAGTACAGTAAAGAAAAAAAATTTATGAAAATTTTACAACTTTTTGCTGAACGGATTCCGAATAGAAGACCAATAAATAAATGCTGCACATTCTAATATACGTCGTATAAATAAAAAAACTTGATTAAAAACAAAAACTCTAATTTGAGTGAGTTAGACCATTAACAAATAATTGTAACTGTCAGAACAGTAGCCATTAACATGTTAATATGTGTTTAGCTACTGCAAAACGAAATATTGTTTTTAACCTGATGAAGCTTCAAAAAAGAAGCGAAACGTTGTTAATGTCAACAATAGACATTTAATTTAACATCTTTTTGAATTAAGGCCAAGTCGGCTCTCAACAGAAACTACCAAGGCAATAAAATTCTTATCAAAGAGGAGCTTAAAGTTAGAATAACATCACTAATTTCTATTATTTCTATATTGCAGTGTTTTTGCTGTTTATTACTTTTAATTATATTATATTATATTATATTATATTATATTATATTATATTATATTATATTATATTATATTATATTATATTATATTATATTATATTATATTATATTATATTATATTATATTATATTATATTATATTATATTATATTATATTATATTATATTATATTATATTATATTATATTATATTATATTATATTATATTATATTATATTATATTATACTATATTATATTATATTATATTATATTATATTATTTTATGATTATATTTGTTTATGTAGATAATTAGCACTAAATAAATTATATATTTAGACATAATAGTATTTTCCCGTGAGTGCGAGTGAGACGGTACTATATATACGTGCGAGTGCAAGTGAGAGCATTAGATATTTTAAGCAAATAAATGAAATTAAAACTGTAACATTCTACTGTTTTATATTATATTATAATATATTAATTTATAATATTTTATATTATATTTTTTATGTAGATAATTAGCACTAAATAAATAATATATTTAGACATAATAGTATTTTCCCGTGAGTGCGAGTGAGACGGTACTATATATACGTGCGAGCGCAAGTGAGAGCATTAGATAATTTAAGCAAATAAATGAAATTAATACTGTAACATTCTACTGTTTTATATTATATTATAATATATTAATTTATAATATTTTATATTCTATTTGTTATGTAGATAATTAGCACTAAATAAATAATAAATTTGATCACACTAAAATTTTCCCGTGAGTGCGAGTGAGACGGTACTATATATACGTGCGAGTGCAAGTGAGAGCATTAGATATTTTAAGCAAATGAAATTAAAACTGTAACGTTCTACTGTTTATTATATTATATTATATTTGATTATGTAGATAATTAGCACTAAATAAATTATATATTTAGACGTACTAAAGTTTTCCCGCGGGTGCGAGTGCGACGGTACTATATATACGTGCGAGTGCAAGTGAGACATTAGATATTACATTATTTTTCTCACATTTTGTATAAAAATCCAAAATTATAATTAAGATAATATCTATAAAAATATATTTTTTTATGTAGATAATTAGCATTAAATAAATTATATATTTAGACATAATAGAATTTTCCCGTGAGTGCGAGTGAGACGGTAATATATATACGTGCGAGTGCAAGTGAAAGCATTTTAAGCAAATAAATGAAATTTAAACTGTAACGTTCTACTGAATGTTGTTTTTTTATGTCTGTATTGGTAGCCCTCGTACAAATATATATTTTGTAATACGTTACAAATTCAATTGTTTTTATTTATTTGGTTCAACATGAAGAAGAGTTTGAAATTATGTAACAACTATACAAATAAAATATTGCTTAAAATGTATACATATACAGTGTGACTCAAATACTACATTATGACAAAAATTTCTTTTTTCTGACGTCTCATTTATGCACAATTCAAAAGTGCAATTAAGCAAAAAGACGATGCGCTTTTGCAGAGGTTTTAAAAAGTGTCTGTTTCTATATGTACATAAATGTAACTACTAAGACGGCCCCTATGCACACCTCATTTTTTTAAGGATAACCCCCCGATTTTCCAGGTAGTTAAAAAAAGTAAAAAATATCAAGCAAAACACTCCGATTTTCCAGGTAGTTAAAAAAGTTAAAATAATCATTAAAATACCCCCGATTTTCTCATGTGCTTAAAAAACATCAAAACTTCAAGCAAAACACCCCGATTTTCAAGGATAAACAAAAAAAATCGCGAAAAAACACCCGATTTTCAAGGGTACCTAACTAGAAGTAATAAAATTTTAAACAAAATAGCATGTTTTTCAAGACAGTTTGGACACGGCACTTTTTAGGGTAAAACCCCCTGATTTTTATGGGTGAACAGAAAAGCAAAAAAATTCGTGAAAACAACCCCCGTTTTTAAGGTATATTTTAAGGAACTTTAATATTATTTAAAAATTGTGATATTAATGTCTAGTTGCTTTATTAATATTAGATATTACAATTTTTAATAAAATTACAAAGATCAATTAAAATCCAGTTTAGCACATTCGCAATTATCCACGCTGTATTGTACTCGATACTTTAACGGCATCCCAATTAAATGCTTGTTATAGTCTTTAACACTAACGTTATCGGGCACCATCTTGAGAATTTCTTCAAAACCTTTTTTTGCTCCCTCATGGGTACAAACTTTTTGTAGGTCTGGTTTGTACTCATAGAGAACTTCCCAGCTGCATGGATGTTCGTCATTCACAAAACATTTATTAATTGCAACAATCCTCATGTCTTCAGGGCACAGACACTCAAAAATGATCTTTGTTTTTGTAACATCTTCAATATATGCGCAGTCCACGCATAGAGCTAAAAATATTGTTAATTTGTTAAATATAGTGACGATTAATAAACTTAACTGCTTTATACTCACTTGCTCGAATATTGTATCCCCTTAAAGATCCAAATGGTAGCGGTAGGGTCGCCATGCTCAATTGCTCACAAGGGTTCGTGTGCTAAGAAATGTAACTATATATGTATATACCCTCTAATATCTGACTCCGACGCGACTGCTTCGAGAAATAAAGGGTAGTTCGCGAACGAACGAGTCGATCCGAACGATTCCTTGCGGTGAACTATGGGAACTAGTTCTTTGGTTGAAAATGAACTATACTCTATTCAATTTCAAGAAAGATTGCATGAAAACAAATGCATGCAGGCTCCACGTGATCACATCTATGAAGTAGGAGGTGGTTGACGATTTTTCGGACAGGGCAGGCCGCAGAATAAATCGTCTATTTCATTTTAAACAAATTTTGAATGGTTTCAAAACTATTCAACATTCAAATGACCAAAATACTCGTTCTTGAATCTGAACAGACTATAGTTCTTGAAGAACGAGATTTGATGATTTGAACGAGATAATGAAATCAGTTCTAGTCTAGCTAGAGCAGGTTGGGTTTAAGTCTCGGATCGGAACATGGAACAACGAATATGCGATCCCGGAGACAAGCAAAGGAATGATATAATTCAATTGATAAAATAATTTAATTTAAACTTTGATATTGGATAAGGAATTTTAGGTAGGTACTATAATTATTATAATAAGATAGAGAATACAAAGCAAATATAAAATTACAAAGTTTTTTATTTGTTACTAAATGAAAAGTGTTTATGGTTTAATGGCTACTATTGCATTGGCCAAAAGCATTGACTAAATAATATACTATTAAACCTTATCTATTTCCATGCATGAGTCAAGACCGTTTCCATAATATAACAGATTTCTTTACAACTATTCACACATTTTGAAGATTCAGCTTTTTGCCCATAGGTACCAGCGGCTGTCAAGCCACCCCTTTCATCCCCGCGCCCGTCTTACCAACAACCAAAATGTGTTACATTTCTCCCATAAGCGTGGCTAGTCTAGGTTTACTTATTAGTCTATGACCTATGTTTTGCATGGTATTTGCCTTTTATTTCTCGAAGCAGTCGGAGTCAGATATTAGAGGGTATATACATATATAGTTACATTTCTTAGCACACGAGCCCTTGTGGGCATGGCGGCCCTACCGCAACCATTTGGATCTTTAAGTGGATACAATCTTCGAGCAAGTGAGTATAAAGCAGTTAAGTTTATTAATCGTCACTATATCTAACAATTAACAATATTTTTAGGTATACGCGTGGACTGCGCATATATTGAAGATATTACAAAAACAAAGATTATTTTTGAGTATCTGTGCCCTGAAGACATGAGGATTGTTGCAATTAATAAATTTTTTTCGAATCACGAACATCCATGCAGCTGGGAAATTCTCTATGAGTACAAACCAGACCTACAAAAAGTTTGTACCCATGAGGGAGCAAAAAAAGGTTTTGAAGAAATTCTCAAGATGGTGCCCGATAACGTTAGTGTTAAAGACTATAACAAGCAGTTAATTGGGATGCCGTTAAAGTATCGAGTACAATACAGCGTGGATAATTGCGAATGTGCTAAACTGGATTTTGATCTTTGTAATTTTATTAAAAATTGTAATATCTAATATTAATAAAGCAACTAGACATTAATATCACAATTTTTAAATAATATGGAAGTTTCTTAAAATATACCTTAAAAACGGGGGTTGTTTTCACGAATTTTTTTGCTTTTCTGTTAACCCATAAAAATCGGGGTGTTTCACCCTAAAAAGTGCCGTGTCCAAACTGTCTTGAAAAACATGCTTTTTGTTTAAAATTTTATTACTTCTAGTTAGGTACCCTTGAAAATCGGGTGTGTTTTCGCGATTTTTTTTGTTTATCCTTGAAAATCGGGGTGTTTTGCTTGAAGTTTTGATGTTTTTTAAGCACATGGGAAAATCGGGGGTATTTTAATGATTTTTTTAACTACCTGGAAAATCGGGTTATTTTGTTTGATATTTTTTACTTTTTTCAACTACCTGGAAAATCGGGGGGTTATCTTTAAAAAAATGAAGTGTGCATAGGGGTTGTTTTAGTAGTTACATTTATGTTACTACTAAGAAATTTTTGATATAATGCAGTATTTGAGTCACCCTGTATATGTATACATTTTAAGCAATATTTTATTTGTATAGTTGCTACAGAATTTCAAGCTCTTCTTCACGTTGAACCAAATAAATTAAAAACAATTGAATTTGTAACGTATTACAAAATTTAACAGTACAAATTATGACAGTCTTAGTACTAATGTAAGCAAAATAATTTGATAATAAAGAAACAAAAGAGATGTGGAATGCAATTATGCACAATATTAATACATTTATCCAACACCTTTTTATTATGACGTTATAAAAATGATTTTTTTGATTGAATTATGGGGTCTATAAAACACAAGTGGTTTAATGAATCATTAATACATTTGTTTTTATATAATTTGAACATCAAAAGATACAATACATAAAATTACAATTATAAGAAACAGGAATCTCCAATGAAATCATTTGTTGAGATTTATTTTATATTAAAAGATAAACAAAAATAATAACAAAATTGGTCTACCTTCAACATTAAATATTTTTTATTGGGTGCTTCTGCTATAAACTGTTGAATATGCTCTTTTTCAAGAATTTTTGATTTCTGCATTTTTTTTATTCGTTCTTTAAAAAAGCGATTAACTTGTCATATTTTGTGAAATATCTGTATTTTCGTAAAGCTGGAATGTCGATCTTAACATGTTGTATTTCGCCCACATTGAAGAAACTCCAAATCTTTTTTACCCAACAGCTAGCTCTTCACTTACCCTACAAACATCGTTTCCTGTATCCGGTTATTGAACTCACTCAATTTTTTCAAACTTAAGAGAAATTAGACCACTCCAGCAAGCTCTCGTGGCTAAACATTTCTTTCGTGACTTATTTGCCTCATAAGACACTTGTGTAATAAATAGCTATTATTTACAATACTATGTGCCAAACCGCTAAAAGACAATTTTTTTGTTTACAAACATGCAATTGTCTTTGAATTTGGTACCAGTTTTCGTTTGTATTAACTGTTATTCCGTCGTTTTTTATTTTCCAAAATTTAACTTTTTTTGTGCAAATAGCTTCAATTATTTCAAGTTTAAACGCAGTAAAAGGGCGCTTTAGTTCAACTATTATATCAGGGTTGAATTTGTACATTCTCTTGTGTAGACAGCTGTTGAAAGGTAATGTTTTCATTTTCGATACCATGAGCTACTGACAGAACAGTTGATTTTCCTTATAACATAGTTTTTAAAGTAATTATTAAGGGTAGTTTTTAAGGGTAGTTTAAATAGCCGTTTTTACTCGTTTTTTGTGTTATTATACCCACCCAGCAACCCCATTTCACTTTCCTATCCCGAATGACAGTTGAGGGAAATAGATAAGACTGTTAAGATAAAAGGGTAGAAGAATGTTAAGGGAATGTATGTTTAATTATGTTTTTTCTAGAATGTTAAGAGAATGTATGTTTAGTTATGTTTTTTTCTGGAATTTTAAGGGAGAAAGAATGCCAGAGGAATGTATGTTTTTTTTTCAGGAATGTTAAGGGAATGTATGTTTAGTTATAAATTTTTCTGGAATGTAAAGGACAGAAAAAATGTTAAAAGAATGCATGTTTAGTTATTTAATTTTTTCTTAAATGTTAAGAATGTATGTTTAATTAGGGAGAAAAAATGTAAGGGGAATATATGTTTAATTAGGGAGGAAAAATGTTAAGAGAGTGTATGTTTAATTAGGGAGAAAAATGTAAGAATGTATGTTTAATTATGTTTTTTTTGTTGAATGTTGGGGGAATGTATGTTTAGTTATGTTTTTTCTGGAAAGTTAAGGGAAAAAAATGTAAGGGGAATGGATGTTTAAATATGTTATTTTCGTCGATTGTTGGAAGAATGAATGTCTAATTATGTTTTTTTTTCTCGAATGATAGGGGAATGTATGTTTAATTACACTTTTTTTGTTGAATGTTAAGAAATGCATGTTTAATTACAATTTTTTTATAAGGAGATGGATGTTTTTTGCTGTTTGTTGTTAATGTCCTTCTCGAACTTGTAATTTCTTTCCAGAAAATGTAAAATTTTCGGCTTACGCCTTCGGGACGCTTGATCACGAGCCGAAAATTTTACTTTTTCTGGAAAGAAATTACAAGTTCAGAAAGTCTTCATTTAAGGGTAAAAGAATGTTAAGGGACATTAAAAAGTTAAGGGTAAAACAATTTTAAGGGAATTTATTATGTTTTTTGGTTAAATGAATGTATTTTTTTTCTATGTCCAATTAAAGTTTTTATTTTACAAGTCCAGAAACTCAAAATCTTACTAAAACCAATGTAATTTATTGCCTTTTTTTTATACGATACTACTCCTTAATGCACTAACACCAAAAGACTCTTTTTCTCTCCAAAAAAACCCATCCGACATCTCTACTATAATTTCTTTTGATAACTTTTCCAAAATTAGACGCTGTTACAAGATAACTTTTCAACTCTAACCACTGACTGCAGTTTTTCTGTAAAATTGTTTCTTCTTAAACATTTTTTTAATTATTACTCAATAGCTTTAAATTGTTTAAAAAATTAATTTCTACTTTGTTCGAGATTTTCGATATCAAGTGCGGAACATTTTTGTTTATAATCAAACTGACTATTTAGAGAATTGAAAATGCTCTCTATTTTTTTTTGCACTGTATGATTTAAACTAGTGCTTTTTTCTTTATTATATTATTTTTTAATTTTTCTGTAATCTTGATGGAGCATTGAAGCTAAGAGATTTTTTTTGCTTTTCTCAAAGTGAAAAATTCATTTTGTTTCCTTCAACATATTTAACAAAATACTGTTGAAGGTACCAACATCTTCAATTAAACTTCTTGCATGATTAGCTGTTAAATTGGTAATTGTTTTCAAGCGAAACTAAAAAGGTGTCTGTGGAAAACTTTCCGCTACCTGATCTTCCGAGTTTGACTTGGAACAATTTTTATGGCTACCGTAGCTGTGGTCTAAAGAGTTTACAATATTTTCATGCACTTTTTAATTTTTTTCACTTTTTGCAGTCAACTGCGTATGTTTTAAATGTTTTATTAATTTTGACAATAACTCTTCTTATACTTATTATTGTTTGTTGGGTTAAAGTTTTTCGATTTATTGCTTAAACATAATTAATAAAATAATATTTTGTACCAAATAGTGAGTACATCTATCTATGATTATTATAATCTGTTTAGTTGAGTTTGATGATTCCGTACCTTGTTTACATGTTTTGAAAATAGACAGTTGACAATAGTTACTGTAAACAAGCAATTAAAAAAATTGACTTTAATTTCATTATATTTTGTTGCTTTCTAGCTCTGAAATTACGTTTTAGTGCACGTTTTAAATTTTCTCTTTGGTTTCTCATATAACGGCAATCAATAATTATGTGACGTATTTTTTTTTATAAAATAATGATTTAAATGTTCAATCAAGTCTACAACCTCTATGCTAAAGTTTAGATATAAATACCTGAAGAGATTCGCCGAGTTACCAACCACTTACTGTCACTACAATGTCGCTTTCATATCAATAATAAATATCTCACATTAAATAATGGTTACTGAAACTAAAAGAAACAAACTGAATTTGCTGTTTTCAGCAATCGTAAATGACTTATTACCTTTGATCAGTAACTGACTTAAAAGCTTTACAACTTCACAACTAGTGTAGAACTATATAATACCTATTGACCAATTAGAATCTCATAAGCACATAAAAATCCTATAAGATGTTATGTGATTTTATAATCTAATTAGAATGCTGTGATTTAATTAGAATTTTAATGATTGAGTCAGAACTTTACACAAACTGGATTCTTATAATCAAACTATAATGCTGTAATTAAATTAGAATAGCACCACTTTACAAACAATCTGAAATTTCTTAATAAATTAGCATTTACTGGATTACTTTGAATTTTACAAACAATTCAAAATTCTATTAATAAACTCAATTTTAGAACTCATTGCAGCTGCTACAACAAACTGCAGAACTCGTGAAATTAATCTCAGTTAATTCACAATTGGAAGTCAACTGTCTTTTCTAAAAAGTAGAAAAAACTGTAAGTCACTTTGTAAAGCGATCATAATATAAATAGCGCTTCATCGCTAATTACACTATCGTGTAGTACGTGTACGCACTTCAATAACATTCTCATAACTATCAAATTATCAAACTATAGCCTTTGATATGACTTAGAACTTTACAAACAAACTCAAATTCTATTATCAACATAGAATTTCTTTAATTGAATTGCCAGTTTTTAAAAAGACCTTAATCTTTGAAAACACCATAAGAGTTTACTGATTGAAACTTTATTTCAATTTTAATTGAAACTTTATTTTAACTTCAATTTAAACTGTACTTTAACGTTAATTTAAAATGTTTTCTAATTTTAATAACCCACCGCAGCTGCTCCAACAAACTGCACGACACGTGACATAAATCGCAAATAAAATGTCAACCGCAATAGTGTAAGAGCGGGACGTAACAAGAGTAGCTGTAAAATTACTTTGTAAAGCAATAATACTGTAATTAACGCTGTAACGCTAACTATGCTAAGTGTGCTGTACGTAGACGCACGTCTAACGTTTGCCTGATTCAAACGCAGGGGCCTTGTTACCTTATATAACGTTATATAAACCTTACTACTCGAGTTTAGGAACCTCACCTGCTACAACAAAATGAGGGCGGAAGGAATTGTATGTAGGTGTAATTGTATAATAGGTGTGTATGTATTCTGCTGTAACAGAATACGGAAACTTGGTCTGCTGTAACAGCCCAAGAGAACAACGTACACGTCGATTTGTTTGTAGGCTTTAAAATTATTTTATAAAACGTCTATTAACGTTAATAATCTAATTTACTAATTGGTACTTTAATTAGTAAGTTAATTGAAATAATTTTAATTTTAATTTTGCAATGAGTAATTACATCAATGTCTGTTTGTATGAATTCTAGTCTACTGAATGGTAATCTCATTGAATTAATTCAAGCTGAATTAATTTGATTTAAATTAATAATTAATATTAATTTTCTATTTGTAACAAAACTGAATTTTTGAAATATCGTTCAAGACGCAAAGTGATCTAAGTGATATATTAATTTATCTACAATGATTATCTTCTTGAGAATACTGTGAGTTCTGACTTATTAATTGAATTATTAATTATTATGTGCATTAAATTACAATTACAACAATTGAGATAATTAAGAAAATTAGAGCATTCTTTAGATTGGCCAGTAATTTAGTTCTTTGAGAACTAATAATGTAGACTGCTAAATTACGTCAATTACATAAAATTTAAACTGTGATATAATTATATTGTAATGACTGAATTATTAATTACTTAATAAATTACATCATCTGAGGATACGAGATTTAAATCAAAATTGGTGAATATACAAAATAACATAATAACAAAACCATCATTTACAAATTAATTAGTAATATTTTAATTCGTAATTTAATAACTTTTGATGAGACTGAAATAATATATTATATTTTAATTGCATTATTCTGATATAGTATAATGATTGAAGCTTTAGTTTTTTGACTTTTGAACTATTTAAGATTTTAATTAATTTAATTAACTGATTAATGAAGTAATTTTAAAACTATTCAATTCACAGATAACTCATCAAAACTATTAATCCGGAATAGTGTTGTGAGGTCAATTACTCACAGTTTTACTTCTGGATTGCAATTTATTCTTAATTTGCATCACTGAATTTGGACACCCCTTTTCTCACTGCCACCCAAACTAACATTAACTTCCTATTTTAGATTTTTAGTGATTATTTCATTCCTTCTCCCAAAATCTAAATTCCGGGAATTTTACTTTGTATGTAATTCTCAGAATGAGGGTTTGGAAAGTTTCTTTCGGCGTCCGCCTAAACGTGCTCTTTCAATCAAAAACCATTTTGCCTCTATTTAGTACCAACTTACAATAAGGCGCCTTTTTTTGCTTTTAATCTTATTTACAACAACTAGAAATTTACCCGCTTTCTTTAAAAATTCTATGAAATGGTCCATAGCTGGAACCGACCCGATTAATTTATTGTTTTTCGCCTGGGTTTCTCTTATTTTTGACAAATGTATATTTAAATATTACTTATTTACTTCAAAATTTTCAAAATATTATTTTGTTTACGATTTTATTTATTATAAATTTAAATCAGAATTTCCATTGCGTTACACTCATGATTGTATTACAAGCTCTAACTAACAAAAACCAAAACTGAAAGTTTTTGAAAATCAACACCACCATTGGGTTCATCAAGGTTCCAACTGGCTTAAATTCAAGTTAACTGAAAAATATTGACTTAAAATGATAAAAATTGCAATTTATCCAAAAATGGTTATTGATATAAAAAAAATGCTTCAATAGTCCGAAGTGATTGATTACTAGGACCATTTTGAGCAAATTTCGTTAAAAAACATGCAAAAATAAAAGCGCTAGAACGAATCAAGCTTGCTTGTTGCATAATTTTTGTTAATTTTTTTCGAAGAATTGCAAATGTTTTTTGAAACTTTGCTTCAATAGTCTTGTTTAAAAATTCATATATATTTTTATTCGAATTTTTTTTCAAAAAAGCATATTTTCGACGTTTGAGAGCAGACTTCGCCTTAACCCCAAACCCCCAACAACGACTTAACCTTAAGTTTTTAAAAATTTCTCAATTTTAGAAGGGTATTTTAAAAAAAGTTTAAATTTTTTCACTTGATTAAATTTAGCTTAATATTGTTTTATTTATCGATAATGCACTATTTACCAAACAAATATTTGACAAAAAAGCAATGACTTTAAATTTTTTGTAAATCAGGAATAAAATTCAAAGGAAATATATCACTGAAGTAAAAGCTTTCAGCTATTCGGAGAACCATTGATTTTAAGTAATTCACTGAATAAACCATTAGCCCAACATCCGTATCCACAATCTTCTCAATTCAGCACGTTTTCTATAATTAACTGGTTAAATGGTTTTCTTCAATTTAATAGACTTTTTTTAAAAACTTCTAAATTTTTTGTTGTTTAAATTTAAAAATAAATAATTTAAATATTTAAACAAACATCCATTCCAATCGTTTTATTAGGAAAAAAGCTGAAATTGATCATCAATTTGATTGAAAACAAGTTGCACTCAAGATGCAATTGCGCTTGTGTCACTTCAAAGATTTTTGCTCAATTATCATAGAATCGTATTATTTCGAAACATTTTTATTTTAATTCTGATTTTTAAACTTTTTTTTATCAAGGGGAGAAAATAAGGCATTTTCGACTGGCAGTAATAACCGAGGGTCGAAAATCGGTTTTCTCTCCGTGTAGATTTCGCCTAGCAACAATGTAAAAAATACAAATAAAAAAAAATTTTAAACGTGAAAAAACAGAGACGTTAATTTTGCTCATTATTTTATGCAATTACGAAAGGATTCTGACGAATTTGGCTTCTTTAGAGTTTTTGGCACAGAACTCACTTGAGCGCTACAAAAATAAAACAATATATTCAAAACATGAATGACAGTTCAAAAAATTAAGAAAGTGACAGAAGAATTGACGCTTTTTTTTCTAATCGTATTCTATTTAGCTTGTTTTTCTAGTATTGTTATTATCTCACTTACAGATGGCTGTAGGATTATTGAACCAGAACAGCTGAAAAGAATTGCGATAGGCCGCTGAAAACTTTTAAAAATTAAATCAGCGTTTTTAGGAAAAAAAAAATTTAAATCACAATTTGTTTACTCAGGCTCAGATAATGACTCAGTTGACTAATCCAACAGCGCACTCAAATACTGTCTACGTTTGGATAGGTAGTTATGGCAGCTTTGAAATACAATCTAAAACTGTTGCTGTTTATATAGAGTAGAAATGAAGCCAAAGCAAATTTATTCAAACTAGATCCGCAGACTAAAACATGTCTCGCTTTTATTGAAGCTCTTCAGCAAGTCACAACCGATTTTTATTTGAATGAATTTGCAGTAACAATTTTGGTTTTATATTTATCCAAGTGCCCATTATATCTGTAATATGGTGAAAATAGCGACATCTCGTAGAATTAAAAGTTTCTTACTTCAAAGTTGAGAAACCAGGATTCTACGTAAATCACTCCAAATGACAAACATCAATTCTTATATAATATTTGTTTATGACGCTATAAATAATAATAATAATTATGACAATAAGATTTGAATAAAACTGGTTTAAAAAAATTTGCTTTTTTGCTTGAATTGTTTCAAATAGTTGAATAGATAAATAAATAATTAATTATATTAAACTGCAATTTGCAATTTTTTATTAATTTTTTGATGTCAGGGCCAAAAATTGAAAAAAATTCACAAGTGAAACACAAAAAATACGATTAAATAGAGAATTTTCTCTTTTTTTTACTTATTTAAAGACGCCTAAAGCACATTTTGAAAAATTTTCTTTTTTTCATAGTTTTCGTCTTTTTAAATAAAGTCAAAATGGCATTTCCCACCTGAGAAGCCATAAGTTTCGAGAAGGAGTTGGCTCGCCTAAACTGAAGAGATTTTGAAAAAATGAAACTTTGATATTTATTAAAAAAATATAAATAATTTTGTAAACTAAATAAATAAATTTAGAAATAATTGAGTTTCAATGGTGGGAAAATGTGGTAGTGGGGAGTTGTAGTGGTGGGAAAATGTAGTAGTGGGGATGTTAAAAGTGAATTTTTTGGCTTTGTTTGCAGTGAAATATGTTTTGATGCATTATTGAGTTTTAATTAAATAAAGCTAATGTTATTGTTACGTTAAAACGTTATATAATAAATATAACGATTATAGAATAATCGTTAAATAAACGTTATATTTTTCTGTAATATTACTATATAACGTTTATAATAAAAAACGTTAAGCTTATAGCAAATCAAGCTATATTTATAATTTTTAAAGTTAAAGTTAATATTAAATAAATATAACGATTATTGAATAATCGCTAAAGTAAAAGTTATAAGTTTCTGTAATATTGCTATATAACGTTTATAACAAAAAGCGTTAAGTCTATAAACAAATCAAGTTATATTTAAACATTTATTTTTTATTACTTTAAAACGTTATATACCTGATGAATAAAACGATTATTGAATAATCGTTAAATAAACGATATAATTTTGTGAACTAAACAAATAAATTTATGAATAAGATGTTTAGAAGTTGCAATGGTTTTTTTAGCTTTGTTTGCATTGAAATATGTTTTGATACATTATTGAGTTTTAATTAAATAAAGTTAATGTTATTATTACGTTAAAACGTTATATAATAAACATAACGATTATAGAATAATCGTGAAAGTAAACGTTAAATTTTTCCTTAATTTTTAAAGATAAAGTTAATATTAAATAAATATAACGATTATTGAATAATTGTTAAAGTAAACGTTATAAGTTTCTGTAATATTGCTATATAACGGTTATAGCAAAAAGCGTTATATTTAAAAGACTATTTATAATTACTTTAAAACGTTATATACCTAATAAATATAACGATTATTAAATAATCGTTATATTTTTATAAAAATTTAATATTATATAAAAATTAGCTGCTGATGATCATTTTAAATATGACAGCATTGAATAAAATAAAAATTATTAATTTTTTGTGGTATGACGTTGCTGTCAAATAAAAATTTGATTAATTTTCTTTAGCTCTTCCAGATTTTCGACTTTTCATGTAAAATTTTAAGCATGTTTAGCTGGAAAATCCATAAAATTTTGTTTTATTTTTTAAAGCTGGTAATAGTTCAAAAAACAGTTTAAGAAAAATAGCGCAATTTCTTAGTTTTTTGATGAAAATTTTAGCTAAATCTATTTTTTCTTTAATTATTTTTATTGCACAGTGTACAATAGTGTCTTTTCCGCCTTTTGAAAGATAGTAATTGGCGAATGGATTCACCATATAGCGTTAATTCTGCCAATCGAACATGAGACTTCTGCGCGAATCGGACTTCTGATGTAACTTGATGGAAAGTTGATATATAAAAGGAAATCAAGAATTAAGCCTCAGTTTTGCAACAACCAGTTGAATAGTGGAAACATGAGCGGCTCAGGAAAGCCTCTATTGGGTCTTTGGCTCTACCGCAGTGGAGAAGGGTGGAATTTTAAAGAAAACTGCCCAGTTCTGGCAGCAGCTCCAGATTCTGTAAGTTTTTTCTTAAACTTTCATAAAAGAAAATTTACCATAAAAAAAACAATAAGTTTGCATCTTATTGTGAGCCTCAACAACAAATTTGCTATAGGTAGAGAAAAATTTGAAGCAAAATAAGAATCATTTAATAACATGATATACAGCCCTATTTTTTCTTTTTGACAAAATATAAATTCCATCATCAGTTTTGTTATATATTATAATTATTTATATTTTATACCAGCATTAACATTAGTTTGTAACATATTTTTAAGAAATTGTTTTTTGTAAAATTTTTTTTTTAATTTTGTTATATTATTATTATTAATACTACCGTTAATGTGGTATTATGTTGTTTATTTTACTTTTTATTAAATAAATTTTGTCGTTTATTTGTTGATTTTGCTTCTAAAACTAGCTATTTTTTTATCTTGATTAATCTTTTCTATGTTTTTTTTTTAAATATTTATTTGACTATTTTTTTAGTTTGTTTTTTTCTTTTATTTCTGTACACTCTATTGTCACATGTTTTATTGTTTCTTTTTCTCTTCGCACATTTTCAATTTTTTTTTGTTTATCTAGCAACTAATCTCTTTGTTTTAATTTTTATAGTTGCATCTTTGATGTTTTTTCTGTTTTTGTTCCAAAATATTTGTTTATTGTACTGTTTTTAGACTTTCTATTAGCGATTGACACTAAGATTCTTGTTTTTTTCTTGTTTATTTTTATCTAGCTTCTAGAAAAGTAACCGAAATTGCTAACAAAAATTATTACTTTTGATACAAGAGAAAAAGTTGACGATAAAAAAGTATTCAAAAAAAAACAAAGCTTATTTTTCAAATAAAATCCAAACGAGAAATCTCAGCAACCAACTAAAGCTTGATTTGAATTTAGAAAGTTTTAATTAAGTTTAAACAATTTTTTTTAAATTTTTTAGAAAAAAAAAATTTTTATGTACCTATAGCAAAAAGTCAAAGTTTTAAAATTTTTCAAAAATGGTTAAAAAAGCCTGAAAAACCTCACAGAGCTTAATTAAAGCCCACTGAATAAAATGTGTTTAATAAAAAAAATATTAAAGAAGTTAGACGAAAAATTCTACATCCAGGTTGACGAAAAAAAAAGTATTTAAAAAAAAAAAGTTTAAATTCTCAACGAAAATTCTAAACAACCAAACAATACCTGATTTAAATTCAGAAAGCTTCAATTAAGTTTAGGTATTTTTTTTGAAATTTTTTTGAAAAAAAAAAATTTTTTGGGTAAAAGTCCGTTTTAAAATTTTTCAAATATTTACACTTTTATAGACTTATTGGCAATTTGGTGACAAATTTCAGTTTATTTAATTGTATATTTACTCAAAGTTGAAAAAAAAATACAAATATTTTAAAATATTTGAAAAAATCTCATGTTTTGGCAATTCTGATACAGGGTGTATAACACTAACGTGAATCAAAGATGGCTGTGTTGTCTAGCATAAGATATATTTTTGTTGTAGATTAAAAAAGAAATTTCCCAACGAATTTCAATAATTTTCACTTTAAAAAATCAAGTTGGCGGATTGCTACGTGCTTTGCAGGCATTTCAAGATCTTGGAGTTAATGTTGACCACATAGAGTCTCGCCCTTGCCAAACAGAAGAAAATCAAATGGATTTCTTGGTAGATGTCAATGTTGACAGTAATAAGCTTGAGCAATTAGGTCGTTTATTGAAAAGAGAAGTGCAAACAATGGTAATTGGTGCTTACGGTGGTGAAGAATCGGAATTTCCGCTTCCAACTCCTTTATCTGCAACAACAAGTTTCGGTAAATATATCTATTTTTTCAAATAAAACTTATAATTAATATCTTTTTTATATCTAAGAAAAGTTTTGACAACAATTAAAAAAACAAGACCAAAATCGGTTTAGCCATTTAGAAGCTACAAGACCAGAGACAAATACACACTACAAACTAATAGAAAAGCTAATTTGACCTAATTTGAACAAATAAATACAAAAAAATTTGACATTTGTCTAAATAAATAAGAAAACTTTTTATTTCAATAATACGAATTCATAAAAATTAATAAAAAGCAATCTTAATTTCTAAATTCAAGTCCGAAATTTGTAATTGAATCTTAGACAATTATACAGGCTTATGCGGGTTGCTTGAAACGGAAGGTCTAAAGCAATTAATTGTTATCACTGAAAGACAAAGCAGTTTAAGTTTAAAAATTATAATGTGAGGTTAAAAAAGATCGATAGCATTGCATATCATAGGTACGCGTTTGAGACAAAAGCCGCTAACTTAGCGATTAACCTTTTGTCTCAAATTGTGTCTATTAAGTCATTTAGAGTGACCTATGCAATTAAACATAAAATTAAGAAAACATGAAGTTTAAAGGGGTGTAGCCAACATGGAGTCTAAAGGGGTGTAGCCGTAAAGCGCTTTAGCTTCTGATTGGTTAATTTGAATTTACTTTTAAACTTGCTAATTTTGTTCGCGGCTTATGATTGCTTGATCGCGCTGTACTACTAAACTGATTTGCGTAACAAGTTTTTAAAACTAGAAGTTTATAACTACTTTAAAATCAACTAACATTCTAACAATTGATTAACTATTGATTGATAATCCATTGATTATTGATTAACACACAACACAAGCCATTTTCTATGTCGTCTCACAAGATGTCGCTTGTGTTGTTTGTCGCAATAAAGCGACTCTATTTAGCAGAAAATGTAATTACATATATTGAAAGTTCTTCAAGCGTACGGAGTACAATAGTCGACTAATGAGTTCAAACTTCGCGTCGAACGAACCGAAACATTTCTGTTGAGGAAGATGATAAATTGGTACAATGATACCAATATTAAAAAAAAAATGTTTCAAGCTAAATAAAAACTATTTTTTTGACTTTCTACTTGAACTTTTTAAGCTAGATTTAAAGAATGTTTTTTAAAATTTGACGTCAAAGCTTGCCATGAATGACAGTTATTAATTTAACACGTTAATGAGATTTAAATTGAAGCACTTGTACTTTTTGGTGAAAGTATCCGTCCACAATTTTATCGTCATGAAGCTGCATAAGAATGGCTGTAGAATCTCCTCTCGATATCTTGCAGCAGTCAATTTTCCATTAAAAAAAATTGGTTTAATAATTTGCTTTCCACTACAAACATTTTTTGCTCTCATTTTGAATTCAAAAATAAAAAATTAAAGATTTTTTAAAATTATTTTGACATATAAAGCATTTGTTTTAGACATGGCCGACAAAGACGCTACATTTTGTAAAAACCTGTCAATTATATAATTATTATTATTAATATTAAATTTCTCATTGGTCAATTGACGCTGATTGGCCAGCTTCTTAACGTGAAATCAGCCAATTAATGAGCTGGGCTATGCCAAGAAGCTGACTGCGCAATCATATTGGCTTAAGTCACTTTGAAATTCGATTCCTTCGTAAAGCTTAATTCCCATTGGCTTAATATCAGCATTAATGTTATGATACAACACTACGACCAATCAGTCTAACACAATAAAATCGTAAAAATTCAAGAAAACGCCCCTCTTAAAGTTAAAGAATTTGAAGGATCTGAAAAGTTTACACAGTTTTACCACTTACCAAAAATAGTTTAATAGATCTCGAGAGCTCTCTCAACTCCTGATGAATGAAAAGTTTTATTCATCTTATGATGTCGACCACTATAATAACTTTTTGGCAAGCGGTAAAACTGTGTGAATAGATCTGAAAAGTCTGAAAAATCTATTCACTTTTTTCACCTCTTCTTTACTCTGCCCATTTTAAAGAGCTTTTTCTGACTTTTCGCCAAATAACTTTGCTAAACATTGTTGCTGATATAGAGTCAAAGCTCATTTATTCAACTACAATGTATAGACTCAGACATGTCTTGTTCTTATTGAAACTCTTCAATAAGTGGCAATAGAGCAGTTTGAATTCAGACAAAAAACGCTAATGTGGAAACTTGGTTTTCCAATCAGCGATATCCTTTTGGGACAATAAGTCATTAGAAGAAACCTATGCAGAAACGTGATTTTTCGGCTTTGATGCAAGAAATTCACACTGTTTTTAACATACTGTGAAGACATTGTTTCGAAATTTTTTTTCTAGCTGCTGCTGCAAAGTAAAAAACACCCGTGTGTGGGAAAATTGGTTTCTGATGCATTGGAAACGAGCGGAAACTGCCGATGAGCGCCGAAAGTAATTTTTAGGCGTGTGATTTTGTGTTATTGTTAGAATGAGTGAAAATATTTCCAATTAAAGAAAATACTGTTATTGCAGCTATAAAAATCTGCTCAATATGGCGTTTACAATTTTCCATTTTATTGAAGAAAAACCCTAATGGCAATAAAATTTATTACATGATTTTATCAACTGACTCTCAGTAGCCACGAGCAATTTGATGACAAATCAATATCATTTCAAAAATATAAATAGAGTTTATTGGAAAAAATATGGTTTTCTTTGATAATTAGTATAAAAAGAATGTACGATAACAAAACAATACTCGTTTAATTACTAAATTAGCAAATTAATTAATTATTAATTTATTTTAAAACATAGACACAATTTTTTATGTATTCCAGGGGCCATTTTGGTATACGGTTGCTTTTGCGCGCCTCGCTCGCACTCGGCGCAAAATATGACTACGCCAAGTATAACCCAAGGCAGCCAGTCGGTGGCTTGTTTATTTAATTTAGAAACAAAATTGTAAAATAAAATAAATTAACGAAACTCTTTGTGGTTAATGACTGACCTTATTTTGAAAACTTCTATTTCTTCTTTGCGATCGATCGCAGGATTTCTTCAGAATCTAAGGCACAGATTCTAACAGAAATTTGGCGTAACCAGCAATGTAACATTCTATAGCATCAGATCTAAAAGGATTGTTTTTCCATTTAGATCTGATGGGATTTTCATATCTAATTTTAGAAAAAATAAATATATTACTTTTCAGATTTTGATGAAATGCCATGGTTTCCAAAAAAAATTTCTGAGTTAGATAAGGCTCAGAATGTACTTATGTATGGTGTTGAATTGGATGCTGACCATCCCGGATTCAAAGATCCCGTATACAGGAAACGCAGAGAGCATTTTTTCAAAATAGCAATGAATTATAAATAGTAAAAAAAAAATTGATAAATAATCTGCCATAATTCAAAATATTATTTTCAGTGGTCAGGCAATTCCTAAAGTGCAGTATACTCAAGAAGAGATTAGTACATGGTGAGTAGTTTAAGAACGTCTAAATCCGGCCTGCCAGTCTGGTAATCCCCCCACTCTTTGTATCTCTATAATATAGAGAATAGCATATTAAGATTGCTTTTTAGGGGAAACGTGTTGCGCGAACTGCACAAACTGTACCTGAAACATGCCTGTAGGGAGTATCTAGAAAATTGGCCGCAGTTAGAGAAATACTGTGGCTATCGGGAAAATAATATTCCACAATTAGAAGATGTAAATGTGTTCCTCAAGAGAAAAACAGGATTTCAATTACGCCCTGTTGCTGGATATCTAAGCCCTAGAGATTTTCTTTCTGGATTGGCGTTTCGTGTATTCCATTGTACGCAATACATTCGCCATTCCTCCGACCCTTTCTACACTCCAGAACCGTAAGTAATCAACTAAATTGACACTTGGTTAATAATATTTTATTAGGGACTGCTGCCACGAACTGTTAGGACATATGCCTCTGCTTGCAAATCCTAGTTTTGCGCAATTTTCGCAAGAGCTTGGTTTAGCATCTCTTGGGGCTTCCGACGATGACATAAATAAACTGGCAACGGTAAGTTGTAATTTAGTAAACTATAATAATATTCAGAACAATCCAGTAACTGCCACCCTTTTAACCGCTTCCCTAGTGTGTCCCAGACGTGTTCGATTGGATTTAAATCGGGACTTCAAGCTGGCCAGTCCACAACAGCAACATTGTGCATATTTAGGTAATCTTGCACTATTCTGGTATTGTAAGACCAAGGTGAACCAGTTTTTTGCTGCTGAACTGACGTTTCTGAAGCCTGTTGGGTACTTATTCTGGTTCCTGTGATCGGTACCAGTTGATTCTGGAACATTAAAAGTTTCGGATTCTTCTGCGGTTCTGGGTGAACCAGTTTTTTGCTGCTAAACTGATGTTGGGTACTTATTCTGGTTCCTGTGATCTGTTCCAGTTGATTCTGGAGCATAATCTCGATTGGATTGAAATCGGTCCTTTAAGCTGGCCAGTCTACAACAGCAACATTGTAGATATTTAGGTAATCTCGCACTATCCTGGTGTTGTAAGACCAAGCGTTATCTTGTTGTAGAATAAATTCGGAACTCATATTCAGAGCAAAAAGTATCACATGTGGTCTAAGTATCTTTGAGCTACCTTATCTCACCCCAAAACATGATAATCTCTTTACCAAAAGAAACCCTTTCTTCTACAGTAGCGTCATCCTGAACGTCTCCAGACTCAACTTGTCCACCATTGTGATGCAATCTAATTCTTGATTTGTCAGAGAACAGCACGTTACTCCATTGCTCTAAGGCCCAATTGGCATGTTCTTCAGCAAACAATCTTCTCGCTGCACAATCTTCAGCAGTTGAAGGAATTTTTTTTTGCTGCTAAACTAACGTTTCTGAAGCCTGTTGGGTACTTATTCTGGTTCCTGTGATCTGTACCAGATGATTCTGGAGCATAAAAGGTTTCGGATTCTTCTGCGGTTTTGAGTGAACCATGGTTCCTGTGATCTGTACCAGTTGATTCTGGAGCATAAAAGGTTTCGAATTCTTCTGCGGTTATAGGTGAACCAAATTTTTGCTGATAAACTGACGTTTCTGAAGCCTGTTGAGTACTTATTCTGGTTTCTGTGATCTGTACCAGTTGATTCTGGAGCATAAAAGGTTTCAGATTCTTCTGCGGTTCTGGGTGAACCATTTTTTTGCTGCTAAACTGATGTTGAGTACTTATTCTGGTTCCTGTGATCTGTACCAGATGATTCTGAAGCATAAAAGGTTTCGGATTCTTCTGCGGTTGTGGGTGAACCAGTTTTTGCTGCTAAACTGACGTTTCTGAAGCCTGTTGAGTACTTATTCTGGTTTCTGTGATCTGTACCAGTTGATTCTGGAGCATAAAAGGTTTCAGATTCTTCTGCGGTTTTGGGTGAACTAATTTTTTGCTGCTAAACTGATGTTGGGTACTTATTCTGGTTTCTGTGATCTGTACCAGATGATTCTGGAGCATAAAAGGTTCTGGATTCTTCTGCGGTTCTGGGTGAACCAGTTTTTTGCTGCTAAACTGACGTTTTTGAAGCCTGTTGGGTACTTATTCTGGTTCCTGTGATCTGTACCAGTTGATTCTGGAGCATAAAAGGTTTCAGATTCTTCTGCAGTTTTGGGTGAACTAATTTTTTGCTGCTAAACTGATGTTGGGTACTTATTCTGGCTCCTGTGATCTGTACCAGATGATTCTGGAGCATAAAAAGTTTCGGATTCTTCAGCGGTTTTGGGTGAACCAGTTTTTTGCTGCTGAACTGACGTTTCTGAAGCCTGTCTGGTTCCAGTAAACTGTACCAGTTGATTCTGGAGCATAGAAACTGTTCTTCCGCGGAAGTTGTATTGAACGGTTTTCTCTCGCAGAAGTTGCCCTTGCATTTGATGACGTATCTAGGCCCTATTTACGGCAAAACAACTTACATAGAAAGCTCGGGCTACTTGATGTTTTGAATGGTCTTCTTAGTAATTAGTGTGATGGCCCTAGCAAACTGAATTAGGTCTTTTTGCTGTTTTATTTTATTATCAAAAATTGAGAATGAAAGCGACTGTTGATAGATATACAGCTTGAGGATGAATTGAAGCAACTATAAGTCTATAATAATTTTTTTTTGTAGCTGTATTTTTTCACTGTTGAGTTTGGTTTGTGTAAACAAGATGGCGAAATGAAAGTGTACGGCGCTGGACTTCTTAGTTCTGTTGCAGAATTAAGACATGCTGTAAGCAATGCTGACAATATCAAACGATTTGATCCCGAAGCGACAATAAAGCAGGAATGCATCATTACATCCTTTCAGGATGGATATTGGTATACTGACTCGTTTGAAGAAGCCAAAGAAAAAATGAGGTATAGTGTCCCATTTTGACAAAAAATTTTGAAAATAATGGACCAAATAGTAGGTAGAGGTGTCATTAAGACAGGCGAAATAGTAGAGAAAATAATATGAATGTTTTGTCTCCAAAGAAGAAAGATTGTTCAATTTTTCTTCTGTTTCTTTTGTTTTGATTGTTCAGTTTTTCTTTTGTTTTTTTTGTTTTGATAACGCTTTCACTGATAGAGTGAATAATAATATGAATGTTTTGCCTCCAAAGAAGAAAGATTGTTCAATTTTTCTTCTGTTTTTTTTGTTTTGTTTGTTGAATTTTTTGTTTTGTTTTGATGACGCTTTCACTGATAAAGTGCATAATATTATGAATGTTTTGCCTCCAAAGAAGAAAGATTGTTCAATTTTGCTTCTGTTTCTTCTGTTTTGATGACGCTTTCACTGATAGAGTGCATAATAATATCAATGTTTTGCCTCCAAAGAAGAAAGATTGTTCAATTTTTCTTCTGATTTCTTTTGTTTTGATTGTTGAATTTTTCTTTTGTTTTGATGACGCTTTCACTGATAAAGTGCATAATAATATGAATGTTTTGCCTCCAAAGAAGAAAGATTGTTCAATTTTTCTTCTGTTTTTTTTGTTTTGTTTGTTGAATTTTTTGTTTTGTTTTGATGACGCTTTCACTGATAAAGTGCATAATATTATGAATGTTTTGCCTCCAAAGAAGAAAGATTGTTCAATTTTTCTTCTGTTTCTTTTGTTTTGATTGTTCAGTTTTTCTTTTGTTTTGATTGTTCAGTTTTTCTTTTGTTTTTTTTGTTTTGATAACGCTTTCACTGATAGAGTGAATAATAATATAAATGTTTTGCCTCCAAAGAAGAAAGATTGTTCAATTTTTCTTCTGTTTCTTTTGTTTTGATTGTTCAGTTTTTCTTTTGTTTTTTTTGTTTTGATAACGCTTTCACTGATAGAGTGAATAATAATATGAATGTTTTGCCTCCAAAGAAGAAAGATTGTTCAATTTTTCTTCTGTTTCTTTTGTTTTGATGACGCTTTCACTGATAGAGTGCATAATAATATCAATGTTTTGCCTCCAAAGAAGAAAGATTGTTCAATTTTTTTTCTGATTTCTTTTGTTTTGATTGTTGAATTTTTTGTTTTGTTTTGATGACGCTTTCACTGATAAAGTGCATAATATTATGAATGTTTTGCCTCCAAAGAAGAAAGATTGTTCAATTTTTCTTCTGTTTCTTTTGTTTTGATGACGCTTTCACTGATAGAGTGCATAATAATATGAATGTTTTGCCTCCAAAGAAGAAAGATTGTTCAATTTTTCTTCTGTTTTTTTTGTTTTGTTTGTTGAATTTTTTGTTTTGTTTTGATGACGCTTTCACTGATAGAGTGCATAATAATATCAATGTTTTGCCTCCAAAGAAGAAAGATTGTTCAATTTTTCTTCTGATTTCTTTTGTTTTGATTGTTGAATTTTTCTTTTGTTTTGATGACGCTTTCACTGATAAAGTGCATAATAGTATGAATGTTTTGCCTCCAAAGAAGAAAGATTGTTCAATTTTTCTTCTGTTTTTTTTGTTTTGTTTGTTGAATTTTTTGTTTTGTTTTGATGACGCTTTCACTGATAAAGTGCATAATATTATGAATGTTTTGCCTCCAAAGAAGAAAGATTGTTCAATTTTTCTTCTGTTTCTTTTGTTTTGATTGTTCAGTTTTTCTTTTGTTTTTTTTGTTTTGATAACGCTTTCACTGATAGAGTGAATAAAAATATGAATGTTTTGCCTCCAAAGAAGAAAGATTGTTCAATTTTTCTTCTGTTTCTTTTGTTTTGATGACGCTTTCACTGATAGAGTGCATAATAATATCAATGTTTTGCCTCCAAAGAAGAAAGATTGTTCAATTTTTTTTCTGATTTCTTTTGTTTTGATTGTTGAATTTTTCTTTTGTTTTGATGACGCTTTCACTGATAAAGTGCATAATGATATGAATGGTTTGCCTCCAAAGAAGAAAGATTGTTCAATTTTTCTTCTGTTTCTTTTGTTTTGATGACGCTTTCACTGATAGAGTGCATAATAATATGAATGTTTTGCCTCCAAAGAAGAAAGATTGTTCAATTTTTCTTCTGTTTTTTTTGTTTTGTTTGTTGAATTTTTTGTTTTGTTTTGATGACGCTTTCACTGATAAAGTGCATAATATTATGAATGTTTTGCCTCCAAAGAAGAAAGATTGTTCAATTTTTCTTCTGTTTCTTTTGTTTTGATTGTTCAGTTTTTCTTTTGTTTTTTTTGTTTTGATAACGCTTTCACTGATAGAGTGAATAAAAATATGAATGTTTTGCCTCCAAAGAAGAAAGATTGTTCAATTTTTCTTCTGTTTCTTTTGTTTTGATGACGCTTTCACTGATAGAGTGCATAATAATATCAATGTTTTGCCTCCAAAGAAGAAAGATTGTTCAATTTTTTTTCTGATTTCTTTTGTTTTGATTGTTGAATTTTTCTTTTGTTTTGATGACGCTTTCACTGATAAAGTGCATAATGATATGAATGGTTTGCCTCCAAAGAAGAAAGATTGTTCAATTTTTCTTCTGTTTCTTTTGTTTTGATGACGCTTTCACTGATAGAGTGCATAATAATATGAATGTTTTGCCTCCAAAGAAGAAAGATTGTTCAATTTTTCTTCTGTTTTTTTTGTTTTGTTTGTTGAATTTTTTGTTTTGTTTTGATGACGCTTTCACTGATAAAGTGCATAATATTATGAATGTTTTGCCTCCAAAGAAGAAAGATTGTTCAATTTTTCTTCTGTTTCTTTGGTTTTGATTGTTTAATTTTGCTTCTGTTTCTTCTGTTTTGATGACGCTTTCACTGATAGAGTGCATAATAATATCAATGTTTTGCCTCCAAAGAAGAAAGATTGTTCAATTTTTTTTCTGATTTCTCTTGTTTTGATTGTTGAATTTTTCTTTTGTTTTGATGACGCTTTCACTGATAAAGTGCATAATAATATGAATGTTTTGCCTCCAAATAAGAAAGATTGTTCAATTTTTCTTCTGTTTCTTTTGTTTTGATGACGCTTTCACTGATAGAGTGCATAATAATATGAATGTTTTGCCTCCAAAGAAGAAAGATTGTTCAATTTTTCTTCTGTTTTTTTTGTTTTGTTTGTTGAATTTTTTGTTTTGTTTTGATGACGCTTTCACTGATAAAGTGCATAATATTATGAATGTTTTGCCTCCAAAGAAGAAAGATTGTTCAATTTTTCTTCTGTTTCTTTGGTTTTGATTGTTTAATTTTGCTTCTGTTTCTTCTGTTTTGATGACGCTTTTGCATAATAATATCAATGTTTTGCCTCCAAAGAAGAAAGATTGTTCAATTTTTCTTCTGTTTCTTTTGTTTTGATGACGCTTTCACTGATAGAGTGCATAATAATATCAATGTTTTGCCTCCGAAGAAGAAAGATTGTTCAATTTTTCTTCTGATTTCTTTTGTTTCGATTGTTGAATTTTTCTTTTGTTTTGATGACGCTTTCACTGATAAAGTGCATAATAATATGAATGTTTTGCCTCCAAAGAAGAAAGATTGTTCAATTTTTCTTCTGTTTCTTTTGTTTTGATTGTTTAATTTTTCTTCTGTTTCTTTTGTTTTGACTGTTCGATTTTTTTTTGTGTTTTCTTTTGTTTTGATGACGCTTTTACTGATAGAGTCACTGCCCAAAACTATAGCGTTTACGGTGATCATTTTTCATATCTAATCGCCGGTTTTTGGATTAGTAATAATTTTTTGTTTTGTTTTTAGGACCTTTGCTGAACGCATTCAGCGACCTTTTGGCGTGAGGTATAATCCTTACACCCAAAGCGTAGACATACTAAGTAATGAGCAAAAAATAACGGCCCTTGCATCTGAACTACGAGGCGATTTGTGCATTGTACATAGTGCATTGAAAAAAATTAGTGCGAAAAATACAGCAATGGATGTGGCAAGAATTACAAATTTGCTGCAAGTGGGATTGAATGTCCAAAACTCCACAGAATAAAAAATATATTTTTGGTTTTTCTTTTTAAAAAAAGAAAACAACATACTATTGTCTTCTTTTCTCTTCAAAAAAAACAACAAAATATAATTTAGCGAACTTTGCATGCATTTGGTGTTAATAATACATGTTTGTTGACGTAAACAATCAAGAATTTTTTCTTGCCAGAAATGGTTATTCTGTAATAGTAAATGTTGTAGCTTTTAAAAAGAACTATAAGCAATTATCTATTTTTTTATGTTAACTGTAATTGCTTGTAGACTTTTTCCTCATTTTGTATATTATATAACTGTTGCAAATTTGTTTATTACGTTAGTTAAAACAATACATAATCATGTAGTTAATAAAGTAAGATTAAATAGCAAATGCTTTTATTTATATATATATATATATGAAAATTCTTCGGGTTTCCGGGTATTCATCCGCGTGGAATTCTTGATTAGAATTTGTTGACGACGTTTCGGCAAAATCTCATTTGCCATCTTCAGGTCGGAGAGTTCTTAATTGACTTCGAGTCACGCGTGAACTGACTGGCTGCTTCAGGCGGCGCTTTATATTCAGTGGCGCGGGTACGACTGCGCGTCGTGCGCGTGAAAGTTTTGCATGAGGTGGAAGAGGTAGCGCTTGGTGTTGGTGCAACGGTCTTCGGCGCTTTCACTTTCACTATTTTCTTCATTGCTAGGCGCGGTTTCCGGAAACCCGAGCGTAGCATCAAGCACCCGCGGAAACCTGAAGATTAACATATATATATATATATATATATATATATATATTGTTTTCCACAACTGGGCACAGTTACACTAAAAGCCGCTTGCATACCAACCTAGCAAATCCGCTTCATAACGTTGTTCCAGAAGTAGAAGAATCTATCGAAGCAAAAAGAGTAGTTGCTGACATATTTATAGATCTAGAAGATGCATTTGGTAACATCTCTTTTAAATCTATAAAGCTGGCAGCAGAAAAACCCAGCTGTAACAAGCTGGATCAATGCTTGTTATTGGTAAACCGCATAACAAAGGCATCACTGCAAAAAGAAAGCACTTTGCTGATCATGGTTGTTTACAAGAGTTTGTTGCCTTTGCTGTGGTCAATAGTGGTAGATGATCTAATCTGTGAGTTAACGCAGAGGGGTCAGAGACTGCGTACTAGGATTGAAGCAAGCATTAAGATGTCATTTCTAGCCTAATGCAAAACGCCCTGAACACACTTAAAAGATGTTGTAATAAATAGAGACTTTGTGTTAACTTTTAAAAAATAGATAGATAGATAGATAGTACCAATCCTAGGCACTAAACTTAAATAAAACCCCCACGTCAATAAGACTCTTGCCAAACCAACAAGTTGCTTTTGGGCATGTCGGAAGCTCTTTGGTAACACATGGGGCCTAAAGCCAAAAATAATACATTCGTTGTATATTATGGTAACAAGACCATCGTCACGTAACATCTCTTGTATGGTGGACGAAAACCAGAGAAACAACGACACACATTGTAGCGGCTTACGTGCCTGGGCATTACAAGAGTCAGAAAGAATTCTAGTTTGAGCCAATTTCACCTAGTTAGTATGCCTAGGTTAAACTAATTTCAGACGAGGCAGAAATAGTTCAGGCTAGAACGTAGAAAACATAAATTTTAAATTTGAATAAACTGATTTGACCTAGGCTAAACAGGTTTATCCTGACAAACGAGTTTGGTCTAGCTTGGCTACGTTCTAGTCTGAACCAATTTCACCTAGTTTGTTTGCCTAGTTTAAATCAATTTCCGGCGAGGCTAACATAGTTTAGGCTGGGACGTACAAAACATAAATTTTATATTTAATAAACTGATTCGACCTAGGCTAAGCGGGCTTATTCTGACGAACGAGTTTGGCTTAGCTAGGCTACGTTCTAGTCTGAATCAATTTCACCTAGTTTGTATGCCTAGTTTAAACTAATTACCGACTAGGCGAAAATAATTTAGACTAGGATGTATAAAATATAAATTTTAAATAGGATAAACTGATTCAACCTAGGCTAAACAGGTTTATTTTGACAAACGAGCTTGGCCTAGCTAGACTACGTTTTAGTCTAAATCAATTTCACCTAGTTCGTATGCCTAGTTTAAAATTATTTTCGGCGAAGCAAAAATAGTTCAGGCTAGGACGTACAAAACATAAATTTTACATTGAATAAACTGATTTGATCTAGCCGAAACAGGTTTATTTTGACAAACGAGTTTAGCATAGCTAGGCTACGTTCTAGTCTGAACCAATTTCACCTAGTTTGTATACCTAGTTTAAACTAGTTTTCAACAAGGCAAAAATAGTTCAGGCTAGGACGTACAAAACATATAATTTTTATATACAATAAACTGATTCGACCTAGGTTAAACGGGTTTATCCTGACAAACGAGTTTTGCCTATCTAGGTTACGTTTTAGTCTGAACCAATTTCACCTTGTTTGTATGCCTAGTTTAAACTAATTTCCGACGAGGCAAAAATAGTTCAGGCTAGGACGTACAAAACATAAATTTTAAATTGAATAAATTGATTTGACCTAGGCTAAACAGGTTTATTCTGACGAACGAATCTGGCCTTGCTAGGCTACGTTCTAGTTTAAACCAAAAGGCGAAAATAGTTCAGGCTAGGACGTACAAAACCTAAATTTTAAATTGAATAAAGTGCTTTGACCTAGGCTAAACAGGTTTAGTCTGAAAAACGAGTTTGACCTAGCTAGGCTACGTTCTAGTCTGAACCAATTTCACCCAGTTAGTATGCCTAGTTTAAACTAATTCCCGGCAAGGCAAAAATAGTTCAGGCTAGGACGTACAAAACGTAAATTTTAAATTGAATAAACTGATTTGATCTAGGCTGAACTAGTTTATTCTGATGAACGAGTTTGGCCTACCTAGCCAGGGTAGACAAAACTGATCTGGCCTAAGCAAATCTAGTTAATTCTAAAATCGTTTTTGGTAACATATACATATGTTTATGCATTTTGATAAATTATTAAATATTAAACTTACCTCACGTTGTAGATTACAGTTAGAAGCTCTGTTTATGTATTATACAACATTGGAATAGTATATTACACTACAAGGGCAGAAAGTTGAGAATCCTGCACTGCGCGCCATAATCATCATGGCGCGCAGTTCAGGGCTCTCAACTTTCTGCCCGTGTAGTGTATACTAGTTTTCTTGCCACTCCAGTCGACAGTACGTAGTGTCGGCTGCGATTCCACGGCAGAAAGTGTATCTTTCATGCACTGGTAGAGCTATGCGCGCGCCTTCTTGCCGTGCTGCCGTGGAATCGCAGCCGGAACCACGTACTTTCGACTGGAGTAGCAAGAAAAAAAAGTTACCTGAAGAGTAAAAACCTGGTAGAAAGCGTTTTTGGTGCCATCTTTATTAGGAGTATATATAATAATAAAATGAAGTAGAAAGTCGCTTAATTTTTTATTCTTTAAATAAAAACGCCAAAGAGTATAGCTACGCAATACGTAGTTTAAATAATATAATGTTTCAAATATAATACATTTAACTCATTTTTATCATTTAGAATATTCAATACTGAGCAATAGTCGCTCGCAGTGCGGTTAGGGGAGTGCGCCGAAGCCGAGCCCTCCATGGCGTCGACACGCCCCCCGTCCTCAACGAGCTTACCGTAACTGACCAACAAATCCAAGATCTGAGAATGATGTTGTCAGTATATAGTTGTTTTTTTTGTAAATAAAATAAAAAAAAAACAGTCAGTTTTCGGTTTGCTCGCTGGAGGGTGCGAAATGCGGTGTTTATTCATAAGAAGGAAGTTTTTTGTTCTGTAGATATTGCTTCGTAACTTCAGACTCTTGCTCTGTGCGGTGTGCTGGTTTATTTAGTAAAATGGTGGTGTGATGGTACGTGTGTTGTGTACATAAAAGAAATTGTGTACTGATTTAATATTATTTACATGGGCACACTCCTATGCGCAAGATCGGTTACTTTGTGTCATCCTGAGCGCATATTTTTACAAACTCACGGTTTATTAAAATTTATAATTCATACTCCTACGCGCTCGTAATTCGCGTTAATGCGTATATGTTTATTATTGTATTTTGTATTAGATCTAATATATCATTTTGTAAATATCATATTTAGTAAATATATATATACACTGGGTATCATCTACGTATCAAATTGATTACGAGCGCGTGATCTACCTACTAATATCTGATATATATATATAATACATATTGATGTATTTTGAAATATATTATATATATATTTATATTACAATTGTATCTATAAAACATTTTAGAATTTTATCCCGCCGCTTATTTTTTTTTTATTTGTTGCACGCATACACTTCCATTTAGGATGCGGGTAAATGGCGTGCGGACTATCCTAAATGCAATTGTTTGTTTAATTTGTGCTATAAAATTGTAAACAAATAACCATTACAATAACAAAGATATTATCAAAACTAACTTTGATTATTATACATAATAAAATAGAAATTATTGACATTAATCATCTATACGAGCTAATAACAACAAAGTTTTATATTAAAATAAATAACTACGATTAAAATACCAAATATTTAACAATTATAAATAATAATAATAATAAACACATTTTTTTTTATATTTACAGTCTTTCGCTGTGGAAGCTACATAAGTCTATGGCTACTGTCGATGTCGTTGACAATCTATAAACAAATCTACTAATTTTGTATTATTTATAATCTTTTGCGTACATTATTAAAAAATAATGTTGATTATTATTTCAGTACACATCGCTATTTATTTGTTTTCTTCTAGAAGCACTAGATCGTCCGCAACCACGTCAGAAATATGTAAATATATAATCCAGTACATTAAGTTAAAACAAACAAAACATACAGGAAACATAATTCGCGAATATTTATCGATATCTGACGGCGTTACGCCATACAGCTTGTTGATGTCTTTATTTGGATGAATAATGTGCTGGGGAATCGCAGCAGCAGACTCTTCATCTGGGGGCCCACCTCCACCGCCACCGCTGCCTCTACCACCGTTTACAGTACTTTCTAGCGTACCCCCTTTACTATAAGCTTTTTGATGATGTACTTTAAACCGTACCTCCTACAACGTTAAATATTAAACAAAATTAACTTAGAGTTGTCTAGACTATTACGTGTCCCATTGGTCGACTAACGGTCTGTTTTGGAGCATGGTCGCTATCAGGTCCTCCATCAACATTGATTTTTTTTTGTTCGGCAATTTTTTGAATTGCAAGATATCTATTTTTTCTCATCTGGATCCGTTTCGCCATGTAGCCTACAGTGGCGTATTCTAAACATTGACATAATTAGTTTTTATCATTTAAACCAAAATTGTTTACGATTTATTATAAAATTGTGCATTTTTCACATTTAATAAATCAACTTTTTTCCAACAATTTTACGTTCAGAAGCGAAAAATTAAGCAAAAATAACATAATATTAATAATATTTTTATGTTTGTTTTTTTATTTGTTTGTTTATATAGTTTGTTAAATTAAATAAAATAAAAAATATATTTTGATTTTAAAAACTGAAACATAGGCGCCAAATGCAAATTTTCAAGTAAATTGTTCAATTAGGTGGGGTTTTACTGTATTAAATTTACTAGTTAAGCAAGTTTTACGGTAAACAGAGATCAGTAGATCATCAGCCAAAAAAAATTTTTTCTCATAAAGTCATACGCTTTCTCAAATATTTTATTTTTATTTACAAATTCGTCAAACTTTGCATAGTTAAACTCAAAAAAAAAAAATTTTTGGCTTAAAAATCTAAAAGTTTTAAAGTTTTTTTAATATTTTTTTTTTGATTATTAATCAAAATTTGCTTTTTTTAGCATTTTTATTTGTTTTGATTTTCAAACAAAATGTTACAAATTATTTAAATTTTGTTGTTGGGACAGTGTCTTCAATAAATTTAAAAACAAATTTTAGTAAGACTTATTATTATGTTCAACTCTTCTTGTCCCAAAGGCAGTAAATAAAAATATTTAGGCTCAAAAATTAAATTCAAAGAAAAAAATATTTTGGTTTAAAAATCTAAAAGTTTTAAGGTTTTTCCAATTTTTTTTTTGAGTATTAGTCAAATTTTGCTTTTTTTGACATATTTATTTATTTATTTTAATTTTCGAAAAAATGATAAAATTATTCAAATTTTGCTTTTTCGTGCCATTTCTAGATGTTTCAATTTTTCAAAAAAATGTTAAAAGTTATTTGAACTTTGTTGTTGGGACCGTGTCTTCAATAAATTTAAAAACAAATTTTAGTGAGACTTATTATTATGTTTAACTTTTCTTGTCTCAAAGGCAGTAAATAAAAATATTTAGGCTCAAAATTTAAATTCAAAAAAATATATTTTAGTTTAAAAATTTAAAATTTTTAGGGGTTTTCATTTAATTTTTTGTTGAGTATTAGTCAAATTTTGCTTTTTTTTGACATTTTTATTTGTTTCAATTTTCGAAAAAATGCTGAAATTATTCAAATTTTGCTTTTTTCGTGCCATTTCTAGATGTTTCAATTTTTCAAAAAAATGTTAAAAATTATTTAAATTTTGTTGATGAGACAATGTCTTCAACAAATTTGACAACAAATTTGAGTGAGACTTATTATTATGTTTAACTTTTCTTGTCCCAAAGGCAGTAAATATAAATATTTAGGCTCAAAAATTAAATTCAAAAAAAATATATTTTAGTTTAAAAATTTAAAACTTTTAAGGTTTTTCCAATTTTTTTTTTGAGTTTTAGTCAAATTTTGCTTTTTTTGACATTTTTATTTGTTTCGATTTTCGAAAAAATGCTGAAATTATTCAAATTTTGCTTTTTTCGTGCCATTTCTAGATGTTTCAATTTTTCAAAAAAATGTTAAAAATTATTTAAATTTTGTTATTGGATAAATTTGAAAACAAATTTTAGTGAGACTTATTATGTTCAACTATCCCTGCCCCACAGGCAGTAAATATAAATATTTAGACTCAACAATTAAATTAAAAAAAATATATTTTGGTTTAAAAATTTAAAACTTTTAAGGTTTTTCCAATTTTTTTTTGAGTATTAGTCAAATTTTGCTTTTTTTGACATTTTTATTTGTTTCGATTTTCGAAAAAATGCTGAAATTATTCAAATTTTGCTTTTTTCGTGCCATTTCTAGATGTTTCAATTTTTCAAAAAAATGTTAAAAATTATTTAAGTTTTGTTGTTGGGACAATGTTTTCAGTAAATTTAAAAACAAATTTTAGTGAGACTTATTATTATGTTCAACTCTTCTTGTCCCAAAGGCAGTAAATAAAAATATTTAGGCTCAAAAATTAAATAAAAAAAAAATATTTTGGTTTAAAAATTTAAAACTTTTAAGGTTTTTCCAATTTTTGTTTTGAGTTTTAGTCAAATTTTGCTTTTTTTGACATTTTTATTTGTTTCAATTTTCGAAAAAATGCTAAAATTATCCAAATTTTGCTTTTTCGTGCCATTTTTAGATGTTTCAATTTTTCAAAAAAATGTTAAAAATTATTTAAATTTTGTTGTTGGGACAATGTCTTCAAGAAATTTGAAAACAAATTTTAGTGAGACTTATTATTATGTTCAACTCTTCTTGTCCCAAAGGCAGTAAAAATAAATATTTAGGCTCAAAAATTAAATTCAAAAAAAACATATTTTGGTTTAAAAATTTAAAACTTTTAAGGTTTTTCCAATTTTTTTTTCGAGTATTAGTCAAATTTTGCTTTTTTTTGACATTTTTATTTGTTTCGATTTTCGAAAAAATGCTAAAATTTTTCAAATTTTGCTTTTTTCGTGCCATTTCTAGATGTTTCAATTTTTCAAAAAAATGTTAAAAATTATTTAAATTTTGTTGTTGGGACAATGTCTTCAATAAATTTAATAACAAATTTTGGTGAGACTTATTATTATGTTAAACTCTTCTTGTCCCAAAAGCAGTAAATAAAAATATTTAGGTTCAAAATTTAAATTAAAAAAAACATATTTTGGTTTAAAAATTTAAAACTTTTAAGGTTTTTCCAATTTTTTTTTCGAGTATTAGTCAAATTTTGCTTTTTTTTGACATTTTTATTTGTTTCGATTTTTGAAAAAATGCTAAAATTATTCAAATTTTGCTTTTTTCTTGCCATTTCTAGATGTTTTAATTTTTCAAAAAAATGTTAAAAATTATTTAAATTTTGTTGATGAGAGAATGTCTTCAATAAATTCGAAAACAAATTTTAGTGAGACTTATTATTATGTTCAACTATCCCTGTCCCACAGGCACTAAATATAAATATTTAGACTCAACAATTAAATTAAAAAAAATATATTTTGGTTTAAAAATTTAAAACTTTTAAGGTTTTTCCAATTTTTTTTTTTGAGTATTAGTCAAATTTTGCTTTTTTTGACATTTTTATTTGTTTCGATTTTCGAAAAAATGCTAAAATTTTTCAAATTTTGCTTTGCTCGTGCCATTTCTAGATGTTTTAATTTTTCAAAAAAATGTTAAAAATTATTTAAATTTTGTTATTGGATAAATGTGAAAACAAATTTTAGTGAGACTTATTATGTTCAACTATCCCTGCCCCACAGGCAGTAAATATAAATATTTAGACTCAACAATTAAATTGAAAAATATATATATTTAGGCTTAAAAATCTAAAATTTTTAGGGTTTTTCCAATTTATTTTTTTTGATTATTAGTCAAACCTTGCTATTTTTTTGGCATTTTTATTTGTTTCGATTTTCAAAAAAATGATAAAAATTATTTAAATTTTGTTGTTAGTAAAATGTTTTCAAGAAATTTAAGACTTATCTAAACAAATTTTAGTAAGACTTATTATTATTTTCACTCTTCTTGACCCTGAGGCGGTAAAAATAAATATTTAAACTCAAAAATTAAATTCAAAAAAAAAATATTTTGCTAAAAAATCTAAAATTTTTAAGGTTTTTCCAATATTTTATTTGATTATTAGTCAAATTCTACTTTTTCTTGGTTTCAATTTTTAAAAAAATTATAAAAAATTTGTTGAACTCTTCCTGTTCCAGAAACAGAGCTATTTTTTATTTAAAATCAACAATTAAAAAAAAAAGCAAAAAATGATCAAAAATTAAATTTTTTGCTAAACAAAAAAAAAACAAATTGATAATTTTTTTTAAAGAACTACTCCCTATCCACGCACTTCAATTGTCGGATTTATCTTTTAAAAACATTTGAACAATATAATAATGCTGTTTTCTGTAATTTTGCAAAAAAATTGCTAATTTTACTAAACTGAATATGCGATTTCAATTTGAATAAACTATTTTTGCAACAGCAGTATGTTTTTTTTGAGCTATTATTATTAATCAAATTTTCTCAGATGCTTATAATAAAATGTTAAAAATAATATTCAAATTGTAATAATTGGATAAGTTGACATTTATCCAATTTTTATATTTTTTATAATTTCCATACAAAAACATTGTTTTTCTGCAAACATTGCTTTTGTAAAATGCATTATTCAGTGAGTTCTTAACATCTAAACAATTTTTTTTGTATTTTAGTGGAAAATTTTTTTTTTTTTGTGGCAACCCTTAAAATAAAAAACTTGACGTTATTTCAAAAAACAACATAAATTCTATGTATAATTTATTTAACATTATTTTATACTACTTATAATACATTTTAGAATTTTGTTTTGCCGTTTTGTCTCAAAAGATTTTTGCGCCAACCGTCGCGGCAGTCAACTGTGCATATTACGCTGTAAAGATTTTTTAAACTTCCATATAGCTGCGGGTAAATTGCGTGCGGACTATCCTAAATGCATTTCTGGTACATGTTGTTGTTGTTGTTGTTATAAACTAATTTTCTTACAATACATAAAATTAAATAAATAAAAACTATGATGAAACAATTTTGTATACATTTTTGTTTCCAACTCTTTATAATGTTTCTACATATATTAATAAGTGCGTTAATAAATAATAAATAAAAAAAAACATGATGGAATGATTTTTGAATTGTTCTGTTGCAGAAAGTGTACACAATCGGCCATTTGGCTGTGTGGAATTCTATGCCAAAATTGATACTACCCTAGTTGACAGTACTTTATTAAATGGATTCACTATAGAGATTAATGTTTATATATTTTAGGTTAGAAACCGTTATTAAACGAATTTAGTATTTTTTTTTTTTTATTTATCTTCTTCTAGAAGCACTAAATCATCAGCGACCACGTCAGCAATGTGAAGATAAATAATCCAGTACATTAAGTTAAAACACACAAAACACACTGGAAACACGATTCGCGAATATTTGTCGATATCAGATGATGTTATTCCATACATTTTGTTGATGTCTTTATTAGGGTGCGTAATATGCTTAGGAATGGGTGCAGCAGCCTCTTCATCAGGACCACTTCCTCCTCCTCCTCCTCCTCCCCCGCCCCTACTCCCATTTACTGTGCTCTCCAATGTTCCACCCTTACTGTGCGCTTTCGGATCGTGCACTTTAAAACGTACCTCCTAAAATATCAAACATTCAAAATAATGATACTATATTTTTAATTTTAATAATAATACATGTCCAATGGGGCGACTAACTGTTTGCTTTGGAGCATGGTCAGTATCAGGTCCTCCATCAACATTGATTTTTTTTTGTTCTGCAATTTTTTGAATTGCCAAAAATCTGTTTTTCCTCATCTGGATCCGTTTTGCCATGTAGCCTACAGTCGCATATTCTAAACATTTATAAAATTAGTCATTTCTCCCTACAAATTTTCTGCTCAAGGCGAAGTCTGCTCTCAAACGTAGAAAACAAAAATTCGAATAAAAATTCATAACAGGACTATTGAAGCAAAATTTCAAAAAACATTTGCAATTCTTCGAAAAAAATTAACAAAAATTATGCAACAAGCAAACTTGATTCGTTCTAGCGCTTTTATTTTTGCAAGTTTTTGAACAAAATTTGCTTAAAATGGTCCTAGTAATCAATCACTTCGGACTATTGAAGCATTTTTTTGATATCAATAACCATTTTTAGATAAATTGCAATTTTTATCATTTTAAGTCAATATTTTTCAGTTAACTTAAATTTAAGAGGGTGTGTTGGAACCTTGATGAACCCAATGGTGGTGTTGATTTTCAAAAACTTTCAGTTTTGGTTTTTGTTATTGAGAGCTTATAATACAATAATGAGGAAATTCTGATTTAAATTTATAATAAATAAAATCGTAAACAAAATAATATTTTGAAAATTTTGAAGTAAATAAGTAATATTTAAATATACATTTGTCAAAAAATAAGAGAAACCCAGGCGAAAAGCAATAAATTAATCGGGTCGGTTCCAGCTATGGACCATTTCATAGAATTTTTAAAGAAAGCGGGTAAATTTCTAGTTGTTGTAAATAAGATTAAAAGCAAAAAAAGACGCCTTATTGTAAGTTGGTACTAAATAGAGGCAAAAAGGTTTTTGATTGAAAGAGCACGTTTAGGCGGACGCCGAAAGAAACTTTCCAAACCCTCATTCTGAGAATTACATACAAAGTAAAATTCCCGGAATTTAGATTTTGGGAGAAGGAAAGAAATAATCACTAAAAATCTAAAATAGGAAGTTAATGTTAGTTTGGGTGGCAGTGAGAAAAGGTGTCCAAATTCAGTGGTGCAAATTCAGAATAAAGTGCAATCCAGAAGTAAAACTGTGAGTAATTGACCTTACAACACTATTCCGGATTAATGGTTTTGATGAGCTATCTGTGAATTGAATAGTTTCAAAATTACTTCATTAATCAGTTAATTAAATTAATTAAAATCTTAAATAGTTCAAAAGTCAAAAAACTAAAGCTTCAATCATTATACTATATCAGAATAATGCAATTAAAATATAATATATTATTTTAGTCTCATCAAAAGTTATTAAATTACGAATTAAAATATTACTAATTAATTTGTAAATGATGGTTTTGTAATTATGTTATTTTGTATATTCACCAATTTTGATTTACATCTCGTATCCTCAGATGATGTAGTTTATTAAGTAATTAATAATTCAGTCATTACAATATAATTATATCAGTTTAAATTATGTAATTGACGTAATTTAGCAGTCTACATTATTAGTTCTCAAAGAACTAAAGTACTGGCCAATCTATAGAATGCTCTAGTTTTCTTAATTACCTCAATTGTTGTAAGTGTAATTTAATGCACATAATAATTAATAATTCAATTAATAAGTCAGATCTCACAGTATTCTCAAGACGATAATCATTATAGATAAATTAATATATCACTTAGATCACTTTGCGTCTTGAACGATATTTCAGAAATTCAGTTTTGTTACTGTTACAAAATTAATATTAATTATTAATTTAAATCAAATTAATTCAGCTTGAATTAATTCAATGAGATTACCCTTCAGTAGACTAGAATTGATAAAAACAAACATTGATGTAATTACTCATTGCAAAATTAAAATTAAAATTATTTCAATTAACTTACTAATTGAAGTACCAATTAGTAAATTAGATTATTAACGTTAATAGACGTTTCATAAAATAATTTTAAAGCCTACAAACAAATCGACGTGTACGTTGTTCCTTTGGGCTGTTACAGCAGACCAAGTTTCCGTATTCTGTTACAGCAGAATGCATACACCATACCCTAAAACATTTACATACATACAATTCCTTCCGCCCTCATTTTGTTGTAGCAGGTGAGGTTCCTAAACTCGAGTAGTAAGGTTTATATAGCGTTATATAAGGTAGCAAGGTTCAATAATCAGGCAAACGTTAGAGGTGCGTCTACGTACAGCACACTTAGCGTAGTTAGCGTTAATTACAGTATTATTGCTTTACAAAGTGATTTTACAGCTACTCTTGTTACGTCCCGCTCTTACACTATTGCGGTTGACATTTTATTTGTGATTTATGTCACGTGTCGTGCAGTTTGTTGGAGCAGCTGCGGTGGGTTATTAAAATTAAAATACATTTTAAATTAACGTTAAAGTACAGTTTAAATTAAAGTTAAAATAAAGTTTCAATTAAAATTGAAATAACGTTTCAATCAGTAAACTCTTAAGGTGTTTACAATGATTAAGGTCTTTTTAAAAACTGGCAATTCAATTAAAGAAATTCTATGTTGATAATAGAATTTGAGTTTGTTTGTAAAGTTCTAAGTCTATAAGTTTGATAATTTGATAGTCATGAGAATGTTATTGAAGTGCGTACACGTACTACACGATAGTGTAATTAGCGTTGAAGCGCTATTTATATTATGATCGCTTTACAAAGTGACTTCCAGTTCTTTCTACTTTTTAGAAAAGACAGTTGACTTCCAATTGTGAATTAACTGAGATTAATTTCACGAGTTCTGCAGTTTGTTGTAGCAGCTGCAATGAGTTCTAAAATTGAGTTTATTAATAGAATTTTGAATTGTTTGTAAAATTCAAAGTAATCCAGTAAATGCCAATTTATTAAAAAATTCCAATTGGATTATGAAATTTCAGATTGTTTGTAAAGTGGTGCCATTCTATTACAGCATTCTAATTAGATTATAAAATGACATAACTACTTATAGGATTTTTATGTGCTTATGAGATTCTAATTGGTCAATAGGATTTGATTTTATTATATAGTTCTACACTAATTGTGAAGTCGTAAAGCTTTTAAGTCAGTTACTGATCAAAGGTAATAAGTCATTGACGATTAGTTACGGATTGGTGAAAACAGCAAATTCAGTTTGTTTCTTCTAGTTTCAGTAACCATCATTAAAAGAGAGATATTTATTATTGATATGGAGGCGACATCGTAGTTTCTCTTGTGACAGTAAGTGGTTGACTCCAGGTATTTATATCTAAACTTTAGCATAGAGGTTGTAGACTTGATTGAACATTTAAATCATTATTTTACAAAAAAAAAAAAAAATACGTCACATAATTACTGATTGCCGTTATATGAGAAACCAAAGAGAAAATTTAAAACGTGCACGTAAACGTAATTTCAGAGCTAGAAAGCAACAAAATATAATGAAATTAAAGTCAATTTTTTCAATTGCTTGTTTACAGTAGCTATTGTCAACTGTCTATTTTCAGAATATGTAAACAAGGTACGGAATCAACAAACTCAACTAAACAGATTATAACAATCATAGGGAGATGTACTCACTATTTGGTACAAGATGTTATTTTATTAATTATGTTTACGCAATAAATCGAAAAACTTTAACCCAACAAACAATAATAAGTATAAGAAGAGTTATTGTCAAAATTAATAAAACATTTAAAATATACGCAGTTGACTGCAAAAAGTAAAAAAATTAAAAAAATGCATGAAAATTTTGTAAACTCTTTAGACCACAGCTACGGTAGCCATAAAAAAATGCTTGAAAACAATTACCAATTTAACAGCTAATCATGCAAGAAGTTTAATTGAAAATGTTGGTACCTTCAACAGTATTTTGTTAAATATGTTGGAGGAAACAAAATAAATTTTTCACTTCGAGAAAAGCAAAAAAAATCTCTTAGCTTCAATGCTCCATCAAGATTACAGCAAAATTAAAAAATAATATAATAAAGAATAAAGCACTAGTTTAAATCATACAGTGCAAAAAAAAGTACAATCCACTAATAGTCCGTTTGATTATAGGCAAAAATGTTCCGCACCTGATATCGAAAATCTCGAAAAAAGTAGAAATTAATTTTTAAAACAATTTGAAACTATTGAGTGATGATAAAAAAAAAGTTTAAGAAAAAACAATTTTACAGAAAAATTGCAGTCAGTGGTTAGAGTTAAGACGTTATCTTGTAACAGCTTCTAATTTTGGAAAAGTTATCAAAAGAAATTATAGTAGAGATGTCGGATGGGTTTTTTTGGAGAGAAAAAGAGTCTTTTGGTGTTAGTACATTAAGGAGTAGTATCGTATAAAAAAAAAGCAATAAATTACATTGGTTTTAGTAAGATTTTGAGTTTTTGGACTTGTAAAATAAAAACTTTAATTGGACATAGAAAAAAAATTACATTCATTTAACCAAAAAACATAATAAATTCCTTTAACATTGTTTTATCCTTAACTCTTTTTAAGGTCCCTTAACATTCTTTTACCCTTAAATGAAGACTTTCTGAACTTGTAATTTCTTTCCAGAAAAAGTAAAATTTTCGGCTCGTGATCAAGCGTCCCGAAGGCGTAAGCCGAAAATTTTACTTTTTCTGGAAAGAAATTACAAGTTCGAGAAGGACATTAACAACAAACAGCAAAAAACATCCATCTCCTTATAAAAAAATTGTAATTAAACATGCATTTCTTAACATTCGACAAAAAAAGTGTAATTAAACCTACATTCCTCTAAGATTCAACACAAAAAACATAATTAAATATACATTCCCTTAACATTCTTGCATTGTTTTCCCTTAACATTACAGAAAAAACATAGATTCCTCCAGCATTCAACAAAAAAACATAATTAAACATACATTCCCCTAACATTGAAGAAAAAAAACATAATTGAACATACATTCCCTTAACATTCTTTCATTGTTTTCCCTTTAACATCCCTAAAAAAACATAATTAAACATACATTTCCCCAACATTCAACAAAAAAAACATAATTAAACATACATTCCCTTAACATTGAAGAAAAAAAACATAATTAAACATACATTCCCTTAACATTCTTGCATTTTTTCCCTTTAGCATCCCTAAAAAAACATAACTAAACATACATTTCCTCAACATTCAACAAAAAAACATAATTAAACATACATTCCCCTAACATTGAAGAAAAAAAACATAATTAAACATACATTCCCCTAACATTGAAGAAAAAAAACATAATTAAACATACATTCCCTTAACATTCTTGCATTTTTTCCCTTTAAAATCCCTAAAAAAACATAATTAAACATACATTTCCCCAACATTCAACAAAAAAACATAATTAAACATACATTCCCCTAACATTGAAGAAAAAAAACATAATTAAACATACATTCCCTTAACATTGAAGAAAAAAAACATAATTAAACATACATTCCCTTAACATTGAAGAAAAAAAACATAATTAAACATACATTCCCTTAACATTCTTGCATTGTTTTCCCTTAACATTACAGAAAAAACATAGATTCCTCCAACATTCAACAAAAAAAACATAATTAAACATACATTCCCCTAACATTGAAGAAAAAAAACATAATTAAACATACATTCCCTTAACATTCTTGCATTTTTTCCCTTTAGCATCCCTAAAAAAACATAACTAAACATACATTTCCTCAACATTCAACAAAAAAACATAATTAAACATACATTCCCCTAACATTGAAGAAAAAAAACATAATTAAACATACATTCCCCTAACATTGAAGAAAAAAAACATAATTAAACATACATTCCCTTAACATTCTTGCATTTTTTCCCTTTAAAATCCCTAAAAAAACATAATTAAACATACATTTCCCCAACATTCAACAAAAAAACATAATTAAACATACATTCCCCTAACATTGAAGAAAAAAAACATAATTAAACATACATTCCCTTAACATTGAAGAAAAAAAACATAATTAAACATACATTCCCCTAACATTGAAGAAAAAAAACATAATTAAACATACATTCCCCTAACATTGAAGAAAAAAAACATAATTAAACATACATTTCCCCAACATTCAACAAAAAAACATAATTAAACATACATTCCCTTAACATTGAAGAAAAAAAACATAATTAAACATACATTCCCTTAACATTCTTGCATTTTTTCCCTTTAAAATCCCTAAAAAAACATAATTAAACATACATTCCCCTAACATTGAAGAAAAAAAACATAATTAAACATACATTCCCCTAACATTGAAGAAAAAAAACATAATTAAACATACATTCCCTTAACATTGAAGAAAAAAAACATAATTAAACATACATTCCCTTAACATTCTTGCATTGTTTTCCCTTAACATTACAGAAAAAACATAGATTCTTCCAACATTCAACAAAAAAAACATAATTAAACATACATTCTTACATTTTTCTCCCTAATTAAACATACACTCTCTTAGCATATTTTCTCTCTTAACATTTTTGGAAAAACATAATTAAACATACACTCTTCTAACATTTTTCCTCCCTTATTGAACATACATTCCCTTAACATTCTAGAGAAAAAACATAACTAAACATACCTTAACATTTTTTCTCCCTTAACATTCCTGAAAAAACATAACTAAACATACATTTCCCCAACATTCAACAAAAAAAACATAATTAAACATACATTCCCCTAACATTGAAGAAAAAAAACATAATTAAACATACATTCCCTTAACATTCTTGCATTTTTTCCCTTTAGCATCCCTAAAAAAACATAACTAAACATACATTTCCTCAACATTCAACAAAAAAACATAATTAAACATACATTCCCCTAACATTGAAGAAAAAAAACATAATTAAACATACATTCCCCTAACATTGAAGAAAAAAAACATAATTAAACATACATTCCCTTAACATTCTTGCATTTTTTCCCTTTAAAATCCCTAAAAAAACATAATTAAACATACATTTCCCCAACATTCAACAATAAAACATAATTAAACATACATTCCCCTAACATTGAAGAAAAAAAACATAATTAAACATACATTCCCTTAACATTGAAGAAAAAAAACATAATTAAACATACATTCCCTTAACATTGAAGAAAAAAAACATAATTAAACATACATTCCCTTAACATTCTTGCATTGTTTTCCCTTAACATTACAGAAAAAACATAGATTCCTCCAACATTCAACAAAAAAAACATAATTAAACATACATTCCCCTAACATTGAAGAAAAAAAACATAATTAAACATACATTCCCTTAACATTCTTGCATTTTTTCCCTTTAGCATCCCTAAAAAAACATAACTAAACATACATTTCCTCAACATTCAACAAAAAAACATAATTAAACATACATTCCCCTAACATTGAAGAAAAAAAACATAATTAAACATACATTCCCCTAACATTGAAGAAAAAAAACATAATTAAACATACATTCCCTTAACATTCTTGCATTTTTTCCCTTTAAAATCCCTAAAAAAACATAATTAAACATACATTTCCCCAACATTCAACAAAAAAACATAATTAAACATACATTCCCCTAACATTGAAGAAAAAAAACATAATTAAACATACATTCCCTTAACATTGAAGAAAAAAAACATAATTAAACATACATTCCCCTAACATTGAAGAAAAAAAACATAATTAAACATACATTCCCCTAACATTGAAGAAAAAAAACATAATTAAACATACATTTCCCCAACATTCAACAAAAAAACATAATTAAACATACATTCCCTTAACATTGAAGAAAAAAAACATAATTAAACATACATTCCCTTAACATTCTTGCATTTTTTCCCTTTAAAATCCCTAAAAAAACATAATTAAACATACATTCCCCTAACATTGAAGAAAAAAAACATAATTAAACATACATTCCCCTAACATTGAAGAAAAAAAACATAATTAAACATACATTCCCTTAACATTGAAGAAAAAAAACATAATTAAACATACATTCCCTTAACATTCTTGCATTGTTTTCCCTTAACATTACAGAAAAAACATAGATTCTTCCAACATTCAACAAAAAAAACATAATTAAACATACATTCTTACATTTTTCTCCCTAATTAAACATACACTCTCTTAGCATATTTTCTCTCTTAACATTTTTGGAAAAACATAATTAAACATACACTCTTCTAACATTTTTCCTCCCTTATTGAACATACATTCCCTTAACATTCTAGAGAAAAAACATAACTAAACATACCTTAACATTTTTTCTCCCTTAACATTCCTGAAAAAACATAACTAAACATACATTTCCCCAACATTCAACAAAAAAAACATAATTAAACATACATTTCCCTAACATTCTCACATTTTTCTTCCTAATCAAACATACACTCTCTTAACATTTTTTCTCCCTAATTAAACAAACATTCCCCTTACATTTTTTCTCCCTAATTAAACATACATTCCCTCAACATTCCAGAAAAATTAAAATAACTAAACATGCATTCTTTTAACATTTTTTCTCTCCTTTACATTCCAGAAAAATGCATAACTAAACATACATTCCCTAAACATTCCTGAAAAAAAACATAACTAAACATACATTCTCTTAACATTCTAGAAAAAACATAATTAAACATACATTCCCTTAACATTCTTTTACCCTTTTATCTTAACAGTCTTGTCTATTTCCCTCAACTGTCATTCGGGATGGGGAAGTGAAATGGGGTTGCTGGGTGGGTATAATAACACAAAAAACGAATAAAAACGGCTATTTAAACTACCCTTAATAATTACTTTAAAAACTATATTATAAAGAATATTAACTGTTCTGTCAGTAGCTCATGGTATCGAAAATGAAAAGATTGCCTTACAACAGCTGTCTACACAAGAGAATGTACAAATTCAACCCTGATATAATAGTTGAACTAAAACGCCCTTTTACTGCATTTAAACTTGAAATAATTAAAGCTATTCGCACAAAAAAAGTTAAATTTTGGAAAATAAAAAACGACGGAATAACAGTTAATACAAACGAAAACTGGTATTATCAAATTCAAAGACAATTGCATGTTTGTAAACAAAAAAATTGTTTTTTTGCGATTTGGCACATAGTATTGTAAATAATAGCTATTTATTATACAAGTGTCTTATAAGGCAAATAAGTCACAAAAGAAATGTTTAGCCACGAGAGCTTGCTGGAGTGGCCTAATTTTTTTTGAGTTTGAAAGAATTGAGTGAGTTCAATAATTGAATACAGGAAACGATGTTTGTAGAGTAAGTGAGAGCTAGCTGTTGGGTAAAAAAGATTTGGAGTTTCTTCAATGTGGGCGAACTACAACATGTTAAGATCGACATTCCAGCTTTACGAAAATACAGATATTTCACAATATATGACAACTTGATCGCTTTTTTGAAGAACGAATAAAAAAATTACAAGTGCAAGAAATTATAAGTTCCTGAAAAAGAGCATATTCAACAGTTTCTAGCAGAAGCAGCCAATAAAAAATATTTAATGTTGATGGTAGACCAATTATGTTATTATTTTTATTTATCTTTTAATATAAAATAAATCTCAACAAATGATTTCATTGGAGATTCCTGTTTCTTATAATTGTAATTTTGTTTATTGTATCGTTTGATGTTCAATAAATTGTTGAATTATATAAAAACAGTTGTATAATTGATTCATTAAACCACTTGTGTTTTATAGACCCCATAATTCAATCAAAAAAATCATTTTTATAACGTCATAATAAAGAAATGTTGGACAAATGTATTAATATTGTGCATAATAGCATTCCACATCTCTTTTGTTTCTTTATTATCAAATTATTTTGTTTACATTTATGTACCTATAGAAACAGACGCTTTTTGAAAGCTCTACGTCTTCTTGCTTAATTGCACTTTTGAATTGTGCATAAATGAAACGTCAGAAAAAAGAAATTTTTGATATAATGTAGTATTTGAGTCACACTGTATATGTATACATTTTAAGCAATATTTTATTTGTATAGTTGCTACAGAATTCCAAACTCTTCTTCATGTTGAACCATATAAATAAAAACACTGAATTTGTAACATATTACAAAATATCAACATCTGTTTACAGGTAATAAACAGCAAAAAACACCGCAATATAGAACTAATAAAGATTAGTAATGTTAATCTGACTTTAAGTGACCAAAGGTTGACGGGATGTTTTCCAACCCTCAAGCTCGGCCTCTTAGATTGCCTTGGTAGTTTCTGTTGAGAGCAGACTTGGCCTTAAGTATCAAATTCAAGTAAGTGTATTCATATTTCAATTTTTTTTTAAATAATAAAACACATTGACGCCATTTTAAACCAATTAATACAATAGAACCTCGAGTACATATCCTAAAACATATTGTTTATCGCCAACCGTCAATAAATCAAAGCGATTTGTAGACGTAAACAAACATTTTATTGTACTGTACAAATCAAGAATTTTATATATTTAAATCAACATAGCCATGACTGTATGACAGTGAAAAAAGAAGCCTCTTTCAGCAAAAAAATTATGTTGACATTAGTAAATATGAAAAACAAAAGAGAAGAGATACTTAAATGTTTACTAAATGCACCGGATGAAATCTGTATATACCTAAATAAAGATAATTTATGCACAAAGATTATTTGTGATCACTTCATAGTTTGAAGGAATTTAGCAGGACTATCACTTTGTACGGGACATTGTTTCCGTCGAACGTCAGCCACTCAGGCGGCAGTAAGGAGAGTTTAAGACAGGGTGGAAAAGCGACACGATTGCAGGATCCTATGTTGAAGAATCTGTGCTCAATAAAACAACGATTTTAGGTTTAATGATAATTCTACTGAAGCCGTACAACGAAAGATTGTTAGATTTGTTTTGAATTCGCTGTTGATTTTTTCAGAATAAAATGTCATAATTTTAAAAATTTGTTTTTTTTTTTATTTTTACGGTTGGCGATAAATTTTTTGGATGTAATATTAACTCTCCTCGCTCGCTTGGCTTATAATCTGAGACTCGTATATAAATTATTATTATTATTATCTATAGAAGCAGTAAATAGCACAATACCTACCATTTTAAAAAATAAATAATACATACATTGATAAAGTTTTTTGCAAAAAATGTATAGTTTACATGTCAAGAATACCACGATTAACTCTATAGAGTACTACACCTTTTCCATCTAAAATTGGAAAAGTGTCAATTGTATTTCAGATTAATCAGATGGTATCAATTAGTTGTCAGAATAGTCAAATCTAAATCTTTGAAATTAAAAAACTGTTGTCAAATATTATTCAGATTGATCAATTATTGTTGAATAATTCTTGCAAAAAAGTTAAAATAAAACAATGATAAGACGTTACAATCTATAGTATTTTCAAGCAAAAAAAAAGAAACCCATGTAGAACACGTGATGGAAGATTATCTGAAAAATATTTTAGTTTAAAAAAAAATTTTTTTTAAACAATTTTTTCCCGGTATCGAAGCTAATGAATTTTTCTCAGCTTTTACGGTCACTGTTCCAGAAAGCTAATAAAATAAAAAATCCAAATCTACCCCGTCTACCATTTTCTATCGAATGGTTATTTTTTTAAATTTTTTTAGTTTTTTTTTATTGGAAAAATTTTGTTTAGTATGCTTCAATTAAGCTCTCTAGTTTTTTTTTGTATTTGTTAAGCAAATCTTAAAATTTTTTTAAAATATCAATTTTTCATAAAATTTTCCATATTGGAAAATGACGGTATAGAAGTGTTTTTTACAAAAAAAACTTTTTTCTTCAAAATAATCTTAAAAAATTACCTAAGCCTAATCAAAGCTTTCTGATTTCAAATCAAATAATAGTTTGTTACAAAATTTTTTCGTTCTAGCTTAATTTGAAGAAAACTTTTTGTTTTTTTAGGTTTTTTTGGTCAATTTTTTTTCTGGTAGCTAATAATTTTTTTCAACAATTGCAGTTATTGTTCCGGGAAGCTAATAAGATGAGGAATCCAAATCTGTTCCGTTTTTCATTTTTTATCTAGTGGTTATTTTTTTTCCAATTTTTGTTTCACTCTATATGCTAGCTCATAACTGCACTTAAATATAGAAATTTCAGTCTAACTTTTTTAATAATTTTTTTAGATTTTTTTCAATAACCAAATTTTGTTCAGTATGCTTCAATAAAGCTCTCTAATTTTTTTTGAATTTTTTAAAAAAATTTTAAATTTAAATTTTTATTAAATTTTATGGAAATTTTTTAAGCCAAAAAACTTTTTTCTTTAAACAAATTTCAAAAAATTACCTAAGCTTGATTGAAATTGTTTGATTTCAAGTAATAGTTGGTTGCTGTGTTTTTTTGTTTTAGTTTTATTTGAAAAATAAATTTTAATATAAAAATTTTTTTTTGGTAATTTTTTTATATTGAAGCTATTAATTTTTTTCAGCAGTTTCTCTAATTGTTCCGAGAAGCTAATAAAGTAAAAAATTCAAATCTGTTCCGTTTTTCATTTTCTATCAAGTGGTTATTTTTTTTTTCTCAATTTTTTGTTTTACTCTATGTGCTAACTTATAACTGCACTTAAATATAGAAATTTCAGTCTAACTTTTTTAATAATTTTTTTAGATTTTTTTCAATAACCAAATTTTGTTCAGTATGCTTCAATAAAGCTCTCTAATTTTTATTGAATTTTTAAAAAAATTAAAAAAAAATTTTAAATTTAAATTTTTATTAAATTTTATGGAAATTTTTTAAGCCAAAAAACTTTTTTCTTTAAACAAATTTCAAAAAATTACCTAAGCTTGGTTGAAATTGTCTGATTTCAAATTAAGTAATAGTTGGTTGCTGTGTTTTTTTGTTTTAGTTTTATTTGAAAAATAAATATTAATTTTTTTTTTTAGTAATTTTTTTTTTATTGAAGCTAATAATTTTTTTTTGGCAATTTCTGTAATTGTTCCGAAAAGCTAATAAAGTAATAAATCCAAATCTGTCCCGTTTTTCATTTTCTATCGAGTGGTTATTTTTTTTTTTCAATTTTTTGTTTTACTCTATGTGCTAACTTATAACTGCACTCAAATATAGAAATTTCAGTCTAACTTTTTTAATAATTTTTTTAGATTTTTTTCATTGACCAAATCTTGTTCAGTATGCTTCAATTAAGCTCTCTGATTTTTTTAGATTTTTAAGACAACTTTTGAAAAATTTTTAACATTTTAATTTTTCTTAGCCAAAAACTTTTCTCGTCAAAAAATTTTCAAAAAATTACCTCAGCCTAATCAAAGCTTTCTGATTTCAAATCAAATATTCGTTTGTTGCTACATTTTTTCGGAAAAAAACTTTTCATTTTTTCAAGTTTTTTTCAATTATGGCTCGGGAAAGCTAATCCAAACCTGTCCTGTTGTCAGAATAGTCAAAATCTAAATCATTGAGATTAAAAAACTGTCAAATATACTTAAAGCATTTTCAAGTTAAGGTGAAGTGGATGTAAACAAGAACAGAGCCATAATAGGAGATTTTTATTGGTTAAATCGTCACATGGGCGTAGCACAAAGTGCGTGGATTGGCTGGCTAGACAGACTATTGTTTACCTCTACTTTATCTTTAACTTAAAAATACTATAGTAAATAAATTTCGAAAAGAACACAATTAGTTTTAAAATTTGAGTTAATTAAGACAACTGAGTTAATTCTTATAAATAATAATTTGACAACATTTGACAGTTTCTTAATTACAATTGACTATTTTTAAATTTAATTAATACTTTCCAAAATAACCTTTAACTCATCTGAACTTTAATTGACACTTTCTGAATTATTATAATTAAATAATCTGAAATACAGATGGCGTTTTTTCGAAATTAAATGAATACTTTGTAAATTACAATTGGAAAATATTTTAATGTTTTAATAAATTTCAAACAACACTTGACTTGAATTTTATTTGTTTTTTAATATTGTAATTATCTTCTATTTTCTGGCGTAGCATTTCTGTCCGTTGTAGCAAAATATACAAAATCAAAACAAAAGTAAACAACAAAATTGTGTAAATTTTGTCTAAAAAAAAATTTTAAACTTATAGCGACGGTTGGGCAAAAACGACATAACAAACGTTAGAAAAAATTATTGCAGTTTTAATATGTTTCAAATTACTCTATTCTACTACCTACTATACAGTATACTAGATAATAAATAATACAAGAATATACTATATAGTTGTTAATTATAACTATATTTATGTAGTGTACAAGCAGCTAAAACATTTCAATCTATACCTAAAATCAAGTGACTAACCAGTAACCAGAGTAACCAAATCTAGTGACTTTCTATAGTGTATAGACCTTTTTAGAGTATGCTCAGCGCAGGCGCGGCCGCCATGTTAGAAAGTTTCGGGCACTTTTTACAAATTTACATAGACAACAACCATTATCACCTCTTATATGAGTGCAATTTAACTAAAAATTAGTGCCATAGTCGGAAATAAAGAATAGTTGAAAGATTGAGTTGATAATAATTCAAAAATAATTGATTTTTTTGATTTTTTATATTTTTTTCTTGTGACTTTTACCTATAGAACAAATTTTATTATTTGAGGTTATAGCGCCAGCTATCATATTTATAATTATTTACTTTTTTTACACAAAATTGTCATGTCCCCTGAGCTGTCATTGCCTATAGTGCTACTTTTATAAAATTTCTATAAAAAAATGCTACGATTGCAAGCACTAACAAATTTTGAGCAACTTTCAATATTGTCAAAAAAAAAAGAATAAAATAGAGACTACAAAATGCTGCTTGTACTAATGTAAAGCTTTTTTCAAAATTCATATAGTTAAACAAACAACAAAACATTATATTTAATTTTTAGAATTAGATTTTTGACACTCTTTGACAAAAATTAAAGCATCTTTTGCTATTTATTTGACATCTCAAAGCCGACATTTTCTTGCCAATAAAAGAAGTGCGACAAACAGTTACAGTTGGCCGAGCAAGCCATCAATGGGGTAAAGTACTTTTTTACAAACTACACCATTTTCTCATTCATTTTATATGTTTTTTCCGCCAAATTTTCCATATAGAGCTGGTAAAAAAATGTCGAAATTCGCATAAAAGCAACCGTGACGTCAAAGTGTCATCTGGCAACATTGCATTTTTGTTTTTCCAATCTGTACTGTCAGTGTGTCAGATCAGTGCTACTGCTTTCATGTGGTATGAGCTAATCTATGCCGCAATTCGTTTACGTGAACAACAAAAATTGAAATAAAGTGCACTTTTTGGGAAAAAAATTACAACTGACTTCTGTCATTAGAGACATGTGTCTGCAGGGTTGCCAAATAGAAGAAAAAACCGCAAGGTTCTTTAAAGTAAAAACTGTATATTACCGACCTAGTGCTTGGAATAAATAGCTCAAATATTCAAATTTCGAAAGTAGTATTATACCCTATTGTCGCCTTGCTTGAACAGCTATAATGTTCGGTGAGACGCCGAAAAAGTCAGTCATAAACTATAATCGGTTTGTCGCACAGATTTGTTTGTGGTTCTGTGTGCAAAGTGATGCGATAATTTGTTTTCTCAGAGCATTTGACACTAGAACAGTGTAAGAAGAATGCAAAAAAAATGTAATTTTGGTAAAAAAAGAAAAGGTCTTACCTAATAAACTTGCGAAAACCATAACGAAGCATGTTCCAAGATAAACATCAATCGACTTCACGTATGATATTTTTGGAAGTGCTGCATTCGTAGACGACATAAGGGTTGTCATCGTCAGTACGGTTGTGACCCCCAAAGCCACTCGAGCGGGGGTAGCATTGCGGTTTAGCCAGAAGCTAACCCATGAGATTATGACAATAAGACCGGACGGGATGTAGATTTGAATGAGGTAGTAACCCATTGAACGAACAAACTGTATTTCACATGCTAATCTTGAGTAGTTTCCTGCGTGAAACAAAATGTCAGTATAATCAAAAAATTTTTTTTTATTTTATTAAACAGTTTTACATATTGCATGCTGGAGAAATCATATTCTGAAAGGAACAGCTCAAACGCTAAAAATTTAGTTTAGTATCATGCGCGATTAAATTAAACACCGAATTTTCTTAAGGGTTCACATTTATTAATTAAAAAAATTATAAACGAAAAGTATGTACCTACAAATCAATTGAAAAAGTAATTGTTTTGAACCTATTGGCAGCCAACTATAAACAATATATTATTCCTCCTTAGTTTGATAACAAAAAACCCTAAGTCTAACCTCAAATTAATTAGACTTGTCAAAAATTACACTAAACAGCGTTGCCGTTTATAATTTTGCAAAAAATTGAAATATTTGAAAAAAAATAAATTTCACCTAATCGAAGTTGTGAGTTAATTGCTTTTTTTTTTTTTTTTTTTTTTTTTTTTTTTTTTTTGCAATTATTAATAACATGTTATGCAATTTAGGAGAGAAGAACAGTAGATTTTTTAAGTTAATTTTAACCGTTTTTGTTTCATCATCATCATACAGCAGCTCGTCTCGTCCACTGCTAGCCATAAGTCTCTCGATAGACCAGTTGGCCAAGCGAAAGTACGTTGGAGATTGGTCTGACAAGGTGTATGTTTGATTCCCACTCTTATAGTAGTAATAAAATTTAATGTTGCCTATACCGGCTTAAATATTCTATCTACAATTCATTTTCTATTCTACCCTCCCTGTTCCTCCTTTGTCCTTCAATTCTCTTTTCCTCCCATACTTCTTTCATCCACTTTATCTCCACTCGGTTTTCTTTCAGTATTTCTTTTCTTTCTACTCTTTCTCTCTCTCTCATCTCACTGCATTCATTCCACATGTGCTCTATTGTCTCTCTTTCCTCATAACAGATTCTGCACAGTCTCTCTTCCTTTTCCATCCAATACCTATTCTCTCTCTCCTCATTTCCGCACTTGAACCTTGCTTTTATCTATCTTTTTTTCGCACTTTCTCTTCTCAGGTACACCGGGATCTTCTCTGTTATACATTTCTCATAATTCCTGTTGTACCTGGATTCTTTGATTTCTTGCTTTTCTTCATCTCGTTTCTGCGTTCATCCACTTGCCTTCTGTTCTTAATCTTTCCACTTCTTTACTTGCATACCCATTTCTTCTGTGATATTTTTCTCTCTCGTTTATCTTCAAATTTTTTTTCTTTTCTCTCCAACATTCGTTCAATATTCTACATTCTTGCCTTCCATTCATTCTATCCTCAAACTTAGTCGCTCTTTTTTCCGCTTTCACTCTCAGCTTGTTTCTCTTACATTCTTCTCTTACTATATACTTCTCTTGTACTCTCTCTATTTCCTCTTGTTCTTTCCACCCCCACATTTCTGCCCCATACATCAATACGCTCTCTACCAAGCTCTCAAACATCATTATTCTCCTTTTAAAATCCCCTCCCCATTTCCTTCCCCCCTTCCTTCTTTTCTTCCTTCCTCTTCTTTTTGTTAAACACCAGCATCTTTGTTTTATTTACATTCACTTCTAGCTTTTTTTTCCTCACATACTTTTTAGGTTTGTCATCATTTCTCCCATCTCCCTTTCGCTTTTTGCTATTAATACCACATCATCTGCAAACGCTAGACTCCACACTTTTTCTCTTCCAATCACACATCCCCCAGCTTGCGCCTTTCTAAACATTTCTTCCATATCCGCCATGTAGGTTGTAAACAACAAGGGGCTAAGAGGATACCCTTGTCTCACCCCTTTTGCCGTTACAAAACACTCACTCTCTTTCTCTTCTGCTCTAACTTTGCTTTTTGTTTTTACATAGATCTCTTCAACCTTTCTCACCAGCCACTCGCTTACTCCTCTTTTTCTCATACTCTCACACATTTTCTTTCTATCGACCTTATCAAACGCTGCTCTAAAATCTATGAAAAGTGTATACAGCCTCTCTCCCTTTTTTTTTCATCTCGTTATTCGCTAAGTGGTCCAGGATGTATACATTATCCATTGTTCCCCTTCCTTCTCTAAATCCCGCTTGGTTGTCTGGTATTGCCTTCTTTTCCTCTATCTCTTTTCTCAGCCTTTCATTCAGTACTGACGCATACAATTTATACCCTGTGTTAAGGAGAGTTATTCCTCTGTAGTTTTCTACTCTATTTTTATCTTCTTTTTTGTGGATAGGGCAGATTATGCCTTCTCTCCAACCTGTCGGAAATCCCTCTTCTCTCCACACTCCATTCATAACCTCTACCAATCTGTCTGTCCCATACATCCAGTGTTCATTCTGTATTCCATCCCTCCCCGTGCCTTCTCCTTCTTCAGCTTCTGTCTCTCTACCTCCTCCCGTGTAATTTCTGTTCCTAATGGTGCTGTCTGGTTTGTTTGCATCGCTGGGTCTTCTATATCTACTTCTCTTTCTCCTTCCAGCAGTTCTTTGAAAAACTTTCCCCATTCGTTTATTGTTATCTCTTCACTCGCTATCTTTCTCTATTTATGTACTTCTGCACCTCTCTTTCTGTTTTAATAGCTTTTATTTCTTTATCTTCTTCTTCTTTTTTCTGTCTCGTATTTTCCATACATTTTTTTCTATATTTTCTTTTTGCTTCTAAGAAGACTCTTCTATTTACTTGCTTTCTTACCACTCTTATAGAAAAATCATTTTCTGTTTGTTTTAAGCAGTGTTTTTTTTTATTGACTCCACAAGAGAGTAGATCCTCAACAACGTCTTTCAGGTTTTCGTTTATCGTTTTTATCATTTGTCTTCTTTTTACTGTTGTTTTTATTTCCAAGTTTCCTTCGTTCCGTCTTCAGATTTAGCGATATTTTAGCTCTCACCATTCTATAGTCACTCTCCATTGATAATTTACTTAGTGCTTTTTGTCTGTGATCTGTGATGATGCAGATTATTTGATTTGTTGTTCTGCTATTCGGACTGATTCATGTCCACTTTTGTGGACAAAAAAGATTCATAGCCGCCAGTTGGTGGTTACAGTGGAAAAACTTCGTCTCATGTCCTAAATTCTTCTCATTTCGTTCAAATGTTATCCACTTTTTCTTTGGATTCTTCAGATTTGCTGGTTAGTTTTGATGTAGTATCACTTTTTACAAAAGTTCCTGTTCCTGAAGCAGTGGCTATTGTCAGAGAGTTGCTATGTGATGATGGCTTTCCCCAAATCCTAAGAGATCTGACAGAAAAATATTTCCGATTCAATAATAAATTTTATAAACAAGTCACAGGAACTCCAATGGGTTCTCCTCTGTCTCTTGTCATTGCTAACATCTTCATGGAATCCTTTGAAACTAAGGCACTTGAAACATTGGTTTTAAAACCTAAAGTATGGCTTCGATATGTGCATGACACCTTTATTATTTTGCCTCACGGTAAAGACATTTTGCTAGATTTTTTAAATCATCAAAATGGTCTAAATAAAGATATTCAATTTACCATGGAAATTGAGAATCAAAATTCTCTTCCATTTTTGGATGTCTTGGTAACACGTCTTCCTAACGGGTCTTTGGGTCATACAATATATCCAAAGCCTACTCATACAGATCATCATCCTGCCCAAAAATTGTCTATCATTAAATTTTTGGTTCATCGCGCTTTTTCGGTTTGTCAAACATCAAGTCTTCAAATAGAATTAGACCGGTTAACAACTAGCCTAATGAATAATGGATATAAGAAACAGGATATTCAACTCGCACAAAAACGAGAAAGTCGAAAAATAATACTGGAACTGCTTTTCTTCCATTTGGGGTTACAGACAGAATCGGAAAAATTCTGGGTTGAGAACGGTTTTCAAATCATCTACAAAAATTTTGAAAATCATACCATCTCCAAAAGACAGATTTGACTCACTTTTGTCAAAAAGTGTTTAATAAATTCCGTGCTCTTGTGGCAAAGTTTACATTGGGGAAATAGGACGTTCAATTAAACTTCGAGTTTCTGAACATGAAAGGCGCATAAACTCGGGTTTATGGTCACAGTCATCACTAGCTGAATATCATCTAGACACCGGTCACAAAATCTGTCAAGATGAATTTTCCTTAATTTGTAAACCAGAATTTTTCTATGACAGAAAAATCAGAGAAGCAATCGAAATTGTAAATTAATAGAGATGCAGGTTATTATCTCTCAAACGTTTGGAAGTCCTTGTTCACAAACACTCCTTCGCCATCAACACAAAGCGTTTCCGCTTTCTGAGCCCTCCGCCAGTTTCTCTTTGGCCCCTCCCCTTCGTCGCTTACCAATATAAGCCCAAGCAGCAACGAGGTCTAGCCAGAATAAGTTTTGCCTCTAGCGAGTTACCGTGCTTGTTCTCACTTTTATTGCTTGGTCCTGATGACGCCTCCACTGATAGAGTGCGAAACGTCGACAATTTCATTAAACTTTTCGACACGGTCTTTTCCGAAAGATGTCAATATTTCAATGACTTTGGGTCGTGAAAGCCTTTCTTCTTCAAGGAAATTTTTTATCTTATATCTAACCTCACTTTTTATTGGATTAATCCATATTAATCACTATATGCTTCGGCTATTGGCAAGACGAATCGGGCATTTTTGGAATCAAACACTTTAAAACAATGTCCCGTTTACACTACAAAATATTATGAAACAGCGGTGACAGCAAGACTTATCAATTTATCATAACCCCACTTTGGTCTGTCAAACCAAATTTTTGCTCAACTGCGTGAAAATTCTGTCTCGTTTGGAACTGGTTCCTGATGACGCCTCCACCGATGCAGTGCCAAACGTCGACCATTTTATTAAACTTATATACGATAACAGTTAATTATTCCAACCTATCAGTTGTATATGTTTACCTGCTATATTACAAGAAGCTAAGCTCCATTATTATTTGAGTTTTTATTTGTAGAATAACAATAGTATTTTCAAGTTAAAGACGAAGTGGAGATAAACAATATCACGTGCTCAAGCCTGTCTAGCCAGCCAATCAACGCAATTTGTTCTGACAGTTAAATTGGCCAATCATATTATCTCTTGCAACTTTACAAGGTTTTTCTAATTCATCATCAAGGCTAAAAAAAATATCTTAATAACTTCCAATATTAATTCGGTCCACTGTAAAACTTTCAATAGCTACTAGGTATGTTTGCATAAAAAGCGACACCTATGTACCGTTTCTTCAACAAAACCAACGGTTTTAATGTCAAATGTATTTGTTTGAATATATTCAATGTTTTCTGCTAAGTAATCCCAATTTCTCTAGTTTGACAGCTTTCCGATGTCGCTGCCTGTCGTTGTTATCTGTCTAAGTCATTGTAACACGTAAGCGAGGCCGTTCTGCTTGTTATAATAATTAAGGACACAAAGAAACGTCTGATGACGTCACCTAAGCAATCAGTCTTATTTGTTTATAAATCTTAATTTCATTATAAACACTGTCAAAATGTGTTACTATTTACCAGACTTTACGTAAGTAATCGGAATGGCTTAAGAAATAGTCTAAGGACTAAATATACCTAGACTTCTCACGTTAAAGACACCCGATAACATAGCGGCGCTGTAAAACCCATCTAGGATACAGTATTATAATTAATTGAGTAGCTGGCGATAGCCTGGAGCTTAACCCAATGGGGTAGCCATCGCGTTGTGACTAGCATAGACATGTCGCAAGGTCATGCATAGGCATTTGATACTCTAATGCCGGTATTCATAGTCGTGTCTCAAGTACAAGCTTAAGCTTAGACTCAAGCAAGGACTCCGGCAATGCGAGACTACAGCAAGGGTTTTGCTTTTTTTTTTGTCTATAATGCACATTTTATGAAGTTACCATACACGTATTCTGTCAGTAGACATGTACTCACTCGTCGTCATTTTTTTTTTTTGCAAAAACAACACAAAACACTTTCGATATAATCCCTGCGGCCAGTGGCGGCTCGTGATTTTTTTTCACGGGAAGGCACCGGGGGGTCTGGGAAGTCCGCGCCCCCGGAAACTTTTTGCAAAATATGCTTCCAAAATTCCAATTGCGATGTAGTGAGCTTTGTTAATTTCGTCTAGAATCAAAGTGCGACAAACTTTGTAGATACTGTTTTATTAGTTTTCGAATTGTTTTTTACTCTTTGTTTAATCAATAAATCTGGTCTAGGGAGGCCTAGATTTTTTAATTCGATCTTAATGTCATGACTCAGTGTGTTATTTTTTATCAATTCGATGATGTTATTAACGGAATTCATAGTTGCATTTGCGAGTTGCGACGACAGAAAATACAACAAACGCGTACTGCTATATATTTCAGACTGAGCGGGCAAAGGAGAGAATGCCCCGCATAGCCGCGTAAATCTCCATCACTTTCCAGCGTTCGATTCCCAATACAGACGTTGCAGGTTGAGGGCAATGAGCGAGATGTCCCGGAGCCTATGACAGACCGCGATTTTTGAACTCGGAACTTTCGAGTCTAATGGAGACGGACTGTCACTTCCGAAAACATACCATTTGTTATCAAACAAATCAGAAAAATTACCTACAAATTACAAATTAGGTATTTATAATTAATTTATCTGTTAAAAGAAATTTATCACAGGGGGACAGTGCCCCATTGCCTTCCCTGCACCCTGCACCAGCTGCCACTCGATGCCGCAGGCTGTGGCATCGAGTTATTCCTTGACCTGTCACTTTATATAAACACGGAGAATGACTGTCATGCGTCAAAATGTTAAATTTTAAACCTAACAACACAAACGAGCATTGCCGGAGTCCTTGCTTGAGACGCCGTCTCAAGCTTGAACTCAAGGTTGATCTTGAGCTACGACTATGAATACCGGCATAAGTGCGTTTTGTCTTATCTTAATGCGGACTGCTGATGTTATTATTGTGAAATAAATAGTTTATTTTGTTCCAAAAATGAAATAATAAGTGATACGTTTGTGAGCACTATGAAGAAATTTAGATTGTGTAACGGTTGAATTGGGGCACACGCCAAAAATTACGATAAATAAGCGCCTTTTTGCCATTTTGCGGTAAACTACTCATTGCATGACGCTAGTTTGTGCACTATCGAATTTGCTGTCATCGATTTAGTCTAGAACTGCGAAGACCCGACGCCTTTAAGACAATTTATGTCTTTCGAGTAACTGTCTTTTCTGAACACTCTGTATATAAAGTAAAGCAAGCTAACTTTTTTTTATTGGCCAGAAAAAAAAACCCAGGTAGTTTTTAACGGATAGGAAAAGAATAATCCGATAGTAAAGCAGAATTTACCAGATTTTAAGCGGGAAAGATACCGACTCTATATATAGGAGTGGTGATAGCGTCCATGTTTCACTTTAAGTCCGCCACCGTACGTAGTGTTAGTGTACCCTTCTACGCCAAAGTAGTGAGTCAAATAAACCCGGTAGTGGGTATTACGTGTGTTCACGACTTTTTGACAAGAAAATTGGTACGGCTTTGAAACCACGTTTTGATAACGACTTTACCATTTTCGCGATTACGTGACGTTAGAAGGGGTAAGTTAAACAGTCTCATTAATTCCACCACTAACGGTTTTACTTCGCGGGTCATTTAGGGCAAGTCTAGGGTCAAGTCGAGAGACGACTCAATTGCGGCACTCGATCTCTTCCTCCTGTTATCCTGCTATTTACCATCGAGCTTCCGAGGAGTAAACCACTGCAAAACAACCATCTCCAACGGAAACAGCAGATAAGGTTAGTTCAAGGTCTATGAAAGGTAGAATAAATGTGTGAATGTTAGTAAGCCTTTGAACGACACCTTTAAAGTGAAGAAAATCTTCCTTTTATTATATTTTGTTTCATCAAATTATTGCCTTTATTGTTTGTGGTAATCAGGACAATCTGTAAGGGGTGCTTGAGTTAACTTCAAGGAAATTGTCTTGTCTAACTCAGACTGCATCGAGTCCTGTCAAGTTGTGTTAAAATTGTGATAAAATTTTATTTGAATTATTTAGAACTAATTAATTATTTGAACATTCTGGATTTACCTTTTTTTTATTTTATTTTATTTTGAGACCAATATCACTTATTGCTATCAGTTAGTTTTTTTATTTGTTGTATTTTCTTTTATTTTTTCAATATATTAATATTATTTTACTGAAGCTTTTGTTTAGCCTGCAGGTCTTGACCCCTAAAAGGCTAAAGGGAGGCTAATTTCGGCTATTGTCTGCGCTTAGGTTGAGTGGCGCCATATCCACCTCCTGTGTTCCTAGATTCACGCCTCTACGGCTGAACTATCGGGTAATTTTTGAACAAGGTAAAGCTAGCCGAGATTAGCCTGTCCTCGAGTTTTCCTATTCCCTTTATTCCCTTCTCTCCTTTTCCCCTTGTGTAACTTCACGGTTACAATTGATTGATTATAATTGTTTACAAAATAATGTTTACACAAATATAATTATTATTAGAATACTATGGATACAAAATGAGAGTATGAACCAGCCAATCAACGCAATTTGTTCTAAGTCATCTGATGGATTAACCAATAGAAGCACCAATGATCCCCAAACACGCCACTCTTCTTATTTATATCTATTTCGCTTTTAACTTGAAAATACTATTAAGCGATAATTTTGCTTTGGTAATATCTTTATTGTAGTTGCGTAGAAATCAAATAATTCATTTTAATTTTGAAAAAAAATAATGGTACATGTTCTACCCTAGATTAAATGATTATTAAGCAACAATATTTGTTTGGCCCTGTTTGGTTGTATTCATAAACACAAGGCATGTGGCAGTTTTGTTTGTAAGTTTTTCTTACCATTGTAGCCCTGTTTGAAACGTTTCCAGTATTATGATAATAGGAAAATGAGGTACTTTTCTAAACTATTTTGACATTTGGCTGATTAAAAATGTTAACGATAGCATAATAATGGTGGAAAATAATAAAATTTCAACTACTTGCTTTACCGAAGCCCCGAGAACTAAATACCTGTGGTAAGGCTGATTTCCATGGCCCTCTGTCTATGCCCGAGAACCTTAAATTGCGGGAGCGAAACTTCGTTGGAAACACCCACCGAATTGGGCCCTTCATTCCATTTATATCGAATGTCTCGCATGGTGTAACCGACTGCAATCACAAGCCAGTGCCAGCTGCGGACAGGCAACGCACCGCAGCCGATTTAAACCAAAATAGGGTGTCAAAATAATAATAATAATAATATTTTATAATAAAATAACAAAAGAATAATAAGAAGGAATAAAAGGAAGAAAGGTGTGAGATGGTTTACCTGTGGTTAGGTTAATTACGGTCGCCCTCTGCCTGTGGCCCAGCACCCGGAATTGTGGAAGTTCCACTTCATTGCTTATGCCGACACTCTTTAATCCCGAATTCCACTTATATCGGATATCTCTCATTGTATACCCGACTAACCCGGCCGCCAGAACAGACAAAGCATGTCATTCGAGAGCTCGGATGCAAATATGTATCTAATTCCTTCAAGCTTTTTTTCCATTGTCAGAAAAGGCTTGAGAGAACAAAATTAATGGCAAGTGAACCCTTTTTCAATATCAATCGCAACGATTAATACCAGGTTGACCACCATTTGAGTGAGCACTACATGAATCTATCTATAGACTACAATAATAATAATAATAGATGATTTGGTTTACATTTTCGTAAAGCCACAAAAATAACGAAACTTTAAGCTACTTAAAGAAAAAGCGCAAGCATGTGCAAAGCAGTTACGATAAGTATTTTTGTTAAGTGGTTTGGTTTTTGGAAAGAAATAAAAAAATTCAATATAAAAAGTAGTAGTCCAAATCGAATAACGTTATAAGCTAATGAACCACCACCCAAAACACTATAAGTCTCCAGCAAATTAATTTTTCTTGCTACTCCAGTCGAAAGTACGTGGTTCCGGCTGCGATTCCACGACAGAAAGTGTATCTTTCATGCACTGGTAGAGCTATGCGCGCGCCTTCTTTTACTGGGAGTAAATAGCCGAGGGCATCATGGCGCGCACTTTCTGCCGTGGAATCGCAGCCGACACTACGTACTGTCGACTGGAGTAGCAAGAAAACTAGTATACACTACACGGGCAGAAAGTTGAGAGCTCAACTTTCTGCCCTTGTAGTGTAATATACTATTAAAACCCTCGGTATAATGAATAAAGAACCTCATTTTTCCTTCTTAGTCTGGCTCTAGATAATTTCCAGGTACGGCCATATAACGTTATTTGACTGGGACTAGTATAATAATAATAATAATATGTTTTAAAACGGTTCATGCAGGTGCATGCGTGACTGTCGGCCGGGAGTCGAGCCAGTGGTTGTAGCACATTTTTGCGGCCGGTTTGAGCGTCCGGTGAGTCCTGTGAGTGACGGCTTGTCCGGGTGCCGCCACGGTGCAGAGCGGTGAGCAGGCCGTACTGCTGTTGTTGCTCACGACACGAATACTATCGGTCCTTCCGCGGGTGCTGTATTATGAGAAGGAGACCGGAACCAACCACAACATACATTTCAAAACGTAAAAAACAAAACATAAAATAAAAATAACACAAACATTAGGATTGCGGCTGCGGAGTCTGGATTGTCACTTAGGACATTCCAGAGGTCACTGCGTGTCTGCTCGGCTCAAGAGCTATCTGTGTGCTAGGTGCTGAGTGTGCCTGAAGACCGCTTTAAACAGTCATTCTAAACGTGCTAGGGAAAGTTTGTAACTATAGCTTTTGCACAAAAGCACGGACACAGGTATCTTTTGATGCCCTTTTTCCTAAAGACTAAATTTGTTATATATCAACAAATAAATATAAATAACTTTTCTTTTGTTTTATTCAATGTCCAAACATCACCAAAGTCATTATTATACGCAAATAAACATCTATCTCTCTCTAAATTTTAAAACTGTAAACGACAGAGTAGCCCAAAATTACCAAAAAGGTGTTTGAGAAACAGAAATTTTACTCCCTAATTCATGGACCGACTAGGATGACGCTGTGATCTCTATTACATAAACATACCGTCTGCATACCGTACATCGATGAGATATTGAATAGTGAGTGTTTTATGAGTTATTCTCATTGAGTGTTTGCCTTGGTTGATAGTGCATTATTATTATGTGGGAGTTTTTGATTTTGTAATAATTTATAGTTATTTTTTTAAGTAAAAATAAGCCAATAAGGCGCTAAATCGCTTGTATAAGTACATGATCTCGATGAGGGCCATATGGCATCTTAAGTTAAAGAGGGAGAACATAAGCTTAGCATCCCTAGAAGGGTGGAGTCTAGTCAAAAAACTGAGCGGGACGAGAGTGAGAACGTAGATCAAAAAAAGTCAGAGCGGTCGGACGGGCAGTATTATGAATATTTAAACTGTTAATTGTTTATTGATAGAAAAAGATGGTTAACGTGTTGATCTTGTTGATCCTATGTTGTTTTGTGGTATAGTTGTGAATTCAGTGCTAACTCCCTGAATTCGGAGGAATAATGAGTAAATAGGTTAATATGAAATATCCACGGCAGAAACTATAGTTTAATACCTGGAGTACGGTCTATGTGGTAATACATTTCAGACTGAGGTGGCACTCCCATGACTTTACAGATTGCTATCCTGGCTCTATACTTCCTCGAACAGAAAAAAAGAGGTAGAAGGGTGGGCTGGAGACCCGTTAACCGCTATGGTTATGTTCCTGTCATTATTCCTGGCTAGTCTATTTCGCGTAATGTGATTGAGGCCTAGCGACACCGTCCACGTTGCTACCGAACCAGGTACCGAAACAATGAAGACATCATTGAGGACACGATGCTAAAGAAAAGGGGTGAAGATTGAGTCAATCGAGTCAATCAATCCGTCTGACTGCTCAAGCGTTTCTCTAACAATGAATATAGAGGGGTGAGTTGAAGTAGGTTGTTGATGATAATGTAGCTGGCTATTGCTATTCTGTTTTTAAGAAAATAATTAAGGCTAATAATCGTAGAACATAGACATCTTGACCAATTTATTACGGAGAAAGAGTTAACTGTTATTTAATTCAATTTAATTGTTAAATTTTGGCAAAACGCAAGATTAGAATGAAAAAGTTTTACAATTATTATTATTATTTAGTGAGTTTATCTTATTGAGCGATAATGCATTTTAATATTATTGGTTTGTTTATATTGAAAGGGTATTTAGAGTGGAGTTGAGTTCATGAAGATGTGGCAGGTATTAAATGATATTCAATGATAAGTTTTGTTCATGTAATTATGTCACATGATGAGCTTGTGCTTTGTGTTTTGACTGGCAGTTTGGAGCGAGTATACTGTGATTGACTGGATGTTCCGGTTCCTTTATACCCATTGCACAGCTCACTATTTGGGGATAACTCAAAAAAAGAGAATGTGATTGAATTTTGTTTTTTTCCGGATAAAAAACTGCATTTAAAATTAAAAAAAAAATTATGTTTTAAATAAAGAGTTATAATGAGCTCAAGCCCTTTCGGTAATTTGAGACCACCTGTACAAAAGCGTTAAATTATCAAAATAATGAGAATAAAGTTTTATTTGTGTAAAAGTTTTGACTGTAATTTTTGGACATGTTTGACTTAGAAATTGTTCGATAATTTGGCATTAAAAAAAAGAAACGAGACTTACAACTTTCTATTTCTATATGACAAAGCTGTCGATCCATAGGAAAATACTGTAGATTCATTGGACACGATGCTGTAATTGTTAGTCTAAAAAATATAAAAAAAAGAGCATTGGTACATACAACACAGATTCTGTAAATAATCTTACCGAATACTACGTGTAATGGATCCTGAGTGGTGTATCCGAATGAATTCGTTTGATGTTGTTGCTATGTGGAAGTAGGATTGTTTTTCATTGACAAAAAATGTATCAGGAACCCAAATATTTTTTATAAACTCAGAACCTACAGATAATGTTTCAACGCCAGGTCGTTTTCGAAACGCTAATCGTGGATCTGTCCAAAACTGACGAAAATAGAAATCCAGTGTGAAGTCCTAACGCAAATAACAAGCTGATTAGAGACTGCAAATTACTAAACGAGCGCTATAAATTATAGAAAACTACAGGCAAAAATATAAAAAAAATTTTAAACAAAATTATAAGTCAGCCTTAAAAATAATAGATGCGACAGACTAAATTATCATAAAAAATAGATACAAATCAATTGTTTTTCATTTTTTTATAGAAAAATTGGGGTGGAAAATTAATTAAAATATGTGTTGCCAAAAAGCAAAACATGCAACAAAATTCTATATATTCAAACATTTTTATAGTTTTGTTGTTTATAAATGTTTTTAATCTAGCAGGCATTTTCTATTTTATTTTTAGTTTTTTTGATTAATACCGTGTGATCCACAATCAATTAGATAAAAAGAAATAAATTTCAAACTAAGCGCGTATCGTATACGTGTATATATATACGCTTATGAGAGCAACCCTGAAAGAAGTTGATAACTTCAGAAAGGCATCAGAACGTTGGCCATGATTATATATATATATATCGTTCATTTCATCTCATATATATCATAAGCGTATATATATATACACGATATATATGGCTTACATATATCTATATTATATATATATACAATATATATACGCTTATGATATATATACGCTTACGATATATAATATATATATAATATAGACGGTATGTAAGCTTTATATATCGTATATATATATATATACGCTTATGAGAGCAACCCTAAAAAACGTTGGTAACTTAAGACATCACGACGTTGGCCATGAATATGTATGTATATATTATGTATTATATATATTCATGGCCAACGTCCTGATATCTTAAGTTACCAACGCCTTTCAGGGTTGCTCTTATAATATAATATATATAATACATATATATATTTATATAAATATAATATATATAAATATATATATATTTATATATTTGTATGTGAAACTGTGGAGAGCAGAAAGTTTTAGCTTGATTCAGTGCTGTTCAAGAAATAAATTTCAAACTAAGCGCCTTGAATCGAGATTTGGTTTTTCATAGCTTTTCATTTTTTTGATTTTTGAAGTCAAAAGATCGATAGCTGCGGTAAACTCAAATAAACCGTCACACGTGACGCTCAAATTGGTGACGCTGAAAATACTTAAAAAAACCTCAAAATTCGGTAGAAGACAAACATTGCAAACGCACAAAAACTAAGTTTTAAATCAAAAATTACTGAAAAGTGATATAATCAGAATCGAATCTTGAAAAATAACAAAATTTAGTCAAAATGTTGATTTATGATAATAATCACTCACGATTGCTTAAAATGGCGTATCAAAGCTGTCAGAAACAAAAAAAAATTTTTTTTACGAAATTGTTTGTAAAGTTTGACTGTAAAAGAGTCTGTAAAAAAGTACTTTTCACAGCTTAAATGATTTTTGAAGTCAAAAGATCGATAGCTGCGGTAAACGCGAATTAACCGTCACACGTAACGCTCAAATTGGTGACGCTGAAAATACTTAAAATAAAACTTAAAGTGTGATGTGCTGTGTTTTACAATATGTTATAACGCAGAATTATAAGCCAAGTTTTTCAGCCAAGGTTTAAAATCGCCATTTTGTTTTTTGCCAGTCTATTCGTAAACAATTAAACAACAGATTTATTACTATCAGAGTCTGATTTAACAACAGATTTGATACTGATGAAAGATTAAGATTAACAAAGATTTTGCACTGTTTTTTTTTGCTATCTTTTCTAAAAAAATTATCTTTTTTTTAGAAAAAAACTTTTGCTTGGGTGGGTCTTAAAGCCACGCCATTTATTTAGCCAGATTCTAAACGCACTGTCTTCGATCACCTGACTACTAATCTATATATTTAATACTGATACTCTTTAGTTACAATGGAAGATCAAAAGTTCGTATAAAAGCAAACAAATAATATATTTTTTATTAGTTTAATATTATACAATAGATCAACTTGGAGAAAAACGTAGAATATGTTTGACAGCCGGCTATGACATTTTTGAGTTTTTTTTTTTTCAATTTTATGATAGTGCGAACTTATAGATAGAAATAAAAATAGACCTAAATGTTAGGCTATTTTTGAGCAAATTCTATTTGTGAGCTAAAAGTAACAAAAAAAAAATAATAACACTGATAGAAATATTTTTTATCGGTATGACAAATGACAACTGGAACTAGATTTACATTTAGAAACAATTAATTTCTTGTTTTTTTCTGTTTCCATAAATTTTTTAACAGCTGTTTTTATGCAAACAAATAATAGTTTTTTAATTATATAAATGAGTTTTTAGCTTTTAAGCTCAAAAAAAAATTTTTGAGTAACTTCTCCTCGCAAAAGTCTAAGTCACTCATATTGTAATTTAAGCGGTGGCTATATACACGCGATTAAAAAATTGAGAAAATTATTAATATGTGAGGATCGGGCTGTACACCTATTTGATAAGTGCCAAAACAGCACGAAACTATAGTCATAGGTTCAGAGATGGGGTTATCACATTTTGGTGATTTTCGGAATTTGAAAATTTCAATAATATATATATATATTTCACGTATTTCAGGGTATCTCATAAGCGTCCATTTTGGCGCTTTAACTCTGTCTTTAGCTTATCCCACAGCGCAGGTCATAGATGCGTATATATATATATATATATATATCGTTTGGCTCATCTCACAGCGCCAGGTCATAGATAAATATATATATATATATATCGTTAGGCTCATCTCACACTGCCAAGTCTACCAACGCCTTTTTACGATATATAGAGCTTACATATCGTCTATATTATTTATTATATATTTATATACAATATATATACGCTTATGAGAGCAACCCAGAAAAACGTTGGTAACTTAATTAAGACATCAGAACGTTGGCCACGAATATATATATATATATATTTATATATATATATATTTGTATGTGAGGCTGTGGAGAGCAGAGAGTTTTAGCTTGATTCAGTGCTGTTCAAGAAATAAATTTCAAACTATAAGCGCGTTGAATCGAGATTTTGTTTTTCATAGCTTCCCATTTTTTCTTTAATTAATTGTAAATCACACGGTCTGCGTTTCTAATGTTTTTAATGTAGCAGGCACTTGAAAAAAAACAAATTCTGATTTTTTTTTTTATATTTCAATGATGCGTTTTTTGTAGATTAAATAAAAAACGTAATATGTAAAAATTTAACAAATCGTAGCTGAAAACATGAAAAATGTAAACAAACATAAATATATACTGGATGTCACATTATTAGGTCTACTAACAAAAATTCTGTTATAAATATCTGAACATTGCAAACGCACAAAAACTAAGTTTTAAATCAAAAAGTACTTGAAAAAGTGATATAATCAGAATCGAATCTTGATAAATAACAAATTTAGTCAAAATGTTGATTTATGATAATAATCACTCACGATTGCTCAAAATGGCGTATCAAAGCTGTCAAAAAACAAAAAAAAAATATTTTTTTACGAAATCGTTTGTAAAGTTTGACATAAGAGTGTGTAAAGAAGTACTTTTGACAGCTTAAATGTCATTAATTTTGACATATTTTTTAATTTTTGATAGAAACTACTTATGGAACAAAGCCAATCTGCTTTTAGTAAGTACAGCTTGTCAAAAGTTGCTTGAAAGGACGCTAAGCTCATCTTGTGTTGTGTTTCAAAATAGTGAAGCTAGAATGGTTTTTAGAAGTAAAGTCAAAAATACTACTGTATATCTTTTGCGCATCTCAAGTGTCACGCCACTTTTGACAACCAGTATCTCTTTACAATGAGACAATTTTGACAACTCTAGAACCTGAATTCTACAAATAAATTCTTTTTTTTTTCAATACTATAGAGCTAACGCTATAAGACAACGTTGTTGTTGGTAGAAAAACTGTATTTTTAAATAGAAAATAGCAGACAAGTTTATATTACAATATATAAAGTGTGTTATAATTACTATTGTGCTATTATTTTTTCACAGTATATATATATATCACGTATCTCATAAGCGTCCATTTTGGCGCTTTAACTCAGTTTGGCGTATCTCACAGCGCCAGGTCTTATATATAAATATATATATTGTTTGCCTCATCTCACAGCGCCAGGTATACCAACGCTTTTCAGAGTTGCTCTCATAAACGTATATGTAACTGTATATATATTTATATACGATATTTATACGCTATTTTAAGGTTGCTCTCATAAGCGTATATATATATATTGTGTATATATAAGCGATATACGATATATAAGCTACCAACGCCTTTCAGGGTTACTCTCATATATATATATATACGTATATATATCGTATATATATATATACGCTTTAACTCAGTTTGGCGTATCTCACAGCGCCAGGTCTTATATATAAATATATATATCGTTTGCCTCATCTCACAGCGCCAGGTATACCAACGCCTTTCAGGGTTGCTCTCATAAACGTATTTGTAACCGTATATATATTTATATACGATATATATACGCTATTTCAAGGTTGCTCTGATAAGCGTATATATATTGTGTATACATAAGCAATATACGATATATAAGCCACCAACGCCTTTCAGGGTTACTCTTATAAGCGTATATATATCGAATATATATAAGCGATATACGATATATATAAGCGACATATGATATATAAGCGTATATACATTGTATATATATCGTATATCGTATATTGTATATATATATATATATATATACGGTATACGCTTATAAATTACGATACAATATACGCACGCTTATATATCGTATATAAGCGTATAAATCTACATATACAATATATAAAAGCAACCCTGAAAGGCGTTGGTAATCTTAGGTTTATATATCGTATATCGCTTATATATATATATATATATACGCTTATGAGAGCAACCTTAAAAGGCGTTGGTATCTTAAGACATCAGGTCGGTGGCCATGATTATATATATATATATATATATATATTTGTATGTGAAAGAAGAAATATCAGAAGTGTGATTGTTTATATAAATGTTTTCAGTTTAATACGTCCTGGGTGAAATCAATGTTCCATTAACATAGTGCTGTCTGTGTAATACATTTGCTGAAAGTCCCATGCGCTGACTGGTGCTAGCATTGGATAATACATAGTATGTAGAAAGTTACATTATGTATATTATAATTTGTATGAGCAAGAAGATTAACATGCAACATGCCAACACTCAGGCGATTACTTATCTGCGTCCGAGTGCATTGTGCAGGCCGGGAGAGGAGAGGCAGGGTGGACTCGCGCGCTCGACAGAGCTTTTAAAGGAGGGCAGGCCAGGGTCACGTCTTGCTGTGACCTTAAACCTTGATTTGGTTTCCATCGGGGTCTTAGGCCCGGTTCCTCGGAGGAGTGGTCGGAGCTCCACCGGGGCGCGGCCTCTCAACATCTACCCGATTGCGCCCGGGCGCAACGACTAAAGCTGCAAACAGACTTGAGGCCATGCACACAGTCCAAGTATTCAAGACTGCGACATACATACAAACATACACACATTCCTAAATCCGGTGAGGTAGATTTTCCGGATTTTATCATCAAAATAATATAAACAAGGCTTTGAAACGTATATCAAATTATAAAACTTGCAAGACACGTATAGCTTTTAATAATAATAATAATATTACAACAGTGTACACGAGAAAATGCTTTTTTGTCACACCGAAAAAAAAAAAATTAAATTAAAAAATACGTGACTACTTAACGATTTTACAATAAATTATGTATGTACCATTAGAACTTCGGAGACGGAGCTGATACTGAGCACGTACATGGTGACTCCCACCTCCACAGGGGGGCCTGTAACCGCAAAGATTCAGAGTCTCGCGACATGAAAACCAAATCAAACTCGTGCCCTAGGCCTGCCCGCCTGCGGCCTCGCTCGACTCGCGCGCGCTCGAACGAGACCGGGGACGGGACACATAACATATACAAGTCCGGCATTTTGATAGATACCATCTGGACCTCGGACAGCGAGCTGATGCTCAGCACGTACATTGTGACTCCCACCTCCACGGGAGGGCCTGCAAGCCAATAACCATCACATAACACCAACCCGCTTCCCCAGGCCGCCAAGCGCGCGAGTCAGGGAGCGGGCGTGCGGAAAGGCTCTGAGGCAGCACGGGAATAAAATAGCTTAGTACCATTTTGACTTCAGAGAGGGAGCTGATGCTCAACACATACATGGTGACTCCCACTTCCACAGGGGGACCTGAAACCACCATCAACACCACGTCATAACTAGCAATGTGGCTCTGAATCTTGCCAGCTTGCTTGCTTGCAAAAGAGCGATTTTGACAGGTGTTGCTGGCTCTTTTAACATTATGTCTGGTACTATTTATGTTAACTCAAAAAATATTCATTACCATAGGTCTAACTTTATAAGAAAACTCACACTTTGTGAGTTCCATTCACTCTAATCAAAGTATCTGGTAACTCACAGACTTTCAAATCAGATGCATGAGAAGCCTCCGATACATGGCTAATAAACGGTCTTTCTTTGATTACTAAAGTAGTTACTTTTGTCATCAAATCTTAATAAATTTAGTATTTTTGTTTTGCTAACGATTTATGTTTCTCAGTATGATATGTGTCTAAAATAACTTATTATTATTCATCGTAATATTATGTTCAACCCTCCCTGTCCCGAAGGCACAGCAATTTTGCTGAATTCAATGGTATTTTACACTACAAGGGCAGAAAGTTGAGATTCCTGAATTGCGCGCAGCCGAGGGCATCATCGCGCGCAGTTCAGGGCTCTCAAATTTCTGCCCGTGTAGTGTATACTACTCCAGTCGAACGTACGTGGTTTTGGCTGCGATTCCACGGCACAAAGTGTATCTTTCATGATTCCTGCACTGCGCGCCATATTGCCAGAGGCGGAGCTGAGGGCATCATCGCGCGCAGTTCAGGGTGCATGAAAGATGCACTTTCTGCCGTGGAATCGCAGCCGAAACCACGTACTTTCGACTAGGGTAGTAAGAAAAAATCATTACAATCTTTGACAAGGCAATATTATTTTCCAATAATATAAAAATTTTCAATTAGTTTAAAAACTATTATAAACCACAACGTGTGTTTTAAACTAAATATAAGATTGTTTTTTGAAGAATCAAGCTAAATTACTATCTCCCTACGCATCATTTTATTTGAATTGTTGGATTTAACATTTAAAAACATTCGAACAATATGACATGAACATAATTTTGTATGTACACATACCTATAGTACCTACGTTTCATTGATTGAACAGATTAGTGTAGATTTATTAATGCCAGCTCTTAGACTATAACATAAAACATGCCTTACAATTTCATACACTAGAACAAACTTTGTTCATTGTTTTTTAAACAAATGAACATTTTTATATTTGTCTTGAAAGGACAACCACTATTTTGAAGAAAAAATTCAACATGTTACAAATGTTTGGTGAAAAATAGAGTGCTTAAGTCTTGGAAAATATGCGAATTAAGTTAGCAAATTCAAATTAACCAATAAGAATCTCAAAAAAAATGAGTTTCAGGCCACGCCACGCCCCTCCAAGGCTTATGTTTGCTTGGAAACACGGTTAGCAAATTCAAATTAACCAATAATAACCTCAAAAACGATGAGCTTTAGGCCACGCCCTTCCAAAGCTTATGTTTGCTTAGAAGCACTGTATTTATAAACTATTATTACATTGTAAGCATTAGAGAAAAGCTATTCTCCTTAATGAGTTTTTGATAGAATAAAAATTAGCAAAAATACCTTGGCATACTATACAATTAAAGTTAGTTCAACATGCCAACTATAAATCAGGCATATCTTCATCAAAACAAAATCAAATTAAATATTTAAAATATGCATAAATGTGCAATCAATAATGTAATCTGAGGTAGTTAATCAAAAATAAAACCCAAAATTTTATTATTTAGACCAGAATTTGGTTCGTTTTTGTGTGATCAATTAGACTTTAATAGGTTACGAATTAAACTGTCACAGTGAAAAAAGTTTGATGTCGCAAAATAATGAAGACAAGACTCTGTCTCAAAAGCAACCGTTATTTTTCAAATATAAACTGGCACGACTATACCACGGGCAATGGTAAGAGAAAAAGTAGAAAGTTTTGAGGATTTTTCTGGAAGATCAATGAAAGCCAAAAGAACACCAAAAAAGAAATAAGAACAATAATGAGTTATCAAAAAAAAACTAAAGAAATGAGAGAAGATCAGGAGAATATTGGAGTTAAAAGAGAAAATAAGACAATAAAAGAGGAAATGCCACAACCAAAGCAAAAATTCATCAACTCTTCAAAAGTAAACTCAGAAATAACCAAAAAAAACATACGAAGAAGCAAGAAAAAACACTAAACAAGTGTGTAATCAAAGAAAAAGAAAGTATCTAGATCAAAAACTACTGGGAATTGAGAAGTACGACAAAAAGAAAGAATTTAGAAGTCTTTACCAAGATATAAAAAGAGCAAGTGGAAAAAGACCTATACCATTAAACTCCTGTTGAACTAAAGAACAGAGATACCAGAATACGATAAAAACAAAAAAGTAAAAATTCCGAATAGTGGCCGAAATCTCAAAAATAGACGGAACTGAATTACAACAAATGATCGAAAATCTAGTCAGGAAAATATGAACAAAAGAACAACTATCTGAACAAGAAAACAATTTTGTCATTTGCCCAATATACAAAAAAAGGGACAGGACTTATGTATACTAGCAACCTACACAATTTTAGCCAGACTGACGGAGATATATGATGAAGAAGTCGGGGAATACCAAAGGGGTACCAAAAACAGCTGACCAGATCTTCTCACGAAAAATGGTACCAAATAACAGCCACAAACGGAACCTCAGACTCTAACAGGCATACGACTCAATATCTAGAAGAAAAATGTATGAAAAACTAGAAAAAGAAAGGTACTTCCCTTCGTGGTACTAGCCTACGTGTAGTAGGTACTAGTGGAAGGAAAATTGTCAGTTTTGCTTCTAAGAGAGGATTAAAACAAGGAGATCCTCTGTCTTCCATCCTATTTCATCTCGTGCTAGAAGGATTGCAAGAGAAGCCTAACTTGAAACCAAAGGTCACCAGATTTGACCAGATTTTGAACTCTGGTCAACTCAGAAAAAATCAACTAAACTCAGAAAAAATCAAAAATCTGAAATTGGAGCAAGACCCAAATAAAGAAACAAAGCATAGATTGTTTTGGGCAGACAACGAAAGGTACTGTTTTGAAAAGGTTGATAATTTTGAGTACCTGGGAGTAATAATCAACAATAAAGCAAACGAAACGATAGAAATAGAGAATAGAGTACCAAAAAGAAGTAGAGAGAAGTTGGAAGTACTAGCACTGTATTGGAAACAAGAGGAGTATCAAGAAAAGCAAAAATATGTATATATAGTACAATAATCAGATCAAGTACTAGTACTAGTACTCCACGGATTTGAAACGCAGATCTAGACACAGAAGAGATTGAGATATGAGAAAAAAAAACTCTTAGGAAGATACTTTACGTACTTTTTTGCTGTTAAACAAACAAAATATTTGTTGAATTTAAATTAAACTCTCTTAAGTTGAATTTAAATGAAATAACTCAAGTTTTTGATAATAATTGACAGCGAGGAAATTACATGTCAACCGCGTCTTATCGCTTGCCATTGTACAATTTCAATTTTGGACCAAGACATTGCATGCAGATATCTACAAAAATGTCAAAAGCATGAAACACGATAACTTTCAGTTTGGAAAAGTATCTAGAAATTACAAATATTATTATTTACAAAAAACATATTTTGTTTATAAGAAAAATCTATCTTTTTTGTGAGAGATATTTTTAACAAAAAAATCTGTTTGAGATTAAAAAACACAGTTCCGATATTTAAAAAAACAAACGAAGAAAAAACACAAATGCGCAAACGTATACTAAAAAACAATACATAAACAAAAAATATGAATTTTTAGTAAACTGACTTATTATCTACAGTGCAGTACGAATATTATTATTTACAAAAAAAAGAACGTTTTCCATTCGACCCATATTTTGTTTACCAAAAAAATCTATCTTTTTTGTGAGAGATATTTTTAACAAAAAACCTGTTTCTAAATATTGAGATTAAAAAACACAGTTTCGATATTTAAAAAAACAAACGAAGAAAAAACTCAAATGCGCAAACGTATACTAAAAAACAAAACATAAACAAAAAATATCAATTTTTACTAAACTGACTTATTATGTACAGTGCAGTACAAATGTTATTATTTACGAAAAAAAGAACGTTTTCCATACGACCCATATTTTGTTTACCAAAAAAAATCTACCTTTTTTGGAAAAGATATTTTTAACAAAAAAATTTGTTTCTAAATATTGAGATTAAAAAACACAGCTCTCATATTTAAAAAAACAAACGAAGAAAAAACACAAATGCGCAAACGTATACTAAAAAACAAAACATAAACAAAAAATATCATTTTTTAGTAAACTGACATATTATGTACAGTGCAGTACAAATATTATTATTTACGAAAAAAAGAAGGTTTTTCATTCGACCCATATTTTGTTTACCAAAAAAAATCTATCTTTTTTGTGAGAGATATTTTTAACAAAAAAATCTGTTTCTAAATATTGAGATTAAAAAACACAGTTTCTATATTTAAAAAAACAAACGAAGAAAAAACTCAAATGCGCAAACGTATACTAAAAAACAAAACATAAACAAAAAATATCATTTTTTAGTAAACTGACATATTATGTACAGTGCAGTACAAATATTATTATTTACAAAAAATAGAACGTTTTCCATTCGACCCATATTTTGTTTACCAAAAAAAATCTACCTTTTTTAGAAGAGATATTTTTAACAAAAAAATTTGTTTCTAAATATTGAGATTAAAAAACACAGCTCTCATATTTAAAAAAACAAACGAAGAAAAAACTCAAATGCGCAAACGTATACTAAAAAACAAAACATAAACAAAAAATATCATTTTTTAGTAAACTGACATATTATGTACAGTGCAGTACAAATATTATTATTTACAAAAAAAAGAACGTTTTCCATTTGACCCATATTTTGTTTACCAAAAAAAAATCTACCTTTTTTGGACAAGATATTTTTAACAAAAAAATTTGTTTCTAAATATTGAGATTAAAAAACACAGCTCTCATATTTAAAAAAACAAACGAAGAAAAAACTCAAATACGCAAACGTATACTAAAAAACAAAACATAAACAAAAAATATCAATTTTTAGTAAACTGACATACTATGAACAGTGCAGTACAAATATTATCATTTACAAAAAAAAGAAAGTTTTCCAATTGACCCATATTTTGTTTACCAAAAAAAAATCTACCTTTTTTGGACAAGATATTTTTAACAAAAAAATCTGTTTCTAAATATTGAGATTAAAAAACACAGTTCCGATATTTAAAAAAACAAACGAAGAAAAAACACAAATGCGCAAACGTATACTAAAAAACAAAACATAAACAAAAAATATCAATTTTTAGTAAACTGACTTATTATCTACAGTGCAGTACAAACATTATTATTTACGAAAAAAAGAAAGTTGTCCATTTGACCCATATTTTGTTTTCCAAAAAAATCTATCTTTTTTGTGAGAGATATTTTTAGAAAAAAATTCTATGTCTAAATATTGAGATTAAAAAACACAGTTTCGATATTTAAAAAAACAAACGAAGAAAAAACTCAAATGCGCAAACGTATACTAAAAAACAAAACATAAACAAAAAATATCAATTTTTACTAAACTGACTTATTATGTATAGTGCAGTACAAATGTTATTATTTACGAAAAAAAGAACGTTTTCCATACGACCCATATTTTGTTTACCAAAAAAAATCTACCTTTTTTGGAAAAGATATTTTTAACAAAAAAATTTGTTTCTAAATATTGAGATTAAAAAACACAGCTCTCATATTTAAAAAAACAAACGAAGAAAAAACACAAATGCGCAAACGTATACTAAAAAACAAAACATAAACAAAAAATATCATTTTTTAGTAAACTGACATATTATGTACAGTGCAGTACAAATATTATTATTTACGAAAAAAAGAAGGTTTTTCATTCGACCCATATTTTGTTTACCAAAAAAAATCTATCTTTTTTGTGAGAGATATTTTTAACAAAAAAATCTGTTTCTAAATATTGAGATTAAAAAACACAGTTTCTATATTTAAAAAAACAAACGAAGAAAAAACTCAAATGCGCAAACGTATACTAAAAAACAAAACATAAACAAAAAATATCATTTTTTAGTAAACTGACATATTATGTACAGTGCAGTACAAATATTATTATTTACAAAAAATAGAACGTTTTCCATTCGACCCATATTTTGTTTACCAAAAAAAATCTACCTTTTTTAGAAGAGATATTTTTAACAAAAAAATTTGTTTCTAAATATTGAGATTAAAAAACACAGCTCTCATATTTAAAAAAACAAACGAAGAAAAAACTCAAATGCGCAAACGTATACTAAAAAACAAAACATAAACAAAAAATATCATTTTTTAGTAAACTGACATATTATGTACAGTGCAGTACAAATATTATTATTTACAAAAAAAAGAACGTTTTCCATTTGACCCATATTTTGTTTACCAAAAAAAAATCTACCTTTTTTGGACAAGATATTTTTAACAAAAAAATTTGTTTCTAAATATTGAGATTAAAAAACACAGCTCTCATATTTAAAAAAACAAACGAAGAAAAAACTCAAATACGCAAACGTATACTAAAAAACAAAACATAAACAAAAAATATCAATTTTTAGTAAACTGACATACTATGAACAGTGCAGTACAAATATTATCATTTACAAAAAAAAGAAAGTTTTCCAATTGACCCATATTTTGTTTACCAAAAAAAAATCTACCTTTTTTGGACAAGATATTTTTAACAAAAAAATCTGTTTCTAAATATTGAGATTAAAAAACACAGTTCCGATATTTAAAAAAACAAACGAAGAAAAAACACAAATGCGCAAACGTATACTAAAAAACAAAACATAAACAAAAAATATCAATTTTTAGTAAACTGACTTATTATCTACAGTGCAGTACAAACATTATTATTTACGAAAAAAAGAAAGTTGTCCATTTGACCCATATTTTGTTTTCCAAAAAAATCTACCTTTTTTGGAAGAGATATTTTTAACAAAAAAATTTGTTTCTAAATATTGAGATTAAAAAACACAGCTCTCATATTTAAAAAAACAAACGAAGAAAAAACTCAAATGCGCAAACGTATACTAAAAAACAAAACATAAACAAAAAATATCAATTTTTTAGTAAACTGACTTATTATGTACAGTGCAGTACAAATGTTATTATTTACAAAAAAAAAAAAGGTTTCCAAATTGACCCGTATTTTGTTTACCAAAAAAATCAATCTTATTTGCGAGAGATATTTTAAAAAAAAAATCTGTTTCTAAATATTGAGATTAAAAAACACACCTCCGATATTTAAAAAAACAAACGAAGAAATATCTCAAATGCGCAAACGTATACTAAAAAACAAAACATAAACAAAAAATATCATTTTTTAGTAAACTGACATATTATGTACAGTGCAGTACAAATATTATTATTTACAAAAAAAAGAACGTTTTCCATTTGACCCATATTTTGTTTACCAAAAAAAAATCTACCTTTTTTGGACAAGATATTTTTAACAAAAAAATTTGTTTCTAAATATTGAGATTAAAAAACACAGCTCTCATATTTAAAAAAACAAACGAAGAAAAAACACAAATGCGCAAACGTATACTAAAAAACAAAACATAAACAAAAAATATCATTTTTTAGTAAACTGACATATTATGTACAGTGCAGTACAAATATTATTATTTACGAAAAAAAGAAGGTTTTTCATTCGACCCATATTTTGTTTACCAAAAAAAATCTATCTTTTTTGTGAGAGATATTTTTAACAAAAAAATCTGTTTCTAAATATTGAGATTAAAAAACACAGTTTCTATATTTAAAAAAACAAACGAAGAAAAAACTCAAATGCGCAAACGTATACTAAAAAACAAAACATAAACAAAAAATATCATTTTTTAGTAAACTGACATATTATGTACAGTGCAGTACAAATATTATTATTTACAAAAAATAGAACGTTTTCCATTCGACCCATATTTTGTTTACCAAAAAAAATCTACCTTTTTTAGAAGAGATATTTTTAACAAAAAAATTTGTTTCTAAATATTGAGATTAAAAAACACAGCTCTCATATTTAAAAAAACAAACGAAGAAAAAACTCAAATGCGCAAACGTATACTTAAAAACAAAACATAAACAAAAAATATCATTTTTTAGTAAACTGACTTATTATGTACAGTGTAGTACAAATGTTATTATTTACAAAAAAAAAAAAGGTTTCCAATTTGACCCGTATTTTGTTTACCAAAAAAATCAATCTTATTTGCGAGAGATATTTTAAAAAAAAAATCTGTTTCTAAATATTGAGATTAAAAAACACACCTCCGATATTTAAAAAAACAAACGAAGAAATATCTCAAATGCGCAAACGTATACTAAAAAACAAAACATAAACAAAAAATATCAATTTTTAGTAAACTGACTTATTATGTACAGTGCAGTACAAATATTATTATTTACAAAAAAAAGAACGTTTTCCATTCGACCCATATTTTGTTTACCAAAAAAAATCTACTTTTTTTGGAAGAGATATTTTTAACAAAAAAATTTGTTTCTAAATATTGAGATTAAAAAACACAGCTCTCATATTTAAAAAAACAAACGAAGAAAAAACTCAAATGCGCAAACGTATACTAAAAAACAAAACATAAACAAAAAATATCAATTTTTAGTAAACTGACTTATTATGTACAGTACAGTACAAATATTATTATTTACAAAAAAAAGAACGTTTTCCATTTGACCCATATTTTGTTTACCAAAAAAAAATCTACCTTTTTTGGACAAGATATTTTTAACAAAAAAATCTGTTTCTAAATATTGAGATTAAAAAACACAGTTCCGATATTTAAAAAAACAAACGAAGAAAAAACTCAAATGCGCAAACGTATACTAAAAAACAAAACATAAACAAAAAATATCAATTTTTAGTAAACTGACTTATTATGTACAGTACAGTACAAATATTATTATTTACAAAAAAAAGAACGTTTTCCATTTGACCCATATTTTGTTTACCAAAAAAAAATCTACCTTTTTTGGACAAGATATTTTTAACAAAAAAATCTGTTTCTAAATATTGAGATTAAAAAACACAGCTCTCATATTTAAAAAAACAAACGAAGAAAAAACTCAAATGCGCAAACGTATACTAAAAAACAAAACATAAACAAAAAATATCAATTTTTTAGTAAACTGACTTATTATGTACAGTGCAGTACAAATGTTATTATTTACAAAAAAAAAAAAGGTTTCCAATTTGACCCGTATTTTGTTTACCAAAAAAAATCTACCTTTTTTGGAAGAGATATTTTTAACAAAAAAATGTGTTTCTAAATATTGAGATTAAAAAACACAGCTCTCATATTTAAAAAAACAAACGAAGAAAAAACTCAAATGCGCAAACGTATACTAAAAAACAAAACATAAACAAAAAATATCAATTTTTAGGAAACTGGTAAAAGGTAAAAAGTAAAAACATAAGCCAAACAAAAAAACATCAGAAACAATTGAATTGGATAAATAGAACATACAGAAAGTCTATGAAAAACAAAATAAATATAACATTATGAAAATAAAGCACGCATGTTAACCATAAAAAGAAGAAAAATAACAAAAGCCCAATTTTGAAATTGTAGATCTAAAAATAGATAACAATGTCAAGTTTTTGAGCACTATAATTTGTTCTAATAATTAATATATTAAGCTTTTTTTAAAAATATTTCTGTTAAGTTTTTAACCCTATGTAACCATTTTTAGAAAAAAAGTGTAAATTTTTTTCAACTTTTGAATAAAGACAAAAAAGTTTTCAAAAAATAAATTTTTACAATAAAAGTAAAATTGATTTATTTAATTGATTTAAACAAATGGCTTATTTTGTTTAATTTGTTCAAATAGATAAATAATAATTGATTAATATAAAAAAAAATTTTTCAAATTTTTGATTTGTTATTAATTTTTGATAATCAGTTGTCAATGCTAAAAATTGATGTCAAAAAAGAACTATTGAGAATAATCTCAAAAATACTATATAGATCTTAATGTGATGAAACCACACAAAAGCATATTAACTTTAAAATAAAAAAAATAGATAAATTCATATAAAAATATAAAATAAAAACATAAGCCAAACAAAAAAACATCAGAAACAATTGAATTGCATATCCAAAAATCTACACAAATATGTCTATGAAAAACTAGACTAAAAACATAGACTAAAAAGTCTATGAAAAACAAAATAAATACAACATTATGAAAAAAAAGCACGCATGTTAACCATAACAAAAAGAAAAACCAGACGTCTCATTGGACGACAAATACGAAAAAATCATATAAACATAATAAAACATATGAACATCAGCAGAAAAAAACATAAATAACAAAAGCCCAATTTTGAAACTGTAAATCTAAAAATAGATAAAAAACAATAAATGAAAAAAAAGTGAATAAGTTAAAAAATTAATAAATGAACAAAAAACACAGAAATTAAATTTTAAAGATGACCAAAGATCACTAACTTATTATTATCAATATAATACAGGGTGTAACATGTTAATTAATGTTAATATTATACACCCTGTAGAAAAAAATGCTTAAAATTTACAACATTTTAGTTCTGTAACTAAAGATTAAATCCAGTGCTGCCAACTAAAACAAATAAGTCAGAGAGTACCATAATCAAAATTTAAGATCCCTAATGGTTATAATTGACAAAAATAAAAAAAGTATTAAGATTTGATAAATCGTTTTTTGTTAAAATTATTTGAAATAGAGCTGAAAAGTCAATAAAGTATGGAATTGACAGTTGATCAGATAAGAGATAAGTCCATCTATTAACTGGACACAAAGTAAGCAATCTAGTGGCTTACTTATAGATAAACAATATTGTTACAGTTTCAGTTACAGACGTAAATATTGAATTATCACAAACAACATTAATTAAGTGAATAAACATTTTAATTTTATAAGATTTTGTACTTTATTTAGTAAGATAAGTACAGCGCGCCCAAGCAAACATGAGCTTCGAAACTCAAATTAACCAATCAAAAGATACATGTACAATCTGGCGCATAATTTTTTTTACCAAATTGATTTGCAACAATCATCCTACAATTCAAATCAGTATTTTTTTGTTAGCTGTCATTTAATACAAACAGAAAGCCAACTCACGCATATTATAAGAGTTTTTTGTAGCTCCAATTTTCAAATTTTGCGCCAATAAACTTTTAAAGCGACTTTAGGACACTAAGCGACTTTGAGTGGACTATATATTTTTCTATGCTTTTTTCGATTATTATTAGTATTATTACCTCTAATCATTGTTATACTTTTTAAAAAAATTTTCTACTTTTACAGAATTTGATTATAATGTAGCTCAATACAGGTTTTAGGCTAAAAATTGCCGTTTTGATTCAAATATACCGTGTCTTGAGCAAATTATGAGAAAGAGGTCAACTGGTAAAATTGATTGTTTAATTATAGTACCAGACATTAGGTTAAAAGTTTCTTTTTTCTAAAACATTTTTCTATGAGCTTGCACCACCGTCTCTCCGCTTGCGCCCGTTCAACGGCTGCGACCAGAGTGGCGGTCTGGAGAGATGCTGCGCGTCGCTAAGTAACCCACCCTTAGCATCGATCTGCTGGCCCCACCCTACCAACGCGGCCCGCGCGACTGCCCCAACCGCCCTATCTTTTGCAAAAAAACACTATTTTTTCAAAAAAAAAAAACAATAATAATAATAATAAAAGTCCCAGATTGGGGGCTTGGGGCAGTCAAATGTTAGGCTCTAAACTACGCAATACTCAAAGGATAAACGGCTCACCTCCATAGTTCGGTCTTACTCTTTTGTCGTAGCTCACACTAAAAGAGTCCAATATAGCCGATATGTTCACATCCCCCAAGTAACTTCCCCCAGGTGACCTAAAAAAAAAAGATATTTGTAAAAATGTTCATTAAATAAGCAAAAATTGTTGTGGACAAATTGACAATTGTAAACAATGTTTAAATAATCTTTTGTTTTTATCATAAAGTACCATGTTGATTGAGTAAAGGAAATATTTAAAAAATTAGGTGAAGCTTATACATAATAAAGGAAAGTAGAAGAAAAACAAAAATATGGATAATGAAGAAAACTTACCCAGCTGAAACCCAGGGAAGTGCAAAGGTCAGCAGCACGGCTGGCCATACCACCCGGCTGTGCCCCATAGCCTGGGGCACCTATACGTGTCCCCTGCTTTTCGGCATATCGGCACTCTTTATTTAAAGAACTTTGTAGTGTCACATCAGACACCAATGTTAGGAGTGGTCTCTGGGCTCAAATAGCTGTCGATTCAGTGCGCATGGTAGCACAACTGTGCAAAATAATCGTAGCTACTTGAATCAAACTTGAAAAGCGTTTTCAACCCCTTTCCTGCTTTTATCCAGGGAAAACGAGCGAAACAGAAATCGGGAGGGTTGCAATTTTAGAGACGCAGTCGCGAACCCGGGCTGCAACCACCAAACCAATCAATATCACCAGCCAAGCCATGGCACTTGTTATTGCCTCCTTTCTATGACGTAATTTTAGTCAACATTGTTACCTACAACCATCTACTTGTTTATAATTTTACATACTCACGTGAAAATTTTGTGCAAATCAACACAATTTTGTGCTTCCTCTTACCTTTTCCTTCTCTTTATTTACTTTTTTTAATAAATAAATAAACAATCTTTCCAAATAATCAAATAATCGTATGCAAATTAACCAAAAAAACAATCTTTTTTTTTACATAAGCTTTCCAGTTAACAATTAAAATTTTCATTTTGCACGCAAACGATTTTTTATAAAAATCATGTCACGCAACACTTCAACTATGAAACAATAAGATTACAGTGATTTGAAATGCGCCTGGTACAGCTAAAACATAAAAAAATCAATTAACTTTCTTATGCTAATTATTGTGCTTTCTCAACAACAGCCAAACAAACAAAATTTTACATTTTTGCGACTATTATAACCCTACATTTGGCCTGCTATATTTAAATTTGTGTACAAATTAGCAGGAATATTGATATTCATTTTTAAAAAGTCGTCAGTGGGCTTGGAGAAATAAAAACAACGTAATAAACAATAAGAGAAGAGGTTGAACAGTGGGACTATCCCGGCGCCTCCACCATTTTTGACGCGGCTTTGCGCTGGTTTCACATAGAAAATTTTACATTTTTGCGACTATTACAGCCCTAAATTTGGCCTGCTACATTCAAATTTATGTAGAAATTAGCAGGATTATTGATGTTTATTCTTAAAAAGTCGTCAGTGGGCTATGAGAAAAAAAAACAACGTAATAAACAATAAGAGAAGACTATCCCGGCGCCTCCACCATTTTTGATGCGGCTTTGCGCTACTTTCAATGGTTCCACATAGTTTAATTTAATGTTGTAAAGTCAATATTTTTGTCTAAATAAAATAAATAAATCTTTTGTTTTTCATTTTTATAGTGTCAACATTAATTTTTAATTATTTTTTCGTAATTTTAGCATATTAACATCGTCTTTTGCTGGAGCTTTATTCAGTTATTATTATTTAAACAAGACGATTGTTTTCTTTGACATGTAAAGCGCCATCTATTGCATTTGGTGTTGTTAAATAGAAAAAGTCTTTTGGCTTATTATTATTATTTGTGATTTTTCAGATTCTTTTCTCTAACAAAACTGTATTGTTCTAAAAAAGCTGTATAATTAAGTTAATTTTGTTTTCTAAAAAAATTGAATCTTTTTTCTGGAGAATTTTTCTTATTATCTAACTGAAGTGAAAAAATGAAACAATAACGACAATAAATCCTCCAATTTTAATCTTTCTTGCAATAGCAATTGTTTCAATATTATCAATATTGATATTCAATTTCTAAATGTTTATTTATTTTGATTTTATAACGTTGTACAATCTAGGGCCTTAGTTGTATCAATCTTCAGTTTTAATTTAAGTATTACAAATTTTAAAATATTATCATACTTTTTTTACGTGTATTACATAATTCTAATTTGCTGAATTTAAAAATTACTGTAGTCTTTGACAAGTAAATGATTACTTTGAAATATTAGAATCAACATTTGATATTTTTATTGTTTACAAGTGTTTTTAAGTATAAAAATTGGTTTTTCTTCATTTTCCTAAACAGGAAAACAAGATTGACTAAACAAAATAATTATCAAAACTTTTTTTTTTGCTTTTTCTTATTATTAGAAGTGAAGTTTTAGAAAAATTGCATAATGATCAAATATGATGCACATAATTTTATTTGTTAAAAATATAAAAAATAATAAAATAAAACAAAAAAACATATTTTGATTGGAAAACAATAATAGAATTCTGTAGTCCTTGGGGGTTTACCACATTGTGCTTTCTTAACAACAGCCCATATTTGATAAAAACAAACAAAATTTTACATTTTTGCGAATAATATAACCCTAAATTTGGCCTGCTAAATTCAAATTTATGTAGAAATTAGCAGGATTATTGATGTTTATTTTTAAAAAGTCGTCAGTGGGCTAGGAGAAATAAAAACAACGTAATAAACAATAAGAGAAGACTATCCCGGCGCCTCCACCATTTTTGATGCGGCTTTGCGCTATTTTCAATGGTTCCACATAGTTTAATTTAATGTTGTAAAGTCAATATTTTTGTCTAAATAAAATAAATAAATCAATTGTTTTTTATTTTTATTGTGTCAACATTAATTTTTAATTATTTTTTCTTAATTTTAGAATATTAACATTGTCTTTTGGTGGAGCTTTATTTATTTCTAGATTTAAAAATTACTGCTGTCTTTGACAAGTAAATGATAATGTTTACTTTGTATTATTAGAGTCAACATTTGATATTTTTAATGTTTACAAGTGTTTTTAAGTATAAAAATTGGTTTTTCTTCATATTCCTAAACAGAAAAACAAGATTGACTAAACAAAATAATTATCAAAGCTTTTTTTTTGCTTTTTCCTATTATTAGAAGTAAAGTTTTAGAAAAATTGCATAATGATATAATTTTATTTGTTAAAAATATAAAAAATGATATAATAAAACAAAAGAACATCTTCTGATTGGAAAACAATAATAGAATTCTGTAGTTTTTGGGAGTTTACCACATACTATATTGTTTACCTACTGTCAATAAATATAATTATATATTTATAACCGCGCTTCTAATCAGGGTAAGGGCCACGGTAATCCCGAAAAGTCCACAGGACCTCCTAGACCAGCATCAGCCTCCAGCAAACTCATTATCACAGCCATAGCAGCCTCATCATTTCCATCAGTAGGTTGTTCATTGGAATGTTCTTTAACCGAACGATCCATAGCCTCAGCGACATTTTCTTCGGAATTTCCTATAAAAGAAAATTTCTAAATTTCTAAAATAACTGATTTAAATATTAATATTACCCGAATGGTTCGTGAGTGTTATTAAATCCACATTGTTCTTCAACGAAGTAAAACCCGGCTGCAAAACAAGAGATATTGTAACCATGTCAATAATATAGGTTAGGTCTGCTTTTTTAAATTGTAATTACAACATTTAGCTAAAAAAATAATTGGTAAATGTTAAGTTTTTTTGTATAACTACCAAATCGACGATGCAGTGTATTTAACAGAACTAGTTTTATAGTAAGAAAGCTCAAGAAGGGGTTTGTGTAGTAACTCAAGCGCGTCAAATTTTTATATACAGAAGTCTCTTAGACTGTTTTCTATTTATTTACTTCAATGTGTAAAGAGGAATCCGGAACTGCATCAGCCGGATTATCTGTAGACAAATCTTCTTGCCGTTTTTGTGCGTCCAGCACCTGATCAGCAATTTGCCTTCCAATTTTACTTGCTTCAACATGTGTGTTAATCAGTCTGTGTATATCCTTATCATCATCTAAAACATAATAATTAACACATGTCAATTCTGTCAATTTGACTCACTTTGACTGAAACAGTCTAAATTACTCTGAATTTCATCTAATCGGCTCGCACTACTTTCGACCATTAAGTCCTCTGACCTAAAACTTGTTAAATTAAAAAAAAAAAATAGCTAATTTTCAATTGAAATGCAAATTTGACAGCTTAAAACCGGCAAAAATTCACCGATTTAACTATATTTTTCATTAAATTTTTAATAAACCGATTCTTAGTATTTTAAGCTAGTTTAAATTATTAGATTTTGACATTTAACTGACAGTTGAAAGCTATTTTCCTTTCAACGTCATTTAATAGTAAAACATGTCTGCACAGTTGCCAAAAATATTCTTTCTAAACACAAGCATTTACGAATTTTTCCTAAAATTATTTGTTGATAGTTTGTTTTAAATAAATAATGTTTGTTTAAGTGCAACTTGTTTTTATTATGTAATGGTAGAGGCATTACCGGATACTCCTCCAAAATGTGATTTACAAATAATCTATATTTATGTCATTTGGTTATTAATGCCTTTTTGACTATTTTAGGCATAAACTGAAAAAAAAATTATTAAGTATTCCTAAATATGGCATTTTTACAAGAGTCTTAAGTTCCCGTTATCTTTATTATTTTCAACTTAAAGACAAAGAAGAAGTAAAGAGCATGACGTATTCAAGCGTGTCTAGCCGGCCAATCAACGCACTTTCTGCTAGGTTATGTGATGGTTCAACCAATAGAAACGCCAGGAATTTTAAATCACGTGATCTGCATGCATTTTTCCTTGTTTAAACAAAGCTTTATAGCAAAAATAGATATTTAAAAAAAAACATTGTTTTTAGCAATTTTTTAGCTGTTTTTTTTGCATAGTACCACTTACATCAAATATTTATTATATATATATACAGTGAGATTTTTGTTTTACTGAACATAACGTTATAAAACGCATGTTCAGTTTTAAAAAAACCATGTCAATACATTGTCGCTAGGTAGGCAACCAAATTAACAAATATTTTATTATGACACATGACTGACTTGACAGAACAGAACTCTGAAATTTTATTCAAAGGTAAGGAAGGTTATGTTACGTCTTAATAACAAGTTTAAAAAGAAACTTTAAATCAAATTAATTTATTAAAGGTTCAAAGTGACCACCTTCTTGTTCTAAGCAATACGCCAAACGATTGTAAAATGCTTGTACAGTATTTTGTAAAAAAACTGAATTTATTTCGTTGCAGGCGGTGAGTATTCTATTCTTTAGTTCTTCTGTACTCTCTATTACGGTACTGTTGTAGACTTTAAATTGGAGATAACTCCAAAGAAAGAAATCGTTTAGTGATAAATCTGGCGACCGAGGTGGCCAAGCTTAAACCAAAAATGGACCAATAACAATATTGGTCCACTGTTTATTGTTTTTATTGATGGCAACCTAAATGCCGCCAAGTTTTTAGAACTATTGCAAAGACACATAATGCGACGACTAAAAGACTTGAATCTTGAGAACGCATGGTTTCAAATGGACGGCGCTCCACCACATTCCACGGGCCCTATTACACGTTTCCTGACTGAAAACTTTTAGGATCGCTGGATTGGACGGTTTGGACCAATAGCTTGGCCACCTCGGTCGCCAGATTTATCACCAAACAATTTCTTTCTTTCGAGTTATCTCCAATCTAAAGTCTACAACAGTACCGTAACGAAATAAATCCAGTTTTTTTACAAAATACTGTACAAGCATTTTACAATCGTTTGGCGTATTGCTTGGAACAAGAAGGTGGTCACTTTGAACATTTATTATAAAATTCCGGAGTTCTGTTCTCTCAAGTGTCAAAATAAAACATTTGTTAATTTGGTTGCCTACCTAGCGACAATGTATTGACATGATTTTTTTAAAACTGAACATACGTTTTATAACGTTATGTTCCGTAAAACAAAAATCTCACTGTATATATAGTATTTTCAACTTAAAGACAAAGTAGAAGTAAACATGACCTGTTCAAGCGTGTCTAGCCGACCAATCAACGCACTTTCTGCAAGGTTATGTGATGGTTCAACCAATAGAAACGCCAGTAATTTCAACTCACGTGATCTACATGCACTTTTTCTTGTTCAAACAAAGCTTTATAGCAAAAAAATAAATATTTAGAAAAATACCAAATTTTTAGCTGTTTTGTCTGCATAGTAGCATTGTAATAAATAGCACTTACATTAAAAGCATATTTTTTGCTATCAAATATTCAACTTCTTTTGTCCATGGATTTCTGAATAATTTAAATTCACTTTGTAATTTCACAAATCCGCAGTCTTTTGTTCTAAACCGATATGGCCTACTAGACGCTTTCATGTTTTGTAGCGCACATTTGTGACATTCTGCTATGTAAGATATGTCCTCGGGATGGTAGTACTCGTACATACTAGAACCCACCAATTCCTGCGGCAAAAATCCCAAAACCATTGTGGCGCTAAAAATAATTATATTCAGTCAAACAACAGTGCCAAATTGTCGACGTTTTGCACTCCATTGCTAGATGGAGTCATCAAGACAAGTTGTTCATCTAGCTTGGCTCACACGCTAAGTTACCGTGCTTATTTCCAATTTTTTTTTTTTTACAAAACCATAAACAAACATTTGGCACAAAGAATGTCAATGTTTTCAATAACTTTAGTCGATGAAAGTCTTTTTTCTTTACTTAAAAAGTTTGTTTACTTACTTTTGATCAATAAAAACAAATTTGCCGTCTAAAGTATGTCTTGATATAAAACAAACAGAATGCAATTTTGGAGCTGCGTCAGTTGCTGCTCCAGATGCAGATTCGTGAGGTAAAATTCTTCCTATAGCAACTAGACAAAGTAAGTTGCAAGACTCATTATCTGCCTCACATTCTTGATCATCTAAACCTACTTTTGAAGCAGTCCATGACTTTAAATAGCCGGTACAGTGTACTAAATTATAGCGTTTATCTACAAAAGAAAAAAAAATAGTAAAAAGTATTGTTTTTCTTGCTGCTCCAGTCGAAAGTACGTGGTTCCGGCTGCGATTCCACGGCAGAAAGTGTATCTTTCATGCACTGGTAGAGCTATGCGCACTACCTGCACTTTCTGCCGTGGAATCGCAGCCGCCACTACGTACTGTCGACTGGAGTAGCAAGAAAACTAGTATACACTACACGGGCAGAAAGTTGAGAGCCCTGAACAGCGCACAGTGCAGGAATCTCAACTTTCTGCCCTTGTAGTGTAATATACTATTGTTTTATTGACCAAGTTGCTGTTTCTTCTTTCCTTGGCAACCAGTTGTTGTATCAGCTTCTTCCTTAACTTGAGATAAGCACTTAAATTTCATTCGACAAAAAAATGAACGTCGTGCGCCAGGACAAAATCTAGATCCGTTGTTGGAAACGTCCGTTTTGACAGGTAGCATTGCTAAAAAGGCCTTTAGCTTTCTGAAGCAGTTAGTTAATACTCACTTTTGGCGTCAATTAGTCGCTCGCGGGGATTCAAATCTGATGCCGAAAGTTGTTCTTTTACTTTTCCGACATCTTTCGGATGAACAATATCGAACAAGCTTTGCCCCAGAAGATCACTCTACAAATAATGCCAAAAAATGTGAAAAAAAAAGAGTTTTAACCAAAAAAAATATTACTTGCATGAAATTTAACACTTTGGCAACGCTTTGTGACACGTAAAGTATTTTTCCTCTATCACAGCCCACCACAAACAAGAAGCCGTCTGCCGCCTGAAACAAAAGAAAGTACCTAACTAAGAAATTTAATATTTTTTTCTTGCTACTCCAGTCGAAAGTACGTTGTTTCGGCTGCGATTCCACGGCAGAAAGTGTATCTTTCATGCACTGGTAGAGCTATGCGCGCGCCTTCTTTTAGCGGGAGTAAATAGCCGAGGGCATCATGGCGCGCACTTTCTGCCGTGGAATCGCAGCCGACACTACGTACTGTCGACTGGAGTAGCAAGAAAACTAGAATACACTACACGGGCAGAAAGTTGAAATTATGGCGCGCAGTGGAAGAATCTCAACTTTCTGCCCTTGTAGTGTAATATACTGTTTCAAAAAGCTGCATGTTAGAAAAAATTTTTCCAAAGAACCACAAGTGAGCAAATAGTTTCCAGATTAGAGGAGGCTGGGGAAATATTTTGCACTGGAAATGATGCAAGCCAGATGCAAAATGTGGAAGATTGAGTGAAAGTAGTTTGTGAACGGCAATAATACGGTGGAGAAACATGTGTAAGTGCAGGTTCAGTAGAATAAATTTGATGTGACAGACTGACAGATGTCGCAAAAATGACAATTTGGGATAATTTGACACATACCTGAAGAATGATATGTTTAAATTCACTGTCTGATAAAAATGCTGGCTTATAGTGCCCTTCAGTATACGAATGCACCGCTCCTCTTATGGTCTTCAAATGTTGAACGGCCATTCGTAGCACTGTCAACTTGTCTAACTTTCTTGACATGGCATGACACATTGGAATCATTGCAGACAACTCCGTTATGTATGTGTTCATCTTGTCACGACGACGTTTTTCTATTTCACTGTGATTCTGCCTACAACATATTAAAAAATAAACAACATAATAGCGGGGTTCACACGTCGAGTTACGGTGCTCGTTTTTTTTCTCAATTTGTTTGGGATGCCATTATCAGATTTTCTTATTATGGTATCACCCTTGAGATATTTGTTTTCTAACAAAAAAAAAAAAATTATCGAAATCGGTTTATAAACGACGAAGTTATCCGCCAAAACACATAAAAAATACGGTCGGATTGAGAAAAGTTTTTTTCAGTTAAAAAATTTATTTATTTACTGATTTACGGTAGAATTTTTTTAATTACCAAAAAAAAATTACAGCAAAAAAATTCTATTTATTTGTTTACTAATATACAGGAAAATTTCGTTTGATTATTTAAAAAAGGATTATAACAAAAATGATTTATAGAAAAATTCAAGCAAATTCAATTAAATTTAGCATGCTTGATAACGAAAAAAACTTAAATACATATTTATTTCATAAAAGTTGATTTAAAAATTTAAAATCGCCATTTTTAACCAAAAATTGTGATTTTATTTATTTGTTTATTTATTTACTGATTTAAGAAAAAATCTCTTTCCACTACTAAAAATAAATCACAGCAAAAATTATTTCCTAAATAATTTTACCATTTTGTGAAAATTCAGTTAAAAATTTTAAAATCGCCATTTTTAACTAAAATACAAAACAAATCAATATTATTAATTACTTTATTTATATATTTATTTGTTTACTGATTTACAAGAAAATTTCTTTAAAAATCACAACAAAAATTATTTACTAAATAGAAAAATTTAATTAAATTGAATTATATCCAGCAGGCGTGATAACAAAAAAAACCTAAAAATGTATCTATTTTTGAAAATATCTTTAAAAAATTTCAGTTAAAAATTGCCATTTTCAATCTAAACAAAACAACATTTTTTTAATTTATTTATTTGTTTACTGATTTACAAAAAAAATTCTTTAGATTACATAAAAATTAATCACAACAAAATTTATGCACTAAATAAAAAAAAATTAATTAAATTTGACTAAATGTAGCAGGCTTGATACCGAAAAAAACCTTAATATATATTTTTTTAATTATCATGAAATTTCAGTTAAAAACTTAAAAATCGTCATTTTTGAGTAAAATATAAAACAAAACACAATTATTTATTTGTTTATTTATTTTAGTTTAGTTTATAAATTTCAGTTATAAACGCTATATTTAGCAGGCTTGATAACAAAAAAATCTACAAATGCATCTATTTTTTAAATTATATTTAGAAATTTCAGTTAAAAATTGTGATTTTTAATCTAAATAAAACAAAAGAAGTATTTTATTTATTTATTTGTTTACTTATTTACTGATTTACAGAGAAATTTCTTTAAATTACATAAAAATAAATCACAACAAAAATTATGTACTAAATAAAAAAATTGAAATAAATTCGACTAAATCTAGCAGGCTTGATAACGAAAAAAGCCTATTTTAGTTAAAAAACTTAAAATCGCCATTTTGACTAAAATACAAAACAAACAAAAAATTATTTATTTATTTATATATTTATTTTAGTTTAGTTTATAAATTTTAGTTAAAACTGTTAAAATGTCATTTTTAGCCAAGATTAAACAAGAAAAAATGCATTTTATTTATTTTTTTTTGATTAGCGGAAGAATATTTTTAGATTATTAAAAAAAAAACAACAACTAAAATTATTTACTAAATAGAAAAATTGAATTCAATTTAATTAAATCTAGCAGGCTTGATAACAAAAAAAATCTTAAAATGTATCTATTTTTGAAATTATATTTAGAAATTTCAGTTAAAAATTGAAAAATTGCCATTTTTAATCTAAACAAAACCACATTTTTTTAATTTATTTATTTGTTTACTGGCTTACAAAAAAAATTCTTTAGATTACATAAAAATTAATCACAACAAAATTTATGCACTAAATAAAAATAATTAATTAAATTTGACTAATGATAACGAAAAAAGCCTTAATATATATTTTTTTAATTATATTTACCTATTTCATGAAATTTCAGTTAAAAACTTCAAAATCGTCATTTTTGAGTAAAATATAAAACAAAACAAAATTATTTATTTATTTGTTTATTTATTTTAGTTTAGTTTATAAATTTCAGTTATAAACGCTATATTTAGCAGGCTTGATAACAAAAAAATCTACAAATGCATCTATTTTTTAAATTATATTTAGAAATTTCAGTTAAAAATTGTGATTTTTAATCTAAATAAAACAAAAGAAGTATTTTATTTATTTATTTGTTTACTTATTTACTGATTTACAGGGAAATTTCTTTAAATTACATAAAAATAAATCACAACAAAAATTATGTACTAAATAAAAAAATTGAAATAAATTCGACTAAATCTAGCAGGCTTGATAACGAAATATGAAATTTCAGTTAAAAATCTTAAAATCGCCATTTTTGACTAAAATACAAAACAAACAAAAAATTATTTATTATATTTATTTGTTTATTTATTTTAGTTTAGTTTATAAATTTTACTTAAAACTGTTAAAATGTCATTTTTAACCAAGATTAAACAAGAAAAAATGCATTTTATTTATTTATTTTTTGATTAGCGAAAGAATATTTTTAGATTATTAAAAAAAAAACAACAACTAAAATTATTTACTAAATAGAAAAATTGAATTCAATTTAATTAAATCTAGCAGGCTTGATAACAAAAAAAATCTAAAAATGTATCTATTTTTGAAATTATATTTAAAAATTTCAGTTAAAAATTGAAAAATTGCCATTTCTAAACAAAACCACATTTTTTTAATTTATTTATTTGTTTACTGATTTACAAAAAAAATCCTTTAGATTACATAAAAATTAATCACAACAAAATTTATGCACTAAATAAAAATAATTAATTAAATTTGACTAATGATAACGAAAAAAGCTATAATATTTAAATTTTTTTAATTATATTTACCTATTTCATGAAATTTCAGTTAAAAACTTCAAAATTGTCATTTTTGAGTAAAATATAAAACAAAACAAAATTATTTATTTATTTATTTGTTTATTTATTTTAGTTTAGTTTATAAATTTCAGTTATAAACGCCATATTTAGCAGGCTTGATAACAAAAAAATCTACAAATGCATCTATTTTTTAAATTATATTTAGAAATTTCAGTTAAAAATTGTGATTTTTAATCTAAATAAAACAAAAAAAGTATTTTATTTATTTATTTGTTTACTTATTTACTGATTTACAGTGAAATTTCTTTAGATTACATAAAAATAAATTATGTACTAAATAAAAAAATTGAAATAAATTCGACTAAATCTAGCGAGCTTGATAACGAAAAAAGCCTATTTTATGAAATTTCAGTTAAAAATCTTAAAATCGCCATTTTTTACTAAAATATAAAGCAAACAAAAAATTATTTATTATATTTATTTGTTTATTTATTTTAGTTTAGTTTATAAATTTTAGTTAAAACTGTTAAAATGTCATTTTTAGCCAAGATTAAACAAGAAAAAATGCATTTTATTTATTTATTTTTTGATTGGCGGAATAATATTTTTAGATTATTAAAAAAAAAACAACAACTAAAATTATTTACTAAATAGAAAAATTGAATTCAATTTAATTAAATCTAGCAGGCTTGATAACAAAAAAAATCTAAAAATGTATCTATTTTTGAAATTATATTTAAAAATTTCAGTTAAAAATTGAAAAATTGCCATTTCTAAACAAAACCACATTTTTTTAATTTATTTATTTGTTTACTGATTTACAAAAAAAATCCTTTAGATTACATAAAAATTAATCACAACAAAATTTATGCACTAAATAAAAATAATTAATTAAATTTGACTAATGATAACGAAAAAAGCTATAATATTTAAATTTTTTTAATTATATTTACCTATTTCATGAAATTTCAGTTAAAAACTTCAAAATTGTCATTTTTGAGTAAAATATAAAACAAAACAAAATTATTTATTTATTTATTTGTTTATTTATTTTAGTTTAGTTTATAAATTTCAGTTATAAACGCCATATTTAGCAGGCTTGATAACAAAAAAATCTACAAATGCATCTATTTTTTAAATTATATTTAGAAATTTCAGTTAAAAATTGTGATTTTTAATCTAAATAAAACAAAAAAAGTATTTTATTTATTTATTTGTTTACTTATTTACTGATTTACAGTGAAATTTCTTTAGATTACATAAAAATAAATTATGTACTAAATAAAAAAATTGAAATAAATTCGACTAAATCTAGCGAGCTTGATAACGAAAAAAGCCTATTTTATGAAATTTCAGTTAAAAATCTTAAAATCGCCATTTTTTACTAAAATATAAAGCAAACAAAAAATTATTTATTATATTTATTTGTTTATTTATTTTAGTTTAGTTTATAAATTTTAGTTAAAACTGTTAAAATGTCATTTTTAGCCAAGATTAAACAAGAAAAAATGCATTTTATTTATTTATTTTTTGATTGGCGGAATAATATTTTTAGATTATTAAAAAAAAAACAACAACTTAAATTATTTACTAAATAGAAAAATTGAATTCAATTTAATTAAATCTAGCAGGCTTGATAACAAAAAAATCTAAAAATGTATCTATTTTTGAAATTATATTTAGAAATTTCAGTTAAAAATTGAAAAATTGCCATTTTTAATCTAAACAAAACCACATTTTTTAATTTATTTATTTGTTTACTGATTTACAAAAAAAATTCTTTAGATTACATAAAAATTAATCACAACAAAATTCATGCACTAAATAAAAATAATTAATTAAATTTGACTAATGATAACGAAAAAAGCTATAATATTTAAATTTTTTTAATTATATTTACCTATTTCATGAAATTTCAGTTAAAAACTTCAAAATTGTCATTTTTGAGTAAAATATAAAACAAAACAAAATTATTTATTTATTTATTTGTTTATTTATTTTAGTTTAGTTTATAAATTTCAGTTATAAACGCCATATTTAGCAGGCTTGATAACAAAAAAATCTACAAATGCATCTATTTTTTAAATTATATTTAGAAATTTCAGTTAAAAATTGTGATTTTTAATCTAAATAAAACAAAAAAAGTATTTTATTTATTTATTTGTTTACTTATTTACTGATTTACAGTGAAATTTCTTTAGATTACATAAAAATAAATTATGTACTAAATAAAAAAATTGAAATAAATTCGACTAAATCTAGCAGGCTTGATAACGAAAAAAGCCTATTTTAGTTAAAAAACTTAAAATCGCCATTTTGACTAAAATACAAAACAAACAAAAAATTATTTATTTATTTATATATTTATTTTAGTTTAGTTTATAAATTTTAGTTAAAACTGTTAAAATGTTATTTTTAACCAAGATTAAACAAGAAAAAATGCATTTTATTTATTTATTTTTTGATAAGCGGAAGAATATTTTTAGATTATTAAAAAAACCACAACAACTAAAATTATTTACTAAATAGAAAAATTGAATTCAATTTAATTAAATCTAGCAGGCTTGATAACAAAAAAAATCTAAAAATGTATCTATTTTTGAAATTATATTTAAAAATTTCAGTTAAAAATTGAAAAATTGCCATTTCTAAACAAAACCACATTTTTTTAATTTATTTATTTGTTTACTGATTTACAAAAAAAATCCTTTAGTTTACATAAAAATTAATCACAACAAAATTTATGCACTAAATAAAAATAATTAATTAAATTTGACTAATGATATCGAAAAAAGCTATAATATTTAAATTTTTTTAATTATATTTACCTATTTCATGAAATTTCAGTTAAAAACTTCAAAATTGTCATTTTTGAGTAAAATATAAAACAAAACAAAATTATTTATTTATTTATTTGTTTATTTATTTTAGTTTAGTTTATAAATTTCAGTTATAAACGCCATATTTAGCAGGCTTGATAACAAAAAAATCTACAAATGCATCTATTTTTTAAATTATATTTAGAAATTTCAGTTAAAAATTGTGATTTTTAATCTAAATAAAACAAAAAAAGTATTTTATTTATTTATTTGTTTACTTATTTACTGATTTACAGTGAAATTTCTTTAGATTACATAAAAATAAATTATGTACTAAATAAAAAAATTGAAATAAATTCGACTAAATCTAGCGAGCTTGATAACGAAAAAAGCCTATTTTATGAAATTTCAGTTAAAAATCTTAAAATCGCCATTTTTTACTAAAATATAAAGCAAACAAAAAATTATTTATTATATTTATTTGTTTATTTATTTTAGTTTAGTTTATAAATTTTAGTTAAAACTGTTAAAATGTCATTTTTAGCCAAGATTAAACAAGAAAAAATGCATTTTATTTATTTATTTTTTGATTGGCGGAATAATATTTTTAGATTATTAAAAAAAAAACAACAACTTAAATTATTTACTAAATAGAAAAATTGAATTCAATTTAATTAAATCTAGCAGGCTTGATAACAAAAAAATCTAAAAATGTATCTATTTTTGAAATTATATTTAGAAATTTCAGTTAAAAATTGAAAAATTGCCATTTTTAATCTAAACAAAACAACATTTTTTTAATTTATTTATTTGTTTACTGATTTTCAAAAAAAATTTTTTAGATTACATAAAAATTAATCACAACAAAATTCATGCACTAAATAAAAATAATTAATTAAATTTGACTAATGATAACGAAAAAAGCTTTAATATATATTTTTTTAATTATATTTACCTATTTCATGAAATTTCAGTTAAAAACTTCAAAATCGTCATTTTTGAGTAAAATATAAAACAAAACAAAATTATTTATTTATTTGTTTATTTATTTTAGTTTAGTTTATAAATTTCAGTTATAAACGCTATATTTAGCAGGCTTTATAACAAAAAAATCTACAAATGCATCTATTTTTTAAATTATATTTAGAAATTTCAGTTAAAAATTGTGATTTTTAATCTAAATAAAACAAAAGAAGTATTTTATTTATTTATTTGTTTACTTATTTACTGATTTACAGGGAAATTTCTTTAGATTACATAAAAATAAATCACAACAAAAATTATGTACTAAATAAAAAAATTGAAATAAATTTGACTAAATCTAGCAGGCTTGATAACGAAATATGAAATTTCAGTTAAAAATCTTAAAATCGCCATTTTTGACTAAAATACAAAACAAACAAAAAATTATTTATTTATTCATATATTTATTTGTTTATTTATTTTAGTTTAGTTTATAAATTTTACTTAAAACTGTTAAAATGTCATTTTTAACCAAGATTAAACAAGAAAAAATGCATTTTATTTATTTATTTTTTAATTAGCGGAAGAATATTTTTAGATTATTAAAAAAAACAACAACAACTAAAATTATTTACTAAATAGAAAAATTGAATTAAATTTAATTAAATCTAGCAGGCTTGATAACAAAAAAAATCTAAAAATGTATCTATTTTTGAAATTATATTTAAAAACTTCAGTTAAAAATTGAAAAATTGCCATTTTTAATCTAAATAAAACAAAAATAAGTATTTTATTTATTTATTTGTTTGTTGATTTACCGATAAGATTTAATAGAATAGTTAATCTAACTTAGATTAACAATAAAAAATATAAAAATAATAAGTAGTTTGATGACATTTTTGTTTATTTATTTTACTTACTTTTTGTTGTCTTCTGTGGTCTTTACAGATTTGACATCTTCACTATTATCTTCATCCAAATCACTAATGGCACTGTAATAACAAAAAAAAAATTTGTAAAATAGTAAATTTGACACTATTCAATTTTTTAGTCAATTTATTATTGTTTTTTACGTTGAGCTTTCATTTATTTTTCCTTTCCATCGAAAGAACAATATGTACACAATTGAAAAAAATGTTTTTTCAAAAATTTGCGCTTATGTCGGGGGCATACTGTATACAGTATGTCCCCCGATTGAGTTCAACAATTTCCTGAGCTGTTAAAAATGCAACAGCATCTCATCTCCCTCAGCAAAAAATCTAAAATTGTCAAATCAGAGCTTCTCGGCGGCCATGAAACTGGCCCACCTCTGCCCATCCAATTCTGTCCAAATTTGTAATAATTTTCGTGTTGAAAAATTACGTGAGTTTTTAAGAAAACAATTTACATTTTAGCCTTTTTCTCATTGAAATGAATTTCAAAGTTCAATAAAGAAAATGTCCTTACATTACGCGAGAACTTGCGAAACAATAAATAGCTTTGATGCCGTTCCTAACCACCTACCTTCACAAGAACTCTTACAAGTGACCTTTAGAGGTTTCCTACATATTTAGCATGTCTTTAATCAACTGCTAATCATGTTTTAATACAAATGATATAGTCTTGGTAAACATATTTCCTTATACAAACGTCCTTGCTCTAGCAACTTACTTGGAACTTTGATTACGTGGCCTTTTGAGAATTGTTCCATCAACCATTTACCAAAATTCGCTTATAATTAACATAAAACTTTTTCAAAAACAAATGAATTACGTAAATCAACCATAAGAAGCAGATGGCAACCGCTATTTTACAAAAAAACAATAACAGAAAAATTCTAATCAAATTAGAGAAAGTAGCTTAGAATAAAAACAATGCAGGCAATGTAATCTTTTTTTTTTCAATTTCAAAGGTACCTAAGATTTTATTTCAAAAAGTGACAGTCCAATTATCCGAAAAATTAATTATCTGAACAAATCCATCATTTCAAAATAAAGCATTCAAAAAATTGGTTAACCTTAAACTAAGCAGCAACTGTCTATAGATAACACTTATCCAGCTTATAGGTGGATTGGAATTTGTAGCGAAGTTAAGTGGCCTGTAAGATCTCCTGATTTAATACCTATCTTTCAACTGTCAGGTTATATTTTTACAACTATTTCTTGAAAGCCAATTGTCTAACTAAGAATTTAAATAATAGTTAACTACTTTTGAAAAAAATTAATAAACCAAAAGCTTAATAACTTATCCAGGTAGGTGGATTGGAATTTGTAGAAAAGTTAAGTGGCCTGTAAGATCTCCAGATTTAATACCTATCCTTCAACTGTCAGGTTATATTTTTACAACTATTTCTTGAAAGCCAATTGTCTAACTAAAAATTTAAATAATAGTTAACTACTTTTGAAAAAAAATAATAAACCAAAAGCTTAATAACTTATTCAGCCAGGTAGATTAGAATTTGTAGCAAAGTTAAGTGGCCTGTAAGATCTCCTGATTTAATACCTATCTTTCAACTGTCAGGTTATATTTTTACAACTATTTCTTGAAAGCCAATTGTCTAACTAAGAATTTCAATAATAGTTAACTACTTTTGAAAAAAATTAATAAACCAAAAGCTTAATAACTTATCCAGGTAGGTGGATTGGAATTTGTAGAAAAGTTAAGTGGCCTGTAAGATCTCCAGATTTAATACCTATCCTTCAACTGTCAGGTTATATTTTTACAACTATTTCTTGAAAGCCAATTGTCTAACTAAAAATTTAAATAATAGTTAACTACTTTTGAAAAAAATTAATAAACCAAAAGCTTAATAACTTATCCAGGTAGGTGGATTGGAATTTGTAGCAAAGTTAAGTGGCCTGTAAGATCTCCTGATTTAATACCTATCTTTCAACTGTCAGAATATACATTCTGATTTATTTTTACAACTATTTCTTAAAAGCAAATTGTCTAACTAAAAATTTTAATAATAGTTAACTACTTTTGAAAAAAATTAATAAACCAAAAGGTTAATAACTTATCCAGCTAGGTAGATTGGAATTTGTAGCAAAGTTAAGTGGCCTGTAAGATCTCCAGATTTAATACCTATCATTCAACTGTCAGAATATACATTCTGATTTATTTTTACAACTATTTGTTATAAGCAAATTGTCTAACTAAGAATTTCAATAATAGTTAACTACTTTTGAAAAAAATTAATAAACCAAAAGCTTAATAACTTATCCAGCTAAGTGGATTAGAATTTGTAGCAAAGTTAAGTGGCCTGTAAGATCTCCAGATTTAATACCTATCTTTTAACTGTCAGAATATACATTCTGATTTATTTTTACAGCTATTTCTTGAAAGCAAATTGTCTAACTAAAAATTTTAATAATAGTTAACTACTTTTGAAAAAAATTAATAAACCAAAAGCTTAATAACTTATCTAGCTAGGTGGATTGGAATTTGTAGCAAAGTTAAGTGGCCTGTAAGATCTCCAGATTTAATACCTATCTTTCAACTGTCAGCTTATATTTTTACAACTATTTCTTGAAAGCCAATTGTCTAACTAAAAATTTAAATAATAGTTAACTACTTTTGAAAAAAATTAATAAACCAGAAGCTTAATAACTTATCCAGCTAGGTAGATTGGAGTTTGTAGCAAAGTTAAGTGGCCTGTAAGATCTCCAGATTTAATACCTATCTTTCAACTGTCAGCTTATATTTTTACAACTATTTCTTGAAAGCCAATTGTCTAACTAAAAATTTTAATAATAGTTAACTACTTTTGAAAAAAATTAATAAACCAAAAGGTTAATAACTTATCCAGCTAGGTAGATTGGAATTTGTAGCAAAGTTAAGTGGCCAGTAAGATCTCCAGATTTAATACCTATCTTTAAATGGCGTTCAAAACTTGCACTTTTACTTAAAAACTGACCGGTAAACAGCAGCTAGAGAGAGACAAGTGCCTAGAATTACAGCAAGGGGGCCATTACTGTTGAGTTTGTCCGAAATCATAAAAATTGTTATTATTTGAAGATTGGCAACTGTTTGTCTGTACTCCAGTGAGAGTATATCTACAGCCTGAAGAACAATACTCTCAATGAAACATCGTTTCTGACATAAGATTCAGTTATGGTTTGGGCAGCCATTTTGATGGAAGTTCGTACTGCACTAGTTGTACTTCCTCGTGGCAACTCAGTTACAGATTTGTGTATAAGAAGTTGTTGGAAACTCCATACCAATCTTTTATGGGGGAAAATTTCCTTGGCATGCAGGATAATGCGCCAGGATCGTACGAAGCCGTCGTACAGTAGCCAGCACAAAGTCCTGACCTCAATCCCATCGAACATCTATGGGATTATATGGGAAACAGTTTAAGAATCCGCCCAAATCGTAATCGACCTGCTCATGTCCATCTGCCCCAACCAGATATGGGAAGAATTTTATCAATACGTCATTCAAGACATATATTTAAATATTGTTTTTGTGTAGAAATTAGTTTTTATTAATTATTGTAGTTCTTCAATTAATTTACAATTTGTAAAAGAAAATAAAAGGGCAAATACCACCCGGTGTAGCGATAGAAGACCATTACATTAAACAATTTAATTGTTGCATTGCAATTTCCAATTGAATAAATTAATTTACAAATGTTTAGTAATAGCAATTCTTGTATTGTGATCTTGACATTCAACAACAAGTTGTTTCGTAATATTCAACTTCCTCTAGGCGTCGGCAAGCCAAGTGCATATACAATTTTTTGTATCAAAATTAGGGTAGTTTTATGAAATAGAATTGGATAATTAATTATAATTAGCGTTAATTTGTTACGTGATTACTTGGATTTACACAAGTAATCACGTTTTTTAATTTAATTATAGATAACTTTATTTTACTTTCTATAAACTTAGTTAAATAAAATAATGTACTCACTTGTAAGAATTTTTCCGCTTCCGGTGTCCTGGACTTATGTTATTTTCAGATGGCTTCTGCATTATGGGATTAGCTTGTTCCTGGTAAGATGCACTGGTAATGTAAATATTTCTAAAATATTTTTAATTTTTGCAAAAAATCAACAAAATGTAAACAAACTCACTCTGAAGTGTTTGATTTTTCGTAAATATTGTTTCTATCGCAATGTTGGCCTACATCTTGAGGCTTTAGCTCTTCAAAATGTAGAATACTCTCTTCGTCCGGAATTTGCAAAAGCTGCGAATAGGGAATTTCCTGGGTGGAAAAATTCCGGGCTACCATTGTCTATGGTTTTTTCTGTCAGATAATCGGATTAATTAGCGTTTCAAGTGGTAAAGATTATTTGTTCAGTATCTTTTGACATCACGGCGATATTTAAACACATTTGTTAGCGGGAGCAGGCTTTTTAGAATCAGCTTGCGCATGCTTTATACATTTTTTGAAAAATATCAAACAAATGCCATAAAAACACTTATAATTATTATAATTAATAACAGAAATGGTTACATTTACCAGATAATCTATCAAAAAAATAAAATTAAAGCCACTAGATCCGCAGACTTGAACGTGTTTTGTTTTTATTGGCACTCTTCAGTAAGTTGCAACATATTCAAATTTGACTAATAGTCCAAATCGAAAACAGTCTTAAATAGAAAAAAAATAATTTTTTAAAATGTCGATAGGAAGTTTAAATCTTGATTTTTGAGACAACCTCGCTGCCATCTTTATTTTTCTCAAATAGCTCGTTAATTTACAACTTTAGAGCAAAAATAGTGCCAATCAAAGTTGTTGGAAATTTAATTACCAACAACTTTGGATATTATCATTTTTTCTCTAAAGTTGTAAATTAAAGAGTTATTTTTAAAAAACAAAAAAATTGAACTTTAATGCAAGATGGCGGCGGGATTGTTTCGAAAATTGAGATTTAAACTCTCAACCACTTCCATCAACGTTTATAAAAAGTCTATCTCGATTAGCTAGAGTTGTAAAAATAGCAAAATACATAGATGATGAACAGCATGTTATTTATATTTGTTAGTAGAAAGCAAAAAACATAAATAACATTGTATATCTACTATAGATATGCGTTTAAGACAAAAGGCGCTAACGTGAAAACTTGGTTGTCCAATCATCGACACCAGTTTGCTTAAAACCCATTTCTATCAGAATTACCTAATATATTTGTCATTTGAAAGACATGTAGAAGCCTGGTTTTTTAACTTTCATGTAAATTGCTTCCAATTCCAACAGATGACGCTATTTTTACTATATTACGGCACTAAAAGGCACTCAAATTCTCACTGAAAATAAAATTTGTTAAAACTTACGAAAGAGTTTCAATAAGAACAAAACATGTTTAAGTCTACAGATCTAATTATGATAAACTAACTCCAATCTAATTTTCCGAAATAACTCGTTAATTTACAACTTTAGAGCAAAAATAGTACCAATCAAAGTTGTTGGAAATTAAATTTCCAATAACTTTGAATACTTCCATTTTTGCTCTAAAGTTGTAAATTAAAGAGTTATTTCAAAAAACAGAAAAAATCGAACTTTAATGCAAGATGGCGACGGGATTGTTTTGAAAATCAACATTCACAAAAAGTCTATCTCAATTAGACTCTAAAGTCTCAGCTACAATTGTAAAAATAGCAAAATACATAGATGATGGACAGCATCTTATGTTTCTATTTGTTGGTATAAACCAAAAAACACAGATAACATTGCTTACCTACTATAGATATGCGTTTAAGACAAAAGGCGCTAACGTGAGAACTTGGTTGTCCAATCATTGACACCAGTTTGCCTTAAAACCATTTCTATCAGAATTAATACATTTGGCATTTGAAAGACATGAAGAAACCTGGTTTCTTAACTTTTATGTAAATTGCTTCTAATTCCAACAGATGACGCTATTTTTACTATATTACGGCAGTAATAGGCACTCAAATTCTCACTGAAAATAAGATTTGTTGAAACTTACGAAAGAGTTTCAATAAGAACAAAACATGTTTAAGTCTACAGATCTAATTTTAATAAACTAACTCCACTCTAATTTTCCAAAATAACTCGTTAATTTACAACTTTAGAGCAAAAATAGTGCCAATCAAAGTTGTTGAAAATTTAATTACCAACAACTTTGAATACTACTATTTTTTCTCTAAAGTTGTAAATTGAAGAGTTATTTCAAAAAACAGAAAAAATCGAATTTTAATGCAAGATGGCGGCGGGATTGTTTCGAAAATTAAGATTTAAACTTTCAACCACTCCCATCAACGTTTATAAAAAGTCTATCTCGATTAGCTAGAGTTGTAAAAATAGCAAAATACATCGATGATGAACATCATGTTATTTATATTTGTTGGTAGAAATCAAAAAACATAGATATGCGTTTAAGGCGAAAGGCGCTAACGTGATAACTTGGTTGTCCAATCATCGACACCAGTTTGCCTCAAAACCATTTTTATTAGAATTAATATTTGTCATTTGAAAGACATGTAGAAACCTGGTTTTCTAACTTTTATGTAAATTGCTTCCAATTCCAACAGATGACGCTATTTTTACTATATTACGGCACTAATAGGCACTCAAATTCTCACTGAAAATAAAATTTGTTGAAACTTACAAAAGAGTTTCAATAAGAACAAAACATGTTTAAGTCTACAGATCTAATTTTGATAAACTAATTCTAATCTAATTTTCCAAAATAACTCGTAATTTTACAAGTTTAGAGCAAAAATAGTATGAATCAAAGTTGTTGGAAATTTAATGACCAACAACTTTAGATACTACCATTTTTTCTCTAAAGTTGTAAATTAAAGAGTTATTTTTAAAAAACAAAAAAATTAACTTTAATGCAAGATGGCGGCGGGATTGTTTCGAAAATTGAGATTTAAACTTTCAACAACTCTCATCAACATTTATAAAAAGTCTATCTCGATTAGCTAGACTTGTAAAAATAGCATAAATCATAGATGATGAACAGCATGTTATCTATATTTGTTGGTAGAAATCAAAAAACATAGATATGCGTTTAAGACGAAAGGCGCTAACGTGATAACTTGGTTGTCCAATCATCGACACCAGTTTGCCTCAAAACCATTTTTATTAGAATTAATATTTGTCATTTGAAAGACATGTAGAAACCTGGTTTCTTAACTTTCATGTAAATTGCTTCTAATTCCAACAGATGACGCTATTTTTACTAAATAACGGCAGTAATAGGCACTCAAATTCTCACTGAAAATAAAATTTGTTGAAACTTACGAAAGAGTTTCAATAAGAACAAAACATGTTTAAGTCTACAGATCTAATTTTGATAAACTAACTCCAATCTAATTTTCTAAAATAACTCGTTAATTTACAAGTTTAGAGGAAAAATAGTGCCAATCAAAGTTGTTGGAAATTTAATGACCAACAACTTTGAATACTACCATTTTTGCTCTTAAGTTGTAAATTAAAGAGTTATTTTTAAAAAACTAAAAAATTGAACTTTAACGCAAGATGGCGGCGATGATTCTTTTAATGAAGATTTTAATAAGCTTGCTTTGATTTTATTTTATTTCATATAAAAATTATACTGATTTTTTTAGCGACCCGTATAATTTTAGACCTATTTTTGCCAGCTTTGGCGCCAAAGATCTGTGATTTGCTGAAAGTTGTCAAGTAAACTAAAAACAGCTACTTTCTGGACAAATACTTTAGTGAAAATTGAATTATATTGTACATTTTTATTGACTCTCATTGCACAGAACATTGCACTCATTATTTGCCATTATGTCGTGTAACTGACGATCTCTAGTGACCTTAAAACCACTATTGCGCTATACCATTCGCTTAAAACATGCACCGACTAAAACAAAAAGAGTTATCCAACTTGCTTAATTATAAAAATTTCTTTTATACGTAACACAATAATTAACAGTGCTCAATTTTAGAAAATAATCAGAAAAAAAGAGCTCTAGCTCTTATATCTACAATAATTACAAACGTGACACATCTGGAAATCTGGATGTAATTATCTTCGTATCCAAAGGCAACGATTCGTTATCTTAATAAGAAACTTGGACACTCGATCGTATAGTGATGCTGATATTCTATACCGGAGACCTCAGGTGCAAAAATCAAGTTACAGTCGTCATAAGAATTGTCCTATTGTCGCTCAATAATTGAGCGAAAGGTAATTTAGTTACATAAAAGAACAAAAAAACACTCAAATTCGCTTTATTAATAATTCTGATTTTTGTTTTAAGTCTAATTGTTGTGAAATCACTAATAAACTCATAGGCAACTTGATCATAAGGACTGAGTCTGAGACTGAAAAAAAGTCGCCCAATCAAAGCTCTTTGTGCAAAGCCATGTGAAGGCTCAGCCAATAGAAACTCCAATGGCCCAATCACGCGTTTCTCTTTCTTTTCATCGACTTTGAAAATACCTTAATAATTATAATTTTTGTTTTCAGTCTAATTGTTGTTTCAAAAAAAAAGAAATTACCAATAAGCTCATAATGACTGAGTATTCAAGCTTATTCTATTTTCAAGACAAAAAAGAAGTCGCCCAATCAACGCTCTTTGTGCAAAGCCTTGTGAAGGCTCAGCCAATAGAAACTCCAATGGCCCAATCACGCGTTTCTCTTTCTTTTCATAAATACTTCAGTTTTACATAAGACAGCTCTGGTATATTCCAACAGCGCTATGTAGGCTCTTATAACAATTTTTTTTCTTCTAAGATTTGTAGTCTATTAACCCACAAGCCAATCATGTCGGTTCACTCCGCCCATAAACAAAAGTGAATTAAACCAATAGCTTTCCAGAATTTGTTGATTTATCCCAATCCATCACAGAAAGAACCGTATTGGCGGTTTCATGAATAGTAGCAATTGTAACACTTTTTTAACTTTAAATAATCAAATAACACTTATAATAGTCATAATTCCCTTTTTTTAATAATTTTCTTTTTTCTGAATAGTTTTTGGAATTTAATAATAATAACAACCCACCCTTAGTGTTCGTGTTGTTGAACATCTTTTGTTTCATTAAAAGTTAAAAAAAAAAGGTTTTAAAGCAAAGGGAAATGATGTGTGAGTTATGTTTCTGGCAGACGCACACAGTGAGTTTGACAAATATCTAATAAATTTGTACTTCATTGAAACGCAAATTTTATCTTTCGTAAATAGATGTCACAAACAGACAACTGCTGACGAATATGAGACAATATCATGCAAATAGTGGAGGAATTATATAATCTAATAGTAAATAATCCAGTGTTTTAAATCAAAAATATAATTTAATACAATAACAACAAAATTGTGTAAATAGACAAATAATAAATAGTGAAAAAAAATAGTAGAATGAAACTCATCAGAAAAGAACGAAAATATAGCAAAAACAATAACTTTTTCTTGCTACTCCAGTCGAAAGTAGGTGGCTGTAGTAGGCTGCGATTCCACGGCAGAAAGTGTATCTTTCATGCACTGGTAGAGTTGCACTTTCTGCCGTGGAATCGCAGCCGGATGTTCATTTTAAACATTAGCAGACAAAATTTACTATATCTTTTGTTTTCCATCATCTCATAGTCTCCAACCTAGCCAAATTCATTCAACGAATATTCCTAAATCTAGGGAGTAATTTCTTGCGACATTGCGCGCTCAAAAAGGTCATAATTAATAAAAATGCGGCTCAATAATCAAAGATTTATTTTTTATAAACAAATGTTAAAGTATATATAAATTAAAGAACAAAGAATAACTACATTATTCTCCAAAACACATAAAATTTTATTAGTTGTTTATGTGGCACATTATAATCATATCCTTCGCACAATTTATGACTAGGTTTCCGAAAAAACATTGCAGGTGTGATTCCATTAAACTAGATGTGAAATTTGGATTGTTCTTGTACGAAAATGGATATTTGGCACTAAGACAGCATGAGAGAGAGAGAACGTCTTTTTACCGTCCAACTTGGACTAGTAGGAATAGTTTAAAACAATTGTTTGTAGTAATAAAACAAACAAAAAGTTTCATGTGCGAAAAACATTCTAGGCTACAAAATTGGAAGTGTTTTCGTTTTATGCCTTGATTTTCGTTATTATACAACGCAGTCAACGTCCATTCATAATGTTATGTTTCGCCTGATCCAAATGTTCCAACAGGGGGTCTATAGAGTTTTGGAAGAGCCAACACTTGCCGACTATTGAATGCATATTTCGTAGCACCTGTGTTCTTAAACACATTTTCACGACGACAGCCATCGCTAAAACACATAATACAAATACAACTCACAGATAAATAACGCTAATCACAATAAATAACATCATGAGTTGTCAGAACGGCTAAGGGACATGGGGCGTGGTCTGCGTCAGTGTGCGCGTAAACTCAACACAATAAGAGCGAAAAATCAGATGTGCTTTGCTTTGATAGCTTGAAACTAGACATATTACTTCATTATGTTACGTCTCTGTTGACAGACCTCATTCGGAAAGTTGCCGCAAATCGAAACCACGCCCCATGTCCCTATATCTGCACAAAATGTAGTCGTACCTCCTCATGCAGTCAAGGACTTTTTGAAATTCACTTCTTGCCAAATGGTACTTTTCTAACAATATAAAACCCTGCTCTAAAGTAACAGACATTCCCGTTCTATCTTTGGCACTCTTACAACTGGTAAAACGAAGACCTAAAACAATACAAGTTCCAAGTAAAACAGTTCAGAAAAGTATAGAAAAAAAAAATTCTGAAAAAACACTTGCCAAGCCAGACAAAGTTAACGTACTTTCATTAAAAAACGACATAATTTAAGCAAGCCATGGAGTTGTCTTCCAATTATCCAGCATGTTATTAGAGCCACAGCCGTTCTAAACCTAAATATTTTAATTCTTACTTATATTTTGTTTTTTTTTTTTTTGTAAAGCCCAGTTTAAGCAAAAAACTCTTTCACGTTTTATCAGAATTTTAACGTTTTAGATGGCTAAAGTGCGATATGAAAGCAAAAGTGAATTCCATGGCTTGCCTAAATTATATTCTTTCATATATTTATCTTTCATCTGTAAAAGATAAATATATGAAAAAACTTATAAAATAAGCAAATATTTTATAAGTTTTGTCAACATTTGTCAAAAAAGTTTATTTTTGATCCAATCAAATGTAGAAAAATGATTATTTTGTCGCTATAGTATATTCAATTGATGAAAACTAAAAAGGGCGCATGTAGATCAGGTGATTGAAGATCATTGGTTGAACCATAACACGACCTAGCAAAAAAGGGCGTTGATTGGCTGGTTCGACAAGCTTATTTTCAATTGGTCTAGACTACTAGATTTACCTTTAAGTAATCGGCAGACTTCTGCCGAGATATGTAGAACTCTTACGTTCTTATGTTCTCCACTATGAATTGACCGCTTTAAATCATCTAGCAGTTCAACTATGACTTTCATTGAAGCAACATTTTCCTCACAAACATTTTCTATTTGAAGTGTCTTTTCCAAGAATTTTCTGTACCGAAGAACATATTCATTTAAACGGTCAAAATTATCAACATTGGAAGCATCTTGGATCCGAGTCGCCCCCATTGATTCAGCCATGGTTGCCATTTCATTAATTCCAATATTGAAAAATACGGGCGTTACGTGAAAAGAAACCGTCTGTCGGCTTGCAACAAAGCTGAATATTGAGTCTGGTGATGGCAGATAGACTTTCAGACAATTTCTACTACCAGTTACTTTTGGCATGTAATATTCCACTGAGCCACTGGTATTTGGACAACGTGTGATTATGAAAAGTACAGTCCGGAGGTCTTCAATTGCAACAGACATGTCGTCCCACATGTCAATTTCAGCTTCATAGTAGCTTAGAAGCCCCTCGAAACAAACGAGAGGTCCCAGACCCATCAGAAGTCTCATAAATAGAGAATCTACTGTATTCGACCAAAGTCTTGTCATCAAGGCTGTAGCCAATGAAGTCAGCTAAAAAAATAAATTTTGAGCACTCTAAATTTTGAGCCCTCTAAATTTTAAGCACTCTGAATTTTGAGCACTCTAAATTTTGAGCACTCTAAATTTTGAGCACTCTGAATTTTGAGCACTCTAAATTTTGAGCACTCTAAATTTTGAGCACTCTAAATTTTGAGCACTCTGAATTTTGAGCACTCTAAATTTTGAGCACTCTTCTTAAGGGGATTTTAAGCCCGTGTTTTAGAGGTTTAATAGAAGTCATCCCATTGCGTCAATTGTCATCAAAATGTAACTAAATTTTAACAATATCTCCATCAAAGATGTCTTCATAGACGTAGCTCGTTTTTTTTCGTGTTGTAAACTTTAAAATGCCTTTAAAAGTAGTTTATTTATGACCTTTATTAAAAGGATTATTTTATTTATTTAGGATCTGATAAAAACAAAATAAACGAGCTACGAGTGTTTTCAACAATTGGCATTTTCAATTATTAAAAAATATACAAAAATGAAAAAAAGGCATGTATTCTACACAACCGCTGTCAAGTCAAAAAAGTCCTATAGAACTAATACTATATATAGTCTTTTTTTTATAAAAAATTGTCAGTGTCAAAAATTCTGATATTATGTTGGAATCCTGCTTTATAACTGTGGGAATCACATTTAGTTTTAAATAGCTGTGCCAACATTAAAACTGTTTGACAATTGATTATTAAAAAAACTAGATGACTTTATAGTCTGAATTTATTTTTATATTTTTTATTAAAATTCAAATAAAAAGGAATCTATGACTGTTTCCGATAAAGTTGATATTTTTTGAGATTAGATATGAATTTTAATTCAAAGTTGGAAAAATCTTAAAATTAGGTGCTTTCGACCAATGAGAAATAGGTATATTTAATAAAAAATCCAAAAAAAAATTTTTTTTTCAAATTATTTATACAATACAAACAATATTTATTAAGAGTATTCCCTTAATAAAGATTTGAAAAAATTTCATTGTTTACATCTTCTAACTAATTTTTAAAACAAGTAGGTACTCTTCAGTACCGTATATGAGTCTCTTTCTGACTCACACGCTGCCTCGGCTTCTCTTTGTCTTAAATCATTATTTATTATTTATTTTAAAAACTATCAACTTTATCAAAATTGCCAAAGAGAGCAATGTTTTTAATAATTTAATTGCCTACAATTTCTTTTCTATAAAATTTTTTCTAAAATTAATTTTACAAAAGTTATTCAAGCATAAAGCGGAGCATGTAAATACAAATTACTATTATATTGGTTTCTATTATTTATTTGTTATTATCATAATAATTTAAGCATTTTGTCAATAATAATAATAATACATATTTGTATTAGTTTTAAATTTACGATTATATATGAATAATTAAAAAATATTACAAGCTTATCTTTCAGTATCGCCGTCTCTTTCTGACTCATACGCTGCATCGGCTTCTCTTTGTCTTAAATCATTATTTACCATTTATCTTAAAAACCATTAATTTTATCAAAATTAATAAAAAGGGCCATATTATTAATAATTAAATTGTCTACAATTTGCTTACAACCAATTTTTAAACATAAAACGAAACCGACTTTATTATTTATTTGTTATTATCATAATTTGCAGTTTTATCAATAATAATAAAGTATAATAGTATTTGAACGTTTTTTCAAATTATAAACATAAAAAATATATTGGTGCTTAAATATTCCACTAACTTAAAAATTGTTAACAAAAAAAAAATAAAAAAATCACTAAAAATTATAAAATAACTGCCTAGACTTGATTGTTAAAAAAACAATCAAATTGAATAATATAATGTACAATTATTGTTATTTTTGGAGTCGGTGTCAGTAGGATAAGTGCCCGCGTCTGCTCGCCTGCGCGCCGCATGCGGTTAATATAAATATTGTGTATGCTAATATTATAATTAGTATTTGATTATATATTTTGAACAGTATGTATATATATATTTACATATTTCTATCAATACTGCGTTCTTACATTACCTTTTTAAATTCACTATCGGACGCAGTAATGTTCTCTGTGTGAATTTTTGAATTTGCCGCTATTTTGACGATAAGATATTCATTGGTAGATTCTACGGTCAAATATCTACATTTTGATTTGAGATTCATTCAAATATCCCTTCAGGATTGGTCACAATTTAAAATTAAAAAATGAATTTTTGGACGCAGTTATGATTGCAAAGCTGTTTGTATAATTTAGTTCAAGCATATTTAAGAAGATGTCGCTAAAAAATATGCGATTTTGAATATTAACTTTCACAATTGGATGTTACTGCGTCCAAAACGTGACAACATTGCATTCCGTGAATATCAAATAACTATAATTTTAACACAAAAAGCACTTTTTATCACAAATTAATGATATATTTGAGCCAAAATTAAAAAAAAACGTTTTTTTCTGTTATTTTATCTTAGAAATTAGTACTTTTTCAACAACAAACTTTAAATTGAAAAAATTAAGTTTGCATTGTTGTCGAGCTTTTCATATATGGACGCCGCAATGCCCAGCAATGATTACAATAAACACTCACTTTACTAGTTATTAAATAGCATATGTGTATATATATATATATATATATATATATATATACAATGAGTAAGCATATATACATACTTTTTACTAAATTACATATTTTAAGAGATTTTATTGTTATTTTTTCTCATCTTTTTACCATTTAATTTTTTTATTTACAATTTTTAAGATATTTTTTAAAATTTTGCTATTAAATAGATTTATTTTCTTAATAATAACTTTATTTTTTAATTTTATTTATATACGGACGCCACAATGCCTATAAATGATTACTATATACGCCCATAAATTGAATGCTTCTTGATAAGTGAATTAAAATTATCTTTACTTTATATATCTGAAAGAATAGAAGATTTACAGCGCTTTAAAACTAAAAATTGCAAAAAACAAATATAATTTCAACACAAAAAGCACGTTTTATCACAAAATAATGTCTTATTTGACCCAAAATTAAAGAAAAACGTCTTTTTTTTGCTATTTTTTTTTAAAAACAAACTTTAAACTGAAAAATAAATTTTGCATTGTTGCCGAGCTTTTTATATATGGACGCCGCAATGACTCTAGCAATGATTACAATAAACACTCACTTTACCAGTTATCTACTTTTAAATATTAAATAACATTAATATATATATATATATATATATATACAAGATAAGGAAAAATTCTAAGAGAGGCGGTCTTTTCGTATATATATACATATTATATATATACTAATCATAATATATACAACCTTATACAAACCTACTTGGACTGACACCGACTTTAGATTGTTTTTTAAGGATACAAGTATACGCAATTGTTTTAAACTTTTGAGTAATTTTGGTTTCCGCTTATATAAGTGAAATTGAAGACATTTTCCTTTATATTGTAATGCATTATTAAAAAACATAATTAAAAGTTAAAAAACAATAAAATAAAATAGACGCATTTGTATATGCGTATGATTGTGTCTAAGTAAGGAATTGTATATTCAAATCAAGGTAAGAAAGTGCCTTCTTGCAGACCGAGGACAAAGTTTATAAACCGAGCCGTAGGCGAGGTGTGTAATTTTTCAAGATCTGCAAGGGCACTTTTTTACCATGGTTTGAATACTATTGTTTCCTTTTGGCACAATTTGCTGTACCAAAAGGTACCTTGATCAGTGATGAAGCAGGATTCCATCAAAATCAACTTTACGGTAGGTATCAAAATACTTACGGCTTGTGAGAAGCAAACATCTCGCCGATACTGGATGTCACAAATTTTTTGCGTTGCTTTTTCGTCAATTTGCAGCCTAAACACCGAATGTGTCAATCGGGCAGTTTTGAGAAGACCGTCTATAGCTTGCTTCAATTTTTTCATGCTTGGACGGAGCTCTTTACACCAATCAACAATGTTATTTAGATCAAGACCATCGGTAAACTTATTTCTCTTTTTGTCAACGTCAACTGCTGGCGCTGAGGCAAGCATTTTTCGATTATCAAGATGCTTAAGGCCATGCTGGGCAACGTTTCTTAATCTTATAGCGGGACTTCCAGATCGACCACACAAAAATTTAACTTTACTAACCAAACACATCACGCTAGCCTCAATATTTAATTGAGTTATATCTAATGGTTCCGGCTCTTCAGATGGCTTATAGCAATGCGACACTTCAGTACTATCAGAAAAAAGATGATTTTCGCTTGAAACCGCTTGAGTGGCATCAACCGATTTCTTCAAATCTAGATTATCTTCCATTTTAGACGTCCCATTTTCTTCACTAGAATCTAAAACACAACGCGGCTTATGTGACGTCCAAAACCAAAATTTACTATATATACTTGCTTGATATTCAATTTCTGTGCTCATTTCCTTTTTATCAGCTTCTAATGGAGTAATATCTTCTAGAATCGGTGTTTCAAATGACTCATTTGAAGTATTTTGAAGAAAATCCAGAACGCCTGGACGGGAAGAAATCTTGTCGATGCTGGAGGAAGAAATGTCTTCCAACACCGATATTGTATTTATTTTGTGCTCCTCTATGAAGTTTAAAGCCTCATCAACCAAGGAAGAATCCCAAAGACTTAGAAGGATTCTTGATTTATTTATCAAATCTTCACATATTGGCAGCATTCCATTGCAGTTTTGCTCTCTTGCGAGCTTCATTAGTGAGTTCAATGCCTCCAGAACGTCTTGTCTAAGCTGTTTGATTGCCTAAAATTCGGTTGTTTACTAATATAGTCAGTTTTATTATGATCTGTGCTGTATTGTGTGAAAAAAACACAACAATTTTCTCTTACATATCATAACGTAAATAATAGTAGAAAAATTTTCCAAAAAAAAAAAAGCGAAAAACTACTTTTTTTGAATCCAGCAAAATTGCTGTGCCTCCGAGACAGATATATGCTTCTGATGTTTGCTTTATTTACGCAGCTGGCGCTGTCAACACATTAATATTCAATTATTTTATCATTTTTCTGCATAGTTTTATAGCAAAGCATTAGTAAAATTTTTTTTTAATAAAATACTCCCTAGATTTGGGCATATTCGCGCCATAAATTTGGTCAAGTTGGAGGCCATGGAGTTCTGGTGGAGAACAAAAGATAGAGAGAGAGAGAGAGGAAGATAAATCAGAGAGTAAACCATTAATATTCAATTATTTTATTATTTTTCTGCATAGTTTTATAGCAAAGCATTATTAAAGATTTTTTTTATTATTTATAATTAAATTTTTATTTGTATTTTATAACATTTTTTTAGGTACTTTTTTATTGTGTATTATTTATTTTCTTCTTATTGTTCTGTTTTTAGTTTTGTTATTTTATTATTTAACATTACCTTTTGTTTCATTTTTTATCTGATTTTCGAATTTCTCAATATTTTTCATTTTTTGTTTTTTAAGCATTATTAAATATTTTTTTTATTATTTATATTTAAATTTTTTTTTTATTTTATAACATTTTGTTAGGTGCTTTCTTATTTTTTTATTGTGTATTATTTTTCTCTTTTTATTGTTCGGTTTTTAGATTTGTTATTTTATTATATAACATTTATTACCTTTTGTTTCATTTTTTATCTGATTTTCGAATTTCTCAATATTTTTCCTTTTTGTTTTTTTAAGCATTATTAAAGATTTTTTTTATTATTTTAATTTAAATTTTTTTTTGTATTTTATAACATTTTTTAGGTACTTTCTTATTTTATTATTGTGTATTATTTATTTTCTTCTTATTGTTCGGTTTTTAGTTTTGTTATTTTATTATATAACATTACCTGTTGTTTCATTTTTCATCTGATTTTCGAATTTCTCAATATTTTTCATTTTTTGTTTTTCAAGGTTTCAAAAAAATTCTAATTAATTGCTAATCTTTGTCCTTTAAGGGGGGCGTTTTGTTAAATTTTTATGAATTTATTGTGTTGGATTGATTGGTTGTAGTATTTTATCAATCCGCTGATAACGTTAATGATAATAATAAGCCAATGGGAATCAAGCCTTACGGGGGGATTAAACCTCAAGGTAATTTAACCGATAATGAATGCGCAGCCAGCTCATTAATTGGCTCATTCCATGATAAGGTGTTGACCAATTAATGTCAAATTGACCAATGAGAAATTTAATATTTATAATAATAATTATACAATTGACGAGTTTTCACAAAATTTGGCAAAATAGTCAGCCATGTCTATGAACGGTTCATAATTTTTTAAAACAATTGCTTCAAATGTCAAAATAATTACTTTATTTTTGGAAAATATTTGTGATGTAATCTTATTTTCCGAGTTGATGGTGAATTATTGGGCCAATCTTTTTTTGTATGAAACATTGACTGCTGCAAAATACCAATAGGAGGTTTTACAGCCTTTTTTTGCAGTTTCATGGCGATAAAATTGTGGACAGGTACTCTCAGCAAGACACTCCACATACCACTTATGAGACCTTGAAAATTTATGATCATCGGTTTATTTACACTGTATTGTTAATTTAGCAAAAAAAAAGTTTGCAAATGGTGGATGCGCTGCTCTATTTTTTTTTAATGGAACATTAACTGCTGAGAGGAGATTTTACAGCCATTTTGTCTTTCTCCATAACCAAACTCTTTTTGGACTTTATTTTTATTATCTAGTTATCTCCCTTTATTTAACATTAACCTTTTTTATCTTATTTTTCTCTTTCTTGTCAATTTTCTCAATAGGCATATTTTCGATATTTTTTTGTTTTTTAGAGTTTCAAAATAATACGTTTTCATCCTTTTTCTCATTTTTTTTATATTTTATCTTATTTAGCTTTATTTATTTTTTTGCATTTTTAAAATTGTTTTTTTCACATTAAATTCTTTTCCATTGAAAACTTTTTTTATATAATTTTGCAAAACATTTTTTTTTATTTAATTTTTTGTTTTTATATATATTCTTTCTCTCTTTCAGCTCATCATTTTCTTTATTCTTCCTCTCTTTTGGTTTCACTAATCTACCAAGAACATTTTTTTAATTTTATTTTGCTTTATTTCCTAGACACAAATTAATCGAATATACTGATTCTCCATTTTCTGACCTTATTCCATTTCAAAAATAACATTCTGTACTCTTTTTTTTGCAAAAATAGATGCCCGCGCATTGTGAAGAGCCCAAAGTACAATATAGCAACTTTTCAGAAATCTGCTGTCAATAAATTCTTTATTTTTACATAACCCCACACAAGCACGAGAAAAATGTTACATAAGGTGATATGGAAACCAAGCTTTGCGCTTCAAACGAGGCAGAATTTTCACGCAGTTGAGGAAAAATTATGTTTAACAGACCAAAGTGGGGTTAGGATAAATTGATAAGTCTTGCTGCCACCGCTGTTTCATAAAATTTTGTAATGTAAATGGGACACTGTTTTAAAGTGTTTGATTCCGAAAATGCCCGATTCGTCTTGCCAATAGCCGAAGCATATAGTATAGTATATAGTGATTAATATTGATTAATCCAATAAAAAGTGAGGTTAGATAATAGATAAAAAATTTCCATGAAGAAGAAAGGCTTTCACGACCCGAAGTCATTGAAATATTGCAGCTTAACGCTTTGTGTTAATGGCGAAGGAGTGCTTATGAACAAGGACTTCCAAACGTTTAAGAGATAATAACCTGAATCTCTATTGAAGTTGTTTGGGTGTTTTAGAATTTCGATTGCTTCTCTGATTTTTCTGTCATAGAAAAATTCTGATTTACAAATCAATGAAGAGAGGAATTTAGAACATGAGACGAAGTTTTCCTGTAAGCGCTAAGTGCCGGTATTGCAGGTGTCTATTCACTACTGACATTGACATTTTGGGGCACAGTGCCATACATACCTGAATGGCATCACTGGCCATTGAAATTTTGATCATCATTGGAGAATTTGATGGAGTTCGCGAGGGCGACTCTTTCATCTCTTGCAGCAGCCTGTAAAGAAAGAAATAGCTCTGTGGTCTTCAAAAATTCAAAAAGCAATACTTTATTAAACCTCCATTTTTGGATTTGTGCTGATGAGCTGTAAAAGCACCGACAGTAATCCAATCGTAGATTCCAGTCTTGTTTATGGTATTATTATAAACCCAGATTCGTTGTAAATGCAAATTAACCGGAGCAAACTCAAGAAGTCTCTCGAATTTTTTCGTGCTAGGTTTGAAAAAAGACATTTGTTGCGACTGCAACTTCTTTTTTGCTTCCCTGTAAAGACGAAGCATCTGAAAATGCTGTTCTAGCAACTCAATTTGGCGCAAACGCCACGGCTCCTCCAGCTCACCAATTCCCAAAACCTCTTGCAGAAGCTCATTTTCCTGCTGAATCCAGACATCCCTACAATTAATACGCAATTACAATACACATCCAGAATATTTTAAGACATACAGCAGTAGGCATGGAAACAAAAAACAAATGCGGCTTTCCGCCAAAAATTCTTGGACGCCTATGTCGCCTCCAAGACCAGAATGGAAACGATAGCTTTTGGTGAAAATTGACGCATAAAACAGTTTCAGCTCTATTTGATTTGGAAATGTCATTGTCACTCCTAATCGGGGTGGGAGGGAATGGACTCTTCGATGAGAATAAACCTAAAACAAATTTGCAAAAGTATAGATATAATAATTTGACTAGACCAAACCTGACCTAACATAACTGATTACAGAAGCCAATATTCTTTTTCTTGCTACTCCAGTCGAAAGTACGTGGTTTCGGCTGCGATTCCACGGCAGAAAGTGTATCTTTCATGCACTGGTAGAGCTATGCGCACTACCTGCACTTTCCTGTGGTCCTGCACTTTCTCCCGTGGAATCGCAGCCGCCACTACGTACTGTCGACTGGAGTAGCAAGAAAACTAGTATACACTACACGGGCAGAAAGTTGAGAGCCCTGAACTGATTATGGCGCGCAGTGCAGGAATCTGAACTTTCCGCCCTTGTAGTGTAATATACTATTTTTATGTAACTTAAATGTAGATACGCAATAGGTTTTGACTCTACTTCACGTTAAATATAACAGACAAATAAATATTATACTCAATTAAGTGAAGTGTGAGAAGAAGACGGAGAAAGAAATGAAAAAAAAGTAATAGAAAACAAAATAACCATATACAGAACAAAGATAGGAGAGAATTAATTGGAAGGAAAAGAATAAACAAAATTAATAATATCTAAGAGAGATTTTTTATACCAGGTTGAAAGAATGAAAAGTCATAAAATCACAAAAAGAAACAAAAGATAAGAAGTATAACAAGAGAAGGAAAGAACTGAGAGATATGTTAGAAGGGAATAAGTAGAAATATTGAAAAAGATGCAGAAAAGAAATAGAAAAAAGTATTAAAAACAGAACACCCACAGAACAAAAAAATTAAAGAAACAGAAAAAAAAAATTAAAGAAACAGAGAAAAGAGGCCTCGGTGGATCAGTTAGCCAAACGAAAGTACGTTGGAGACTGATCTGACGAGATCTGGGTTCGGTTCCCACCCAGGTAAAAGTCGTGTTCTGGCTCATGGGTGTGTGTATTTGTGAAAGTGAAAAGTACAATAGAATCTTAGAAGGGTGGCAGTTCATATCCCCAAGGAATCTGTCAATCTGCCAAGTGGAAGGTAGTAAATAGAAATACATATTAAAAAAAATAATGAAAGCATTAAAAGCAGAATACACAGAGAACCAAAAAAGAAAAGTAGAACGAAACTCAAAGAAAAAACATAGAGAACCTAAAAAGTCAAAAAGAAGAAAGATAGAAATATACGAATAAAAGCGGAAAAAGAAGAAAGACAACTATCGAGGAATCAATAGAAATAGAAAAATGATAAAAACAGTTTGAACAAATTATTGAAAATAGAGAAAAAGCAATTGCAAAACCACGATAAAACTAATAAAAAATCAGATTAGAATAGATACAAAAAAATAGAAATGATGCATGAAAAAAGCCTGGAGAGAGAGAGAGGGAACTAGAAGATAAAAGATGTAGAGTTGGAAAAGTATGAATAGATTTTTTAAACTTTTTTACCACTTGCCAAAAAGTTAGTTTTGGCAAGTGGTAATACTCAACTGATGATGACCACTATAGGTCTTCGAAAGAGGTCTCGAGATCTAATAAACGAACTTTTTGGCACGTGATAAAACTGTGAATAGTTGATCTGCAAATTCTTTGATTTTTTTAATTTTAAGAAAAACGCTCTTTTAATTTTTTATGATTTTATTTAGTTGGATCTGATTGGTCGAAGTATGGTATCAATCAATATATTATTGGTCGCCGCTGATAACCATAATGCGAATTATAAGCCAATGGGAGTTATTAAGCCTTAAGTGGGGATTAAACCTCACCTCACAAGGTGAGTGAAACCAATATAATTGCGCAATCAGCTCCTTGCCATAGGCCAGCTCATTAATTGGCTCATTCCGCGATAAGGTGTTGACCAATTAATGTCAAATTGACCAATGAGAAATTCAATATTTATAATAATCATAAAATTGACGAATTATCACAAAATTTGTCAAAATAGTCAGCCATGCCTATGAGTGGGTAGGAACGGTTCATAATTTTTTAAAACAATTGCTTCAAATGTCAAAATAATTACAAAATTTCTTATTTTCCGAGTTGATGGTGAATTATTGGGCCAATCTATTTTTGCATGGAACATTGACTGCTGCAAGATACTGAGAGGAGGTTTTATAGCCTTTTTTGCACAGTTTCATGGCGATGAAATTGTGGACAGGTACTCTCAGCAAGACACTCCACATACCACTTATGAGACCTTGAAAATTTATGATCATCGATTTATTTACACTGTATTGTTAATTTAGCAAAAAAAAATATTACAAATGGTGGATGCGCTGATATATTTTTTAATCTCGATCATACAAAAGGAGGGTAATTGGTAGTGTGTATCTGTATGTCGCCTTGTAGCTACAAAACGGCTTAACCGATTATGATTTAGTTGTTTTTTCTGTACTAGACTTTTTTTTAATACTTTTAGTTCTCTCATTATCTTCTTGATTTTTTTTTTGTTTCCGCTTCTTTTACTACTTCTTTTATCTTGTGTTCTCTTGTTCTTTTCTTCTCATCTACTTTTATCATCTTTTTAGATATTTTAATTCTTCAACTTATTTAGATTCTTGATTGTTTAGATTATGAAATATTGACATCTGTCGAAAAAAACCGTGTCAAAAATAATAGTGAGAACAAGCACGGTAACTCGACGTGCAAACAACGCTAGTAACTTAGAAGATGTAAAGAGCTGAAAGACACAGAACGAGAGTTAAAAGATAGAAATAGCAAACAATAAAGTTATGTTCAACCCTCCCTGCCTTAGAGGCGCGGCAATTTTGCTGGATTCAAATATCATTAGGTCTTTGACTGGTATTAAGTGAAATTTAATGTTGGTGTCTTACCTGATCATAGTTCTGCAATGACAATTTGGAAGGTGTGTTTTCGGTACTCGCGCCTCTATTGGCTGATTTCAACGACCATGAGCTGAGAGACAAGAAGCCGACAGTTGATTGGCTACGAGATACCAGCGGAAGACGCAATCGTTTGGCGTCAACTAAAGTTCCCACTAGAACACTTGTTGATCCCAAAGCCACTGTGATTTGAGTCATTTTATTAATTACACTAAAAGCCGTAAATTTTATTTTGGAATCGTGAGATATTTCGTTGCTTGTTCTCAAATTTATTGTTCTCAAAAATAGTGGATTGCTAGAGTTCTGAAAATTATAGACTTATTAGAAGATTTAAAAATAAAGCACAAAAGAGTACTTCTATCAATTCTGTAGTACCAAGCTGAACCCAGCGTTTTAAATTCGCCATAAAACCTTCCACCATTAGGAAAGTAGTTGGCCGACATCCAAACATATCACACAATAAATTATCGCATGTCATGCTAATCTCACAGATTGGTATTTCCAAAATATCTATTAATAAATACAATTTAGTTTTTAATTTTTTGAAAAAAAATTTTTTTTCCAAGTCTTACTTGCCACATACGCAGGTTTTATGGTTATTGAGCCACGTCGCTTCTGATCCAAGGCTTGAAACAGACAATTTAGCTTAATTTTCAATTTTTCTGAACTGGCTGAACGCATTGCATTTATCCAAATCAACCGCTCGCTGTCACTGGCTGATGCCAAAGATTTACATACTCCCCCATCAAACACTACAAAAATTTCAAATTTTTAATTAAATTATTTCAGAAAAGTTGCTTTGTTAACGCCATTTCCGTAAAATCATACAGAGTTCGTCATTCTGGAATAAAGTTATTGTGTCACAAAATAATATAGAGTCGGATAAATAAATAAACTCCAAAATTTAGATAATTTTTATTAAGTTTGTTAATTTAATAAATTAGTCAATGGTTTTTGCTAAATTAATAAACGCCATTTTACAGCTTTTGTATAAAGACGTAAAATAAAAAGATGTATTTTAGCTTTTAATAAGTGCAGTTGACAGGTAACACGTCAACTGTCAACATCAAGTCTAACCAACATTAAAAATTCTTGTTACATGCAACATTAGAAAGGAAAAATCCCTAAAATTTCGCATCCTAGTGGGTAATTTCTTACCTAAATAGAAAGCAAAAAGATCATTATCTTTAAAGACACAACACTGTGTAGGAGGATCTATTTGCACTTGATAGTTTTCAAGTACAACCACATAAGCCGGTTCTGACCACGGATCCTTAGTTCTAAAAATGAAAAACAAATTTCCTCGAAGTCTACACCATCGTTCCAAATCTGTAAAATATAAGTACAATTGAAAAAAAAGTAATAACGTCATCAACTATCGATTGGTACGACTGACCTGACCTGACCTGACCTTTTGACTGGTTCGGATTGAGCCGAAATTTGGTATTATTTACGCTAATTATAATCCCTGTTTACTTACTTTCACATTTTTTAAAAAGTCCATCCTGTTTTTCCCGAATATGTAAAATTCCTTCTTTCTCAAATTGGGTTGAAGGTTGTTTCGATACAGCAAGGAGCTCTTTGTGGTTGAAACGCATGACCTGGATCGAAAAATTCTGAAAAATAAACAAATGCCGCCTCTGCTTTTGCATGGTTCGATTTTTAATTTATGACCTATTGGCTCATAGTCGATTATTAGCGGTAACTCCCTATTGCAAACGACCCTATTAAACTCACATTTAGCGTTCTATACATTCCATGACACAAATTGTACTCATTTTGGCCATTTAGACCACTTATGATTATTGAGTGAAAATCGAAAAATACATTAGTTTTCTTAATTAATTTACAATTCTTTTACCAACCACCAATTAGGTATAAATTGCAATTAATTCTCTTTAATTATACTTAAATTAAAATAAAGTAAACCGCTAAGATCAGACATTTAAAGGCCATTAGGGCAACAATTTACAAATTTGCCAAATAGCTGATATCGTAATTATTACCTTCATTGATAAAAAACCATAAAAACTTGCCTTTATGATCAAAAATTTATGGTTTATCCGTGGGAAATCCTAACCATAGAGTGATGGGCGGCGTTTGATAAGTAATATCATTTTTGGAATAATTTTCATTTTTATGATAATAATATTTTTATTTCAAGCAATCGAAGGAAAAACGCATGCCGCCGTAATAATATAGCGCAATCGAAACATTTTTATTATTATTATTATGGGGTAAAAATAAAATTATCAACAATGCGCATGCCCACACGTAGGTCTGTGCTGTACAGCTAGTTTTGCCAACCGTGTAGAAAGTAGAAATGTCTTGCACCACAACTAGGGATTTTATTTCTATCAATGTCTGGGGGCACGTCACAAACAATGACAGAAAAAAATGCTTATACAAAGTATTTTTTTATAAACAATTTATACCTAATCAAAAACAAAAAATTAAATAAAAATTATATATTTGTTTAATTGATTTATTTACACAGTTTTACCACTTGTCTAAAGTGTTTGTTCATTAGATCTTGAGAGCTCTTTCAACCACCAAGTCATCATCAAGAAATGAGATAAAAAACAGTTTTAGGTATATTTTATTATTTTTTTTTATGTTGGTGCCAGTGGAAATTACCTCGCATGCCCATTTTACTGTTTTCAAATTATTGTCATGTTTCAATTGTCAAAAATTGTGAAAATCTTATGGAATTGTGTGTTTGGCTTATTCTCTGTGTGTTTGGCAATATTCTCTACTACTAGCCACATCTACCGTGCATCAAACATTTTTATGTTACAAATTCAAATAGTTTATACTTTATACAATAATAGTGTTGATAGATACAATTCAAAACCAAAATAATTTGTGTTGATTGGACAACCAAGTTATTACGTTAACGCTTTTTGCCTGAAACGTATATTAAAGATATGCAAAGTAATTTTTGGTTAGCCACCAACTGGTAAAATAGATCTGAATCTGTGGCAACTTGCAGACGAGTTCCAATAAGAACGAAACATGTCCAAGTTTACGTAAACATGACGTAGACTGTTTCCTTGTATCCATTTCTTGCATGTTGTTCTGACATTTTGATCTGTCAAAATGTCAAATATCTGTCAGCTGTCATCGATGCCTGAGGGTGTTTTTGAGTGAAAACTTTTTTCTCTATTAGATAGATAAAGTGTTATTACAGCTTATCTAATTTTTTTTAATATAAAAAGTTTTAGTAGCATTTATTCTAAAATCCGTTGAAATATTTTTTTTTAAATTCGTGTTGACTGACCAGAGTCCGCGAATATTTGGATACGGTAAGGAGTTTTATTATTATTTACGGATTTAATAGTCTATTTAGATAAAAGTAAATAAAAAAAATTCTTTTTGTTTAATTAATTATGGTTTTTCGTGTATAAAACAACGCGCTGACACGCCTTAATATCGAGTATGAGTAATAACTCGAATACAATGCGATCATTTAGTAATGCTGATTCAGAGTCAGTGTCGTTACGTTAGTCAAAAAAATTAATTTTTTTAAATGCCTATAACCGTCGCAGTTTTCGATCAAATTATAAGCGCCCACGCTGTAGACTGTTTTTTCTTAAAAAACGTCAATTAAACTAATTTGAGGTTAGGTTCCGGCTTCTGTCATAACTAAAAAATATTAAATAATATAAAATAGTTCATGCTTCAGTTTTATCGTCAACACTTCTATCGATTGTGTTAATGTGGATTAATCGAATAAGAAGTGAGTTTGAAGGTTAGATAAAAATTTGCCGGTATTGCAGGTGTCTATTCACAACTGGCAATGGCATTTTAGAGCACAGTGCCGTGCACTAATCAAGAATAAATCGCTTAAATGTTGCATTTTTGGTGGATACATTTTTTTGTTTTTGTTTTACAGATGACTGAGCAACATAGATTCAACAATTTGGTGAGTCCGATTACTTGCCACGCTTGGAATAAGGATAAAACGCGTAAATAGAACACAAAATTTGTCGTTTTAGAATGTATTTTTTGTGTATTTTGTAGAAATTGCTTTGTCGCCGAACAACCATGAAGTTCACATATACCAACGTGCATCTCCCGACTGGAAACTGATTGATGTTTTAAATCAACATGATCTGCGTGTAATGGGCATTGACTGGGCTCACAATACCAATCGCATTGTAACATGCGCTGCGGATCGCAATGCTTACGTTTGGACTCTTGATAAAGATAAAAAGTGGAAACCAACTTTAGTTTTGTTGCGTATCAATCGTGCGGCAACTTGCGTTAAATGGTCACCGGATGAAAACAAGTTTGCAGTTGGTTCAGGAGCACGACTGATTTCTGTTTGCTATTTTGAATCGGAAAATGATTGGTTAGTATATTCTAATTATTGATTCTTCTCTTGCGATTTGTTGAAGAGTTCCAATAAGAACCAAACATGTCCAAGTCAACGGATCTATTATAGTTTGAATGAATTTGCTATGATGTTTTTATTACATTTCATCATCTTTGTCTAAAAATTATTAATCTATCTAGGTGGGTTTCGAAACATATTAAGAAGCCTATCCGATCTACTGTAACAACGCTGGATTGGCATCCAAATAACATCTTGCTCGCGGCAGGCTCCAGCGATTTTAAAGTTCGCATTTTTTCCGCGTATATAAAAGATATTGAAAAGACACCTGAAGTGACTCCTTGGGGGGCAAAAATGCCTCTTGGTCATTTAATGGCTGAATTTGCCAATTCGACTGCAGGAGGCGGATGGGTACAGAGTGTCAGTTTCTCTCCGGATGGAACCAAAGTCTGCTGGGTGTCGCACGATTCAACGATTAATGTGGCCGATTCAACAAAAGGAAATGCGGTTTCCAAGCTACGCACCGAGTTTCTTCCATTCTTAAGCTGCACTTGGGTGACCAATCAATCTGTGGTTGCGGCCGGACATAGTTGCATCCCGGTTTTATATAGCTTGAACACCAATGGACAGCTTGTCTTCACTGGAAAATTGGACGCGTCTCAAAAGAAAGAACTGGGGGGTCTGTCGGCAATGAGAATGTTTCATTCTTTAGACAAGCAAGCAAGAAGTGAGACAAACGATACGAATCTGGATTCGATTCATCAAAATGCCATAACCTGTCTCTGCATTTACGGAGGTGTCAAAGGAAAGGCTACCAAAATTAGTAGCTCTGGACTCGATGGACAACTTGTAATTTGGGATTTAAACTCTTTGGAAAAGGCTATTCAAGGCTTGAAAATTGTTTAAATCATAGAAGCTTTATAATTTTAATAAATACTTTAAACAGTAAAAGACTTTTTATACCCTACATCTGCTATTAAAGAGTTAGTTTCAATATTTTAGGTTAGGTCAGGTCAGGTCAGCCTCTGAATTCGAGGGCTCAAAGTTAAGCCTTCTTTAGACCTAATTAAATACGGTAACAGTTCAAAAAAAATCGTTGTATAAGTAGAATCCTATTTCAACTCCAAATTTTAGGTTAGAAAATGTCGATTCGCTGTATAACTGTCATTATAAACACTAATGCGCATGCGCAAGTCTGCCTAACTGTTAAGCTTCTGAATTCGAGGGCTCAAACTTAAGCCTACTTTAGACCTAATTAAATACGGTAACGGCGCAAAAAAAATTCGTTACTTAAGTAGAATCCTCTTTTAACTCAAAGTTTTAGGATAGAAAATGTCGATTCGCCGTACAACTGTCATTATAAACACTAATGCGCATGCGTAAGTTTGCCTAACCGTTAAGCTTTTGAATTCGAGGGCTCAAAGTTAAGCCTCCTTTAGACCTAATTAAATACGGTAACGGTGCAAAAAAAATTGTTACTTAAATAGAATCCTATTTTAACTCAACGGGCATTGAAAGTTTTAGGTTCGAAAATCAAAATGTCGATTCGCTGTACAACTGTCAAATCTGTCATTATAAACACTAATGCGCATGCGCAAGTCTGCTTAACTGTTAAGTATGCTGTTAAGCCTACTTTTATTTAGTACGGTAACGGTGCAAACAAAATTCGTTTCTTAAATAGAATTTTATTCTAAATTACGGTGCAAATGAGCATTGGAGACCTTGCTTTTGTAATGTTGCAATTAACAAAAAAACTTGATACTATTGACAGTTAGCGTATTATCTGTCAGAGAGATTTTTTGCGCAAATATGCCGCCAGAAACCAAAATTGATAGTGAGAATCATTTCTAAATTTATTATCTATGAATAAAATCAAAGAGATTTACAGTTAGCGAGCTTTGCAATGGGTTAAATGCAGTTTTTTTGGATCCTGTGATTTGTTTTACTGACTTGCTTTGCTGGAGCGTTTTTTTTTATTTTTGACGCACTTTTTTTACGACAATAAATAAAACACTGTAAACTATTTAAAAACTGTTTATTAACAAAATATTTATAAATGCAATATAATGAATAAGCCTAGAGTAGATTAGTAGATATAAGTATTTACAGAAAGCGGTGTAACAGTTTACAAATAATTTTGGTAATCATTATATCACTTTGAAAAATATAGAGATTAAAATGAAAGTTTTATTTGAATCTTTCTCTAACCTTTTAATACTATTTGGGGATTTAGTATAGTGGATTTAAAAAGCTACAAACCATATTGATACTGAAAAGTATTTTTTTGTGCTTTGATGATTGAAAACGTAAATTGTCTTCAGCAAGCGCAATCACAAGCGCATCGTTTTACGCGCTTTTGCGACTTTGGCAGAAGGGCATCCACAGAACGTACAGACCGGGGCTGGACGTCTGAAAAAGACAAATATTTTGTTTAGGTCAATACTAACACAACAAAAATTATGATATTCAAAAAAGACGGATGAATAAAGAACAGATAGAAAAAGAAAGAATTGAAGAACTTGCCAAGAAAGGAAACTCAACAGGGGCTACTCACAGTGGGGTCTAGATTCTTCAGATTGGGGATTTTGAATTTTCATTTGGGGCTCCTGCATGAGGTGAAGAGGAATATTGATAGGAAGCAACCTTCCATATGCTTGTCTATTATCTGCTTGTCCACTTTCTTGTTGGGCTTGCATATTATTTGCTTCAACATGCTCTTTGGCAGCATTTTCTTCATTTTTCTTCAAATCAGCTTCTGGCATTGAGATCATCTCTCCTGGAAACTGTCGAATCTCTTGCGGCATGCCCTGGAATTCTGGGTTCATCTTCACTTCTGACAGGTCTTGAGGAACGTCGTTCATTGATGGTCTTGAGACTGACACGATAATGTTATGATTAGGTAATCGGCTCAATTGCGATAAAATTTCGACAGGAATTGGAATCTCTTGCATGGGTTGTCTACTGGTGAATTGTGGGGGAATTTGCTCTTGGCTTGAAGCGGATTTTTGTTGCGCTTCCATGGCTCCTTGTGCTATTATATCTTGAGCAATTTGACGCAAGAGTTGAATTGGGGGGAACTGTTCATCGTCTTTGGGAGCTGGAGGAGTTGGCGGTCTTAGGGTTTCCATAGGATGGATATGTTGCATTTGCATGACTGGTTTCATCTGTTGGGCCATGTGCGTTGGGAAGTGACTTTGTGGAATAGGAATCATAACGGGTTGAATCATGACAGTTTCTTCTCTATCTTCTTCTGGCGGAGAGTCTCTAAAATGTAGGAAATTTAAATTAAACAATTGACATTTGTGATGTTAATTTAGTACTTTTCTATGTTTCCACTTTCGCAGAAAATTGCCATCTTCTCTCCAGTGAGATGTTCGTATCTGGGATCGGTTGTTAAATTCAGTCCAAATGGAAGATTTATGGTTTTTGGCTGATGATCAACCACTTGCTCCGCACGTTTTTTCTCTACAACACAATTCATTCTTGACTTTTGATTCTTCGCAATTAAAGCTCCAGCAAGATCATCAAAATCTAATTCGAGAGGCAGCTTGAAACTTATGGTTTTTTCATCGTCTGATTCATCCGAATCACTGCTTGAATCACTACTGTCGGAAGATGACGATTCTGAATCTTCCGATTTACCATCATTGTCTTCAATTGTGTTGAGCATTTTGTGCTGTATCGGTTCTTCGCTGCTCTTCGTCGGATTTTCCTACAAATAAAAAATATATTAGCTTATTTATCTAATCTGTTTGTTTAAGAGAATAATTTAGGCTAATCTGACTATTTTCCCACACTAATACCGGAACGTATTTTTTTGTCTTGGTTTTGGTTATTTAAAATCATCTTTAATTGTTGTCGGAATGTGCAATTTCACGCTTGCTTTTGTTGTTTTCTTCGCTTTCAATCTTGTACTCTTTCAACTGGAACTGTACTGTGTCGCTTCAATAAACTGATTTGTAATTTCATGCATTATTTGTTTATTTGCTACAGAAGATGTGATACCATAGTTTTTAAGGTTATTAAGGTCAGGTCAGGTCAGACTTAGCATCTTCAGGAAAAGCTAAATTTTTAGAATCTTGTCTTTATCTTCAAAAACTCTTAATTATATTTTATCTTCTCCTTCTGAATGAAGCAGAAATCAAAGACACCCAACAGTTTGGCAGAAAGATACCAATTAGGGTTGTGGAGGAAACTCTGAAGTCAGAAGCGTTTTCGAAGTTGAACATCAGTATCATTAATCATCTTGAGTCATTTCTTCTAACCGGAGACTATTTTCTTAAATATCGCCAAATCAACATGGCGGTCTTCTGTTTCTGTTGTTATTTTTTTGTCTATTTTATGCTTTTCTGGCCACATGGTTTCCCAGTAAGAGACAACATCAAATAATGATTTGAGTGTAGTGCCTTTTGGCATAGATTTTTCCCAATTTTAGCCATTCTTGCAGCTGTCTTCTAACTGAAAATCATTTTCTTGAATTTAGAATTTCTGGTTCTTTTCTGGGGCTTTATTTAGTATTTGTTCTAATCCATCTGTCGTCTGCTAGGCTCACTACGTTTTCTCTAATTGCGATAGTACTAAAGACTCTACATCTGTTAAGAAGTGTCTAGATTAAACATTTTGCTCTTTAATCTTCGTTCTTTCTAATGTTGGTAGTTCTAATCTTGTCCAAAATGATCTACGTTTTTTTTTAAACAGCAACATTCTAGAAGTGTCGTAGTTGGTACTTCTCAATTTGTGCTACTTTAGGCTTTTTTCTATGCCTCAAAGCGGGTTTTGCAATATTACAAAAAAATAGATGGCTTAGCGACAAGTCGAGTATAGCCAAGCACGCCATTAGTATTAACAGCTTAAAATTAGTCAAGCAAATAAATAACTATAGACGCCGCCGAACTCAGTGAAATTTGAAAAACAAAGATAACAATCCTCTTGTCTAGGTGGTTAAAAGAGCTCTCAACAAACTGTAAAAAAAAGATAATTGAGATTTTATCAAGTGACCATGAAATAGATGTTCATTTTTTTTTTCTTCGTCAACACATTATTTTTAAAACAATTGAATATTGGACGTTGGAAATGTCAATGAATCAAAACAATGGAGGAGTATCTTCCTTTTACAGTTTTAGCGAATTATAAAAATCTGGTGTTGAATCGATGAGAAACAGTTACAACCTACTTTCAAAGGATAAAGAACTTTGACTTTCTCCATTGTTGCTTTGCGAAGGATGTTGAACAACAATATCAATTTAGAATGACAGTGATAGCACCCAACATATTCTACTTAATGGAATTATAGAGATAAGTGCGGATTTTTTATTTTTTGTATTTAAAAAAAAAAAAAAAGTGTGAGCCAACCATAAGATTCTTGAAGTTTCACAAATGGTTGACATTGCGTAAAATATTGAATGGTTAAATTTCACTTGCATTAAACTTTCTCTTCTTTTATGCATTTTGAAAAACGCTTCCTCTTCAACGTGAACTTGCAACTCAAAATCAAAACAAAAAAACATCTATGCTATGGTTATTATTGATCATTCAACCGTAAACAGTAAACATAATTTACTCTAAACTTGCTATATATTTGATTTCCTGTTCCAAAGGCACAGCAATTTTGCTGGATTCATAATCATTACCGTGTTTGACTCGATAAAATTACTTTTTCGGTAATATAACAATTGTTGATTATTATTATTATTGTTATTATTATTACCCAACTCGGCCTATAAGATGAAACAATTGTTTTCGATGATATTATGCAAACGTTACACAATTGCCATAAAGTAATGAAACCCAGCATTCATCTGTGAACATTCTTACAAGTCAAATTTGAAAGTTCACAAGAATCTCTCGCTAATTTCAAAAAAATGCAATTATTTTCAAATACCTCTTCTTCAAGTTGGTATTACCTAACTTCTTTAACTGTAATTAAAAACTTCTCTCTTTTCTCCACTAATAAACCTACAAATATTCACAATAATTATTGTTTTTAACTATTAATTACTCATTAATCCCTTACTTAACCTCATTTTATTAACTAGCAAATTTTTCAAATAAGTTAACATTCGTAGACCTCTAAAAAGTACATTAACTAATTACATACACTCAATTTTAGTACAATAGTTGAGAAAAATGAAACTTTTTTTAATTTATAATTAAAAACATTTTGAAAAATTGCAAAAAGACTTATCTAACGTCTATTTTTTCTAATTAAGGTTTACCAACTCATGTCATGTCTTAATAAATCAACAAATGTTTTTGTAAATTTGTACAAATAATGAATGACAACACTACAGATAATCGAAAATCTGGCGTTGCCAAATTTGTGGGAAAAGTGTATGTTTTTTTGTGACAAATATTCCAATACTTTAATAATTGGCAACGTCGATCATTATATTAAGACCAGCACATTGAATCTGCCCCAGAAGTGAAAATCCAGTAATTAACTGCACTGTCATTGTTCAAATTTTTTGACAAAATAGACTAATTTTTGTTCGAATAATTTGGTTAATTATTAGTTTTTCTCTGATATATAAACCACGGATGCTTTGTTTTCACATTTGATTGGCTGAATTGTTAAGCCGCTGATATGATAACCTTAAAAGGCAAATTAGGTACTCATTTTTTGCAAAGCAAGACACACCGGGTTGTGGGAAAAGGGGAAAAATCTGATTTGTACAAACAACATGCTGGTATAAAAGATACAAGGCTATTCACATGGCAAATGTCAAGTTTTTTGATACCATCATCGCCTAATTACCCAGTAATACCCATAGCATTAACGATTTGAAAATATTCCGCTGTAAACATGGTTTTTTCCACATAAACAATCTTTAATGAGTCTGTTAATTATTTTTATTCAAACTACCGTGTGATCAAAAAGTTTTTCTATCAGGTAGTCCATGAGATAGAGAGCGTATGACTAATGACAGTTCTTACTTATGTCAAAATATTAATTTTGTTATGTAGCTGTATAATGAATTTTAAGGCTGGACAGAGGCACAATGGTAAAAAAAATTTAGAACACAAAGTGCCACATTATGTGTTTTAACATGTTCAAGTTATATTAGAGTAAAAATGTGTAAGTTTGAAGTCACTTTACCTGTATTAGAGCTTCCGGCCGTAGTGGTGGCGCTAGTGGCGACTGGAATCTGTCAGCTGCTTCGCTAAGAAATTCTAATTCCTCTTCTAATTGTCTACATGATGCATTCGCTGTAATATAGGCTGAAGCCAAAAGGAAGCATCCAAGGATGACAGACATTACAATAAGCGTTCCGGCGACAATTTTTGCAACTTGGACAGAAGAACTTTGTGATTTTGGATATGCCTGAAACGTTTAATTTACAGAAATTAAAAAAAAAATTAAAATCCTCTCTGAAATACAGAAAGCAGCATTATTTCATTTATGTCATATTGTTCAAATGTTTTCAAATGACAAATTCAAAAATGTATGCGTGGGGAGATAGTGATTTAGCTTGACTTTTTAAATAACAAACAGATTTGGCTTAAAACAATCTGTGATATTTGTTTTTAATATAATTCTTATATTATTATTTGAAGCAGAATTTTTAATAGAATGTAAAACCTTTTTATAATTACTCAGCTACGAAGCTACCGACACACACAGAGATGCACAGGTACAACTGATAACTTTCTTTTTTTCGCGTCAGAGGCTAATAATTACAGCAATTTCTCTCAATATTGTTTAAAATTTTGAACATTTTGATGCCTTTTCAAAACAATGACAAACAAATCAACAAACAAACAAAATAATTTATTTATTTGTAACTAAAAAGATACCTATACTAACAAGTGTTTTACAAAATGTGTCGTTCTAGTTGGCTATGTCTATGAGTTAAACAATTGCTTCAAATGTCAAAATAATTACTTAATTTTTGAATTTAAAATGATTTTTTTACAAATACTTTCAGCAAGACGGTGCCACTCCACACGCCCCTTACAAGTCTTTGAATATGATACAAGAATGTTATGTGGGGTTGGGTTCAGATGTCAAATTAATAACTGTCATTCAATTCGGTGGTCAAATTTAAAAAAACACTTATTATATAGGGTATTAATAATAATTAAAATTACAGTCAGTTTTAATAATTATGAAAATAACCAATTTAAAGACAGTAATTAAATAAATTAAAATGTTATCTAAAAAACTTAATGACTTTTACGCCAATTAAAAAATTAATTATGGATACAAATTATCTTTTTATGTTTTTGTTTGTTATTATTAATAACAAAATTATCAAAAGAGCTTGATTATATAAAAAACATTTATTTTTTTTTAATAATAAAGTCCATTATAATTGTTAATTGCAAATTGATAATGTTTCTAAATGCAAAATTTCAATTAGAAATTGTTATAGTCTACAAATTAAAGTAATTAAGAAGCATTTTAAATATTGGATCTAGATGTGCACGGCATTAGTTTCCGCAAAATGAGTAAATAATAATAATAATATTGTGGTTAATTGCTTGAAAAACATCTCAAACTTTTACTAAAATTAGTCGTACCTGGTACGATCTATGGTACTCAAATATAAATAAAAATTAATTTATTCATAGAATGACGCAAAGATTATGTAATATTTTACTAAAAATTTGACTAAAATTTGTAAATAAAACGCTATTACAATTCTCTTAAAATAAAATAATCTTAACGACGTATTGTTGCTACTTTTAACGACGCATTCACATAAATAACAACATATTTTTGAGTAATTATGTCCAACAGCAGAGAAATAATGCAAAAAATGCTTTTAATTTAATTTCATTAACGTGTTGAACTATCGATTCTTTAAATAAACAGTGAGGTTAGATTTTATGTTCAGATGTCAAATTAATAACTGTCAATTCGATCCTATGGTAAAGATACGCTCACAGTGCAATAATAATAAACATTTAAACAAATTAAAAAAAAAAGTCCTATTATAACAGATACAAGTCGTTAACTGAAAACCAATCCACTTCAGAAATGTTCACATCGGTCAATTTTTACTATTTCTCTCACTAGAATAAGTTGGTGACTTTCTTTAATTCAAATTTGGTTACTTTTAAGTCACTAATTTATAATCTATCATTAACTTTCTTTTTATTTCGTTTTTTGTCTAATTTTTTTTTATTTTTGTTCATTGTTTTTCATCTATTCTTCTTACTTATTTTCATCGTTTTTCATTTCTTATCTTTTGTTTTTCTCGTGTTTTGATGTCTTTTTGGCATTCTCATTCCATTAAAAGGCTGATCCTTTTACCATCTCTGCCATTTTCTAACTGTTTTCCTTTTATCATTTTTGTGCTGCAGTATTTTCTCATTAATCCCTATTCTCTTTCCGTTAACATTTTTTTATTAAATAAATAATTTTTTTTAATAAATGCGCTTTTTGTTAAAATTATATCTGATTTTTGCATTTTTTTCAGTTTTTAAAGGGCTATATCTCTTTCATTTTTTAAGATAGACTATATAACGTGAAGATAATCGTTATCAGTCTTAAACTATAAACAAAAATAGCCAAAAAAATGAGTTTTTTCTTAATTTTTGTTTCAAATGAGCCATTATTTTGTGAAATTATTTAGATTTTTTTATTTTTTTTTTGGTTTTTAAAAGGGCTATATCTCATAGACCATATAACGTAAAGATAATCGTTATCAGTCTTAAGCTATAAACAAAAATAGCCAAAAAAATGAGTTTTTTCTTAATTTTTGTTTCAAATGAGCCATTATTTTGTGAAATTATTTAGATTTTTTAAAATTTTTTGGTTTTTAAAAGGGCTATATCTCTTTAATTCTTTAAGATAGACCATATAAAGTAAAGATAATCGTTATCAGTTTTAAACTATAAACAAAAATAGCCAAAAAAAAAACGTTTTTTTTTTATTTTTGTTATTTTGTAAAATTATCTCAATTTTTTGCAATTTTTTAGTTTTTAAAAAGGCTATATCTTTTTAATTCTTTAAGATAGACCATATAAAGTAAAGATAATCGTTATCAGTCTTAAACACAATAAACAGAAATAGCCAACAAAATGAGTATTTTTTTAATTTTTGTTTCAAATGAGCCATTATTTTGTAAAATTATTTCGATTTTTTAAAATTTTTTGGTTTTTAAAAGGGCTAAATCTCTTTAATTCTTTAAGATAGACTATATAAAATAAAGATAATCGTTATCAGTTTTAAGCCATAAACAAAAATATCCAAAAAAGACGATTAAGCAAAAAGGTTTTTTTTTGTTGAATTTTTTCAAAATCTTTATTTTAGGTCCGATTTCTGTGCTTTTTTTTTACAAAAATGACTAGAAAACAAACCGAAAAAACTCCATTTAAATATTTCATATACAGTATCATTGGAAAATAATGTTTCTGCGAACTTAATTAACAACCAATCAGAAGCTTGGAAAAGATGAGATGCAGAAGCTGGCCACGCCTTTCCAGGGTTCATGTTTGCTTGGAAGCACTGTAGCTAATATATTAACATCAAAATAGTGCAATTTTTTATGAAACAATGGCTTGAAACACATATGGCACCTCAAACATGTGTGAATTATATAACAATAAACAATTGTTTTTTTTTTAATAAACAAGTCTATTGTTGCACTAATAATATTTCAATTTTTTTGAACAAACAATCAACTGTAGCAATATCAATTTGTGTCGGTTATTTTTGAGTAACTTTCAAAAATAACAAACAACTGTCATGTCAAAATAAATAATTTTTAATTTATTTATTCTTTCAAATCATTTGACTATTTAGCAATAAAATAAATAATGGATTATTTAGGCGGGAAACTACTATTTTTGACAATTATTATTTTTGCAAAATAATTGGGGTTATTTTGTATTTTACACATTGGGCAATAGATATTGCCAAAGACAACATTTTTAGTTGTTACAAAATTCTAATTAATTATTATCATCATACAGCATTGAGATTTATTAACAGTGCAGAACTGGTAGAAACTTTAATTATTTGAACTATAGTATAGCGTGTATAACATTAATATGAATCAAAGACGGCTGTGCTTTTTTGGCAGCAGGTCCTAGATCAGTTCGTACTAAAATTAGGTAAAATAACCACTGAGCCTGCATCGAATATTTCAATTCTCCATTTTCTTGCCTTATTGTATTTCAAAAATAACGGTAAGCTAAGTCAATATTGCACGTGTTTGTTCACAACTGTCATTGACATTTGAGCACAGTGCCGAGCAAGCTCATTTTCAAGATAAAACTCAAACGAAAAATCGTAGACAATAACAGATTTGGATTCAGAACGCTTTAGAGATAATTTTTTGAGATTTTAATTTATTTTTCTAAATGTAGACCTTGCCAAAATGTATTCTACTTTGCTTATTGCTGTCAGTTTTCACATTTTAACATATTTTTTATCAGTTTTAATTGTGTTTTATGTTGGTTACCATTATGATGGTGGTTAATAGAGAGTAGCCTCTTCTTTCTTCATATTTCCAAATTTAGCAATTTTTCAAATATTTTCAAATCAAATGTGTACACAATTGTTTATAAAAACATCTTTATTCGGTAGCAACTACTTGTATAAAAGCTTTTATTGTACTACACTTTCTATTTAAGTGTATGCATACATTAATATTTAGCGCAACATAAAATAGAAAGCAATGGAAGAGTTCGTTAGCATTAGTTGTACCGAATTATATGCATGTCAACAATAAATTACTTTATAGATTTAGGGAATATTCGTTATAAATTTGGTTAGAAAACCAAAAATATTGTAACTATGTCAACAATTGAGGTTAGGTTGGCTCATATTAAAACTATTATTATAAATAAAGGGTTCGTCATTTTAAAATCAAGTTGCTGTGTCACGGATTAATAGAAAATCTTCTATCATCAAAAGATCTGCATCAAAGTTTGTTATTTTTATAAATTAGTGCTAAACTAGCTTTGTAGTCTAGTAAAACCGCTTCTAAAACTAGCTTAAAACTTCCATCAGCTCCTTATAGCCAAAAAGACAAGCTTCAAAGGAAATTAAAAAGCAAAAAATTAAAAAGTGTCATAATTTTGAGTCGGCGCTAAGCCAACAATGTGTACGTGTTTACAAAAACTGTTTGTCTACTTTGAAGTATTAAATTTTGAACTTTTTTTTTAACTAACTCAAATTTGGTTTACAATTTGATACATTGATGATTTCAGCAACTGTGAACTATTATTAATTTTTAAACCCAAGTCTGCTTCAAGATATTTATAAATCGAGCAATATTAAAGTCGATTTTGACAGACTTGTGACTTTTAGGGTAAATAATTCTGTCAAATTAGAAAAAGTCACTTGATAAAAATCGTTTAATAATAATTATTTCTTTTCAAAGTCAGAACAGGCATTAGTAACAGACAATTAAACATGAAATCTGCTTTAACACGCTTGGAAATTATAAAAAAATGATTTTAATTATGAAAAGAATTATAATTAAATTCTATTATTAGAAATAATTAGCATTATAATTAAATAAAACGTTTTTACTATGCACTTTTTAAATTACAATCTAATTTCTAGCTCAAAAATATTTATAATTTTTTATTGAAACGAATTCACTGCGATGTTGTGAATAGACGGTATTGCAGGTGTCTATTCACAACAAAATGGCGCATTAGCGCCATTTTCTAAATTGAGTAACTTGAACTATGTTTATCACTAAAAAAATTAAACATTTCTGCTAAAACCAGTTCAAGTCTATTATACAAAAAGTATTAGTGATAGAACAAAAAACTGTTCTACTATTGTATTTTTGCGATTTGCCTCCGTTTTGATACTCTAGAGCACCGAACTTTTTTGTCTAAAAAATTTTTAGGTTGGTAAAACTTAATTTGACTTTTGACAGATTTTTTAACTGTGTGTCATTAATATTGAATTTTTTAACAGCAAAGTGAAGTGAACAATTAATGGACAGTATATTTATGTGAAATATGGCAATAATGGTGTAAAAAATAAGAGCACTGGTCTGGGAAGAACAACCGATTCCAATAACGCAAAAGTCACAGTTTATGTCAGTTAACCTAAAAAAGTAGGTATGTATCTTATAACAATAATAATAACGGATTTCGGGGGGCCTATATCTAAAGTTTTCTCTCATTTTCGTATTTTGGGGCTGACAGGATTAGAATTTTTGAATAAAACAAAAGAAAAGACAACTATGTAATAAAATTTTCTCTTTTAAAATCAAGATATTACCAACCCACTCACTCCAAAAATCCCTAAATCAATCAAATTAAAAAAAAATGCTCAAAAACAGCATAAAAAGGGCAAATTACAAAAAATAGTATAAAAAACTCGTTTCAAAAGACCTTATTCTTTAAAAAAAACTCGTGCCACTGGTTGGAATGCATGCTTCAAGACATGTCTTATGAAACTTGTTTTTTAATGTACTATTATTAGCTACTTTTTTACAATTTAATAGTTTTGGTAGAAATGTCGATTAAAATTAGACTATGTTATTGATTCTTATCTAAATAAATTATTTTGTATTCAGGAATATTTCAATACCTGTTGATTGAACATACTATACTAAAACATGCCGGAGTGGTTCCCGTGCGAAGCCGGTACGAGCCGCTAAGATGTAAGTATATTATAAATTTTTATGTAAGTACCTACATTCTTAATGATGTTAGTACTCAAATAATGGCAAATAATAGACATTAGAATAATTGTGTATGTTGCTTCTAATTACTGAGATGCTCACGACCGGAACTGGTGTCCTTGTTTAAAATATAAATTATACATTTGAAGCAATGATTGCAAATTTCCAAATGGTACGTACCATTCTCCTCCAAAATGTTGCAAAAATGCAATAAAGAGCGTCAATTTTCTTTTTTTTTTGTTTAAAAACAAATACGTTTCTTGTTACATCTTGATCGCCTTGAAAATTATTTGTTTTAGTCATTGCCATCATATATGTCACACTATAGGATCTCTCAAAAAATGAAAGCAAAATCCTTGTACAATAGTTTTTGAAATGAATAATAATTAATTAAAATTAGTCATAATAAATAATTATTTAAAAAATATATCTACCGGTGGCGGTTCAGATGAATAAACCTCGGATGGGGCATAATCCGGCTTGATGGTGACGGTGGTCATTGAATCTTCATGCATCTCTTTCTCCATAATTTCAAATTTAAAACCAAAAAAACTAACAAAAATTAAGAGAAACGTAGAATAATTATTAGAAAGTTTACAGCACTTGATTCCAGCGGTCGCGATGACCAACTAACAGGAAAGTTGTTCCTTTCTTGACTTTGTTGCTAATCCCCCTTCCTAATCCGTTAATAATATTTATTGCAAATTGCAGCAGCTGAAGAAATTTTATTTATTTTTTAAATAATCATAATCTGCGATGAAAATTCAACAATAATTAAAAGAAAATAAAAATAGAGATTTTTAAGAATCTAATTATACGGAAGCTATATAGTAGGCTAACTAGCCAAGAAAAGTAATAACACTTTCTAATAAATTTTTTTTTCGTTAAATAATACTGCGGTGTTTGAAAAAATATTTACTTTGGTTAACGGTTATTACGTGAAAAAACAAAATTAGAGAGAATTTTCCGCATTATTTGTTTCAAATCTCTTGCATAGCGAATATATTTATTTACAAATAATTTCATTTCAGTTTGCTAAACTCTCACATTTGTTTAAAGCAATCCAGAAACGACCTCGACTTATATTTAGGCAGTTTTAATCGAATGCATAAATGGCTATATTTGTAAACAACTCATAAAAGTAAAATGTCCTGAGACAGCGCTGTTTCGTTCTTATTGGTTATTGGTAAACTTTTCAGCTCAGGTCGTTGAAGAATCTCAATCAAACTCTTCAACAACAATGACATATGTAAACATGATATAGCTCCGAATTATTAGTATTTTAGATTTAAAGTGGTACCTGACTTGTTGGATCATCCGCCATCTTGTTTTAAAGTATTATTTCTTGTCTCTTGAATAACTCGTTTATTTTCAATTTTACACTAAAATAATTATAATAAAAGTTGTTTAAAATTGAATTTCCCACAACTTTAGATTCTATTAATTTTTTTCTAGAACGTTATTTTTCGATTTATACCCGAAAAAAAAGAGTGAATTTTTAATTATCGAAAAATATCAATTTTACAGAAAAATTGATAGAAATCAAAATTGTAGATAATTTTATTGTAAACATTTTTTGTGATAACATTTTTTTGTGTAAAATTGAAAATAAACTTGATAATACAATAATAAGAGTTTATCCCCACTCTTCTCAGATATAAATCGAAAAATATCGATCGTAGAAAAAAATTGATGGGAATTAAAATTGTAGAAAATTTGATTTTAAACAACTTTTGTCATTACTATTTTTGACGTAAAGTTGAAAATAAACGTGACACTACAATGATAAAATTTTACCCCTACTCTTCTCGGGTATAGATCAAAAAATATCAATCTTACAAAAAAAATTATAAAGAGGATAATTGTAGAAAATTGTATTTTAAACAACTTTGTTTGTTATAATTTTTCTCCTAAAATTGACAATTAACGTGATAATACAATGATAAGATTTCATCCCCTTCTTTCCTCGGGTATAACTCGCGAAATTCAATTCTACAAAAAAAATAATAAATACCAAAATCGTAGGAAATTTAATTTTAAACAACTTTGTTTATCACAATTTTTTTCTTAAAATTGACAATTGACGTGATAATACAATGATAAGATTTTATCCCCTTCTTCCCTCGAGTATAAATCGCAAAATATCAATTCCACAAAAAAAATAATAAATACCAAAATCGTAGAAAATTTAATTTTGAACAACTTTGTTTATTACAATTTTTTTTTTAAATTGACAATTAACGTGATATTAGAATGATAAGATTTCATCCCCTTCTTCCCTCGGGTATAAATCGCGAAATATCAATTCTACAAAAAAAATAATAAATACCAAAATCGTAGGAAATTTAATTTTAAACAACTTTGTTTATTACAATTTTTCCTTAAAATTGACAATTGACGTGATAATACAATAATAAGATTTCATCCCCTTCTTTCCTCGGGTATAAATCGCAAAATATCAATTCTACAAAAAAATAATAAATACCAAAATCGTAGGAAATTTAATTTTAAACAACTTTGTTTATTACAATTTTTCTCATAAAATTGACAATTAACGTGATAATACAATGATAAGATTTCATCCCCTTCTTTCCTCGGGTATAAATCGCAAAATATCAATTCTACAAAAAAATAATAAATACCAAAATCGTAGGAAATTTAATTTTAAACAACTTTGTTTATTACAATTTTTCTCATAAAATTGACAATTAACGTGATAATACAATGATAAGATTTCATCCCCTTCTTTCCTCGGGTATAAATCGCAAAATATCAATTCTACAAAAAAAATAATAAATACCAAAATCGTAGGAAATTTAATTTTAAACAACTTTGTTTATTACAATTTTTTTTTCAAATTGACAATTAACGTGATATTAGAATGATAAGATTTCATCCCCTTCTTCCCTCGAGTATAAATCGCAAAATATCAATTCCACAAAAAAAATAATAAATACCAAAATCGTAGGAAATTTAATTTTAAACAACTTTGTTTATTACAATTTTTCCTTAAAATTGACAATTGACGTGATAATACAATAATAAGATTTCATCCCCTTCTTTCCTCGGGTATAAATCGCAAAATATCAATTCTACAAAAAAATAATAAATACCAAAATCGTAGGAAATTTAATTTTAAACAACTTTGTTTATTACAATTTTTTTCTTAAAATTGACAATTAACGTGATAATACAATAATAAGATTTCATCCCCTTCTTTCCTCAGGTATAAATCGCAAAATATCAATTCTACAAAAAAATAATAAATACCAAAATCGTAGGAAATTTAATTTTAAACAACTTTGTTTATTACAATTTTTTTTTAAAATTGACAATTTAGGTGATAATACAATGATAAGATTTCATCCCCTTCTTTCCTCAGGTATAAATCGCAAAATATCAATTCTACAAAAAAAATAATAAATACCAAAATCGTAGGAAAATTAATTTTAAACAACTTTGTTTATTACAATTTTTTTCTTAAAATTGACAATTAACGTGATATTAGAATGATAAGATTTCATCCCCTTCTTCCCTCGAGTATAAATCGCAAAATATCAATTCCACAAAAAAAATAATAAATACCAAAATCGTAGAAAATTTAATTTTGAACAACTTTGCTTATTACAATTTTTTTTTTAAATTGACAATTAACGTGATATTAGAATGATAAGATTTCATCCCCTTCTTCCCTCGGGTATAAATCGCGAAATATCAATTCTACAAAAAAAATAATAAATACCAAAATCGTAGGAAATTTAATTTTAAACAACTTTGTTTATTACAATTTATTTCTTAAAATTGACAATTAACGTGATAATACAATGATAAGATTTCATCCCCTTTTTCCCTCGGGTATAAATCGCGAAATATCAATTCTACAAAAAAATAATAAATACCAAAATCGTAGGAAATTTAATTTTAAACAACTTTGTTTATAACAATTTTTTTCTTAAAATTGACAATTAACGTGATAATACAATGATAAGATTTCATCCCCTTCTTTCCTCGGGTATAAATCGCAAAATATCAATTCTACAAAAAAATAATAAATACCAAAATCGTAGGAAATTTAATTTTAAACAACTTTGTTTATTACAATTTTTCTCATAAAATTGACAATTAACGTGATAATACAATGATAAGATTTCATCCCCTTCTTTCCTCGGGTATAAATCGCAAAATATCAATTCTACAAAAAAAATAATAAATACCAAAATCGTAGGAAATTTAATTTTAAACAACTTTGTTTATTACAATTTTTTTTTCAAATTGACAATTAACGTGATATTAGAATGATAAGATTTCATCCCCTTCTTCCCTCGGGTATAAATCGCGAAATATCAATTCTACAAAAAAAATAATAAATACCAAAATCGTAGGAAATTTAATTTTAAACAACTTTGTTTATTACAATTTTTCCTTAAAATTGACAATTGACGTGATAATACAATAATAAGATTTCATCCCCTTCTTTCCTCGGGTATAAATCGCAAAATATCAATTCTACAAAAAAATAATAAATACCAAAATCGTAGGAAATTTAATTTTAAACAACTTTGTTTATTACAATTTTTTTCTTAAAATTGACAATTAACGTGATAATACAATAATAAGATTTCATCCCCTTCTTTCCTCAGGTATAAATCGCAAAATATCAATTCTACAAAAAAATAATAAATACCAAAATCGTAGGAAATTTAATTTTAAACAACTTTGTTTATTACAATTTTTTTTTCAAATTGACAATTAACGTGATATTAGAATGATAAGATTTCATCCCCTTCTTCCCTCGGGTATAAATCGCGAAATATCAATTCTACAAAAAAAATAATAAATACCAAAATCGTAGGAAATTTAATTTTAAACAACTTTGTTTATTACAATTTTTCCTTAAAATTGACAATTGACGTGATAATACAATAATAAGATTTCATCCCCTTCTTTCCTCGGGTATAAATCGCAAAATATCAATTCTACAAAAAAATAATAAATACCAAAATCGTAGGAAATTTAATTTTAAACAACTTTGTTTATTACAATTTTTCTCATAAAATTGACAATTAACGTGATAATACAATGATAAGATTTCATCCCCTTCTTTCCTCGGGTATAAATCGCAAAATATCAATTCTACAAAAAAATAATAAATACCAAAATCGTAGGAAATTTAATTTTAAACAACTTTGTTTATTACAATTTTTCCTTAAAATTGACAATTGACGTGATAATACAATAATAAGATTTCATCCCCTTCTTTCCTCGGGTATAAATCGCAAAATATCAATTCTACAAAAAAAATAATAAATACCAAAATCGTAGGAAATTTAATTTTAAACAACTTTGTTTATTACAATTTTTTTTTCAAATTGACAATTAACGTGATATTAGAATGATAAGATTTCATCCCCTTCTTCCCTCGAGTATAAATCGCAAAATATCAATTCCACAAAAAAAATAATAAATACCAAAATCGTAGAAAATTTAATTTTGAACAACTTTGTTTATTACAATTTTTTTTTTAAATTGACAATTAACGTGATATTAGAATGATAAGATTTCATCCCCTTCTTCCCTCGGGTATAAATCGCGAAATATCAATTCTACAAAAAAAATAATAAATACCAAAATCGTAGGAAATTTAATTTTAAACAACTTTGTTTATTACAATTTTTTTTTCAAATTGACAATTAACGTGATATTAGAATGATAAGATTTCATCCCCTTCTTCCCTCGGGTATAAATCGCGAAATATCAATTCTACAAAAAAAATAATAAATACCAAAATCGTAGGAAATTTAATTTTAAACAACTTTGTTTATTACAATTTTTCCTTAAAATTGACAATTGACGTGATAATACAATAATAAGATTTCATCCCCTTCTTTCCTCGGGTATAAATCGCAAAATATCAATTCTACAAAAAAATAATAAATACCAAAATCGTAGGAAATTTAATTTTAAACAACTTTGTTTATTACAATTTTTCTCATAAAATTGACAATTAACGTGATAATACAATGATAAGATTTCATCCCCTTCTTTCCTCGGGTATAAATCGCAAAATATCAATTCTACAAAAAAATAATAAATACCAAAATCGTAGGAAATTTAATTTTAAACAACTTTGTTTATTACAATTTTTCCTTAAAATTGACAATTGACGTGATAATACAATAATAAGATTTCATCCCCTTCTTTCCTCGGGTATAAATCGCAAAATATCAATTCTACAAAAAAAATAATAAATACCAAAATCGTAGGAAATTTAATTTTAAACAACTTTGTTTATTACAATTTTTTTTTCAAATTGACAATTAACGTGATATTAGAATGATAAGATTTCATCCCCTTCTTCCCTCGAGTATAAATCGCAAAATATCAATTCCACAAAAAAAATAATAAATACCAAAATCGTAGAAAATTTAATTTTGAACAACTTTGCTTATTACAATTTTTTTTTTAAATTGACAATTAACGTGATATTAGAATGATAAGATTTCATCCCCTTCTTCCCTCGGGTATAAATCGCGAAATATCAATTCTACAAAAAAAATAATAAATACCAAAATCGTAGGAAATTTAATTTTAAACAACTTTGTTTATAACAATTTTTTTCTTAAAATTGACAATTAACGTGATAATACAATGATAAGATTTCATCCCCTTCTTTCCTCGGGTATAAATCGCAAAATATCAATTCTACAAAAAAATAATAAATACCAAAATCGTAGGAAATTTAATTTTAAACAACTTTGTTTATTACAATTTTTTTCTTAAAATTGACAATTAACGTGATAATACAATAATAAGATTTCATCCCCTTCTTTCCTCAGGTATAAATCGCAAAATATCAATTCTACAAAAAAATAATAAATACCAAAATCGTAGGAAATTTAATTTTAAACAACTTTGTTTATTACAATTTTTTTTTAAAATTGACAATTTAGGTGATAATACAATGATAAGATTTCATCCCCTTCTTTCCTCAGGTATAAATCGCAAAATATCAATTCTACAAAAAAAATAATAAATACCAAAATCGTAGGAAAATTAATTTTAAACAACTTTGTTTATTACAATTTTTTTCTTAAAATTGACAATTAACGTGATATTAGAATGATAAGATTTCATCCCCTTCTTCCCTCGAGTATAAATCGCAAAATATCAATTCCACAAAAAAAATAATAAATACCAAAATCGTAGAAAATTTAATTTTGAACAACTTTGCTTATTACAATTTTTTTTTTAAATTGACAATTAACGTGATATTAGAATGATAAGATTTCATCCCCTTCTTCCCTCGGGTATAAATCGCGAAATATCAATTCTACAAAAAAAATAATAAATACCAAAATCGTAGGAAATTTAATTTTAAACAACTTTGTTTATTACAATTTATTTCTTAAAATTGACAATTAACGTGATAATACAATGATAAGATTTCATCCCCTTTTTCCCTCGGGTATAAATCGCGAAATATCAATTCTACAAAAAAATAATAAATACCAAAATCGTAGGAAATTTAATTTTAAACAACTTTGTTTATAACAATTTTTTTCTTAAAATTGACAATTAACGTGATAATACAATGATAAGATTTCATCCCCTTCTTTCCTCGGGTATAAATCGCAAAATATCAATTCTACAAAAAAATAATAAATACCAAAATCGTAGGAAATTTAATTTTAAACAACTTTGTTTATTACAATTTTTCTCATAAAATTGACAATTAACGTGATAATACAATGATAAGATTTCATCCCCTTCTTTCCTCGGGTATAAATCGCAAAATATCAATTCTACAAAAAAAATAATAAATACCAAAATCGTAGGAAATTTAATTTTAAACAACTTTGTTTATTACAATTTTTTTTTCAAATTGACAATTAACGTGATATTAGAATGATAAGATTTCATCCCCTTCTTCCCTCGGGTATAAATCGCGAAATATCAATTCTACAAAAAAAATAATAAATACCAAAATCGTAGGAAATTTAATTTTAAACAACTTTGTTTATTACAATTTTTCCTTAAAATTGACAATTGACGTGATAATACAATAATAAGATTTCATCCCCTTCTTTCCTCGGGTATAAATCGCAAAATATCAATTCTACAAAAAAATAATAAATACCAAAATCGTAGGAAATTTAATTTTAAACAACTTTGTTTATTACAATTTTTTTCTTAAAATTGACAATTAACGTGATAATACAATAATAAGATTTCATCCCCTTCTTTCCTCAGGTATAAATCGCAAAATATCAATTCTACAAAAAAATAATAAATACCAAAATCGTAGGAAATTTAATTTTAAACAACTTTGTTTATTACAATTTTTTTTTAAAATTGACAATTTAGGTGATAATACAATGATAAGATTTCATCCCCTTCTTTCCTCAGGTATAAATCGCAAAATATCAATTCTACAAAAAAAATAATAAATACCAAAATCGTAGGAAAATTAATTTTAAACAACTTTGTTTATTACAATTTTTTTCTTAAAATTGACAATTAACGTGATATTAGAATGATAAGATTTCATCCCCTTCTTCCCTCGAGTATAAATCGCAAAATATCAATTCCACAAAAAAAATAATAAATACCAAAATCGTAGAAAATTTAATTTTGAACAACTTTGCTTATTACAATTTTTTTTTTAAATTGACAATTAACGTGATATTAGAATGATAAGATTTCATCCCCTTCTTCCCTCGGGTATAAATCGCGAAATATCAATTCTACAAAAAAAATAATAAATACCAAAATCGTAGGAAATTTAATTTTAAACAACTTTGTTTATTACAATTTATTTCTTAAAATTGACAATTAACGTGATAATACAATGATAAGATTTCATCCCCTTTTTCCCTCGGGTATAAATCGCGAAATATCAATTCTACAAAAAAATAATAAATACCAAAATCGTAGGAAATTTAATTTTAAACAACTTTGTTTATAACAATTTTTTTCTTAAAATTGACAATTAACGTGATAATACAATGATAAGATTTCATCCCCGTGTTTTATCGGGTATAAATCAGAAAATATCAATTTTACAAAAAATGCAGTAAGAACCAAATTTGTAGGAAATTTAATTCTGAACAACTTTTGTAATTACAATTTTTTGTGTAAAATTGAAAATATTTATTCTTCGTGCTTGAAGCAATTGACGCGTATTTTTCTTGAGATATAAGCGCCATCTATTGCATTTGGTGCTGTTTAATTGTTGACAGATAATAGCTTAACCAGCCTAACGGATTCAAAATTTCTTTTCAAAATAACTGTCAACTACAACATTAATTTTCTATAAGTTGGAGTCTTATTACTAATAAGTAATTTATTTTTCACATGTATATAGCAGGTACCAAGTTACTATTAAAGAATGAGGTATGAAATACATTGGCAACACTGAGCAAGTTAGTAGTATAGCTTTTGAATTGTCAATTGTTTTTATTTCACAAAGTAAAGCTAAATTTTGTCTGAATTTTATGTAGAAAATTTAAATATGTAACATAAGAAAATAAGTTTTAATTATTAAAAGTCATTTTACAGCGTAATCATCAATGACTGTTTGAGTTGGCAACACTTTTTTTATTTGTCTAGTTGCAACACTGTAACCGGATAGGCTTGCTTGACGACAAATATTTGACATAACTCTTATAAAGAAAATTGTAGGCTATGTCACAGCGACTAACTTTTTAATTGGCATTTGTCAAGGATGTTGTTAGTGTTGAAAATGTTTCTTGTTAACAAAAGGAAGTGGTTACAATTGTACTATTTTAAAATGAAATGTAGGATTGCCAACTGGAACAGTCATTGTCGACCACAGTGTGTGTGCGTCTAAATACCATAAATGTATTTAGGCGCACATGTATGCTAGCCGTGCTACAAAATTGACAGTAAAGTTTAATTTTCAACGTTTATGTCAACATACTTTAACAGACAAAAATAATTTACAATTATTAAAAGTCATCTGGTAGAATTCTAGTTGATTTTGTTTAATTTTTTGGTCTTTGGTGGAAACTGATTTTCGACTTTTGGCAAAACTGCAAAACTTATAACCTCAAAAAAGGCCGATTAACATTTGTGATCAAAAACCAAAAGTCAAATTTTTCCTAATTTGGTGAATTGAAAATAAAGTTTTTCACGTTAAATTCCGTTCGATTACGTATTTTTTTTTAAATTTATATTTATATCATAGGCTTTTATCTATTCATTAAAATAAACAATGTCAAGCAGCAAAGGAACATTTCAACCGGTGCGTTTTTAATCAAAAAATGTTAATTTCTCTTGATTGATCTCATTTGCAGGATTCTGATGTCCATATCTCCTATGATGATCAACAAAAAATCAATAAATTTGCAAGGCTCAATGCAAAACTGGACGATCTGAAGGAAGAGGTGAAAGTAAAAGAGGTTGGGAAAGGTAATTAAAGTTGCGTAAAATACTAATGTCTCTTTTTTTTTTCAGAATGATCTAAAAAGTTTAGAGGAAGCTTGTGATGAAATCGTTCTTTTCGACGAAGAAGAAAAAATACCTTATTTGGTTGGAGAAGTATTTATTTATCAAGATATAAACACCACACAGGTAGGTACTATAAATCATATTTTAACCCTAGGGCGATATGAACCCTCTTTTTTGCTTATCTAATCATTAAGAATTTTATTTTTTTTGAGTTTTGGAGTACTAAGCTATAGAATGGCATATAGCGACAGCTAAATGTCAGTTGACTGGTGCGAGTTTGACAGTGACATTTATATACCGAGTGTTTTATTAAAATTTGGTCTCATTCTTTTAGGAATGTTTAGAGGACGCGAAGAAAAAAGTTGAAAACGATATCACACAACTTAAAAATGATTCCGATGGAGTTAGAGGCCAGATGAGTGATTTAAAGTCACATTTGTATGGCAAATTTGGCAGCCACATTAATTTGGAAGCAGATGAGGAATAAGAATACTGCTGGAGTGAGAAATGGAGCGGTGAATCATTCCACCCAGCTTGGATCTGCTTAAACATTAACATAATAATTTTGCAAGAGACAAATTGATAATAGCATTTTGTAAACTTGATGTATTAATAAATAACATTTGTTGATAAAAGCGAGTTTAATTTTTCTATAAGGTAAAATATTGCAGCTTAATTTAAATAGTATAATATTTGAATCAAGCCTCATTAATTATTAACAAGTGACGTTTAGTTTGACAGTTTTTTAGAAGCTTAAATTTTTAAAGGTTGGCAATACAGTCTGACAGCTGACAGACAATGAAGGTTGGTTGAAAAAAACGCATTCTTTATTTTTTGTTAAATTTTGTATCAAAATTGAGACAAATTGATACTAGCACTTTGTAAATTTGATGTATCAATAAATATCATTTGTTGATGAAAACAAGTTTAATTTTTCTATAAAGTAAAATATTGCAGCTTAATTTAAATAGTACTATATTTGAATTAAGCGTCATTAATTATTGACAACTGACGTTTAGTTTGACAGATTTTTACAAATTTAAATTTTTAAAGGTTGGCGACACAGTCTGACAAATGAAATGACAGACAATGAGGTTGAAGGTTGGTTGAAGAAAAATAAAAAAAATTCAGTCTCCATTTTTTGTTAAAATTTTGATCAAAATTGAAAGAAAATCGTTAAGTTTGGTGTATTTATCAGTTCTGTGTAAAATAGGGTTTAATTTTATTGAAAACTTATAGTAAATTGAGTAATTTTGAATGGTAAACCCAACTTTTGAAAAATGTCAGTGGAAGAAGATGCAGAATTACGAGACTTGGTTGCTCAAACATTGGAAGTCAATGGGGTTTTGCCTAAAATTAGAGTTAGTAGAGTTATATAATAATAGAAGTTAGGTTAAATGAATGTTTTTCAGGCACAACTGAGGGCTTCTCTTTTTCTATGTCTCAATGACGATTTGAAGGTATTGATTATTTTGAATATGTTGGGGGCTATAATAAATCTATTTTAGTTGAACAAGCAACAGCCCGCTTTGAATCAAAAAATAAAATCTCAATTAGAAGTTCCTGAGGGGCAGCTACTGTTTGGTTTAGTTCGCGAATTCCTTGAATATTTCAATTTAGATTTTACAATATCAGTTTTCAAGCCTGAAACGTGCGAGGGCAATCGCTACGAATATCAAGGTCGCGATAAAATCTTAGAAGAAATGGGTTTTGATAAGAATTTCCCCGGCCCCATTTTACTGCAACTCCTACAAATTGCTCAAACGAAATCAAAAACGCTCAAAATTAATTTAGCTAATCTCACCGAAAATGGATCAATTTCGTCCGAAATTCAATGTGATAATGAATCTGTGCAGCTGGGCAAGAAAAACCCAAATCCCTCCAATAACGGAAAGGAGAATACTAATAATAATAAAAAAATAGATATAGATTATCTAAATTCTACTTATACGAAAAAAGAAGTAGACAATGATGATACTTTTAATGGTACAAGTTCCATAGAAGAGGAAAGTGTTAATGGTGTTGAACATGGTCCAGAGGAAAATTCAGAGCAAGAAAGCAGTCCAGATTCCGGCAAAGAAAAGTCAAAATCTTCACAAAAAATCAAATCGAAATTAGAAATATCACCACGCGGGAGCGATATTCTACCATCATTATATAATAACAAAGATTTCAAAGACAAAAATAAAGAGTTTGATATAAAGGATGATTACGAAGAGGATTTTATGTCTGGAAGCGAAGTTGATTGTCCCTTACAGTTACTACAAGCGGCGGATTCACAAAATAAGAAGAAATCTATAAAAAACACTGAAAATAGTAATAGTTTCACAATAAGTGATATTCAAACCAATCTAAGCTTCGATTGCGATTCCAGTGGATCACGCGTCAACTGAAAGGAATTCTAGAAACGGTCGCTCACAGTACTTAAATATTTGGTTGTGCCACTTTGATAAATAATTTATTATATTTTTTTATACGTTTTTTTTTAGATAAGTTTCAGTTGTACTTAATTTATGTGCCTTAAACTTGTGATTGAAAAATAAAAATCATTTTTAGCTCACATTTTATTTATACAAGTAATAACAAGAGTTTGCTACAAAATAATAATGTTGTAGTGTCTCAAACACAGTTGTTTATCCACTACATAATTAGATCTACCCACACAAAAGTTCAATTTCATTAAGGACGCTCCCGCTGCAGCCTTTGCCCATAAGCCCTCGAAACCAGATTCCAGGAATCCATATACCTATCCATACACATTGCCACACATTTCTGAAATTAAAGCAGATAATTTCAAAAAAACCATTAAATCTCTATAACCCAACCTGTTCCGAGCTATCTAATGATGTTCCGGGTTTATTTACACATTTTTTGAAACACTTTTCAGTCATTTTCTGTAAACATGTCAAACTTTTAGGAGTTATTCAACACTAAAATAGGCCTTACCGATAGTAACTCCTGGGCATTTGCGACTGCAATTTGCTGCTTTACTTGATCCATTAGCTCATCTTTTTGAGCGCCGGATAAATTAGAAGGAAGCGAATCCATGGCAGAGGAACCTAAACTTATTTGCAGCCAAAAAAAATTTTAGGTTAGCTCATTCGCTAGCTTCAAATTTTGAGGTTATGATCCAAAAACACAAATTTCCAGAGAATATGGAATTAAAACTTTAGATAAAGCCGCCATCTTAGTTCACAGCATGTAACTGTCAAAAATAAAAATATCAAATAGTAAAAAAAAAAGCATAAACACTTATAAAATACGTAGTATTAGCTCATCACTAAAAAATAATAATTATTATTACTTTTCAATCTTGCCTGTGCATTAATTTTGGCCTTATTTTTAACGCTTTTTTGCTGTAAATTAGATCTGCAGTATATATTTACTAATAAAAGGCATTAAGCATAAAAGTTGAAAAAGTTAGGTCAAAATTAGGTTTTTTGTAGTTTTTAAAAAAAAATTTTATTTTGAGCGGAAATTGTTGCTTTTGTGTTTTATTGTAATATTAAAAATTAATTTATTATTTTATTTTAGAGCGCTATCTATCCTTCAGTAGCCAAACACCTTATCAACTCTAGTTTCAAACCAAAATTAATGCATACATTTTTTACACTTATTTGTGCGTTAGCATTGACTATAGATGGCGCCAGGTAACATTTTTAAAATAAAAATATTTTTGAAAAATACCAAATTAATTTTTTTCCTATCCTTAATATCTACTTGCGGATCCAATTTGTAGCAAAATAGCGCTAAAAATAAAGCCAAAATTAAGCTTTTTGTGGTCTTTAAAAAAAGGAATTTATTTTGAGCGTAAAATTTCTGTAGCTCTTAAACTATAAGGAATTTTGAGAAACGGTCTTTACCAATCGGCTTTTAATGCCTTTCTACATAGGTTTTTGCAAAAAACTAAAAATGTCAAATTTTGAAAAAAAAGCAAGACTAACCTTGATTTTTTTTTTGACTAAAAATGTTTTTTTGTTTTTTTTGAAAACTTTTATGCTTAACGCCTTTTTCTTATTAATATCTACTGCGAATCCAATTTGTAGCAAAATAGCACTAAAAATAAAGCCAAAATTAAGCTTTTTGTGGTCTTTAAAAAAAGGAATTTATTTTGAGCGTAAAATTTCTGTAGCTCTTAAACTATAAGGAATTTTGAGAAACGGTCTTTACCAATCGGCTTTTAATGCCTTTCTACATAGGTTTTTGCAAAAAACTAAAAATGTCAAATTTTGAAAAAAAAGCAAGACTAACCTTGATTTTTTTTTTGACTAAAAATGTTTTTTTGTTTTTTTTGAAAACTTTTATGCTTAACGCCTTTTTCTTATTAATATCTACTGCGAATCCAATTTGTAGCAAAATAGCACTAAGAATGAAGCCAAAATTAAGCTTTTTGTAGTCTTTAAAAAAAGGAATTTATTTTGAGCGTAAAATTTCTGTAGCTCTTAAACTATAAGGAATTTTGAGAAACGGTCTTTACCAATCGGCTTTTAATGCCTTTCTACATAGGTTTTTGCAAAAAACTAAAAATGTCAAATTTTGAAAAAAAAGCAAGACTATAACCTTGATTTTTTTTTTGACTAAAAATGTTTTTTTGTTTTTTTTGAAAACTTTTATGCTTAACGCCTTTTTCTTATTAATATCTACTGCGAATCCAATTTGTAGCAAAATAGCACTAAAAATAAAGCCAAAATTAAGCTTTTTGTAGTCTTTAAAAAAAGGAATTTATTTTGAGCGTAAAATTTCTGTAGCTCTTAAACTATAAGGAATTTTGAGAAACGGTCTTTACCAATCGGCTTTTAATGCCTTTCTACATAGGTTTTTGCAAAAAACTAAAGATGTCAAATTTTGAAAAAAAAGCAAGACTATAACCTTGATTTTTTTTTTGACTAAAAATGTTTTTTTGTTTTTTTTGAAAACTTTTATGCTTAACGCCTTTTTCTTATTAATATCTACTGCGAATCCAATTTGTAGCAAAATAGCACTAAAAATAAAGCCAAAATTAAGCTTTTTGTAGTCTCTTAAAAAAGGAATTTATTTTGAGCGTAAAATTTCTGTAGCTCTTAAACTATAAGGAATTTTGAGAAACGGTCTTCACCAATCGGCTTTTAATGTCTTTCTACATAGGTTTTTGCAAAAAACTAAAGATGTCAAATTTTGAAAAAAAAGCAAGACTATAACCTTGATTTTTTTTTTGACTAAAAATGTTTTTTTGTTTTTTTTGGAAACTTTTATGCTTAACGCCTTTTTCTTATTAATATCTACTGCGAATCTAATTTGTAGCGAAATAGCACTAAAAATAAAGCCAAAATTAAGCTTTTTGTAGTCTTTAAAAAAAGGAATTTATTTTGAGCGTAAAATTTCTGTAGCTCTTAAACTATAAGGAATTTTGAGAAACGGTCTTTACCAATCGGCTTTTAATGCCTTTCTACATAGGTTTTTGCAAAAAACTAAAGATGTCAAATTTTGAAAAAAAAGCAAGACTATAACCTTGATTTTTTTTTTGACTAAAAATGTTTTTTTGTTTTTTTTGAAAACTTTTATGCTTAACGCCTTTTTCTTATTAATATCTACTGCGAATCCAATTTGTAGCAAAATAGCACTAAAAATAAAGCCAAAATTAAGCTTTTTGTAGTCTTTAAAAAAAGGAATTTATTTTGAGCGTAAAAACTCTGTAGCTCTTAAACTATAAGGAATTTTGAGAAACGGTCTTTACCAATCGGCTTTTAATGCCTTTCTACAACGTTTTCTGCAAAAAACTAAAAACGTTAAATTTTGGAAAAACAAGACTATAACCTTGCTTTTTTTTTGAGTCAAAAACTTTTTTTTGATTTTCTTTTCCTTAATAATATCTACTGCAAAGCTAATTTGTAGCAAAAAAACACTAAAAATAAAGCCGAAATTAAGATTTAAAAAAAAGAATTTATTTTGAGTGTAAATTGTTTGTTTCTGTGTTTTATATTAAATTTACAGTAATTATAAAAAATTATTTAATTTTGGTTTTAGAGCGCTACCTATCATTTAATAGCCAAAGCACATTACCTATTCTAGTTTCAAACCCATATTAATGCATACATTTTTTACACTTATTTGTGCGCTAGCATTTACTATAGATGGCGCTAAGTGTTGTTTTATAAAAAAATCTATGTTTTCACCATAGCTCTATGGATTTCGCACCAAATTATTATATTTTGACAGATTTCGTTGAGAAAATGTTACAAAATCGTAGGGATGGCAAAATTTTTCGAAACATCGATACATCGGGTTAACGATACATCGTAAGCCAACTATCGATGTATCCGATACATCGCACGAAAAACATCGATGTTTTAAAACATCGCTGTTTTTAAGGTTTTGTTTAGAAAATTGCAAATTGTTCGAGAAAATAGCTTAAGTAAACCGTAGGAAACTTATCTTACATATCTTATAGAGACATTTATCGATTTATTTCTATAATCTCAGATTTATGGAAGTCTGTGGTCAAGTGTCATGTGTTGTTTTGAGTTTTTTGAGGTTAGGAAAAATGGTGCTAAAAATTATCTTATTATTATCATAAGAGAATTATAAATAATAGTGGTTCCAGTTACAATAATAACTAAAAAAAATTTAATAATATTTGATAAATATATTTTTATTTCATAAAAATTAAATATTTATTACAATATATCGAACCTTTATGATCGATATATCGATACATCGAATAGTGTGAACATCGAGGTCAACCATCGATGTTTTAAGTTGCGATACATCGATGTTTTCAAAACATCGATGTATCGTTGCCATCCCTAAAAATCGACCCCCTGGCACTTATTCTAACCTAACAAAATAACGTTGTTTTCTCTGTGCTGTAAGTCCCAAGTTAATTACTTATTACTTTTTATGGAAAAACAATTATTCTAATCTTAGTTTTATCTAATTTGTTTGACATTTTCACAGTTTAACGTCAAAATTAAAAGCCTTCTTTTCTGTATTTAAAAAAAATACCTTATTTCTTGCTAAATAACAGATACTTTTAATTTCAAAATCAATTTTGGTTTCTGTCGGCATATTTAATTAGACTTGTGCCACTTGTGCAATAGATATCTAATAAATTACATGTTGACAGATAATACGTCAACTGTCAAGTTTAAGCATGGCTTGACAACATCCAGCTGCAAGTTTGCTGTCAAAAACATATGTCAATTGAAACCAAAGAGGTCATTATAATTTTTATAGATAACAAATGCTCTATTCAATAAAAAACTTTATTTTTTTTATTTGGAACAATTCTTTATTTCTATCAAGTGTCTTCTTTTCAAGGCATTAAAAAGTATGAATACAATGAAAAACTAGTTCACCTAAAAACAGCAATGTGGCGAGACCATTTCCAATTCCAATCACATAAAAAGACTTTGAAAGATCATCAACTGATAAGGCTTGATAAACTGAAGTTTTTTGAGTCAAATTCGCGATTTGTTCAAGAAAACGTGCATGATTAACGTCTTTTTTCCATTTGTTAATCAAACCCGCTTCATTTGTAGACAAAATAATTGGATTGAAAACGTCTAATAAAGGGGAGCCTTTTTGAACCATTATAACTTGGAATATAGACATGATACATTGTGGTACTAAATGTAAAAGAGGTTCTCCATGATTCTTCATAGTTGACTGTTTAATATTTTCTTTTATTGCTGATAAAAAATCAAGGGTGGCTAGATTACGGTTGTGCGCTATTGTTTCGTATCGGTTCAGTTGGAGATCATCAGCAGGGGTATATTTCATACGAAAAAGCTTCTGCCACATATGATCACCGTCAATATAGCGCCAGTAATGGCTCACTATTGGAAGCCTCGACTCCACCAGCTCATCTAAAGTATTTATATCCTTTTCGTAATCAATTGTGGTCAAATTTTTGAACACAAGTCCGAGGAGAATCACCAAAATAATGTTGTTAACGGCAAGACAAGCGAACATATAGAAAAAATGCTTGATGCTTGGCGGCAATTTTCTCGGAAATCCCAAAATAAAGCAAAAAGTTTTTGTTAAAGCGTCTGTAAAGCTGCCATTTGCCATATACCAAAAAGTGACACTTGCTGCTACGGTAAGACCAAATAAAATCTGTGTTAGTTGGTCAAAGTTCTGGTAGGCAAAGGGTGTTTTTGCTATTTTTAGGCTTTTGGGAACTACGGCGCAGACATCTATTTGCTCATGTGGCATGGTGAGATCTGCGTTTTCTGTAAAATAACTGACCAAGTATCTGGCGTTTACAGAAAACAACGACTTACCAATTGCAACATCTTTGTAGCTTTGAACAAAATCGCTTGACGTTTTCATTGTGGCTACAATTATTGGTTTGAAATTTAAAATCCGACTTAATGTGGCAAGAAACAATGCATCTGGACCCATGTAACCAATTGACTGAAATGGGTGTTGGTACATAGAATAGGCTTGCAGAAACCTAGGCATATAAGAAAAAGCCCCAGAACCTGCATCAAACAAAGACACATTTAATGAATATCCATGAAAATCATGTAGAGAATTCTCGATTAACAAAGTGAGATTTTGAGAGATCTCTCCCATGGTATAGTTTTCGGCAAACTGCCTAAAAGGCCGATACACAAAAGCGCAATTAGAACAGAACATAACAGCTTCAGCGACTCCATACAAAGCCCAAAAATTCCGAGCAATTTCAGGAAGCCTGGCGCAGGCTTGAGGTGACAGAAGAAAGAAAAAGTGGCGATCGCGAGCTTTTGGTATGACCGAAACTGGGTTGATTTCCAAAAATTTACGTAACGTAGATACATCCCATACTCCAATTAAAGAATCTTGCTTGGTTCCGTTCTGTTTTTGGAAAACTTTCTCTGTCGAGAGACTGATTTTTTCAATTTGTACCGCCGTAGGGATGTTTTGGGCCATTTCTGCAGCCCAATCGGAGACAGCTTCAGTGTTAATATGCCCATCAAGGATTTTGACATTTACAAAGCTGCCAATAAAACAATAGTTTTTGAAAACAGAACTGTATTTTATGGGAGAACTCTGCCGAAACAGTGATAATAAGAGTCTTACTTCGTAAAGAATTACAAGAAATATTAATATTTTATTCATAATTTTTCTCTATTTGGAAGATTGGTATATTTTATATAAACGTCAACATTTCAATACCCTTATTTACCGTAGCAAACAATTTTGGAAAAAATAAATATTGACAGTAGTCCGGTAATTCCCATGTATTAAAGCTCTGTTACATAGGTATAAACTATAATTATATACACGCACGCACGTCTAACAAAAGTACAGTTATTTATGAAATTATTGTTTTCATGTGATTGATCTGTAAGGAAGCAGGTCAAGTCAACGCATTCAGGCTCATTCGGTTCGGCTGCGCAACACCGAGCATGGACACTTCTTTAAAACTAATAATAATTCTATTACAGAGTCACTGATCAAAACTAATTGAAAATAAATTTTATATATAAAACGAATAAAAAAATATTTTATAGCTTTAATAAATCGCTAATTTCCAGGTGTAATAATCTCCAAGACCTTTTTTAAAAATTCATCATCATTGCATTTATGAATAAATCTAGAAAAGTATAAATCTTTGAGAGTTTGAAGGCTTTTAATACACTTTTCTTCCACTGTACGACAAGCTACGAGTAAAAAAACTTTTTTTTTATGTCGCCTAGCACATACTGAAGCGCCATCTATCAAACTAGTCACAATTTCTGCTGTCTTTAGTATACTACAATCGGATAAATCGCAATAATCTTCAAATTTTGAGAGAATTATTATGTTAGGAACCTTGTACCATTGATGCGTCCCATGTAATTGCGTTATTAAACTGTCGCGACCTTTCGGGTATCTAAAATAAAACAAACTTTTAGTGTTAAAGTTCCATAACAAGTATACATATATATCTAATAGTGCTAACGCCCCCTCCAGCCCTAAAGAGTTTTCACTTCAACAGTCGTAGAACTGTATGTCATAAGAGGAAACGCACCTAAAGAAGATTACAATATATATCGTCGAGCCCACCCAGCACCCCTAATCACTCCCCATTCCCCAAGATGTGTTGAGATAATAGAACATTAATTGTACTAAAACTGTACTTGAAATGACGTCATGATGACGTAAGTGCCACAGACCATACATTTGCCAAACTTACATAAATGTGATCAATTGTAGAATTTCTTTTGAAGGAGGTTTTATGTTTTTCGGCTTTTCTTGCAACTTTTCTGGCGCAATAAACCAAATATTAAGACCATTTTCAGCCAAGGAAATTGCCGCCTGTGAAGCAAGCAAACTACATAGTCTGGGAATTATTATTCAAGAGGTTAAAATACCTTAAGTAAAACGTCCTCAAAGTTATCACCTACGGCTAAGATGGTTTCAACGTTTTGAGGCTGCATACTTGCTAAACAAAGCTGTTAATTTTTCAAGCTCATTTGAGGTTATGTTAGAAAACTATTTGAGGTTAGGAAATAAACTTGCGCATGCGCATTGTAATAAAACTAAATGCAAAAACATTACTTAAATAAATTTATTTGTTCTAGTATTTAATCACAATTCATTGTCTGTTAATTCATTTTCACTCGCTTCAATGTCACTCTCGGTCATATTTCTCTCCTTCAAATACAAGGAATATTGTTCAGGTATTTTTTTAAATTTACGAATTTTCGCGCGTAATTGGCTCCACGTTTCCTGCTTATAATTTCTCGAGTCTCGAACCATACATCTATAGTCACGGCCATATTTGTCCATTAAATAAGTAATCCATTCAACTTGTCCTTTTGGCAAGCGAAACATTTTCTTTCTTGGGGCTCTCGCATCTTCTGCTAGGGCTTCAACAACTGATGATTTTGTTGGTGCTTTGACCACGACCTCTTCCGCCCACTCTCCAGCGGTGGAAAGCATTGAGGTCTTCAGATTCTGTCTATTGTTCGGTATTTTGATTGTCTTGTTTGGATCATAGGACAGCCCCATTTCTCCCAAATTGGTCCGCACCGATTTGTGATCGTCCCAAGCCTTCTCTACTTCGGCACTGAAAATATTAAATAAAAAACGTGGTTAACAATCATTGAAATTATGCTTTGCACATACCATTTGACTTTTCCTACATTTTGTATCTTATTCCTTAGCCGTTTTCTATTGACATTGTGTTGATACGCTTTTCGACGCCTTTGTTTTCGTAATTTAGTCATTATTGATATAAATTATAAATAATTAACGAGTTTCAAATTTGTGACACATGTGGTACCTATATGACAGGTGACAGGAATAAATGACAATTCACAGATGACAAATTCTTCAAACCATAGACAAAATTAGTAAGCTAGCAATAACCATAGACTAATATCAAATTAGACGGCGTGCTACTGCTTACTTTAATTCACATTTCCCTTGCAGTAAACTTTGCATAAGATAATTAGTTTCATACATTTTATTCAAAAACATATGTTAACTGACTCAGATATTCAAAACTTGGCAACATTTTGTGCAATTGCTGTCAATTGATTGTTGTAAAAAGTCCCAATAAAGTCAATGTACGCTGCATATTTAATTTAAATTTACAATAAAAATTAAACGCTCTTATAATTTATAAATTAAAAAAAAAACATAAGTTTGAAATTTGTCTAAAATTTCTCAAGTTATGCTTGAATCAAAATTTTTTTAGTTATAAATGCTAAAACTACAACAAGTTCTTAAGCTTATATTCTAGTTTAATTTTAATCTCTGGAATTCTGTGGTATTACATTAACCACACAGCTGTCATATGTCATAAATGAAATATGACATATGTCAAATTTTAAATTTAATGAAAGTAAGGTTAGGAAACTATCAAAAATTGGAAAGATTTAAAAATGAATATAATTAATAAGACTACAAGACAACTTTTAAGTAATTTAATGACTAGATTTGAAGGTAGATTGCTCCATTACCGAAAGATTACATTTTAAACAGAATGTTTTAGTCAGCACGAGAAATGCTAGTAAGAAAACTGGAACCAGCACCCGCAACCAGAAATCAAAGACTCGTGGGAAACACCGTGGCGTGAAAATACAGGATGGCACACAAGTACCCGCCGGCACAATTGTGGTCACACAAAGGACTCTACGATTCCATCCAGGATTAAACGTTGGAATGGGCAGAAATGGTACATTATGGGCTATTATCCCTGGACGAGTGGCAGTCACCTGTGAAAGAGTTGATCTGAATTGGGATCATACTTGGGTCCAGCGGTGCCATGGCTTCAGGAAGGGTCAGGAGTTCTTCAAGAAGTATTTTAACATCATCCCAGAGAAACAGCATCAGAATTTTAAATTAATTGAACAGATTTAGTGAAATTTAGTATTTTGTAGTTGTAAATATTATAAAATTTTAAAAAGATTAACTGTAGTTTTTTTAATATTGTAACGATTTTCGCCTAAAATAGTATATTAAAGAGCTAGTTTCATAAGGGTTTATTTGGCGCACGACTTTTCAAGCCCGTTTCTAAGGAACACGTGCCTGTTTTTTAGACTATTTTTCCAAATGAGACTATATTTTTCCCATAAAAAATACTTTTTAAATAAAGCTTTGCGAAATTTTGTTGCTAACGGTTGGTAGCACTTTAATTAAAAGATAGTAGAATAGGCAAAGAAAAAATAAAATTTCTTTCTATGATATAACAGTAATAATCCTTATTGACATGTAGGGTAATTGTTTTTTTGTGGCTACTAGAGACCTTTTAATAATAGTTTGGATCAAGGAGGGGATTAAATAAAACCGCCATATTAGTTCACAGCACGTGGCTGTCAAATTTAAAATCGTCAGAAATAAAAATGTCAAATAAGTCGCGTGCACGGCTTCGACCCTAGAGGTAAGACAAAGTGATTTGAGGTTAGAAACTTCTGTATTTCAGCAGTTTCAAATTGTTAATTCTGTTTATTTAGTTGGTTTTTTAAGTTTTTTACGTAATTTTTATTTTATCAGATTCTTTATTCAGGTAAGATTTAATACGCCTTGCTAATTATTAAGCATCAATCCAGTTTATTGTAATATATGAAACAGTGTCATTAGTAAGACAAGCTAAAACCGCTCTTTTCTTCACAGCTGTTGCCAACCGTCCAAAAGCTACAATTGCAGTCGAATGAATATTTTGATCCATTTTTTCTATACAATGCACTAGAAAAACAGCATGATACGCAATTGGATCGCCCAAATATACCAAATAATCAGCGCCAAATTTGTGACCATCAGTTATGTAATAGCCTTGCTCCCACAAATCTTTGTATATCTTATATTTCCAAACCGAAACGTTCTTGATAATTGCATCTTTTGAAACTTCCTTAATCCTCTGAGGCTCTAACGGCGACAGTAAAATTGGCCAAATCATATTATCTCTTGTAACTTTACAAGATTTTTCCAATTCATCATCAAGTATTTCCTCAGGAGATCTTTCGTCGCCTTTTTTTCTTTTTGCTTCTACGATGTTATCAATCATCGTTTCCAATTGCCTTTTTCGAGTTTCTTTGTAAATTATTTGCTCTTCGGCAAGCAGATCATTTTCAAATTGCTGATTCCGGATTTCATTTGATTTCGCATACTCCACTTCAATGACTTTCGCGACACTTTTGTCTAAAAGTAGTAAAACTTCTTCAGCGAGGAGTTTTAATGGCAAGGCTAAAAAAAATATCTGCTGTAAACGTCATTTGATTAGAACTTCCAATATTAATTTGGTCCACTGTAAAACTTATAGTTATTAGGTATTTTTGTATAAAAAGTGAACCGTTTCTTCAACAAAATCAACGGTTTCATGTTTTCTGCTAAGTAAATCATCCTAATTTCTCTAATTTGACAGCTTTCTGAGGTCGCTGCCTGTCGTTGTTATCTGTCAAAGTCATCGCTACACGTAGGCGAGGCCGTGCTGCTTGTTGCAATAATTAAGAACACAAAGAAACGTCTGATGACGTCGCCTAAGCAATCTTATTTGTTGATAAATCTTAGATTCATTAAAAAAAACTGTCAAAATGGCTCAAAAAATAGTCTAAATATAAGCCAAACAGGATCAAATTAAAGCTAATCAAGATTGATTAAGTCAATGTTTATGCGCAGCCGATTTGAATCAAATTCTCAAAGTCTCACTGGTGAAAGCTAATAAGCACAAAATATGTCTGAATCTACAAATCATTATTTTGAATAAATTTGTCTTGACTTTATTGATTTGTAATTTTTGTAAATGTAGAGTAAATATTTCCAAATTAAAGCTCATTTTCACATTCAGACCATTTCTTAAATTCAAATTGTTTACTATCAAACACTAATAACCCAATTAACGTGTAAATTATACGTTTCTTTAAAGTCAAAGTCTCAAGGGGTTCAAAAATATTAGTTTATTTTTTCAAAAAGTGGTTTGAATGTGAATAATTTAAGTTTGTGATAAGTGTTGTGTTTTACTTTGTATGGTTTGAGTATCCCCTATAAAAGTGCCCAAAACTCTGTATTCTTTTCGTAAAAGAGCCCAATCTGTAAATAGAATTATGAATAAACCGACATAACCTCACTTCTCATCATTACCTTCTGCTTTATAAACTAAAACGCTGTCATTAACATGATGTAAATCAATCATATTGTTTTATAATTATGATTAATATTACAAAATAGTGTATTTTTTGTGCAGATAAAAAATTGCAGTAAAAAATTATACTTTTAACATCAGTACAGTAACTATTAGGAATATTTTATTATTGCGGTTGGTGTTGGTATCAATATCAATACCAACTGTATTGGTGTCAGGTTATTTTGGTTTGAAATTTTTAGACAGTTGGTACTAGGAATTTAAAAATAATTGTCAACCTCTTTCAAAAAGTGGCCTGATTGTGGATAATTTAAGTTTGTGTTGAATAGCATTTTATTTCTACTTTGTATCTCTCATAAAAGTGCACAGAATTGCTTGTTTTTTTAATTTAAAATTTTCTTTCAATCTACTTTATTTACTATTCTTGTTTAATTCGTTTTTTTCTTTTAAAATCATTTTTTTCAATTTTATTCCTTCTTTCTTTTTCACACATTCTGTATTCTCTTCCATTTAGAATCTATTTTCTCTCTTTATTTTCGCATCTAAATCTTGCTATCATCTTTCTCTCTATTATTTTCTCTTATTTTAATTTTTTATCCTTGCTTATTTATGTCTCTATCTTTGTTTCGCCTCTTTCTTTCTCAATCTTTTTTACGCTAAATTCTTTTAATTCATACTACTTTTTTGTTTTTTTTTTATGTCTCTATCTGCTTTCTTACTCACTTCTCAATTTACTCTTTTTGTTCTCTTATTTGATTTTCAAATTTTTCTTTTTTTTATACCCTAGAGCCTTTTTGCTCAATCCCAACATTTTTCTTCCACTTTTCCTATATTAATCTTCGGATATTATGGCTAAGAGCTCTTATAATTATTCAGATTTCCAATAAAAAAATATTAGATCAAAGTCAGTCAAGTCGTTTAGTAGCTAAAAGGCGACAGACATACACACTATAAACTTATATCATACTTTTTTTTTGTTTTGATTATTTACATTTCCGCCAAAACAGGTAAACAATCTAAGCAAGTTATGTTTTTTTTTAAGTTTAGAGTTAAATAAAATCAAGAAACGGCAGAGATGGCAAATAAAGTGGAGCAAAGTCAGCAAATTAGATATCAATGTCAATTATGAAACAAAAGTGACAGAAACAATGATCGAGTAATTAAATAAAAACAAATGAAAAATGGTTGAGTAATAAATATTGCAATAACAGCAAAATAGTAATTTTACAAAAAAAAATGTTTGAAATGTCCAAAATTAAGAATATTGGTCATTGTTTACAAGGTTTTGTTGCATTTTACATTCTAAAAAGTGTATAGTTACGCAGATTATATAATACCATTACTTAAAAAATTAAAATAATTATTAATGTAAAACTATGTCCATATCTAGATTCAGTTGATCGAATATACAGGTTCTGTTTGGAAAGTCAATAGACATCAAAGATGGATAAATAAAAGAAATAAATAGAAAAAAAAAATTTTTTTCAATTTATTTAATTAGAATTTCTCTTTTTTTACATTTTAGGTGATTTTATTATTATTACTTCTAACGCATGCTCGCAATAAATATTTACTTTCGACGAAAGGTGGTGGTACTTTACTGTAGTGGAACAATAATTATTTATGTTTATGACTTGTCTCGCGATTGTGTGCGAAAATAAATTGTACAATTTGCTGTTCAAATACAAAAATTTCAATTTGGGTTTTAGAACATTTTTATCAATTTTTAAAAAAAAGTTATTGCGGCTGGCCAATGATTATACAAAATAGAAAATTCTAAAGTGAGTATTTTTAATTTTTTTTCTATTTTACTTATTCCGCAAGTCATATTATTTATATCAATAGTCTATTTTTAATTTTTTAAGTGTTTTATCAAATTTTGGTCAAATTGTCAATTTCATTTATGAGTGCTTATTTGTTAATTGCAAAAATAGATATAATTTGAAGAAAAAGCGCCAAATAATGACTCATTTGAATCAAAAACTGAAGAAAAACATTTCTTTTTTGTTTTTTTATCAATTGTTTTTGCCATTTTTTTTTACTTTCATAGATTAAAAATGATTGCGACTGCCATAGAACATCAGATAAAACAATTTGCTAAAAATTTTATATTTGGGGCCTCCACCATTTTTCAAAATTTTTGTTGAAGTCTATAAAATATTATAATTGCTAATCTTTTTTTGTACTGGTCTTCTAATTTAATTAGCTTTAAAATTTTTGACATTTTACAACTTAAAAAACCAAATAATAACACATTTGTACCAAAATTGACTAAAAAAATTTCTTTTTTTTCTAATTTTAATTATAAAAATGATAGCTACTGCTCATGTTTGATTGGTTGTTCTCGCAAATTCAGCCAATCACATAACAAATTAACTTTTTTAATTATCACGATTGTAATGTTATTTTTAAAACGGCAACGTTTTAGTCTCAAATTAGATTTTTTTCAGAGCTAAAAACAACATTTTAATCTAAATTTAAATAAACACAGTAAACTAATTTAAATATTATTACAATATTTACTTTTTTTCTATAAATAAAAAAAAACAATAATAATATATGATTGATTACAATGGCAACAATCATATATGACATTGTAATCATTTTGATGGGAAAAGATAAGCAGCATTCTTTAACTCAATGTTTTTTAAAAAAATATGTTTAATTAGATAAATATACGGTCTTAAATTTATTAGATTGACGTTAATATTTTTGAAAAATTGGCGGTAAGTAAAGCCGCTATTGCAGGTATCTATTCACAATTGACATTGACATTTTAGAGCACAGTGCCGTGCACAAATGCTTTAATTAGAACTAATTGCAATTTATTATACATTTGATAATTTATATAAAACTGTTTTCTATATATATATATATATATAAAATATATTATTAATAAATTATCTTTATTATTTAAAAATAATAATAATCTGATTAGTGTCAAAGCAAAATGACAATGACCGCAATGGCTCAAGGTCGTAAATTTGACTCGTACCTTGACCAATAGACATTTTTTTTTAATTTTTAGTAGGCGTTTACGTCACTACATCTCTTGTGCGGTCTGACTATAGGAAATGTGCCAATTTTTTTTTTTTTTACAAAAAAGCTTATTATTATTATTCAACTATGTAAAGTGTATACTTCTAATCTTGACATTGACATTTGTATAAAAGCGCGTCATTTGAATAAACTATAGCAATATAATTCCTGTTATGTGTCCAGACACAGATAATAAAAAAGCATAATCATTTAACCATAATCAAATACAAAAAACCTTTTTTATCATTGTTTTTAAGCAAATATTTTGATAATATTTTAAATTGTGAATAAATAGGTTTAATACACGGTTGATGACCAACCTTGTATACTCTAGATAAACAAAGTCAATGTATTTATTTATAATTATTTATTAAATTCCTAATTAATTCAAATTAAAATAACCTTTATTTTTTTAAAACAATTTATGTCGAAATCTACTTTCTTATTCTCTAATTGTAATATGTTTAACTGTAATCATTTAATCAGTAGTGAAAGGAAACATGCAAGCGAGCCCAGAAAGTGTCTAATAAACAAAAATAAAAACAAAAAATATTTATTCAGGTACAGTGTACACACAAAACGTTTTTTTCGTGATTGTTGCACAATAATCAGTAGTGCAAAAAACATTGATAAACAATTATTTAAGTCGTCCCGATTTTAACCCAATTGAGTTCGCATGGAGGTCGATGTGGAGCTGCTAAGCAGCTAAAGCTCTATTTTGTGAGCAATTTTTTACAAAATAGTAATAAACTGTTGTCAAAGGTTTTGAAAAAAGAAGAGATAAATGGGAAAAAGGCAGAACAATCCACGAATTTTCCACATTGACAAAATATGCAAAAAAAATGCGGTTAATGCGGTTTTGAAAAAAGAAGTGATAAATGGGAGAAAGGCAGAATAATCGACGTATTGACAAAATATGCAAAAAAAAATTATAAATAAGAAATTTGGTCACAAATTTGCAGAAGAAAGCACCATTCAACTAAGCAGACTTAAATCCAATTGAGTACTTATGGAACCAAATGTACATTTTTGTCAACCATAGCTGAGCAAATCTTTCAAACATAAAGCAAAAAATCTTAATTTTTCTTTATCAGTACCGATCTTTAAATCTTTACTGATTCTAGTCGCACTAATGAGATCCTAATTTTTCTAAATATCACAACACAACTTGAAAGAATTGCTTGAAAAGTTTAGCTGTCTTTAAAAAACCATAATGGCAGTTTACTACTCTTTCTTTTTTTTTTCTCTTATAGTTTCTTCTATTTTTTTCTCACTCTACTTTGTTTATTATCTTGTTGAATTTTTCTCTGTCTCTTTTATTGTCATTCTATTTCTTTTTTCTTTTTTTTTCATTATGTTTTTTTTCTCTAATTTGCTATATTTTATCTGTATACATTCATTTGTCATGTGGTCTATAATGTTTTTCTCTGACTTTTCTGCATTTTCTTGTCAAAATTTATTTTCTCATCATTTATTTAAATTTTGCTATAATCTTATTTTATAATTTTGCTTATTTTTTTTAAAGTATTCTAGCAACTTTTTTTAGATAAAACTATTTTATTCTTTATTATAGTTAATTTCTTTTTTTCTTTCTTATTTGTCTATATCTCTATCTCTATTTATTGTTTCGCTTCTCTTTTCTACGTTAAACCTTTTTGTTTTATAGTAATTTTTTTTCTTTTTTTTATTTGTTTAACTGTCTTTTGGCTTACCACCTTCTAATATCTCACAATTTTATCCTTTTCTAATTTGGTTCACAAACTTTATTGCTTTTTTTTCTAGCTTTTATTCTTATTGCGTCTTCTCTCATTTTATACTCTGGAGTCTCTAACATCTATCTCACATATTTCTCTTGCACTTTTTCTGTATCTACTCTTTCTTTCTATTCCCAAAAATGTCATGTCATTCAAATGTCATTCCAATTTCATACTCGTTTCCAAGCTTTTTTTTACCATTTCCCACGCTATTGCACACGCTTGGTTTCTTTTTTTCACTAGTTCTCTCACATCTGTTTTTTCCATCAAACATGTATCCTAAATATTTCTATTCTTTCATCTGGTATTTTTTTTTCTTTAGTTTATACTCCAAATATTTCTATCTATTCTTTCATCTGATATTTTTTTTTCTTCTTTTCATACTTACTTTTACCTTTACTTTTAAAACTTTTTGAAGATTTTAAATTCTAAAAAGATTTCTTTTTTGAAGAAAGATCTTGATTGAGCTTTATTTTTAGAACTTTTTGAAGAATTTAAATTCTAAGAAGATTTCTTTTTTGAAGAAAGATCTTGATTGGGCCTCTGAGTGAAAGATTTATTTCGATCATGTTGTTTATTTGGTGAGTGACAATTTTATGCTAATGTATGATAGTGTGAGACCTCGTATTGGTCAAACTACATGCATAAAAACTTAAGCGACTACGTCACCAGGAACAAGTGCAGACTTAAATCCAATTGAGTACTTATAGAATCAAATGTTAAAGCTTTATAGTTTGTTACATTTTTGTCAACCATTTTAGTTGAGCCACTATATCTTTCAAATTTTATTTAAAAAAGACATTTGTTATCAGTTTACCGCACTAGTGCAGCATAAAAAAGGGGGGATATTACCAGAGATCTATCAGAAGACCAAGATGCTTGCAGCACACACGTTAGTAATCTTTGATTGAACAACTTTAACTTTTTGCTATATTTAGTATGTTATTTTGAAAACAAACTTATTTGTTAATTATAATATTATTATTATTATTATTATACAGTGTGTTTCTTAATGGAGCGCACTTGAAGTAATGTTTGCTAAAACTTTCTATATTTATGGAAGAAGAATACTATTTTCTGTTTTTACAGTTGTAACATAAACAAATGCTGTTTAGACCAAATATTCAAAAACACACTGTATAATGTTTTATATAAATTTATTATTTATGTGAGGCTAGGATATTTGACATTTCTGTCATGTCATTCTTCGTGACATTCGTCACGAAATCATCACATTTTTGGTAGTTATCTATATTCAGATTATTTTATTAATCTAATATATATATATATACAGGGTGTATAATATTAACATTATTAAGAGTAGCTTTTTTGACAGCAGGTCTTATATCGGTTCGTACTAAAGCCAGTAACAATTTGTAAACATAATGTCGCTTACGGAATAGCGCAAAATTTTTTGTAAATATATTAATTTAATTAGTTTGCATTATTGTTTATTGTTATTGATTAAAACTTTATTTTACATTCAGAAAATGGTGAAAATGTCTGCGGTAGGTATTTGTGCATAGCACTTGGGCTCTAAAATGTCAATGTCAGTTGTGAATAGACACCTGCAATACCGTCTTAGCTAACCATGACTTACCGCTTACCGGAAAATATGTTAAATAACTGAATCAAGCTAAGACAATCGTTTTATTTTCCAAAGCCACCTTTGAATAATGTTAATATTGTACACCATGTATATAATATATCATATTATTAATGAAGTGAAATGTGCCACATAAAGTATGTAATAATTTCTAAAATTTTAAATAATATGTAAAGATATAATAACAGTTGCTTTAGCAGAAAAATAGACAATAATGTGTAAAATATGTAAATTTCGGTTATTAATTATTAAAATTAGCAACACTTTGTCTTTGTTTACAAATTTTAAAAAAAAATTGTGTATTACATTAAAATAAACACAATTATTGTTATCAGAAGATTGCTAGAATAACTGTCACTGTCTCCCAAACTATCATTCAATAAATTTTGGTATTATCGCTGATCGTTGTAGTGACATCTATTAGAAGTTTTTTACATCAAAGCTGTAAAATTCAGCTTTCTACATGTCTGTGCCCTAACGGCAGATATTAGTTTTGATAAAAATATTTATCAGAAGATTGCTAGTGACATCTATTAGAAGTTTTTTACATCAAAGTTGTGAAAGCCAGCTCTCTACATGTCTGTGCCCTAATGGCAGATATTAGTTTTGATAAATATTCTTATTTATCAAATTATTTTGAAATAAGTTTTGATAGAATATGTTTTGTTAATTGTTTTTTCAACAGTAAGAATTTTTGTGAATATTTAGCTACATTTTTTCTGACAGATGGTGACATTATTGTCAAATTTGCCTTTAAGAAGACTCCACTGATGATACCTTTAAAACTATATCAGTCTGATTTTTGGGGGTAAATATTCATTGTCAGAAAAAAATTCTAACATATTCTAACGTTTAAAAAAAATATGAATTATTAATATAGTTTATGAATTTTTTAGCAAACACCATTACCTTATCTTCACTTTAAAGATAACAACTTTAAAAAAAAAATCAAGAAAACTTGATAATTTACTAATTATTAACTAAAAGCCGAAACGTTGGCAAGGTTGCCAAACTTTTAGTCTATTTTGAGTTATCTACTCAAAGGTGTCCCGCAAAAATTTGCAAAAAATTAATTTTGATAATTGACATAATAGGTCAGAAAATAGTTCTAAAATAACCAAGTTATTAAAAATTAAAAATTATATTATGAGGTAAGAGTGTACTCTTTTTTTAAAAGTTTATTTTAAATTTGTAAAAAATAATTTAATGATAACCATCGATCTTACCTGATGATGGTATTTTATACCGAAACGTAGTTTGTAACTACTCTTTTTTTCTTTTCCATAACGCAAAACTTTTAAAGTGTCTCATAAAAGCCAATTTTTTCGCTTAAAATAACAATTGTTTTTTAATAGTCAATTAAAATATTCAGCCTTGATTTTGCAAAGTTTTTTTTCGCCGAAAACGTTTGTTGAATAATAATATAACCTCTTTAACAATTACTGCTTCGATAACCGCCGTAGAAGCGTTGTTAAATTAAAGACAATCATTATTCACATCAAATTTATTCAAAGCTATGTACATATTTTAAACTATAATTGAAAATTATTTGGAAACAAACATATTTTGGCAACAATACCAAAAAAAAAATATGGGGACGCCCCCCAAGAAGATTTAATTTTTTAAATTCATTTAAGTCATTTTTCTTAATTTTTTATTTAATATTGCTTTATCTTTCATTGTCATTTATTCATTGTTTAAATTTTTTTGTAAGTTTTTTCTTTTTAGTTTTTGTCAATTTTTTTTTCTTCTTCTCTTTCCAGTAGTTTTTTAATATTTTCCATGTCTATACTTGGAAAAAAACAGAAGAAAAATACAAAAAAACAGATGAAAATTTTATCTATATAAATTTTTTTTTTATATTTAAGACTTCTTTTACTCAAATTCTAGTAATATCTAACTTTGTGACAATAAATTCAGATAAAGCCTGCTTGATTTGTCTTTTTATTTTAAAACAAACATATTTTGGCAACAATACCAAAAAAAAAATATGGGTACGTTATGGAACGCCCCCCCTAGAAGGTTTAATTTTTTAAATTCGTTTAAGTTATTTTTCTCAATTTTTTATTTGATTTTGCTTCATCTTTCATTGTTAATTATTGATTGTTTAAACTTTTTTGTCATTTTTTTTTTCTTTTTAGTTTTTTGTCAGTTTTTTTCTTCTTCTCTTTCCAGTAGTTTTTTAAAATTTTCAATTGTCAATACTTGGAAAAAAAAAGAAGAAAAATACAAAAAAACATATGAAGATTTTATCTATATAAATTTTTTTTTGTATTTAAGACTTTTTTTACTCAAACCCTAGTACTATCCAACTTTGTGACAATAAATTCAGATTAAGCCTGCTTGATTTGTTTTTTTATTTTGAAACAAACATATTTTGGCAACAATACAAAAAAAAATATGGGTACGTTATGGGACGCCCCCCACGAAGATTTAATTTTTTAAATTCGTTTAAGTCATTTTTTTCAATTTTTTATTTGATACTTTATCTTTCATTGTCATGTATTCATTGTTTAAACTTTTTTGTCTATATGTCAAAAACTTTGGTCTATACTCCGAAAAAAAAAGAAAAATACAAAAAAACATAATGAAGATTTTATCTATATAAATGTTTTTTTTTGTATTTAAGACTTTTTTCACTCAAACCCTAGTAATATCTAACAATCTAACTTTGTGACAATAAATTAAGATTAAGCCTGCTTGATTTGTTTTTTTTATTTTGAAGCAAACATATTTTGGCAACAATACAAAAAAAAAATATGGGTACGCTATGGGGACGCCCCTCAAAAAGATTTAATTTTTTAAATTCGTTCAAGTTATTTTTTTCAATTTTTTATTTGATAATGTTTAATCTTTCATTGTCATTTATTCATTGTTTAAACTTTTTTGTCATTTTTTTTTCTTTTTAGTTTTTTGTCAGTTTTTTCTTCTTCTCTTTCCAGTAGTTTTTTTAAATTTTCCATGTCTATACTTGAAAAAAAAAGAAGAAAAATACAAAAAACATATGAAGATTTTATCTATATAATTTTGTTTTTGTATTTAAGACTTCTTTTATTTAAACCCTAGTAATATCTAACTTTGTGACAATAAATTAAGATTAAGCCTGCTTGATTGGTTTTTTATTTTGAAACAAACATATTTTGACAACAATACCAAAAAAAAATATGGGTACGTTATGAGACGCCCCCCAAGAAGATTTAATTTTTTTTATCTTTTATTGTCATTTATTCATTGTTTAAACTTTTTTGTCATTTTTTTTTTCTTTTTAGTTTTTGTCAGTTTTTTTCTTCTTCTATTTCCAGTAGTTTTTTAAAAATCTCCATGTCTATACTTGGAAAAAAAAGAAGAAAAATACAAAAAAACATATGAAGATTTTATCTATATAAATTTTTTTTTGTATTTAAGACTTCTTTTACTCAAACTTAAGTAATATCTAACTTTGTCACAATAAATTCAGATTAAGCCTGCTTGATTTCTTTTTATTTTGAAACAAACATATTTTGGCAACAATGTCAAAAAAAAATATGGGTACGTTATGGGACGAAGAAGATTTAATTTTTTAAATTCGTTTAAGTCATTTTTCTCAATTTTTTATTTGATATTGCTTTATCTTTCATTGTCATTTATTCATTGTTTAAACTTTTTTGTAAGTTTTTTCTTTTTAGTTTTTGTCAATTTTTTTTTCTTCTTCTCTTTCCAGTAGTTTTTTAATATTTTCCATGTCTATACTTGGAAAAAAACAGAAGAAAAATACAAAAAAACAGATGAAAATTTTATCTATATAAATTTTTTTTTTGTATTTAAGACTTCTTTCACTCAAACTCTAGTAATATCTAACTTTGTGACAATAAATTCAGATTAAGCCTGCTTGATTTGTTTTTTTATTTTGAAACAAACATATTTTAGCAACAATACTAAAAAAAATATGGGTACGTTATGGGACGCACCCCAAATTAATTTTTTAAATTCGCTTAAGTCATTTTTCTCAATTTTCTATTTGATATTGCTTTATCTTTCATTGTCATTTATTCATTGTTTAAACGTTTTTGTCAGTTTTTTTTTTTTTAGTTTTATGTCAGTTTTTTTCTTCTTCTCTTTCCAGTAGTTTTGTTTTAAATTCTCCATGACTATACTTGGAAAAAAAAAGAAGAAAACTATAAAAAAACATATGAAGATTTTATCTATATATACTTTTTTTTTCTATTTAAGATTTTTTTTACTCAAACTCAAGTAATATCTAACTTTGTGACAATAAATTCAGATAAAGCCTGCTTGATTTGTTTTTTTTATTTTGAAACAAACATATTTTGGCAACAATACTAAAAAAAAATATGGGTACGTTATGGGGACGCTCCAGTAGATTTAATTTTTTAAATTCGCTTAAGTTATTTTTCTTAATTTTCTATTTAATATTGCTATTATATTTAATATTTAGTAGTTTTTTAAAATTTCCCATGTCTATACTTGGAAAAAAAAGAAGAAAAATACAAAAAAACAAATGAAGATTTTATTTATATAATTTTTTTTTTGTATTTAAGACTTCTTTTACTCAAATCCTAGTAATATCTAACTTTGTGACAATAAATTCAAATTAAGCTTGCTTGATTTGTTTTTTTATTTTGAAACAAACATATTTTAGCAACAATACTAAAAAAAAATATGGGTACGTTATGGGGACGCTCCAGTAGATTTAATTTTTTAAATTCGCTCAAGTTATTTTTCTTAATTTTCTTTTTAATATTGCTTTATCTTTCATTGTCATTTATTCATTGTTTAAACTTTTTTGTCAGTTTTTTTCTTTTTAGTTTCTTTTCAGTTTTTTTCCTCTTTTCTTTCCAGTAGTTTTTTAAAATTTCCCATGTCTATACTTGGAAAAAAAAGAAGAAAAATACAAAAAAACAAATGAAGATTATATTTATATAATTTTTTTTTTGTATTTAAGACTTTTTTTACTCAAACCCTAGTACTATCCAACTTTGTGACAATAAATTCAGATTAAGCCTGCTTGATTTGTTTTTTTATTTTGAAACAAACATATTTTGGCAACAATACAAAAAAAAATATGGGTACGTTATAGGACGCTCCCCAAGAAGATTTAATTTTTTAAATTCGTTTAAGTCATTTTTCTCAATTTTTTATTTAATAATGTTTAATCTTTCATTGTCATTTATTCATTGTTTAAACTTTTTTGTCATTTTTTTTTCTTTTTAGTTTTTTGTCAGTTTTTTCTTCTTCTCTTTCCAGTAGTTTTTTAAAATTTTTCATGTCTATACTTGGAAAAAAAAAGAAGAAAAATACAAAAAAACATATGAAGATTTTATCTATATAAAATCTTTTTTTGTATTTAAAACTTTTTTTATTTAAACTCTAGTAATATTTAACTTTGTGACAATAAATTCAGATTAAGCCTGCTTGATTTGTTTTTTTTACAATAAGCAATTTTTGTTGTTATCACGCAAAATATGGATAAAATTATAGGTACGATAACTATTTAAACCTTGGCATACAAAAAGCTGTGAAACAAACTATTATCAACTATAATAATTGTGCATATTTTATCATAAAATAGTGTTTTTGCAATGAACAATAATTTGACTATTACACAGTTTTACCACTTGCCAAAAAGCTTGTTTAAATCGAGAGCTCTTTCGACCACCATGTGGTCATCATCAATCCTATCAATTATCAAAAGATCTATCAATAATCGCTTATTTTTTTTCTTCCAGATGGTATGGAAACATGGAAATTCCATCTGTATTGATAATGCTTTTTCTGGTTAGAAGTATCGGAGCCATCCATTGTGACCGGGCGCTGGACTACTTGGACAACCATGGCTATGGTACCAACATAACCTGTGAAAATCTATCCAACAATAGTACCAAATTACTCAAAACCATATCCGTCAGCAACGAAATAGCTCTAAGCATCAAAAATTCAACGTTAAAAGACGTAAAAAAAGACCTATTTGCAAATATAAAAAAAATAAAATACCTACAAATTGCAAATTCGACGTTTCTCTTCAACCAAGCGGAAACGCCATTTGTTGAATTAGTCGCTTTAGAACATTTGATTATTGAAAATACAACAATCAGCAATTTGGCGCCAAATACTTTCAAATATTTGCGAATTTTGAAAGAATTGAGTCTAATAAATGACAGAATAAGTCAGATTGGTAGCAATGTCTTTGACGTCCTATCTAGCCTAGAAACGCTTAAACTATCACGGAATAAAATCACAGCGCTATCAAACATCCCCGTTTGTGAGCTACCCCAATTAAAACATCTCCATTTAAACAAAAATCGCATTCGGTTATGGACCGGAAAGGATTTTGCATGCTTCAAAGCCAGCTCTGATTCCGGACTTAATCTCAATGGACAAAACTATTTGATAGGGAATTTTGCGCAACAGGTTCTCCAAAAACGATCAAAACTAAATTTAGTGGAACTGGATTTGAGCGATAATGAGATTATCGATATTGAATCATTCGATTGGGCCTATAAATTAAAATCTATTAATCTCGAAAATAATCAATTGAAAAATATAAGCGAGCGCTTATTCGGCGTTGTTGATAATCTAGAGAAATTAAATTTAAAAAATAATTTATTAAATGATATTAATCCTAAAGCGTTTATCAGATTAAATAAACTAAATTCATTAAATTTGGCAAATAATACAATTATTGATGTTGGTATTGCAAATTTATTAAATCTAGAAAATCTAGATCTGTCAAATAATCGCCTGGTATCAGAATCGCTGCTCCATCTCAAAAATTTACCAAAATTGCGCATTTTACGGCTCAATTCGAATAAAATTAGCCTTATTCCAGTGATGAGTTTCGAAAATTTTTCAGCTTTAGAAATTCTAGATCTATCTCAAAATAATATTATTCTGACAAACAATTCCTTCCAAGCATTGCCAAATTTACTAGATTTACGTCTCGTCAATAATAATATAGATTATCTACCAAAATCGACATTTTTTATTCTGACAAATCTTGTAAATCTAGATTTGTCGATTAATAATATAAAAAAAATAAAGACTGGAATTTTTATTAATCTGAATAATTTGCAATATTTAAATTTATCAAATAATTTAATTGAGAATTTGCATCCCGATGCAATGAAGCCTCTCCAGAAGCTTCAAATTTTTGATATTTCGGGAAATCGACTGAAAAATTTCCATTTTGATATTATTAAATTATTACCATCGTTACGCATTGTGAATATTAGATACAATTTGTTGACTTGTCCGACGTTGTCAGATATAATAATATTCTTAAAATCGCAAGAAATTTCCTATACGATTAGTGATAAAGTGGAGTACAGCAGGAAGAATATTGATGGAATCTACTGCGAAGATGAAGATTTGGATGAGAAGAAACCATCTGCAGTGTTGCCAGTATTCGGAATTCTTGCAATAATAATAATTTCAAGCTTTCTAACAATTTTGGTAATTTATAAATTTGTATTATATAGAAGAAGACGTAATTATATCATGGATGAATTAGAATTAATGCAAAATTAATTATTATAATAAATATTTAATAAAATTATTGCGAATTTTATTTTCCTTTTCTAATTTTAGAGAATGTTTTCCGTTAAATCAAATTTTGGAAGCATTTTTTGCCGATTGCGTAAATTATTGTGATCCAGCAGTTTGTTGCGAAAAAGAGAAACCATTTTATGGTCTGGAGAATCTAAACAAAAACATCAAATCATTGATCTATTTGTAAAAGTTGTAAAATTTTTGAACAAATTTAAGAAACGCATAATACAATTAAGCAAATAATTGTAAAAATGGCAACATTAAATTCAAGAAACCAGGTTTCTACATATCAATGCATTAAATGACAGATATTTAATTCTGATAGACACATTGTGAGACAAAAAGTATACCGCTGTAGCATACCTATGTGCTATATCTTCTTTGGTATCTAGCAACAAATAGAAAATAATTGTAGAAAAAAATTCAAAAATTGACAGTAGTGGACGTTACCAAAGCTAATGAATTTTTCTCAGCAAATTCGGTTACTCTTTTTTAACAATTTTAACTTTCTTAATAATTTTTTTAAATTTTGTTCAGGAGGCTTTAATTAAGCTCTGTGAAATTTTTTTTTAACAATTTTAAAAAAATTTCAAAACTTTGGAATGTCTACCCAAATTCTATCATAATTTTTTTTGGGCAAAAATTTTTTTTTCCTTAAAAAATCACCTAAGGTTAATCAAAACTTTCTGAATTTAAATGATACGTTTGCTAAGATTTTTTAAATTGGTTTTATGTCAAAAATAAATTTTGACTTGTTTTTTGGTCAACTTTTTTTTCGGTACTAAAGCTAATAATTTTTTTTCAGCAAATCCGGTTATTCTTTTTTAATAATTTTTGCACTTTAATATAAAAATTCTGGTTCAACTTTTTTAATAATTTTTTTTAAAGCAAATTTTGTTTAGGAGGCTTTAATTAAGCTCTGTGAATTTTTTTTTTGACAATTTTGAAAAAATTTTTAAGACTTTGGAATGTTCACCTAAATTATATCCTAATTTTAGCAAATTTTGTCCAGAAGGCTTTAATTGAGCTTGGTGAATATTTTGAAATTTTTTTGACAATTTTGAAAAAATTTTCAAGTTTGCAAAATTTCTATGCATTTTTTTTAATCAGAAAATTTTTTTTTCTAATTATTTAAGCTTAATTAGGGCTTTTTAAATTCAAATCAAGTATTCGTTGTGTGCTAGGATTTTTTAATTTGGTTTTATGTCAAAAATAATTTTTGACATTTTTTTTGGTCAATTTTTTTTTCGGTACTAAAGCTAATAAATTTTTTTTGCTAATAAACTAATAAAATAACTTTTAGATTTTTTTAAGTAAACAAATTTTGTTCAGTAGGATTTAATTAAGCTCTGTAAAATCTTTTTGACAATTTTGAAAAAATTTTTAAGTTTGCAAAATTTCTATGCATTTTTTTTAGCCAAAAATTTATTTTTTTTTAAATTATTTAAGCTTAATTAGGGCTTTTTAAATTCAAATCAAGTATTTGTTGTTTGCTAAAATTTTTTAATTTGGTTTTATGTCAAAAATAATTTTTGACATTTTTTTGGTCAATTTTTTTTTCGGTACTAAAGCTAATGAATTTTTTTTGCCAATAAACTAATAAAATAACTTTTAGATTTTTTTAAGTAAACAAATCTTGTTCAGTAGGATTTAATTAAGTTCTGTAAAATCTTTTTGACAATTTTGAAAAAATTTTTAAGTTTGCAAAATTTCTATGCATTTTTTTTAGCCAAAAATTTATTTTTTTTTAAATTATTTAAGCTTAATTAGGGCTTTTTAAATTCAAATCAAGTATTTGTTGTATGCTAAAATTTTTTAATTTGGTTTTATGTCAAAAATAATTTTTGACATTTTTTTGGTCAACTTTTTTTTCGGTACTAAAGCTAATGAATTTTTTTTGCCAATAAACTAATAAAATAACTTTTAGATTTTTTTAAATAAACAAATCTTGTTCAGTAGGCTTTAATTAAGCTCTGTAAAATTTTTGAAATTTTTTTGACAATTTTGAAAAAATTTTTAAGTTTCCAAAATTCTTATGCAATTTTTTTAGTCAAAGTTATATATTTTTTTAATTATTTAAACTTAATTAGAGCTTTTTAAATTCAAATCAAGTATTCGTTGTATGCTAAGATTTTTTAATTTTGTTTTATATCAAAAATAATTTTTGACATTTTTTTTGGTCAACTTTTTTTTCGGTACTAAAACTAATGAATTTTTTTTGCCAATAAGCTAATAAAATAAGTTTTAGATTTTTTTCAATAAACAAATCTTGTTCAGAAGGCTTTTTTAATTAAGCTCTGTAAAATTTTTGAAATTTTTTTGACAATTTTAAAAAAATTTTTAAGTTTGCAAAATTTCTATGTATTTTTTTTAGCCAAAAATTTTTTATTTTTTTTAATCATTTAAGCTTAATTAGGGCTTTTTAAATTCAAATCAAGTATTTGTTGTATGCTAAAATTTTTTAATTTGGTTTTATGTCAAAAATAATTTTTGACATTTTTTTTGGTCAACTTTTTTTTCGGTACTAAAGCTAATGAATTTTTTTTGCCAATAAACTAATAAAATGACTTTTAGATTTTTTTAAATAAACAAATCTTGTTCAGTAGGCTTTCATTAAGCTCTGTAAAATTTTTGAAATTTTTTTGACAATTTTGAAAAAATTTTTAAGTTTTCAAAATTCCTATGCAATTTTCTTAGCCAAAAATATATATTATTTTAATTATTTAAGCTTAATTAGAGCTTTTTAAATTCAAATCAAGTATTCGTTGTATGCTAAGATTTTTTAATTTGGTTTTATGTCAAAAATAATGTTTGACATTTTTTTTGGTCAACTATTTTTTCCGTACTAAAGCTAATAAATTTTTTTTGCCAATAAGCTAATAAAATAAGTTTTAGATTTTTTCAAATAAACAAATCTTGTTCAGTTGGCTTTAATTAAGCTCTGTAAAATTTTTGAAATTTTTTTGACAATTTTGAAAAAATTTTTAAGTTTTCAAAATTCCTATGCAATTTTCTTAGCCAAAAATATATATTATTTTAATTATTTAAGCTTAATTAGAGCTTTTTAAATTCAAATCAAGTATTCGTTGTATGCTAAGATTTTTTAATTTTGTTTTATATCAAAAATAATTTTTGACATTTTTTTTGGTCAACTTTTTTTTCGGTACTAAAACTAATGAATTTTTTTTGCCAATAAGCTAATAAAATAAGTTTTAGATTTTTTTCAATAAACAAATCTTGTTCAGAAGGCTTTTTTAATTAAGCTCTGTAAAATTTTTGAAATTTTTTTGACAATTTTAAAAAAATTTTTAAGTTTGCAAAATTTCTATGTATTTTTTTTAGCCAAAAATTTTTTATTTTTTTTAATCATTTAAGCTTAATTAGGGCTTTTTAAATTCAAATCAAGTATTTGTTGTATGCTAAAATTTTTTAATTTGGTTTTATGTCAAAAATAATTTTTGACATTTTTTTTGGTCAACTTTTTTTTCGGTACTAAAGCTAATGAATTTTTTTTGCCAATAAACTAATAAAATGACTTTTAGATTTTTTTAAATAAACAAATCTTGTTCAGTAGGCTTTCATTAAGCTCTGTAAAATTTTTGAAATTTTTTTGACAATTTTGAAAAAATTTTTAAGTTTTCAAAATTCCTATGCAATTTTTTTAGCCAAAAATATATATTTTTTTAATTATTTAAGCTTAATTAGAGCTTTTTAAATATTCAAATCAAGTATTCGTTGTATGCTAAGATTTTTTAATTTTGTTTTATGTCAAAAATAATTTTTGACATTTTTTTTGGTCAACTTTTTTTTCGATACTAAAGCTAATGAATTTTTTTTGCCAATAAACTAATAAAATAACTTTTAGATTTTTTTAAATAAACAAATCTTGTTCAGTTGGCTTTAATTAAGCTCTGTAAAATTTTTGAAATTTTTTTGACAATTTTGAAAAAATTTTTAAGTTTGCAAAATGTCTATGTATTTTTTTTAACCAAAATTTTTTTATTTTTTTTAATTATTTAAGCTTAATTGGGGCTTTTAAAATTCAAATCATGTATTTGTTGTATGCTAGAATGTTTTAATTTGGTTTTATGTCAAAAATAATTTTTGACATTTTTTTTGGTCAACTTTTTTTTCGGTACTAAAGCTAATGAATTTTTTTTGCCAATAAACTAATAACATAATTTTTAGATTTTTTTAAATAAACAAATCTTGTTCAGTAGGCTTTAATTAAGCTTTGTAGAATTTTTGAAATTTTTTTGACAATTTTGAAAAAATTTTTAAGTTTTCAAAATTCCTATGCAATTTTTTTAGCCAAAAATATATATTTTTTTAATTATTTAAGCTTAATTAGGGCTTTTTAAATTCAAATCAAGTATTCGTTGTATGTTAAAATTTTTTAATTTGGTTTTATGTCAAAAATAAATTTTGACATGTTTTTTGGTCACCATTTTTTTCGGTACTAAAGCTAATGAATTTTTTTTAGCCAATCCGATTATTGTTCTGGAAAGCTAATAAAATAAGTTTTAGATTTTTTTTAATAAACAAATCTTTTTCAGTAGGCTTTAATCAAGCTCTGTAAAATTTTTGAAATCTTTTTGACAATTTTGAAAAAAATTTTAAGTTTGCAAAATTTCTATGCATTTTTTTTAGCCAAAAATTTTTTTTTGTAATTATTATTTAAGCTTATTTAATTAAGGCTTTTTAAATTCAAATCAAGTATTCGTTGTATGCGAGGATTTTTTAATTTGGTTTTATGTCAAAATTAATTTTTGACATTTTTGATCAACTTTTTTTTCGGTACTAAAGCTAATAAATTTTTTTTGCCAATAAGCTAATAAAATAAGTTTTAGATTTTTTTTAATAAACAAAATCTTGTTCAATAGGCTTTAATTAAGCTCTGTAAAATTTTTGAAATTTTTTTGACAATTTTGAAAAAATTTCAAAATTCCTACGCATTTTTTTTTAGCCAAAAATTCCAAAAAATTACCTAAGCTTAATTAGGACTTTTTCAATTCAAATCAAGTAATCGTTGTATGTTAGGCTTTTTTGTTTTGGTTTTATGTCAAAAATAAATTTTGACATTTTTTGAAATAAATTTTCAATTTTATAATATGATATTTTTTTAAATAAAACAGAGCAATACGAAAAAATACCATTAATATTGTTATTATATTCTACAAAATGAGTAAATATTTAAAAAAAAACAATTTTTGTTGTTGATTATTGATGTACTGTTTACCAACTTTCAAATTCTTTTATTCTTTTTAAGGTCTAATTAACGTCAAACGTCAAGCAGAAGCAAATCGGCCTATTTTGTTTTAAATGGACGGCGAAATGGTACGAAAATCATTTAATAATGGCGTTTTAAAAATTTAAAAATCATTTAATAATGCCAATTTATTTATTTTCTAAAACATCTAAATGTTATTAGTTGTTACTAAATGCAGAATTGTCCAAGCACTACTTGTTGAAAAGGGTGCGCTAGCTGTAAGGGTGTGCAAATAAGGGAATGCGCGGGCAGTGGCAGCGTCGTGACGCCAGTGGTTCCGGGACGCCGTCACGGTCATACATGTCGCTCCGGAATTTAGTTGAATCGACAAAAACGTGCGTTTAGTGCAATTGACCCTATATAAATCAATTAGTTAAATATGAATTGGACTATTTGTTTTTAATATTCTCAGCAAAGTTCCAAGGAAAAAAAAGACATTATTTTGGTAAGGATTTGTAACTTACATAATCTTTGACAATTTTTGACTTAATAAGTGCATTTAAGTATTTATTTAATATTTTATTTTTTTGTTTGTTTATTTCAACTATTTGTGTTAAATCTTTCATTATTTTTGGGTTAATTTTTATTAGAAATATTGCTGATCGGACAACCAAGTTATCACAATAGCGCCTTTCGCTTGAAACGCAGGCAATATATTTGAAATTCTGCTAGCATATGGTAAAATACAGTTAAAGCCAATTCATTCAATCTAAGATTTAAAGATTTTGACATGTTTTGTTCCAGTTGGAACTCTTCAGTAAGCTGCAACAGATTCTTGTAAAACCTGAGTTCTCCATTTTGATGCAATAACTTTCAAAAAAGTGCCACTTTTTACGTTTTTATTTTTCTTTTTAGAAGTAATGTTTGATTAGCTTGAAAGTCTGATACACAAAAGAACAATTTCTTTTTAATTCTCAAATAAAATAAGATTTTTGTCTATTTCTTGTGCTTTTTTGATATTTTAGTTCATTTTTTTCATAATTCACAGGATGTTTGAGAGAACATTTTACTAATAGTTTTGAATTTGGCGCCTCCACCATTTTTAACGTTTTATATTATAATTATAAAATAAAATGGTTTTATTTTTTGTTAATCTACAGGGTGTTTGATATTTGTTTTTATTGTTTCAGATAATATGGTGCATCAAAATGATTATTTATTATACGTTTAGCTATAAATGCTAATCTAATAACAAAGATCAGATTCGAGATTTGATTTGGATTGAGCGTTTTAGATTGTGAAATTTATTTCACTAAATAAATAAAATTATTCTCGACGTGGAATAGAGAATTAGATAAACTCAGCAGCTCTCAAGTGTTCAAATATTTGTCTATGAACCTTCCCTTAAATCAATGTTGGTCTAAGTGTATTCAAATCATAAACATTATTAATAATATCAAATCAAAGTCGGCGAAATTGTTAATTCTTTCAAAGTAATCGGTTTTAGTGATATTGAAATGAAGGTGATGATCATAAGTGTCGTTTTAGTGATTTGGAGTACTTTAAGTCTGACTGCTTTGCCGCCTGTTATTCGAATTGGTAAGTCATTTTTTTTATAGTCATTTCATAATTTCATAAAAGCGTTTAAAAATTTTTAAAAGTTTTTAAAAATTCTTAAAAATTCTTAAAAATTCTTAAAAATTCTTAAAAATTTTTAAAAATTCTTAAAAGTTTTTTGAAAATTCTAAAAAATTCTGAAAAATTATTAAAAGTATTTAAAAAATTAAAAAAAACTTTAACATAAATTTAAAAAAACTTAGAACAAATTTTAAAAACGTTTAAATATTTTTAAATTGAAAATTATTGAAAATAATATTTATTTCTTATTGAAAAACTTTTAAACCATTTCAAAACATTCAAATATTTTTTCTAACTAGTTTATAGTAATTTGATTTTATTTTTAATAATTTTAAAACGTATTAATAAATTTTGAAAATTATATATAAAAAGTTCAATTCAATTCTTTAAAAAATATTAAAAAATTCTTAAAAATTCTTTGAAAATTCGGTAAAATTATTAAAATTATTTAAAAAATTAAAAAAAACTTTAACATATATTTAAAACAACTTAAAACAAATTTTAAAAACGTTTAAATATTTTTAAATTGAAAATTATTGAAAATAATATTTATTTCTTATTGAAAAACTTTTAAACCATTTCAAAACATTCAAATAATTTTTCTAACTAGTTTATAGTAATTTGATATTATTTTTAATAATATCAAAACGTATTAATAAATTTTGAAAATTATATATAAAAAGTTCAATTCAATTCTTTAAAAAATATTAAAAAATTCTTAAAAATTCTTTGAAAATTCTGAAAAATTATTAAAATTATTTAAAAAATTAAAAAAAACTTTAACATATATTTAAAACAACTTAAAACAAATTTTAAAAACGTTTAAATATTTTTAAATTGAAAATTATTGAAAATAATCTCTATTTCTTATTGAAAAACTTTTAAATTATTTCAAAACATTCAAAATATTTTTTCTAACTAGTTTATAGTAATTTGATTTTATTTTTAATAATTTTAAAACGTATTAATAAATTTTGAAAATTATATATAAAAAGTCCAATTCAATTCTTTAAAAAATATTAAAAAATTCTTAAAAATTCTTTAAAAATTCTAAAAAATTCTGAAAAATTATTAAAATTATTTAAAAAATTAAAAAAAAATTCAACATATATTTAAAAAAACTTAAAACAAATTTTAAAAACGTTTAAATATTTTTAAATTGAAAATAATATTTATTTCTTATTGAAAAACTTTTAAATTATTTAAAAACATTCAAATATTTTTTCTAATTAGTTTATAGTAATTTATTTTTATGTTTAATAATTTTAAAACGTATTAATAAATTTTGAAAATTATATATAAAAAGTCCAATTCAATTCTTTAAAAAATATTAAAAAATTCTTAAAAATTCTTTGAAAATTCTGAAAAATTATTAAAATTATTTAAAAAATTCAAAAAAACTTCAACATATATTTAAAAAAACTTAAAACAAATTTTAAAAACGTTTAAATATTTTTAAATTGAAAATAATATTTATTTCTTATTGAAAAACTTTTAAACCATTTCAAAACATTCAAATATTTTTTCTAACTAGTTTATAGTAATTTGATTTAATTTAACATATATTTTAAAATAGATGAAACAACTTTTTGATAAATTTTAACAGACTAATATGAGTTTAATAAGAGTTACCCGCTAGCCAGGTGGCTAACGATAGTGCGTTTGGCATCTGGTCTAGCAAGAGTCTAGACGAGAGTCTTTTTCTACAAAAAAAAACAGCTTTGTCTGGCTATGGGTGCTTGTATGTTTGTACAAAAGGCCGCAATGCAATTCTTCGGTTAGTCTAAATAAGAGTTAACTCTTTCTCTATAATATTTTTGTCAAGATGCCTATATTTCACAATTATTAGCATTAAATAAAACAGTGCAAAAAATACCAACCGCCAACTGCATTATTGTCAACAATCTACCATAATTCACCGCTAAGGCTCATTGTAATTATGCGTAATAGAACAATTGCGCATAAATCTCTTATGCTATTAAAAAAGAAATTTACAATTTTTTTACGCACTGACAAGAATATAACAATAGCGGTTAACAAACTCCATACTATCCTTCTACATCTTTGACAGTGTCAAAGAGTGTCAAGATGTCAAAAAGATATAGCCTTAGCTTAAAATACAATGACAGAGAGATGGTAGTCCAGGTATTACACTATAGTTTCTGCCGTAGGTTTTCTATTTTAATATAGTTTTTTTCTGTAATTATGAGCACAAAACAACAAATTATTAGCAAAAACGACACGTTTATTATCTTTTTTCTTAATAAACCTATATCAGAATGTTCTTCTGACCCACCGTGAGAAGATTTTTTCTCTTTCTTTGTTCTATTACTTTAATAATAAAACCAGATCTAGCAGATGTGGTTAAGAATTTTGCGATTATTGTCTTTTTTTATAAGATAACGGTTATTGTAGGTATATTATGCAGTTTGGCAATTAAATGTATCGTAATCACAAAAGTAATGAAACACGACCACACGTCCGTCGAAGCGACTAATAACGGTTCCTGAATGCGAATGACAGGATAATAAACACAGCAAACCGAGCTTAGGCTGTGTTTAGATTGGTTGAACTAGTTTGTCAAGGAAGCAACGCTTGTAACACTATAACAATGAACAACGCCTGTTTGAGTATATATTACCTAATATTGAGGTATAGTAGAAACGCTTCAGTAAGTTTTATTGCTCATTATGAGAGGGACAAAGCAACAATGGTAAAAAAAATTTACAACTCAAAGTGCTGCGTGCAACTTTCAATAGAACCAGCCACGTAGCTGACTACTACTCTAAGTAGAAAACGATTTTTTTTAATTTATGACGTGTTAAACTTTTTGAAAGATTAGTTTTTACTATACGTAGACATAACTCTTGCAACTTTATGTGTTTTATTAGAGCTTATAATTAGGGATAGATTGTACCACAAGAGAATAACGGAAATAAGTAATTTAATATAATTGTAAATAACAATAAAAATTCAAAATAGCTAATTATAAATATAATAGAAAAGCTAGACCAGAGGCTACCTTGTTTTACCACATTACAGAAATAACAGGCGCTTGACTAGAAATAAACCCATACTTGTCACTGCAAATTCATTCAAATCTGAATCTGCTGCGCCTTGCTGATGAGCTCCAATAAGAACAAAACATGTACTATATAAATGGAATAAAAAACTGATCTATCTAAAATTTAATCAAAGAAAGCTTGATTAATGATCATCCAAAATGAAATTTATGAGAACTTTCTCGACAATCTTTAAAAAAAGCTTGAGTAGATAACTCAATAACATTGGAAAATAAATTACTTTAGAAATGAAGCAAGAAAAATCCAATTAGCCTCACATACAGATGTTTAATGGAGCTTCTAAGGCGGCGCACGCTTTTTCTGCTACCAAAATTAAAAATATAAAAATCACTGCTTTTGTAAGCAATGAAACATAGAAAATGTAACAAGTGAGCAAATATTTTGCATGCGTTATTCTTATTGGTTAATAAAATAGGCCTAAGCAAGAGCTAATAGTTGAGTTATTATTATTTTTACAATATTGATAACTTATGTTAGAAAAAGCTAAGGTCTAAAGTTAATTATCTTAGTTAATTATCTAATTATCTAAGATAGTTAACAATGTTAATTATCTTAGAAAAAACCAAAGTCAAAAGTTAAGTTATAGCTGGCGCAGTTTAACAATCTTACCTTTTTTCCTATTATTTAAAAAATTTGCTTAAACAAGAGCTAATAGTTGAGTTATTATTATTATTGTTACAATAGTGATAACTTATCTTAGAAAAAGCTAAGGTCTAAAGTTAATTATCTTAGTTAATTATCTAATTATCTAAGATAGTTAACAATGTTAATTATCTTAGAAAAAGCTAAAGTCTAAAGTTAAGTTATAGCTGGCGCAGCTTAACCATCTTACCTTTTTTCCTATGATTTAAAAAATAGGCTTAAACAAGAGCTAATAGTTGTGATATTATTATTGTTGTTACAATATTGATAACTTATCTTAGAAAAAGCTAAGGTATAAAGTTAATTATCTTAGTTAATTATCTAATTATCTAAGATAATTAACTTAGAAAAAGCTAAAGTCTAAAGTTAAGTTATAGCTGGCGCAGTTTAACCATCTTACCTTTTTTCCTATGATTTAAAAAATAGGCTTAAACAAGAGCTAATAGTTGAGTTATTATTATTATTCTTACAATATTGATAACTTATCTTAGAAAAAGCTAAGGTCTAAAGTTAATTATCTTAGATAATTATCTAATTATCTAAGATAATTAACAATGTTAAAAAGCTAAAGTCTAAAGTTAAATTATAGCTGGCGCAGCTTAACCATCTTACCTTTTTTTCTATGATTTAAAAATAGGCTTAAACCAAAGCTAATAGTTGAGTTATTATTATTATTACAATGTTGATAACTTATCTTAGAAAAAGCTAACGTCTAAAGTTAATTATCTTAGTTAATTATCTAATTATCTAAGATAGTTAACAATGTTAATTAACTTAGAAAAAGCTAAAGTCTAAAGTTAAGTTATAGCTGGCGCAGTTTAACCATCTTACCTTTTTTCCTATGATTTAAAAAATAGGCTTAAACAAGAGCTAATAGTTGAGATATTATTATTATTGTTACAATGTTGATAACTTATTTTAGAAAAAGCTAAGGTCTAAAGTTAATTATCTTAGTTAATTATCTAATTATCTAAGATAATTAACAATGTTATTTATCTTAGAAAAAGTTAAAGTCTAAAAATAAGTTATAACTAGCGCAGCTTAACCATCTTACCTTTTTTCCTATGATTTAAAAAATAGGCTTAAACAAGAGCTAATAGTTGAGTTATTATTATTATTGTTACAATATTGATAACTTATCTTAGAAAAAGCTAAGGTCTAAAGTTAATTATCTTAGTTAATTATCTAATTATCTAAGATAATTAACAATGTTATTTATCTTAGAAAAAGTTAAAGTCTAAAAATAAGTTATAACTAGCGCAGCTTAACCATCTTACCTTTTTTCCTATGATTTAAAAAATAGGCTTAAACAAGAGCTAATAGTTGAGTTATTATTATTATTGTTACAATATTGATAACTTATCTTAGAAAAAGCTAAGGTCTAAAGTTAATTATCTTAGTTAATTATCTAATTATCTAAGATAATTAACAATGTTATTTATCTTAGAAAAAGTTAAAGTCTAAAAATAAGTTATAACTAGCGCAGCTTAACCATCTTACCTTTTTTCCTATGATTTAAAAAATAGGCTTAAACAAGAGCTAATAGTTGAGTTATTATTATTATTAATACTATTATTACAATATTGATAACTTATCTTAAAAAAAGCTAAAGTCTAAAGTTAATTATCTTAGTTAATTATCTAATTATCTAAGATAATTAACAATGTTAATTATCTTAGAAAAAGCTAAAGTCTAAAAATAAGTTATAGCTAGCGCAGCTTAACCATCTTACCTTTTTTCCTATGATTTAAAAAATATGCTTAAACAATAGCTAATAGTTGAATTATTATTATTATTGTTACAATATTGATAACTTATCTTCGAAAAAGCTAAGGTCTAAAGTTAATTATCTCAGTTAATTATCTAATTATCTAAGATAGTTAACAATGTTAATTAACTTAGAAAAAGCTAAAGTCTAAAGTTAAGTTATAGCTGGCGCAGTTTAACCATCTTACCTTTTTTCCTATTATTTAAAAAATAGACTTAAACAAGAGCTAATAATTGAGTTATTATTATTGTTATAATGTTGATAACTTATTTTAGAAAAAGCTAAGGTCTAAAGTTAATTATCTTAGTTAATTATCTAATTATCTAAGATAATTAACAATGTTAATTATCCTAGAAAAAGCTAAAGTCTAAAAATAAGTTATAGCTAGCGCAGCTTAACCATCTTACCTTTTTTCCTATGATTTAAAAAATAGGCTTAAACAAGAGCTAATAGTTGAGTTATTATTATTATTGTTACAATATTGATAACTTATCTTAGAAAAAGCTAAGGTCTAAAGTTAATTATCTAATTATCTAAGATAATTATTAATGTTAATTATCTTAGAGAAAGCTAAAGTCTAAGGTTAAGTTCATGCTGGCGCAGCTTAACTATCTCATCTTTTTTTTTATTATTTAACAAATAGGCTTAAACAAGAGCTAATAGTTGAGTTATTATTATTATTACAATGTTGATAACTTATCTTAGAAAAAGCTAAGATCTAAAGTTAATTATCTCAGTTAATTATCTAATTATCTAAGATAATTTACAATGTTAATTATCTTAGAAAAAGCTAAAGTCTAAAGTTAAGTTATAGCTGGCGTAGCTTAACCATCTTACCTTTTTTCCTATGATTTAAAAAATAGGCTTAAACAAGAGCTAATAGTTGAGTTATTATTATTATTGTTACAATATTAATAACTTATCTTAGAAAAAGCTAAGGTCTAAAGTTAATTATCTAATTATCTAAGATAATTATTAATGTTAATTATCTTAGAAAAAGCTAAAGTCTAAAGTTAAGTTCATGCTGGCGCAGCTTAACTATCTCATCCTTTTTTTTATTATTTAACAAATAGGCTTAAACAAGAGCTAATAGTTGAGATTATTGATGTGTTTAACTTTCTCTGTTCTGGAGACGCAGCAACTTTGCTGGATTTAAAAATCATTATGGTTCAACATTTTCGACTAAACTAGCTTTATAAGCTAAATTTGAATAAACTATTTTTGCAACCGCTTCATATCATTATTGTTATTATGTTAATAGCTAACATCTAGAGTTAGCTTTTGTATGAAATGTGGTAAATTTCCACATCGGGTTTCGGCTAAAGCCAAACTGCAATAAATCTTGAATGGTGCAAACTTTAGAAGTTGACTACACTTGGGGTGGCCTAAAACCAACGCACAGCTTAGCAGAAAGGCTTCAGCGAATGCGGCTTTGTCAAGGAACAATAGGACGACAAGACAAATTTACTGACGCGAAAAGAAAGTTGCGATTTTGTATCTCTTGGATTCTATTCGCTTTCATCAAACGGAAAAAGTAATTGTCTATAATTTTTCAGGAAATTAGCGAGAAAAAGCATCGAACGCAAGACGCCGGGGGCGGCGAGGAACGAACAACTGTTTCTTAATTATCTTTTTCATGTTCTCCTAACTCGACTGCTAACTTTGAAAAAATATTAATTGTTTGGAGAATTTATGCAGCATTTGAGCGAAATTAATCGTTTGCTGCTTCTTGCAAAATGTTTTTTTTAACAAAAACGCTTGAAAATTTTTTTTTAAAAATTTATTTAGCAAAATCTAATATAAGTCTAGTCAAAATAGACGTAAAAGTAGGCGTAAATAGAAAAAATTGGGGGCCGCAATTTTTTTTCAAACGTCGGAGGGGTGATTTTAAGTTTAAATCTTGATTTTTTAAACAGTTTCGCCGCTGCGGTCGCCGCCATCTTGAAGTTTAATTATTTTTTTGTTTTTCTAAAATAACTCGCTAATTTACAACTTTAGAGCAAAAATGGTAATTTCTGAAGTTGTGGGAAATTTAATTTCCTACAAGTTTAGTTATTATTATTTTTACGCAAGAATCAATATTTACAAAACTTATACTACTTTTATATTCGTAATGGGCAAATATTGATCCTAGCGTAAAAATAATTAAAAACAAACTTGTAGGAAATTAAATATTCAACAACTTTATATACCGCTATTTTTGCTCTAAAGTTGCAAATTATCGACTTATTTTAAAAAAACAAAAAAATTAAACTTCAATTCAAGATGGCGACGAGATTGCTCCGAAAATCGAGATTTAAACTTCCACCCGCCCCTCAACGTTGCAACCCCTAATTTTTTCTATTTCAATGTCTATCTCGACTGGACTATATTTAATTGTATTTTGCAAGCGTAATGATAGCCCGAAATTACCAAAAAATTTTTTTTTTATCATTATTTTGTACAGAAGACTTGGACAATTAAAACAGAAATAGTACGCAATTGAACAACATGTCCAAATTGTTGAAATTTATTTCTCAAATCAGCGGTCTATTGTTTAGACGCAACGCGCATATCGTCGCTGTTTTAATGTGCAGGTTGAACCCGCTAAGTCACAAATTTTTTTGGTGTATGTTTTTGTAGATTATAATCTGATGGGATACGGATGTTTTAAATACAGTTTTGTCTTTTTTATAAAATAGAACAATGTCTGGTCTATTGTAGCTTATTTTTTGATCTGAGTTTTATGTAGAAAGTTCTAAAAAAATTTGTACTCATTGTTTTCAACTACTGATGAAGGTGTTATATTTTTGTATGCTCTTGTTGGTATCACCTTATCCTGTATGGCTGCAACAAATCCCTCCATTTCTGTCATGAGACCTCTATTTGTGAGTGTGGAAAGCTCTGAATCTACATTAGGATTTTTCACCCCCGTTGCATACTTGCCATGTAAAGCTTAGCCGCCCCATTCTTCTCTCAGGTTTCTAAATAACTATTCTCTTGTTTCAGGTTGTTCCACTTCTCCAGTATTCTGTAGATTTATCGGAGAGAAATTCTGATCAACTGCGATTATTGTTCAAAGAAAAAACAAAATTTGAATTGCTGTGGTGTATTGTATGGCTCAGATTTGTAAGTCTTCATATAGCCTACACATTGAAGATCTAGGATGGTGAGATTTTCTGAATTTCTGATCTATGGACTGATATAAGATCATTTTAATACTCAAAATGTAAGAATTTGTTCAACTATTGAAGGCTATTTTCTTAGATTTTCTGTAAAAATATGGCTTCTGCTTCTATTAAAAAGCTGCTTTTCTTCTTTTTCTATTTTGGTCTCTATTCGTTTATTCTTAGATATTTATAGAAATCTTCTTAAGACAATGCAGATGTGTTGATAGCTATGATCTTACTTTTTGCGTTTTTGATATAGATCTAATTCTTTCTAATTCTATCAAAGATTAGTTTTTCTATTTTTATCTATATTCTTTTTTAGTCTATATCTACCTGAAACCTAGGTCTGACATGCCTGGCTTGACAATTTTTAACAATTGTTTATGTAACATTTTTTTTTATTATATCTATCAATTGTTTTTTGACAAATGCTTTCTTTTTATTAAAGCTTTTTTACTTAAAAAAAGTTAAATAATATGTTTACTAATGTAGAAAAAAATTAATTGAATCATTAGGCATGTATCTTAGAGTGCTTGCTTCTTTTCTAAATATATCAAATTCTAAATCGCCTGTTGTTTTTTTTTTAATTACGTTAACATCTAAACAAGATAATTTCTTATTAATCAGTTTTTAGTAGTGCTATTTCGAAAATATACAATATAATGGAAGCTTGAAGAATATGGGTCGCTGAGGATGGTAAAAACACCCCTGGGTGTGTGCAGAGTGAACCGACTGATCTTGTTTTGGCAGAAATGTGAGTTGTAGTCATTTCGGCGATGAGATCAGCCTGTCGAACTCAGCTCGTTCTCTCCCAAGAATTTGCAGCCCTTTTACCTGATTATCTGTTCAGCAAAAGGCTTCTTAAACATTCTATTCTCAGAAAATTATTATGTGGATCTTCTTTTTTTCTCTATTTAGAAATGTTTATTATAGGTATTATTTTGCCCATCTTAGCGCCGACTGTTCAGTATTTTTTATATTTTCTTCCTCTGATTGGTTTCTTCACTGCTTTGTGGTCGGAATGAAGTAAATTGAGTTTTATGTTTAGCTCTTGAACATTTTCCAGCGGAAATGGTTGCGGTTGGCTGAAAACCATTGCCAATTTCAGGATAATTTAACACACACTTCCTCAATACATTGATGGAATTAAACAACAAACAGTGTTTACAAAGCTCAACAGTTAGACTTGTTGATTATATAAACAATTATCTATTATTATTTGTAGGGCGCAAAGCATTAATATGCTCAGTTGTTTATTTGTGTCAAATAATAAATAATAAAAACCTACGGCAGAAATCTTGTTCTGTGCTTGACAGGTTTCTTAACGATGGCTACAAAAGAGGTGAGTTGTAGTAGATCGTTGATAATAATGTAGTCTATTTTTGCAGTAATTAAGCAATATTAGTGTCAGAAAAAAATATGGTAAATTATCTCTAGTTTTTATAAAATTTTTGGTGTGAGTTATGGTCTAAAAATTTTAATAAATAGAATTTTGATAATTTGTCAAAATTTATTCAACCTTTTTTAATTAATATTAAATCTATAAAAAATTGTAAAATATTATTAGAACTAATAAACAAAAGTTTGTCAAATACAATTAATTGAAAAAAAATTCATAATTTTTGGCTAAAAAAATTTTAAAAATATTTTTTAAAATAAAGTTTTTAAAAAATCAAAAAAAAATTTCAAAATTTCTTGCCAAACAAGACCGTTAGACAATTGGTTTAAAAAAAATCAACTATATTTTTTCAATTTTATTCTACATTCTATAAAATTATGTTTTATTTTCAACCATTTTTTGTTTTTTTTAATAATTTAAACAGTTTTTTTTCTTTTCATCGTTACGGTCTGGTGTTTTACATTTTACCTTTTATTTGCACTTTTGGTACTGTTTTTACAACAAAATCTATTTTCATTTTCCTTTAAATTTAATATTTTTATTTACTGATGTTATTAATAACAATAAACTGTCAAAACTTCAAATTTACATTTAAAACTACTTTTCTTTTCTCTAAAATCTAATTTTTATCGTTTTGAGTTTTTTTCACTATTTATTTCTTTTAGCACTTTTTGAATTATTTTTCCATTTTTTTTTTCATTTCGGTTAAATGTATTTTTTTTTAAATATTAATTGAAATTTAAGCCTCTTCTTGATCACAGATTGACGTGATATTTGAGACATCTTTAGTTTTGATGACAATACAAAATAATATTATATTCAGTATCAAAAATGGCCGCTGCTACAAAATGGTATCATTGTAAATCTAAGATGGCCGTTGTTACAAAATGGCGGATTGTATATTTTTTCACAACTCTTTCAATATGGGTATCAAATGAAAGAGCTTGTCTAGCAGAATACTGTAAACTATGACAATAATTAGTAATAATGGAACCGGTTCGATGACATCTAAACTTTTATAGATTATAAAAAAGCTTATAATTGTTGATTAATAAAAATTTTGCAGTTGTATAATTTTATTCAATTATTAACACAATTCTGACAAACTTCACTTTGGAAACAAATCAGTAAAAGCTATATTATTGCAAATATTTCAAAGAGATTAATTAAGCTTTTTATGGTTTTTGTTTAGTAATTGAATTATTTATCAAATCTTTTCAATAATTTAAACTGTGGGTGTACACTGAGAGGTTGTGATTATGTATTCAGAGTTGAAATGAAAGAGGTTTCTCTAAGAATTGCAAATTAGGACAATACTCTGACGCAAAATTTCATTTATTCGTTTGCTTTTGCTTAATGTAAACATTTAGGCACAGAATTAACTAATGGCATAAACCATGTTTTATATAATTAGCTAAATAAAATTTCAAGTAGAATTTCAACTTCTAATGAATGTATCTTGTCTGTGGGTAGAAACTACGACTCAACTGAATTAAATGCAGTTGGCTTGGTCCCAAAAGCTAGAGATGTACGCAATTTCAGACAAAACGACGTCGTCTTTTAATCCACCCCCAAAAGACTTTTACGTCAATAAAGTGATAAAAACTAAGGAGGTCAACAGTCTTTTAATCATTAAATTATAAGCCAAAAATCATTTTTTTTTAATTATGAAAAGCATCTTAGAGAATATATTAGATAAATTAAAAAAAAAAAAATTTTTTTTTAGGTGACGCAATCGGTCGGAAAATAACTTTTGCGGGACTAGGTTAAAAAGTTTACTTTAAGAATGTTTTCACTCTATTTAATACAAACGGAGTTTTAGCCAACTACAACGTAAAGGCGCTGACAAAAGGCTTTCAATCACTTTGTCTTGCAAGTGTTCCTTATTCAGTTAGAGAAGGGTGATGAACAACTAGATTATGAATTATCTGCGACACTTAGCAACACTGATAATTGTAAAATAGACAAAAAGACAAATAATTTCATCAATTTAAACTTAAGGAAATGTCACCAAATTTTCACAAAAATAGAATTATGCTAGAAATATACTCAGCAGTAAACTTTATAATAGGTAGAGCCACAATGGTAAGAAAAATTTGTAACTCAAAGTGTCTTTTGCTTTGCCTTCACAGATAGGACCAACCAATTAAACAAAAAATCAAACATTGTTGCTTATCAACAAATTACAACTTCAAAAAGAAGTTTTATTTGTTTACCAATTGAAATTGCTTCTGAGATGATTTCAAAAGTGGAATTGTGCTCAATTATGAGTGATAAACAATAAATTGTGTTTTTGTTGATAACTTTTCATATTGCAATTTTAAATTAATCTGACGTTGCTATTGGTTACTTCATTATTACATTAAAATCATTAAAATGTTTCACTGTTTGTTAGTCCGTAATTAACGAGAGGAAAGCATTTGCTCATTTTCAAATTTGTGATAAATTATTGTAATGCCGTATGCATCCAAACTGGTGAATAATTATTTTAGTTGTAGTTAACGTTGTATGTAACTGACCAATTACAATTCGTTTTACGCCTTTATAAATTAAACATCACATTAAAAAAATTTTTGTTGTTGATTATAAATTTAAAAATAAAATGTGACATGTCACAATTCATAGCTTTGACAATGTAAACTTTTTATTACCTAATACTAGTATAGCAAGCGGGCTCCTGGGGCACATGTCATCAGTAACCCTTTCTGGTAAATGTTTTATTAGGTCATAGGTCACTTTTTGTGCATTGGGGGTGGTTTTCAATGACCAGAAGCTACCTCGTATGCCAATTGTAGTTTTTTTCAGAAATAAAAAAATAGTTTAGTTGTAATGATAATTAAATCACCAATGCACATCAGATTTTAATTATTATCTCTGACTAAAACGTGCATTTGTTTGTTATTTTTTACCAATGTTAAAACACTAATTAACACAAAACAGATGTTGAACATGTTTTATTACAAACGTTGTTAATTAACCACAAAACCACTTTAAAAGGTAAGGTAAGTGCTTCCAATTAAATTGTAGATAGTTAATTTTCATTATAACTAGCAAAACTGCTTTTCCAAAAAAAGTATTAATGTACAATTATTAAGTTTAACCTTAATATAACTAAAAATACAATATAAGTAGAATCTAAAAAAATAGAGCTTTTGGTAGTCAGGTGGCTGACGATAGTGCGTTCAGAATCAAGCCAAACGTAAGTCGTGGGTTCGAATCCCACCCAGGCTGAAAATTTTTTCTACAAAAAAAATGACTTTTGTTTGATTGTGGGTGTTCTTGAAGTAGCAGAACTGATTCTATAAAAGTCGCAGAACAATATCGTCTGTTAATCCTAATCTTAAGTCTAAAATAATGCAAAAATCAATTTTGTAGAATTTTGCCTCCTGTTTTTACTTGCCTGAATTTGATTATGAAGTGAACTGAATGAGTCAATATTGAATATTGGAAGTCTTTGTAAGAGAAACGAGTCTGTTTGAGATGTTCATAGTTAATTCAATTTTCGGATCCGGATTCTCAAACTTAGTTTAAAACTCTCGTTTTTCTTTTCGTCTCACAAAAATTTGCTACATAATTCCTTGCTCTTCTAAAAGTTTTCTATACATAAATAATTTTTCCGGAAAAAAAATTGTAAATAAAGCCAAACAAGTTCTAGTGTAGCCAAGCTGCTATATTTTTTACCAAATTCTAAACCTAACAGTACTGTTGTTGGACTGATCAAAATGTAATTTTTTTAAAACAGAGGCTTAATTATAACAACGTAACTAAATCGGAAATTCGAGAACTTGCCTAGTCGATTCTAGACTGTTTGGTGCCGAACGATATATATAGTTCAATAATATTTGCAATAATGTAGCTTTTACTGATTTGTTTCCAAAGGGAAATTTGTCAAAATTGTGTTAATAATTGAATAAAATTATACAACTGCAAAATTTTTATTAATCAACAATTATAAGCTTTTTTATAATCTATAAAAGATTAGATGTCATCGAACCGGTTCGATTATTACTGATTTTTGTCATAGTTTACAGTATTCTGCTAGACAAGCTCTTTCATTTAAAACCCATTTTGAAAAAGTTGTGAAAAAATATGTAATCCGCCATTTTGTAACAACGGCCATCTTAGATTTACAATGATACCATTTTCTAGCGGCGGCCATCTTTAATACTGAATATAATATTATTTTGTATTGTCATCAAAACTAAAGATGTCTCAAATATCACGCCAATCTGTGAACAAGAAGAGGCTTAAATTTCAATTAATATTTAAAAAAAATACATTTAACTAAAATGAAAAAAAAGTTAAAAAATAATTCAAAAAATACCAAAAGTAAAAAAAAGCTCAGAACTATAAAAATTTGATTTTAGAGAAAAGAAAAGCAGTTTTAAAAGTAAATTTGAAGTTTTGACAGTTTATTGTTATTAATAACATTAGCAAATAAAAATATTAAATTTAAATAAAAAAGAAAATAGATTTTGTGTTTAAAACAGTACCAAAAGTGCAAATAAAAGGTAAAATGTAAAACACCAGACAGAAACGATAAAAAAAAAACGTTTCAATTATTGAAAAAAAAAACAAAAAATTATTGAAAATAAAACATAATTTTATAGATTGTAGAATTGTTGATTTTTTTTAAACCAATTGTCGAACGGTCTTGTTTGACCAGAAATTTTAAATTTTTTTTTGGATTCTTAAAAAACTTTATTTTAAAAAATATTTTTTAAATTTTTTTAGTCAAAAATTATGAATTTTGTTTTTTTCTGCCGTTTTCCAATTAATTGTATTTGTCAAACTTTTGTTTATTAGTTCTAATAATATTTTACAATTTTTTATAGATCTAATATTATTTAAAGAAGGTTGAATAAATTTTGACAAATTATCAATATTCTAATTATTAAAATTATTTAAAAAAAATTGTAAATAAAGCCAAATTAGAGATATTTACAAGTTCTAGTGTAGCCAAAGCCCTATATTTTTTTCCAAACTCTAAACCTAACAGTACTGTTGTTAGACTGATCAAAATGTAATTTTTTTGGAACAGAGGCTAAATTATAATAACGTAACTTAATCGGAAGTTCGAGAACTTATCTGGTCGATTCTAGACTGTTTGGTGCCGAGCGATATATATAGAGATTAAAGCAAAAAGTCAGTTATTAGAATTAGTTAAAAGTTACAACTTGGATAAGAAATCTATTGTTGATAAAATGCTGCAAAGTAATAGCTGTAACGTTTAAAGACTATTTCTGTATTTTTTTTTAACTAGATTAAATTAATTTAATCAATTGTAAATGTTATTTGAAATAAGCAACCTCTGTTCCGGTAAGCACGCCACACTTTAAACTGTAAATCTTGCTCACCATTGTAACCTCGCTTCTCGCACTATTCTAAATTTAAGTTTTATCATAAATCAAACAAATAATTCTACTATCTATATCTATTAGACTTTAAAAATCCGACTTTAACCTGATTTTTTAGGTGTATTTCTAGGTAAAAAGTATTATATAAAGCTCTAAGCCCATATTATTATGTATATGTACAGAGTTTTCTTGTACAAAAAAGTCATTTAGCTTTTTGTGTCTTTTAGGAACAATTTAGTGCGACAAGATTTTATTGATTTTGGCGGCTCGGAGTCTCTTCCTGGGGATATGATAGCAGTAGCTCTACGGAATCAACTAAAAATTAATGCCAGCAGAAGAATAAAAAACTCGCCGAAAAGCTGTTAGTATATGCGGGGCTTTTAAATTTAAATTCTTATTCATTGTTGACCTACTAAAAAGATTTTTTGTTATGCCGAGTGCGCGAAAAGCTTGCTTTGCACACAGACTTAACAAAAAAAAATGCAACGTAAAATTGTACTATAGCAAAATAAAAAAAATATTTTTAATTAAAAACTAAACACAAATGTGGTTGGTTGCTAGACTTATTGATCCTCTTTTTTGAGAGAAAGAAAACAGAAGAGAAAACGGTTTCTTGTTGGCTATGAGGGTCCAACCTGCCCATTAAAATAACGACGATATGCATGTTGCATAAAAACAATAGGACGTCAGTTTGAGAAAAAAGCTCAACGTTGTTCAATTGTCTACTGCTTCATTTTAGATTCTAAAAAAAAACAAAAAAATTATATATAATAAGGAATTCAACCCTTTTGGGTCACCCCAAGCTCGAGCAACAATAGTGAGTGAGAACTTTAAATTCCCTAGAGTATTGTCGCCCATTAACATATGAGTTGATAGCAATATTTTTTTCAACAACCCAAAATAATGTAAAATTGTGCATTAATGGGGTATATTAACAAACGATTTTTTATTCAAAATAAAATGTCGCATCAAAAGACGATAAAATGACATTTTATTGAGTTAAAACAGTATTTGGTAGAGTTATTTTCATTAACTTGGAAAAGGATAAAATAATTTTTTGTTTTTTTTCCATAAAAGGCGTTTTATAATGCTTCCTCACAGATACGCTGTGCACAGTCGAGTTGCGTTTATTTATATCAAGTTTGATAAGATAAGGGGAAACTCGTGTTAATTTAACTGTGGAATATTTATTATGTACTCTATTGCAGAGGTATATAAGTCGGAGCTTAATGGACGCACATTCAAAGGAAATTTGATACTAAATTAAAGCAATTTAATTATTGTTTTAAATGTTATCAGAGTTTGAAACTATCATATTTCTTTTCAATTTCAAAGATTTAAACATTCCGACAACAATTTTGTATTTGGCGCATCCACCATTTTTCAACATTTTTGCTAAATATTATAAATTTTTATCTTTTGACTGACTTAGCTTAGAATAACTTGAACAGCTTAAGAGTTTCAACGAAAAGCAAACAATATCAATAAATAATAACTGGCTTGAACCAAGAACTAAAGAGATACATTCTTTTTTTGTTATTTTTTTTAATGGTATACTATTTTCAAGTTAAAGACGAAGTGGATGTAAACAAAAAAAAAGCGCATCTACATCACGTGCTTGAAGATCACTGGCGTTTCTATTGGTTGAACCAATTCATGACTTAGCATAATGTCCATTGATTGGCTGACTAGACAGGCAAGTAATAATGTTTACCTCCGCTTTATCTTTAACTTGAAAATAAATACTATAGTGACTGCTAAAAACATCACATTAAACAATTTATTAAAAAAAAAGTGTTTGGCGCATCTACCATTTTTGGTAAAGTCTTTAAAATATTATAAGTTTTTATCTTTTTACTAATTTACTGACTTTGCTTAGAATAACTTGATTAGCTTAAAAGTTTGACACGAGTTTTTTACCTTAAACAGCCAAAAATTGAAACAATTTTATCAAAAACCACATTATATCAAAAAATAATAACATATTTAAGCCAAAAACTGAAGAGAAACATTTTTTTTTGTCACTTTTTCTCAATTTTAAAGATTAAAAATGATGGCGACCGCCATAAAACATCACATAAAACCATTTATTAAAAAAAAATTCATGTTTTTTAACATTTTTGTTTATAAGATTTTATAACTAGCTTCGTTGAGATCACTGGCGTTTCTATTGGTTGAACCATCACATGACTTAGCACAATGTGCGTTGATTGGCTGATTAGAAGCAGCAAATGATATGGTTAACTTCTGCTTTGTCTTTAAGTTGAAAATACTATAAGAACTGCTAAAAACTTTTTCAAAACTTAAAAAAAACAATCTATCAAAAATCACGTTATATCAATAAAGAATAACTCGCTTAAACCAAAAACTAAAGAGATACATTCTTCTTTTGTTATTTTTTCTTAATGGTATACTATTTTCAAGTTAAAGACGAAGTGGATGTAGACAAAAATAGGCGCATGTGGATCACGTGCTTGAAGATCACTGGCGTTTCTATTGGTTGAACCAATTCATGACTTAGCACAATGTCCATTGATTGGCTGACTAGACAGGCAAGTGATAATGTTTACCTCCGCTTTATCTTTAACTTGAAAATACTATAGTGACTGCTAAAAACATCACATAGAGCAATTTATTAAAAAAAAGTGTTTGGCGCATCCACCATTTTTGGTAAAATCTTTAAAATATTATAAGTTTTTATCTTTTTACTAATTTCCTTAGACTTTGCTTAGAATAACTTGATTAGCTTAAAAGTTTGACACGAGTTTTTTACCTTAAACAGCCAAAAATTGACACAATTTTATCAAAAAGCACGTTATATTAAAAAATAATAACTTATTTAACCCAAAAACTGCAAAAAAACATATTTTTTTGTTATATTTTTTTAATTTTAAAGATTAAGAATGATAGCGACCGCCTTAAAACATCACATAAAACCATTTATTAAAAAAAAATTCATGTTTTTTAACATTTTTGTTTATAAGATTTTATAACTAGCTTCGTTGAGATCACTGGCGTTTCTATTGGTTGAACCATCACATGACTTAGCACAATGTGCGTTGATTGGCTGACTAGACAGGCTTGAGCAAGTGATATGGTTTACCTCTGCTTTGTCTTTAAGTTGAAGTTGAAAATGCTATAAGAACTGCTAAAAACTTTTTCAAAACTTAAAAAAAAAATTATCAAAAATCACGTTATATCAATAAAGAATAACTCGCTTAAACCAAAAACTAAAGAGATACATTCTTCTTTTGTTATTTTTTCTTAATGATATACTATTTCCAAGTTAAAGACAAAGTGGATGTAAACAAAAAAAAAGACGCATGTAGATCTCGTGCTTGAAGCTTACTGACGTTTTTATTGGTTGAACCAATTTATGACTTAGCACAATGTCTTTTGATTGGCTGAGTAGACAGGCTTGAGCAAGTGATATATGTTTACCCCCGCTTTATCTTTAACTTGAAACTACTATAGTGACTGCTAAAAACATCACATAGAAAAATTCATGAGAAAAAAGTATTTAGCGCATTCACCATTTTTGATAAAATCTTTAAAATATTATAAATTTTTATCTTTTTACTGATTTCCTTAGACTTAGCTTAGAATAACTTGAACAGCTTAAGCAACAAAAATAGAGACAATTACAACAAAAAACAAACAATATCAATAAATAAGAACTTGCTTGAACTAAAAACTAAAGAAAAACATTTTTTTTTTGTTATTTTTTTTTAATGGTATCCTATTTTCAACTCAAAGACGAAGTGGATGTAAACAAAAAAAAGACGCATGTAGATTACGTGCTTTAAGATCACTGGCGTTTCTATTGGTTGAACCATCACATGACTTAACACAATGTGCGTTGATTGGCTCACTAGACAGGCATTAAAAAAAACTGTTTGACGCATCATACTAACTTTGCTTAGAATAAGTTGATTAGCTGAAAAGTTTGACACGAATTTTTTACCTTAAACAGCCAAAAATTATAACAATTTTATCAAAAAACATGTTATTTTAAAAAATATTAGCTCATTTGAGTCAAAAACTGAAGAGAAACATCTTTGTTTGTTAGTTTTTCTTAATTTTAAAGATTAAGAATGATAGCGACCGCTATAAAAAATCACATAAAACCATTTTTTTTAAAAAAATTTTATGTTTTTTTAACATTTTTGTTTATAATATTTTATAAATTTTTACTTTTTTACTGATTTTAAGAGTTTAACATAAATTTTTATAAAACTACGTCACTTTAAACAGCAAAAAATAGACTATTTTATCAAAAAGCACATTATATTAAAAAAAAAAAACTCATTTGAGCCAAAAACTGAAGAAAATCATCTTTTTTAGTTATTTTTTCTCAATTTTAAAAATTAAGAATGATAGCAACCGCCATAAAACATCACATAAAACTATTTATTAAAAAAATTTTTATGTTTTTTTAACATTTTTGTTTATAAGATTTTATAAATTTTTACTTTTTTATTGATTTTGCTTAGAGTAACTGGATTACCTTAAGAGTTTAACACAAATTTTTATAAAACTACGTCACTGTAAACAGCAAAAAATAGACAGTTTTATCAAAAAGCACATTATATAAAAAAAAATAACTTATTTGAGTCAAAAACTGAAGAAAAACATCTTTTTTGTTGTTTTTTCTTAATTTTAAAGATTAAGAATGATAGCGACCGCCATAAAAGATCACATAGAACCGTTTATTAAAAAAAATCATGTTTTTTTAACATTTTTGTTAATAAGATTTTATAAATTTTTACTTTTTTACTGATTTTGCTTAGAGTAACTGGATTAGATTAAGAGTTTAACACAAATTTTCACAAAACTACGTCACTGTAAACAGCAAAAAATGGACAATTTTATCAAAAAGCACATTATATAAAAAAAAATAACTCTTTTGAGCCAAAAACTAAAAAAAAACATCTTTTTTTGTTATTTTTTCTCAATTTTAAAAATTAAGAATGATAGCAACCGCCATAAAACATCACAAAAAACCATTTATTAAAAAAAATTTCATGTTTTTTCAACATTTTTGTTTAAATTTTTACTTTTTTATTGATTTTGCTTAGAGTAACTGGATTAGCTTAAGAGTTTAACACAAATTTTTATAAACTACGTCACTGTAAACAGCAAAAAATAAACAATTTTATCAAAAAGCACATTATATAAAAAAAAATAACTCATTTGAGTCAAAAACTGAAGAAAAACTTCTTTTTCTGTTATTTTTTCTTAATTTTAAAGATTAAAAATGATAGCGACCGACATAAAAGATCACATAAAACCATTTATTAAAAAAAAATTTATTTTTCAACCTTTTTGCTTAAAAATTTTTATAAATTTTTACTTTTTTACTGATTTTGCTTAGAGTAACTGGGGTTTAACACAAATTTTTATAATACTACGTCACTACGTTACTTTAAACAGCAAAAAATAGACAATTTAAACAAAAATATTACAAAATAATGACTCATTTGAGCTAAAATTTAAGAAAAAGATTTTTTTTTTTTGTTATCTTTTTACGTTTAAAGATTAAGAATGAATAAAAAGCAGTAAATATCGTCAAAAAAATTAAAAAATTATTTTCCAAATGTATCTGATATTATAAAAATTTGTTTCAGGTGCTATTTTTACCGAAGATCAAAAAGACAGTAGTGTCGAGTTGGCATTTAAATATGCTGTGTACAAGATAAACAAAGACAGAGACATATTTCCCAACACAACTTTAGTCTACGACATCCAATACGTTTCAAAAGATGACAGTTTTCGAGCGTCAAAAAAAGGTACGTTGGATAAATAATTTAATTTTATTATTATTGTCCTAATAAAACCAAATTTGCCATTATCGAGTAAAATGCTTTAAAAGATTTTAATGCAGGAAAGTTTATCGGATTTGAATCCTTACAATGGCGTTGAAGGCTGTTTTAATGAACTACCTACATAGAATGAAAACCTCAAAATTATTTGCAATTTTTCAAAAATAATACCAAAATAAAGCCTTTTTACATTATTTTAGCAAAACTTTATGCGTTTTACCAAAGTTCCCCTTTGGTTTTATCACTTTTTGTTGAAAAAAGTCAAAAAACATTAAAAATATTGTATATCTCAGATATGCCTCTCAGACAAAAAACCCTAATGTGATAAGTTGGCTGTCTGATCAACAATTTTTTTGTCATATAAAAATCGGTGTCAAGTTAGCATCAAAATGTGAAAACATAGTTTAGACTTTTATGTAAAAAATGCTGATAGATAGATGTCGCCACATTCTTTGAACGAAATGTTAGGTTAACATTGTGACATAGCTGTATTTCGAAACTGTTCTAGTAATTTCCTAATAAACCTTTTATTCTTCACTAATTCAAGTAGGATACAAGAACGTTCATTACGAAAACTGATGAAGAATTATGTTATCACAAGATTCGTCTTAAATCTAAATTAAAAGTGACATTTAATTCAATTGTTTTATTCGAAAACAAATTGTATAAATAAATCTCTAATTTCATTTAGCCGAGTTAATAAACTAAACACGATTAGAGTTAATTAAAGCACGAACTTTTAAACTTTTTTCGAATAGTTAAATCCCACCTTTCGTGTTTCGGTTGCAACCAATTCCGAACTTCAGAAAGCTTCCTAATAGATGCGAGTACGTGGCAAATTTAATTTGCCGAGTAATGAACTCAATAATTTCTTAATCGGAGTTTTACGAGCCATTTATTTTATTGCGTAGTCTACAATATTATTTTAGTACATTTTATAATTAAGCCACTTTGAGTTGTAATTTTTTTTTACCATTGTACCTCTGTCCACTTTGAGTTGTAAATTTTTTTTACCATTGTACCCTTGTCCCTCACATTATGATAACAAAATTTACTGCTTGGATTCCCACAATACTTATCACTTCTACCGCTTATATTAAATTGCGAAAAAAGCTTAATGGTTTGAGAGGAAAGTGACCAAAAAACACAAAACATAGCCACATTAATTTAAAAAAAAAATTTTTTTTATTTTTTAAACAAGAGTTTGGGAAAATAAAGCAGTAGACGTGCTCAAATTGTTGAACACTATCTATTTCTTAAATTAACGGTTTAATGTTGTAACTTAGCGTGCAGATCGTCGTTATTTTAATGTACGGAGCAGTAAATAGTTATTTAGTTATTCAATGTGTAGAAAAAGCCATTTGGTTTATAAAGTGGATACTACAAATAAAAATCTCAACACAGTTTTCCATCTTGTCCAGAATACGATTAGACCAAAAACTCAATTCCCCGCATTAAGCCCCCGGTATCTAAAAAGGTTTTGCAATATTCATACATAAGAATGGGAAAATGATTGCTGGGTGCGTTAGTTGCCTGCTGAATATGAATGCATAAATTGGAATGTTGAAAGGGATGGAAAACATAATAATAGAATGCGAAAACGGGAGCGCATCAGCGAACCTGGAGCTTCCCCGGAAATTAGGGACGCGGTTAAAATAATTCCCATTGGCACATGTTGCCGCTCTTAACTACCGATTAACGAGATCGTTCATTACTGTCGAGAAAGTAATGAATCTTGACAACAAATTGCTTCAATCCACGTGAGAAATTAGAAGTGATAAAATAGGCTTTCTTATGCAGTGTGGCAATTTCTAAAAGAAACTGATCAACCGATTCTGATAGAAACAATTTGGGACCAAAGTATATCACTTTAGCGCTTTATGCATTAATATGTAGAATCCTGGTATCTCGACTTTAAATAAGCTTAGCTTATTCAAAGCTTGGGTAAATTTATTCAAATCTGAATCTGTTGCGACTTGCTGAAGAGTTCCAACGCGAACAAAACATTTCAGATCTAATTTTAAAAGAATTTGCTTTGATATTATTCTGATTGTCATATTATATTATCATATTATATCATCATATTATATTATCATATTATATTATCATATTATATTATCATATTATATTGTCATATTATTTCATCATATTCTATTTTTAATCATATTCTATTATCATATTATATTATCATATTATATTGTCATATTATTTCATCATATTCTATTTTTAATAAACGATCATTTCCAGCTTGCCGTCAAATGGAATTTGGAGTGCAAGCTATCCTTGGGCCTTCTGATCCGCTTCTGGGAGCCCACATTCAGAGCATTTGTGAGGCGCTAGACGTACCTCACCTGGAAACCAGAATTGAATTTGAGCCCCTTTCTAAGGAATTGTCAATAAATCTACATCCGAGTCAAGAGCATATGAACAAGGCATTCAAAGACTTAATGATTTATCTCAATTGGACCAAAATTGCAATTATCTATGAGGAAGATTACGGTCAGTAGTTGTTTTCAGATAAAATTGTTTTAGAACAATTAGAATCCGGCTCGAAGGACCAATGTTAGGTGTATAATAAGAGTATTATCCCTGACATCTTAACTTCTTAATTTGCGAGCAAGTTATAATGTTTGATAACGTGCTTAATACATTTAAAAAAAAAACAATATTTACTGGAAAAAAAAATCTAAAACGCGCTTAAATTGTTTTTTTTTTCAATATAAATGTATCAAAAAAATATATTTAGGAGTTTTTTTTATATTCTATAGAGACCTAAAATGTCTGTATTTCTTTTCGTCAAAATAATGGAGTTTTTTTAGTAATTTTTTATTCTGTTTTCAGGACTCTTTAAGCTTCAAGACTTAGTAAAAGCGCCTACGCCGGAAAGGATTGAAATGTATATTCGGCAAGCTGGACCCACTTCATATCGTCAAGTGTTGCGTGAAGTTAGGCAAAAGGAAATCTACAAGCTTATTGTGGACACAAATCCCATAAATATTCAGCAATTTTTCAGGGCGGTACGTATTTTCATGTTTATTTTAGCAGCAAGCTTAGAAAACTGACAGAATCAAACAAAATATGTACAACTAAAAAAAATTGATTCTAAATAAATAAAAACAAAAGAACAACATTTTAAACAAAATTTTAGATACAGAAGAGTGACATATGAACACCAAAGACAATAAAACAAAAGAAAGATAAAGTAAAATAAATAACAATTACACAAAAATGGAGAGAAAACTTAAACAAATCAGGATTTAAGAAAGAGAGAAAAGATAATTTTAATTTTCGCTTTATTTATTCATCTCATACAACACTGTATAATAGTATGAAAAAAGTTCCTACAGCACATAATAGTTATTTATAATTGTAAAAAATTCAAACATATATTTAGTATTCCTTAAAGGATATCAACTGAAAATTGTGTTTATGCAAATTTTAATGTTGCGTAGAAAGTTAGCTATTTTGATGTTGTTAAGGTTACTGCGTTTGCTGAAAAAAACAGTGGCGGCGCGCAAAAGTGTGAGCAACATTTGCAATAAATTTTTGACAGATATGTTTCATACACACTAATTTATGCCTTTATTTGAGAGCGTATAAAGACGATTATTGAGTAAAATGGAATAAAACTTATTTTGCTGCTTTGTAATGATAGAAATTTGATTTTATATATTATTTTAGATTTAATTATATACATAGTTTTTTTTTTGATTTTAAGTTTGCATTGAAAACAGCTAGCACCATGTTGTTAGCGCCGATTCAACAGCTTCTAAAGCTCACCAATTTGATGACAGCTTAAAGTTTACAGGAATTCAAAATACGCTTTGATCTGCTGCTGACGGCAAATCGAAGTTAAACCTGATGTCAACGCCGACAAAAAACGTTATTTCAATCTTGCTTTCTTCAAACAAGCCGTATTTTCTGTTCCGATTGGCTTATTTTATTCCCTTAACAGCTCAATTTTATTGTTATTCTTGCCAAAATTGTAAAATCAGCTCATGGTTAGGCAAAACCTCCAAAAATTACGTTTGACATTCTTACAATCACTTCAATTGTAAATTTAAAATCTCTCAAAAAGTTGTAAAAGCTCAAATAATAAATACTTAAAAAATTCAATTTAATTTTTAATCAAAGAAATTAATTAAATTATAACGGAAAATTTGCCGTTGCTAAGCCTGGTAACATTCTTACAATCAGAAATTTAAATTGTGTCAATATACTGTTAATGTTTATAGATACTTAAAAAACTTAATCTGTCTTTCAAACAAAGGAAAAAACTGATTAATAACGGTAAATTTGCCGTTTATTATTGTTAAATCTGGTAAAAATCTTACAATCAGAAATTTAAATTGTGTCAATATGCTGTAAATGTTTATAAATACTTAAAAAACTTAATTTGTCTTTCAATCAAAGAAACAATTCTAATTAACAACGGTAAATTTTCCGTTTATTATTGCTAAACTTGGTAAAATTCTTACAATCAGAAATTTAAATTGTGTCAATATGTTGCGAATGTTTATAAATACTTAAAAAATTTAATTTGTCTTTCAAACAAAAGAATAAACTAATTAATAACGGTAAACTTGCCGTTTATAGCTGCTAAACATGCTAACATTTTTACAATAATTTTAGTTATAGATTTATAAAGTTGTCAAATTTAAATAAAATAGTTTTACCCTCTAATGTAAATCTAAGAGTGTGTTTGTGGGGTTTTTTCGAACCCTAAAACCTCAAAAACACACTCAAAAAAACTGAATAATAACGGTAAATTTGCCGTTTATAACTGTTAATTTTAATGACGTTTTTACAATGGTACTAGCTATAAGTTTAAAATATGTAATGTTGTCCAAGTTTTAAAATAAATACTTGAAAAATTAAATTTGCTTTTCAAGCAAAACAATAAATTGAGTATTAACGGCATATTTGCCGTTGATAACTGTTAAAATTAGTAACCTTTGCACAACAATTTTAATTAAATAATGTTGTCAAAATTTAATTTGTTTCTCAAACAAAAAAAAAATGAAAATTAACAGTAAACTGGGCATATATATAACCAAATTGTAAAATCAACTCTTGTTGAATTAGGTTCGGCAAAACCTCCAAAAATTACGTTTGACATACTTACAATCACTTCAACTGTAAATTTAAAATCTCTCAAAAACTTCTAAAAACTCAAATAATAAATACTTAAAAAATTCAACTTGGTTGTCAATCAAAGAAATTAATTGAATCATAACGGCAAATTTGCCGTTTATTATTGCTAAACCTGGTAACATTTTTACAATCAGAAATTTAAATTGTGTCAATATGTTGTGAATGTTGATAAATACTTAAAAAATTTATCTTCTCTTTCAAACAAAGGAATAAACTAATTATTAACGGTAAACTTGCCGTTTATAGCTGCTAAACTTAATGACATTTTCAGCTATAGATTTATAAAATTGTCAAATTTAAATAAAATAGTTTTAGCCTTCAATGTAAATCTAAGAGTGTGTTTGTAGGATTTTTTTCTAACCCTAAAACTTCAAAAACACGCTCAAAAAAACTAAATAATAACGGTAAATTTGCCGTTTAAAACTGTTAATTTTAATGACGTTTTTACAATGGTACTAGCTATAACTTTAAAATATGTAATGTTGTCCAAGTTTTAAAATAAATACTTGAAAAATCAAATTTGCTTTTCAAGCAAAGCAATAAATTGAGTATTAACGGCATATTTGCCGTTGATAACTGTTAAAATTAGTAACTTTTGCACAACAATTTTTATTAAATAATGTCAAAATTTAATTTGTTTCTCAAACAAAAAAAAATGAAAATTAACAGTAAACTGGGCATATATATAACCAAATTGTAAAATCAACTCTTGTTGAATTAGGTTCGGCAAAACCTCCAAAAATTACGTTTGACATTCTTACAATCACTTCAACTGTAAATTTAAAATCTCTCAAAAACTTCTAAAAACTCAAATAATAAATTCTTAAAAAAATTCAACTTGGTTGTCAATCAAAGAAATTAATTGAATCATAACGGCAAATTTGCCGTTTATTATTGCTAAACCTGGTAACATTTTTACAATCAGAAATTTAAATTGTGTCAATATGTTGTGAATGTTGATAAATACTTAAAAAATTTATCTTCTCTTTCAAACAAAGGAATAAACTAATTATTAACGGTAAACTTGCCGTTTATAGCTGCTAAACTTAATGACATTTTTACAATATTTTCAGCTATAGATTTATAAAATTGTCAAATTCAAATAAAATAGTTTTAGCCCTCAATGTAAATCTTTGTAGGATTTTTTTCTAACCCTAAAACCTCAAAAACACACTCAAAAAAACTAAATAATAACGGTAAATTTGCCGTTTATTACTGTTAATTTTAATGACGTTTTTACAATGGTACTAGCTATAACTTTAAAATATGTAATGTTGTCCAAGTTTTAAAATAAATACTTGAAAAATCAAATTTGCTTTTCAAGCAAAGCAATAAATTGAGTATTAACGGCATATTTGCCGTTGATAACTGTTAAAATTAGTAACTTTTGCACAACAATTTTAATTAAATAATGTTGTCAAAATTTAATTTGTTTCTCAAACAAAAAAAAAATGAAAATTAACAGTAAACTGGGCATATATATAACCAAATTGTAAAATCAACTCTTGTTGAATTAGGTTCGGCAAAACCTCTAAAAATTACGTTTGACATTCTTACAATCACTTCAACTGTAAATTTAAAATCTCTCAAAAACTTCTAAAAACTCAAATAATAAATACTTAAAAAATTCAACTTGGTTGTCAATCAAAGAAATTAATTGAATCATAACGGCAAATTTGCCGTTTATTATTGCTAAACCTGGTAACATTTTTACAATCAGAAATTTAAATTGTGTCAATATGTTGTGAATGTTGATAAATACTTAAAAAACTTAACTTCTCTTTCAAACAAAGGAATAAACTAATTATTAACGGTAAACTTGCCGTTTATAGCTGCTAAACTTAATGACATTTTTACAATATTTTCAGCTATAGATTTATAAAATTGTCAAATTCAAATAAAATAGTTTTAGCCCTCAATGTAAATCTTTGTAGGATTTTTTTCTAACCCTAAAACCTCAAAAACACACTCAAAAAAACTGAATAATAACGGTAAATTTGCCGTTTATAACTGTTAATTTTAATGACGTTTTTACAATGGTACTAGCTATAAGTTTAAAATATGTAATGTTGTCCAAGTTTTAAAATAAATACTTGAAAAATCAAATTTGCTTTTCAAGCAAAGCAATAAATTGAGTATTAACGGCATATTTGCCGTTGATAACTGTTAAAATTAGTAACTTTTGCACAACAATTTTTATTAAATAATGTCAAAATTTAATTTGTTTCTCAAACAAAAAAAAATGAAAATTAACAGTAAACTGGGCATATATATAACCAAATTGTAAAATCAACTCTTGTTGAATTAGGTTCGGCAAAACCTCTAAAAATTACGTTTGACATTCTTACAATCACTTCAACTGTAAATTTAAAATCTCTCAAAAACTTCTAAAAACTCAAATAATAAATACTTAAAAAATTCAACTTGGTTGTCAATCAAAGAAATTAATTGAATCATAACGGCAAATTTGCCGTTTATTATTGCTAAACCTGGTAACATTTTTACAATCAGAAATTTAAATTGTGTCAATATGTTGTGAATGTTGATAAATACTTAAAAAACTTAACTTCTCTTTCAAACAAAGGAATAAACTAATTATTAACGGTAAACTTGCCGTTTATAGCTGCTAAACTTAATGACATTTTTACAATATTTTCAGCTATAGATTTATAAATATGTCAAATTTAAATAAAATAGTTTTAGCCTTCAATGTAAATCTAAGAGTGTGTTTGTAGGATTTTTTTCTAACCCTAAAACCTCAAAAACACACTCAAAAAAACTGAATAATAACGGTGAATTTGCCGTTTATAACTGTTAATTTTAATGACGTTTTTACAATAGTGCTAGCTATAAATTTAAAATATGTAATGTTGTCAAAGTTTAAAAATAAATATTTGAAAAATTAAATTTGCTTTTCAAGAAATAAATTGAGTATTAACGGCATATTTGCCGTTTATAGCTGTTAAAATTAGTAACCCTTTTACAACAATTTTAACTATTAATTTCAATTAGTCAATTTTAACTATTAATTTCAATTAATTAATGTTAAAATTTAATTTGTTTCTCAAACAAAAAAAAGTGAAAATTAACAGTAAATTTGGCATATATAACTGCTAAACTTTGTGACATTCTTACGCTAACTTCAGTTATAAATGAAAAATATATAATCTCAAAGTTTAAAAAATAAATAAAATTTGAAAAGAAAGATATAATTTTAAAAATTTGCCGGAATAGCTGAGAAAAATTTATCAACTGAAAGTAGCACTTTTAGAACTTTAGCAGATTACTTAGGGATATGTACTGATACCCTTATTTTTATTAAGGTTCCATAGCACTAAAACAAACCCTCATGAGCCAAACAAGAGCAGTTCCTGTAGAAAAATGCTCTTGCCTGGGTGGGAATTAGATCAGTTTCTAACGTACTTTCGTTTGGCCAACTGGTCCATCAAGGCTTCTTCATAAGTTTGTATTATAATGTTAGTTTTATTTACAGATTTTACAACTACAGATGAATGATCATCGTTATCATTACATGTTTACAACATTTGTAAGTATATGTCAAAAAACTAACAAAATTGCAAAAAATAGAGATAATTTCAAGAAAAAGCCCGTTTTAACCAAAATTTAAAAAAAAACATTTTTTTTTTTTGGTTATTTGTTGAAGATTTGGAATAGTAGCAACTGTCATGGAACAATTTACTAAAGATTTTGCATTTGGGCCTCCACAAGTCTATAAACTCGAGTTTGATACAAATTTTCAAAACAATATTCGGCCAAAAGTCTACAATTACTTGAAACCAAAAAAAAAAAACCAATTAATGAAAATATCAATTTCAGGCCTGCTTTACATAAATGTCTGCCACTTTTGAAACTAACTGTTCTAAATCAATATTTTTGGGGAAATTTGAAACTTTAGCTCATTCTTTTTCAAAGCGGAGAACGTAAATGAAACGAATTAATTGGTTGTTTGCGGATTTGTTTGTTTTCTTAATTGAAATGCTTGTAGGAGAGAAAATTCCAAAAATTGTGTCAACATAATCAAACTTTTATGAGCAATACATAAAAGTACTTAATATTAAACGGTTCCAGGATTTGGAGACTTTTGATCTGGAAGATTTTAAATATAATTCGGTAAATATTACGGCATTCCGGATTGTCGATGTGGATCATCCCAGCGTTCGGGAATCCTTAGCAATGATGGAGAAATTTCAACCAATCGGCCATGCTATTCTGAATAAAAGTGGCATTATTCAAGTAAGAATCGGCTAAATTTTTTTAAATTTTTTTTTCAAAATTTGTTTTTACAGGCCGAACCGGCGCTGGTTTTTGATGCAGTATATGTTTTTGCCAAAGGGCTTGCCGCTATGGATTCTGGACATTCAATTAAGCCGGTAAACTTATCCTGTGACGTCGAAAAACCCTGGGATGATGGATTGTCTTTGTACAATTATCTAGACACCGTGGTAAGTTTAAGATAAAAAAAAAAAACTTAAAAATGTATAATTCACATAAAGTGATGTAACAATTTGAATGAACTATTTTTGCAACGACGCTGCTATATGTTATTTTTTTTTATAATCTTTATCAAGTATGTTTTATTTTATCAGAATCATAAATATAGAAAAAGTAATCTTGCAAAATCATAAAGTTGCAAAATGGAGTTGAACGGGGTTGTTATGATTCCCCTCGTCAAGTGCCTTATTTCTTTTCCAGAACGATCTCCAAGGATTGACCGGGAATATAGAATTTAACGGCGGCAAGAGATCAAACTTCAAGCTCGACCTACTCAAGTTAAAGAAAGAGGAAATTCGAAAAGTAGGACAGTGGACCCTTTCTGAGGGCGTTAACATAACTGACCCAAATGCTTTTTACGAGAACCACGCTTCTAACATAACCCTAGTCGTCATGACGAGGGAGGTAAGTCATTTAGTTAACCGTTTCCCAAGATAATAAAATTCTCTTTTCAAATTAAACCGAAAAGAATTCAGATAATGTCCATTACAGGGCGGCTCAAAATTACCAAAAAACTTTTTTAACAATCTTTACATATTATGTATACAAAATTCTGTTTTTTCTATACATTGAAATTATTTCAATCAAAAATTTTGAATAATGATTGAAATAATACAAATAAAAATAAGAAAAAATATTTAAGATTTGTTTGAATAGATTTTAAATCTGTTTTAGTTTTTTTCACTTTAATTTGTAAGTTTTTTTAAATTTTTTAAACTTTTTCAACAATCTTGACATTTGTATACAAAATTCCGTTTTTTCTAAAAATGAAAATTATTTCAATCAAAGATTTAAATAATAAATAAAAATAATAAAATTAAGACTTGTTTGAATAGATTTTAAATCTGTTTTAGTTTTTTTCACTTTAGTTTGTAAGTTTTTTTAAATTTTTTAAACTTTTTCAACAATCTTGACATTTGTATACAAAATTCCGTTTTTCCGAAAATAGAAAATTATTTCAATCAAAGATTTAATAATAAAAATAAATAAAAATAATAAAAAATATTTAAGATTTGTTTGAATAGATTTTAAAACTGTTTTAGTTTTTTTCACTTTAGTTTGTAAGTTTTTTTAAATTTTTTAAACTTTTTCAACAATCTTGACATTTGTATACAAAATTCCGTTTTTCCAAAAAATGAAAATTATTTCAATCAAAGATTTAAATAATAAAAATAAATAAAAATAGTAAAAAATATTTAATATTTAAAACTTGTTTGAATAGATTTTAAATCTGTTTTAGCTTTTTTCACTTTAGTTTGTAAGCTTTTTTTAAATTTTTTAAACTTTTTCAACAATCTTGACATTTGTATACAACATTACGTTTTTCCTAAAAAAGAAAATTATTTCAATCAAAGATTTAAATAATAAAAATAAATAAAAATAGTAAAAAATATTTAATATTTAAAACTTGTTTGAATAGATTTTAAATCTGTTTTAGCTTTTTTCACTTTAGTTTGTAAGCTTTTTTTAAATTTTTTAAACTTTTTTTAACAATCTTTACACATTTGTACCTATAGAAAATTCCGTTTTTCCTAAAAATAAAAATTTTTTCAATCAAAGATTTTGGATAATGTTTAAAATAATAAAAATAAATAAAAATAAAAATAATAAAAAAGATATTTAAAACTTGTTTGAATAGCTTTTAAATCTGTTTTAGCTTTTTTCACTTTAGTTTGTAAGCTTTTTTTAAATTTTTTAAACTTTTTTTAACAATCTTTACACATTTGTACCTATAGAAAATTCCGTTTTTCCTAAAAATAAAAATTTTTTCAATCAAAGATTTTGGATAATGTTTAAAATAATAAAAATAAATAAAAATAAAAATAATAAAAAAGATATTTAAAACTTGTTTGAATAGCTTTTAAATCTGTTTTAGTTTTTTTCACTTTAGTTTGTAAGTTTTTTTAAACTTTTTTAACAATCTTGACATTTGTATACAAAATTCCGTTTTTCCTAAAAATGAAAATTATTTCAATCAAAAATTTTGGATAATGTTTAAAATAATAAAAATAAATAAAAGAAAAAATAATAAAAATAAATTTAGAACTTGTTTGAATAGATTTTTAATCTGTTTTAGTTTTTTTCACTTTAGTTTGTAAGTTTTTTTTAATTTTTTAAACTTTTTCAACAATCTTGACATTTGTATACAAAATTCCGTTTTTCCTAAAAAGGAAAATTATTTCAACCAAAGATTTTGAATAATGTTTAAAATAATAAAAATAAATAAAAGAAAAAATAATAAAAAAAATATATCTTGTTTGAATAGATTTTAAATCTGATTTAGTTTTTTTCACTTTAGTTTGTAAGTTTTTTTAAATTTTTTAAACTTTTTTAACAATCTTGACATTTGTATACAACATTACGTTTTTCCTAAAAAAGAAAATTATTTCAATCAAAGATTTAAATAATAAAAATAAATAAAAATAGTAAAAAATATTTAATATTTAAAACTTGTTTGAATAGATTTTTAATCTGTTTTAGTTTTTTTCACTTTAGTTTGTAAGTTTTTTTAAATTTTTTAAACTTTTTTAACAATCTTTACACATTTGTACCTATAGAAAATTCCGTTTTTCCTAAAAATGAAAATTTTTTCAATCAAAGATTTTGGATAATGTTTAAAATAATAAAAATAAATAAAAATAAAAATAATAAAAAAGAAATTTAAAACTTGTTTGAATAGCTTTTAAATCTGTTTTAGTTTTTTTCACTTTAGTTTGTAAGTTTTTTTAAACTTTTTTAACAATCTTGACATTTGTATACAAAATTCCGTTTTTCCTAAAAATGAAAATTATTTCAATCAAAAATTTTGGATAATGTTTAAAATAATAAAAATAAATAAAAGAAAAAATAATAAAAATAAATTTAGAACTTGTTTGAATAGATTTTTAATCTGTTTTAGTTTTTTTCACTTTAGTTTGTAAGTTTTTTTAAATTTTTTAAACTTTTTTAACAATCTTTACACATTTGTACCTATAGAAAATTCCGTTTTTCCTAAAAATGAAAATTTTTTCAATCAAAGATTTTGGATAATGTTTAAAATAATAAAAATAAATAAAAATAAAAATAATAAAAAAGATATTTAAAACTTGTTTGAATAGCTTTTAAATCTGTTTTAGTTTTTTTCACTTTAGTTTGTAAGTTTTTTTAAACTTTTTTAACAATCTTGACATTTGTATACAAAATTCCGTTTTTCCTAAAAATGAAAATTATTTCAATCAAAAATTTTGAATAATGTTTAAAATAATAAAAATAAATAAAAGAAAAAATAATAAAAATAAATTTAAAACTTGTTTGAATAGATTTTTAATCTGTTTTAGTTTTTTTCACTTTAGTTTGTAAGTTTTTTTTAATTTTTTAAACTTTTTCAACAATCTTGACATTTGTATACAAAATTCCGTTTTTCCTAAAAAGGAAAATTATTTCAACCAAAGATTTTGAATAATGTTTAAAATAATAAAAATAAATAAAAGAAAAAATAATAAAAAAAATATATCTTGTTTGAATAGATTTTAAATCTGATTTAGTTTTTTTCACTTTAGTTTGTAAGTTTTTTTAAATTTTTTAAACTTTTTTAACAATCTTGACATTTGTATACAACATTACGTTTTTCCTAAAAAAGAAAATTATTTCAATCAAAGATTTTGGATAATGTTTAAAATAATAAAAATAAATAAAAATAAAAATAATAAAAAATATTTAAATCTTGTTTGAATAGATTTTAAATCTGTTTTAGTTTTTTTCACTTCAGTTTGTAAGTTTTTTAAAATTTTTTAAACTTTTTCAAAAATCTTGACATTTGTATACAAAATTCCGTTTTTTCTAAAAATGAAAATTATTTCAATCAAAGATTTAAATAATAAAAATAAATAAAAATAAAAATAATAAAAAAGATATTTAAAACTTGTTTGAATAGCTTTTAAATCTGTTTTAGTTTTTTTCACTTTAGTTTGTAAGTTTTTTTAAATTTTTTAAACTTTTTGTATAATAGAAAATATTCTCTTATTAAAAAATGTTAATCTAGAATATTTTGGGACTTGGAACTCAACATAATTGTAATTTTTGTACATATTTGAACATTTTGAACAACTCTTTATTTCATTTTTGCTTTAAATTCTGAGCAGCTGCTGCTATGTTTAACTTTCGAAAGTTCAAACTTTGGAAAACAATCGTAAACAACTTTTTCTGTTAGAACTTTTGTTTTTGACACATTGTCAATTACCTTTAAAAATCTGTCAGAAAAAGACACTTTTTTGTCAACTTATAAATTCAATTTATAATAATAAAAAGCTATTTATTTAAAAATAATTATAAAAACAAGATTAATTTATGGAAAACCATTATTATGATGAGTTTTAAAAAACAATAAAAAACAAGATAATTTCGAAATAAATAATTATTTAATCAAATTGAAATCGTATTTTCAAGTGGAGGTAAACAATATCATGTGCTCAAAGTTTGTCTAGCCAGCCAATCAACGCACTTTCTGCTAGGCTATGTGATGGTTCAACCAATAGAAACGCCAATGATTTCTAAACACGTGTTTTTATCCATTTTGCCTTTAACTTAAAAATACAACAAAATCCACCATGTTTACGAGTAATTGATCAAACTAAGTAAATGAATAAACAAAAATTAAGTAATAAATTGATAAGACCATCCAACCACGCGTTGAATCTAGTTATCTGAACAAAAATTTACCACTTCTCTAGAATTCTTTTGTTTCAAAAATCTCTTATTTTATAAAAATAAAAAATAGACAGCTTGTCAATAAAATATTGAAAGATAAATGTGTCTTGAGAAATTAATGAAGCTACAAGACTACTAGAGACTATGAAAAAAAAAGAAAATAATAAAAGAAAAACAAGAAACTGAAAAATAACAAAAGTACCATAAAAGATTCCATAGATAATGACATGACAAGGAAAAGAAATGAAGAAAAATAGTAAGAAAAAAAAAAGAACAAGGCAAAGAAGCAAGAGTTACAGATTTAAAAAAAAAAGAAAAACAAAAGAACAAGAAAAAATGAAAAAAGAAGAAGAAAACAGTTTGAAATATATTTGAATAATTTTCCAAAACCGTCGCATTATTTCATTTGAAGAAAGCTTGTTTGCAGGAAAAACCGTACGTGATGGTAAAAAACGACAGGAATTTAACGGGAAACGCCAGATACGAGGGTTTTTGCATAGATCTATTGAAATGGATTGCCGGTCAAGTTGGATTCCAGTATACGATTCATTTAGTTCCCGATCATATGTATGGAGTCTACGATCCAGAAACGCAAGAATGGAATGGAATAGTTAAAGAATTGATGGAAAAGGTGAAATTTTCCAATTAGACTTTTTTCCATTATAAATATTTGTTTTAGAACGCTGATCTTGCTGTAGCGTCTATGACAATAAATTATGCCCGAGAGAGCGTTATAGACTTTACAAAACCGTTTATGAATCTTGGCATTGGAATACTGTTTAAGGTAAGTTTAAATTTTACTTTAGCTCTATTAAAATCCATCAGAAATGACCTATAGCATCGACATGTAGAAACATGATTAAACAGTTTTTAAGTAAAAAAAAATCTAATAGATGTCGCTAGTAGTTGAAAATTAAATTTTGAAATTTTACTAGGTATTTCTTTTACCAGTGACATACCATGAATCAGCGTTTTTTGCAATAAAACTTCTCTTCTTCCTGTCACTTGGTGATGAAACTATTCCTACTCTTGTGTTTTTGTTACAAGATTCGCAAAATGACTGTAAAAAAAAGCAACAAAAAACCTATCTTATCAATAATTTGCTAAAAATAAGTCTAGTAAAAATGATTCTTGCCTAAAAGGCGTTTTAAATATTTACATTTTTTTAAATTATTTTTAGATGCCAACTGGTCAGCCGACTCGTCTGTTCAGTTTTATGAACCCTTTAGCGGTGGAAATATGGCTATACGTTTTAGCCGCCTACATGTTGGTATCATTTACCCTCTTTGTAATGGCAAGGTTTTCACCCTATGAATGGAACAACCCTCATCCCTGTCACCAAGAGTCCGACATAATAGAGAATCAATTTTCCGTTTCAAATAGTTTTTGGTTTATTACGGGAACATTTTTACGACAAGGATCCGGCTTAAATCCAAAGGTTTGTGTCCAGGTGTTTTGAGTACAAACAAATTTTATTAGATGCTTTATTGTGTACAGACTTGATACATCTTTACCGATTTAATGGAGAATAAAGTCGAAAAATATCATAAACATTTTTATTACTTGCCAATACTATTTTATAGCGGTTGGCGGCTCATAAGAGGTTCTGGCAGGTTCAAAATGGTTCAAAATTACCGAAAAAGTTATAAACGTAATTATTATTAAATTATATCTTGCTTGTTCTATTTTTTCCCTGCCTAGCTCTAGCCATAAACACGCGAGACTTTTAGTTGTAAATTTTTCTTACTATTGTACCTCTGTCTCTCACAATATGAACAATAAACTGAGACATCTTGTCTCAATTTTAGAGAATAGAAAAAATTCAACATTTAACACTTTATATTCTGTTAAATATAAAGTGATTTTTTAATGATTCGTATAAGAGAGTAGGGTAAGTACGAAGAGAAATAAATAAAAAAATATAAAAAAAAAGAAATTGAAAATGAAAAATAATATAAAATAATAGTGAATAATGAGTAAAAGTAATTTTAAAAATAAATGATAATAAACTTCAATACGAGCGAGTAGAACAAGTACAAGAAGGAATAAATAAAAATATATAACAATAAAAACAAAATTAATTAATAGTAAATAATAATATGCTTACTTTTTTACAAAAAAAAATAAGAAAGATAGAAAAACAATAAAAAAAAATAAGTATAATAAATAATATCTAATAAATTTTTTTAATTAATACAAAATATGATTATTTTGTTTTATTTACATTTAAGAGAGTAGGGCCAGCATAAGGCAGATTTACTAATAAAAAAAAACACAATAAAAAAAATTAAATAATATAATAATAAATAGTAAAGATAAATAATAATAGGCTAGGTTTATATAAATGTTTACGCAGGCAAACTTTAATATAAGAAAGTAGAATAAGCAAAAGAAGGAATAAATAAAAATATATTACAATAAAAACAAACAAAAAATTAATAGTAAATAGTAATATGCTTACTTTATTACCAAAAAAAAAAAAAAGAAAGATAGAAAAACAATAAAAAAAGAATAAGTATAATAAACAATATCTAATAATTTTTTTTTAATTATTACAAAATATTGTTTTATTTTTTATTTACATTTAAAAGAGTAGGGCAAGCATAAGGCAAATATAATAATATAAAACACACAATTAAAAAAATTATATAATGTAATAATAAATAATAATATTAATTTTAAAGATAAATAATAATAGACTCGGTTTATATAAATGTTTACGCAGGCAAACCTTAATATAAAAAAGTAGAATAAGCAAAAGAAGGAATAAATAAAAATATATTACAATAAAAACAAAAAAAAAAGATTTTAATAGTAAATAATAATATGCTTACTTTATTACAAAAAAAAAAAATGAAAAAAATAGAAAAACAATAAAAAAAAATAAGTATAATAAATAACATCAAATAATTTTTTTTAATTAATACAAAGTATAATTGTTTTATGTTTTATTTACATTTAAGAGAATAGGGTAAGCATAAGGCAGATATAATAATAGAAAACAAACAATAAAAAAAATTATATAATGTAATAATAAATAATAATATTAATTTTAAAGATAAATAATAATATGCTAGGTTTATATAAATGTTTACGCAGACAAACTTTAATATAAAAAAGAAGAATAAACAAAAAAAGAAATAAATAAAAATTAATTTCAATAAAAACAAACAAAAAATTTTAATCGTAAATAATAATATGCTTACTTCATTACAAAAAAAAAAAGATGAAAAAGATAAAAAAACAATAAAAAAAAAATAATTATAATATATAATATCTAATAATTTTTTTTTAACTAAAACAAAATATGATTGTTTTATGTTTTATTTACATTTAAGAGGGTAGGGTAAGCATAAGGCAGATATAGTAATAAAAAATACACAATAAAAAAATTATATAATGTAATAATAAATAATAATATTAATTTTAAAGATAAATAATAATAAACTCGGTTTATATAAATGTTTACGCAGGCAAACTTTAATATAAGAAAGTAGAATAAGCAAAAGAAGGAATAAATAAAAATATATTACAATAAAAACAAACAAAAAATTAATAGTAAATAGTAATATGCTTACTTTATTACAAAAAAAAAAATGAAAAAAATAGAAAAACAATAAAAAAAATAAGTATAATAGATAACATCAAATAATTTTTTTTAATTAATACAAAATATTTTGTTTTATGTTTTATTTACATTTAAAAGAGTAGGGTAAACATAAGGCAGATATAATAATAGAAAACAAACAATAAAAAAAATTATATAATGTAATAATAAATAATAAAATTAATTTTAAAAATAAATAATAATAGGCTAAGTTTATATAAATGTTTACGCAGGCAAACTTTAATATAAGAAAGTAGAATAAGCAAAAGAAGAAATAAATAAAAATATATTACAATAAAAACAAAAAACAAAAATTTAATAGTAAATAATAATATGCTTACTTTATAACAAAAAAAAAAGACGAGAAAGATAAAAAAACAATAAAAAAAAATAAGTATAATAAATAATATCTAATAATTTAATTAATACAAAATATGATTATTTCATGTTTTATTTACATTTAAGAGAGTAGGGCAAGCATAAGGCAGATATAGTAATAAAAAACAAACAGTAAAAAAAATTATATTATGTAATAATAAATAATAATATTAATTTTAAAGATAAATAATAACAGGCTAGGTTTATATAAATGTTTACGCAAACAAACTTTAATAAATATAAGAAAGTAGAATAAGCAAAAAAAGAAATAATTAAAAATATATTACAATAATTGAATAAATAAACAATAATCTAATAAAAAAAAGTGTTTGTTCTGTGGTTGCCAAAAGCAACCCTCTACTCAAGAGAGGGTTGAAAAACGAGAGATCGTCTCGTTTCTGTTAAATAAAAAGTGATTTTTCAATGTTTCTGCAAACTTAACGTCCATTTAATCTATTAGACAAGCTTCTTATCTAAGACTCACGTAGCAAAATGGATTTTAGGCAACCTCTACGAGGATTGTGGGTGGCATTTGGTGGTTTTTTACCCTTATAATCATCTCTTCATACACTGCGAATTTGGCTGCTTTCCTAACGGTGGAACGCATGATTACACCCATTGAGAGCGCTCAAGATTTGGCCGATCAGAATGAGATTGCTTATGGAACTCTAGAAGGTGGTAGCACAATGACCTTCTTTAGGGTAAGTAAATAAAAAAAAAATTTGAAAAAAATAGCTATTTGTTTATTGAAACCACCCCTAATTCATGTATCAGCGCGCTCGCGCTAAGCATGTGAGACTGGCAATAATTTTTTTTTAATTCAAAAAAAAATTTTATTTTTTATTTAAAAAAATTAACTTTGTTTAATTGACGCATTTTGCTCTTAAATCAAGTGTTCGTTTTTTCATAGGACTTTTTGTTTTATCTTAAAAAAAAAATTTTGATTAATAAATGTGTTGATTTTCTTAGGATTCCAAGATTGGAATTTACCAGAAAATGTGGCGATTTATGGACGGACGCAAGCCTCCTGCTTTCGTTAAAACCTACGAAGAAGGTGTCCAACGGGTCCTGGAAGGCAATTACGCCTTTCTGATGGAGTCAACAATGTTAGATTATGCTGTTCAACGCGACTGCAATCTAACTCAAATTGGAGGTCTTCTCGACTCAAAAGGTTACGGAATTGCAACGCCAAAAGGCAGTCCATGGAGAGATCGAATATCGCTTGCTATTTTAGAGCTACAAGAAAAAGGAGTGATACAAATCTTCTACGACAAGTGGTGGAAGAACACCGGCGATGTTTGCAATCGTGATGATAAAAACAAGGAATCTAAAGCCAACGCTCTAGGAGTCGAAAATATTGGTAACTACTAAAATCATTGCTTCTATACTAGTCCTAATAGAATAACGTTATAACAAAACTCATTTTTCAACAATAACTTCTTGAATACCACCAAATTCAGAAAAAATCCAATAAACAAATTATAGATCAAATAAAGTAAAAATTTCCAGTCTAACAAAATCTTCAAACTTTAATAAATAAATTAACGTCTAGATTAGATCTAGACAGTTTCTTGTTGACTCTGCGAGTCTAGCCCGCACATTAAAATAGCCACGATATGCACGCCAAAACATTTTATCAATTTGAGTACGTTTACTGTTACTTTTTTTTTTTCAGGCGGCGTTTTTGTGGTCTTACTCTGCGGCTTGGCGTTGGCTATTCTTGTAGCAATTTTCGAATTTTGTTGGAATAGTAAGAAAAACGCCCAAACTGACCGACAATCTCTTTGCTCCGAAATGGCTGAAGAGTTTCGGTTCGCTATTCGTTGTCACGGCTCAAGACAGCGGCCTGCCCTTCGAAGATCTTGTGCAAGATGTAGTCCAGCTACGACCTACGTTCCAGCAACACTGGACTTTCCTCACATAAATGGGGTAAGTTACAACTGTCAAAAAGCTTTTTGTATTCCTCCAGTTCACTCATATTGAAAATTTAGATTTTTTGCTAAATTTTGACTTGTTTTGTCAGTGTCATCGATAATTCAGGTCAAAAAACGCAAAACTTCTTAATTAATTCTTAATAAAATGTATATGGAACCACATAAAAAGCACCAGCTTTCAAACAAATAATAGAATTTTAAAGTTTATTAAATTCTAAATCGCCTGTTGCTTTTTTAATTAATACGTTCACATCTAAAAAAAATGTTATTAATTTCTTCTTCAAAAGTGAATTTAATTGAAGCGAAATAATTATTTAAACTTTCGGCATTATTTCCAAAATATCACCCTTCAAGAAGAGAAAAGCGTTTGTTGGCAGAAAAAAGTGTTTGAGATATGTTCATAATAGAGACTATTTCTGTTTTCATCCCTTTTGGATATAGCGGAGTCCAATTCTAAGGAAGAAGCGAAATGGCACTAGTTGTTGTGTAAACCCATCAACAAAAAACTTGTTCAAATGCTGATGAAATGATTGTGTGGAAAATGTCACTCAATTTATGATCGAATCAATACTGAGTGCAAAAAAATAATGCGGTTTTTGGTTTTATAGTAACGGAAGGGAGAAGAGGAATGCAATGAAGGAGACCGAAATAAATTCGCAAATGGGCGGTTCTGCGAAGAAGAAGAAAAAAGAAGAATAATTTTATATTTGGCAAATCTATTCTTGTTGGGGATGTGTGTCAATAAAGATTTATCGTTGAGATGTGATATATGGTTTAAAAACGATTAGTCAGACAAAAGAAAACAACCCCAACAAATATATATTGAATCATCCTAAACGTATGCTGACAACTCAATATATATGTCTGTGAAAATCGTAAAATGCCTCTAGAGCTTCAAATAAAAAAAAAGAAACAAAAAGACAAAAAACAAAAAAAATATATAAAAAATTTCATACAAAAAGAGTAAGAAAGATGATACAACAACTAAAACTAAAGTAAAAAAAGCAATGATAAAGAGAGAAAAAATACAAATGATAGGATAAAGAATGCAAAAAACAAAAAAAAATACAGAAAAATCTGCGAAAAAAAAAAAGAAGACGAATATAAAAAAATAAAAGCAATAACAGCTCAAAATAAAATTGAGAAATACTTGAAATGAGCAAATCAGCAAACTAGAAAAGAAAGAAGAATATTGTCTTCTTTTAGTTCAATTATATTAAAAATTTAGATTTTTTGCTAAATTTCGACTTATTTTGTCAGATAAAAAGCACCAGCTTTCAAACAAACAATGATTTGAGTCATTAGGTAAGCTGCTTATCTCTTTTTTAAATTTATCAAATTCTAAATCGCCTGTTGCTTTTTTAATTAATACGTTTACATCTACAAAAGATAGATTTGTTATTAATTAAATAAGCAATGATGAAGAGAGAAAAAATGCAAATGATAGGATAGAGAATGCAAAATACAGAAAAACATGCGAAGAAAAAAAGACAAATATAAAAAAATAAAAGCAATAACAGCTCAGAATAAAATTGAGAAATACTTGAAAGAGAAAATTAAGAAGAGATAACACATAAGGTAGAAATGAGCAAATGAGCAAAGAAAAAGACTGGTAAGAAAATCTAAAAAATGAGAACGCAGAGAAAGAAGAACAAGAAAAAATAACTAGAGAAACAGCTGATTAAAACTAAAAAAAAAATTGTCAGGTCAGGTCAGGATACCGAGTGAGGCATGGCTGTAAGAGGAAAGGAAAAGAGTTTACTCGGGAATGGAAAAAAGAAATAATTGTACCAATCCATAAAAAAGAAGAAAAAACAATAAAAAAAATTACCAAAAAATAAAGTTTTTAAACACAATATCTAAGCCATGTGTGTAGCCAAACTGTTGTAAAAAGAGAGAGAGAGAGTGGGAGGATTACCAGACTGACCAGCGGAATTTAGAAAAAAACGAGCAAAAAAATAGAAATGAGTGAAATAATAAAAATTGCAAAAAGGTATATGAAAAAAAAAGAATTTGAGGTGAATGAAACTAAAACAAAGATAATAGTGTTAAGTAAGAGAGCAAGAGAGACAAAAATAGAAACATGGAGAAACAAAAGAAAAATTGGAAACTTTAGAAAATATAAAAAATTAATTACAGAAGAGTTTTCAAGCTATAGAGGAAAGTGATTCCAAGATCCAGATGTATTCAGAAGAAAGAGAAAACACATTTTAGATAGAGGAAAATGTAAGAAAATGCAGAATGTGTGGAAGAAAAAGAGAAACATTAGAGCATATGATGAAGAAAAGCGTAGAGGTTGAAAAAGTATGGTAGCGAAAAAAAACATAATGAAAAGAAATAGAATAAATAAAAATAACAGAAAGAGAAAGAGAGAGTGGGAGGATTACCAGACTGACCAACGAGATTTAGAAAGAGACGAGAAAGAAAATAAAAATAAGTAAAATGATAAAAATTGCAAAACAACAAAAAAAAAAATTTGAAGTGAATGAAACTAAAACAAAGATAATAGTTTTTAGTAAGAGAGCAAGAGAGACAAAAATAGAGACAAGGAGAAGCAGGGGGAAAATTGGAAACATTAGAAAATATAAAAAATTAATTACAAAAAAACTTTCAAGCTATAAAGGAAAGTAATTCCAAGATCCAAATGTATTCAGAAGAAAGAGAAAACAGATTTTAGACAGAAGAAAATTAAAGAAAATGTGGAAGAGAGAGAGAAACATTAATAAAGAAAAACGTAGAGGTTAAAAAAAGTATGGTAGCGAAAAAGAACATAATGAAAAGAGATAGAATAGCTGAAAATAATAGAAAGAGAGAGAGAAAGTGGGAGGATTACCAGACTGATCAGCGAGATTTAGAAAGAAACAAGAAAGAAAATAGAAATGAGTGAAAGGATAAGAATTGCAAATAAAAAAGAAAATGAGATGAAGAAAGAGAAAACAGATTTTAGATGGAAGAAAATTAATGAAAATGTGGAAGAGAGAGAGAAACATTAATGAAGAAAAGCGTAGAGGTTAAAAAAGTATGGTAGCAAAAAAGAACATAATGAAAAAAAATAGAATAGATAAAAATAATAAAAAGAAAAACCTTAGACTTAATGAATGGGGTAGAACGAGAGAAGAAGAAAAGAGAAAAGTGAAAAAAAAAACAAAAACTTTAAATTTAAGTTTTTTTATTTTTTTTTATATTATTTATTACACTGCATAGTACAGAAATAAAGATAATTTGTTCTTCCAATTTACATTATTTGAACATATATTTTGTTTCTGTCTTGATTGACGCTTCTAGCTGAAGCCGTAATTTTTTTGACAGTTATGTGTACCAACTTTTAAAACCATATCTATAAGAGCACCAGTGCTTTTATAGATATCCAAGGCTTACCAAGATTTCTGCAAAATGAGATGTTATTTTGTACAAATTACACTTTTTATTGAATTTCTTATGTTTTTTAGGAAGGTGTGATTTTACCAATGATGGATATAAGAAAATCACCGATCAAAACTTAACGACGACTGACTGTTGAAGGTACTTCAACATTCACTTACACCTCCAGTTCGATAAGGGAGTGCTGCGGGGGTCCGTCAAATTTCCGTCCTCATAGAGCTCGCACCCTTAATTATCGAATGAATCCACAAAGTGCGAGCTTGGCCAGGAAGAGCTCCTCATTGGGCAGAAACAGTGCGCTGCTGCAGGAGACATGCGATGTTGTCCAAAGCGGACTTTTAAATCATCACGTTCCGAATAAAATATTGTGGAAATTTGATTGTGATATAAGTAATCAAAACAATCCGGACGTAGTGACACGGACATTGCCAAATTCTGGTTCGAACAGAACCACCACTTTGTGATAATACTTCGGACGGTTTATAGAAAAATTGTAAAATAAATCAAAATTTTGACTGATTACATGACTCATATAATTTTAAGTGTCAAAAAAACTATTTTTTTTTAATTTAAAAAATCATAAAGCTGTTAATTATTGTAAATTTGATGTTGAAAAAACATGTCATAGCTAGGGAAAATTTCAAAACCAAAACGGCACTATATTCATTGCTGATGATTGAAATAAAGAACAATTATTATTAGATTTTTGAAAGTTTAAAATAATTATTATTATTATTATTGATGGTGTTTTACTTAATTTTAAAAAAATGTTAAATAATTTATAAGTGTATTTCATCTCTTCTACAAAAATGGATCTTTCTTAAAGCAAAATCTTTTTTTTTTTTTATAAAAATGACCTTTATTTTGATAAAATTGGTCCAATAATCTCTCCAAAAATCTAAAAACTCTATGAGCCCAGTTCCAGTTCTAGTTCTAGTTCAGAAGACAGCAAAAGTTGATCACCACTTTTCCATCTACTAGAGGTAGTACTGGAGAAAACAAAAACGCCCAAAATAGAGGAGATTGCTGTGGATAGCAGCATTTAAGCTCTACTATACAAGGTAACAAAGGTTGTAGTAATGCCTAGTAGTCCTAGCACTAGTAGGCCCCGCGCCAGCTCTATTATAGAAGGTAACAAAGGTTGTAGGAGTGCTCTATAGTCTTAGCACTAGTAGGCCCCGCGCCAGCTCTATTATAGAAGGTAACAAAGGTTGTAGTAGTGCCTGGTAGTCCTAGCACTAGTGGATCCTGCGCCAGCTCTATTATAGAAGGTAACAAAAGTTGTAGGAATGCCCTGTAGTCTTAGCACTAGTAGGCCTCGCGCCAGCTCGATTATAGAAGGTAACAAAGGTTGTAGTAGTGCCTAGTAGTCCTAGCACTACTAGGCCCCGCGCCAGCTCTAATTCCTCTGATGATTGTTATTTTTTATAATCAATTAGAACATTAATGTATTTTATTATAACAAAAACAAAAAGATATGTTATCCAAATGATAAAAATCTCATTTTACATTTGAAGAGGTTTGTGATAGATAAATTATTTATTCGAGTTGGGCCTTATAATTTAGAACTATTTGTGAGACACTTAAGAAATATAATGTTTATTAAGCATTAATCCCACTTAAAGCATTGTTGCTATGTTCATTGTTTAAAGTCGATCAACAAAATTGTTGAAAACTTCAATTATATTATGAAATTACCAACAACTCCAGTTCAGCAAAGTATCAAAAGCGTTGTCACTCTAGTGCTACAAATGACTTTTGCTGCGTTAATTTTTGCTTTTTTTCTAGGTTTAAGTGTTGACAGTAAGCCTGTAGCTGAAGAAGCGACTTGCGGATATGCTTCTTGTCCGCAATTTGATTCAGATGTCTTTTACGTGCATTTAATCCCACACTCCCATGATGATGTGGGTTGGCTGAAAACTGTGGACCAGTATTATTTTCAAGGTAATATATTATCCACTTTTTTTTATTATTTAACTGCTTTCATCTTTATTTATGTCTGTTTTTTTGTTTTTATCTGTTTCCACGTCTACTGTAGTGTATTTGTATCAGAAAGCTGAAACTGGCATTGTACTGCAAGGCAAAAAAATTCTTTTCTTGTTTTTTTTTGCCAAATTTTTATTGAAAATATGCTTTTTGCTTAAGTAACAGCTTAAGCTGTTTATATTCAAGAATTTTACTTGGCGATCTTTTAAGACACGGCTTATTTTAGACTCTAGTTTGCGTGATACAAAAAAATGTCAAAATTTGACAATCGGCCTGTATCGTGCAAGATGTACACGTTGCTTATTGCGCCTGCACAGTTATTTTAAGACCAAGTCTGCTCTCAACAGAAACTACTAAGGCATTCTAAGAGGCCCAGCTTGAAAGTTGGAAAACATCCCGTCAACCTTTGGTCACTTACAGTCAGAATAACATCACTAATTTTAATTTGTTCTATGTTGCGGTGTTTTTTGCTGTTATTACTTTTAAACCGACTAAATAAATAATATATTTAATCACACTAAAATTTTCTCGTGAGTGCGAGTGCGACAGTACTATATATACGTGCGAGTGCAAGAGAGAGAGCATTAGATATTTTAAGCAAATAAATGAAATTAAAACTGTAACATTCTACTGTTGTTATATTATATTATAATATATTAATTTATAATATTTTATATTATATTTTTTATGTAGATAAATAGCACTTAATAAATTATATATTCAGACATAATAGAATTTTCCCGTGAGTGCGAGTGAGACGGTACTATATATACGTGTGAGTGCAAGTGAGAGCATTAGATATTTTAAGCAAATAAATGAAATTAAAACTGTAACATTCTACTGTTTATTATATTATAATATATTAATTTATAATATTTTATATTATATTTTTTTATGTAGATAATTAGCACTAAATAAATTATATATTTAGACATACTAAAATTTTCTCGTGAGTGCGAGTGAGACGGTACTATATATACGTGTGAGTGCAAGTGAGAGCATTAGATATTTTAAGCAAATAAATGAAATTAAAGCTGTAACATTCTACTGTTGTTATATTATATTATAATATATTAATTTATAATATTTTATATTATATTTTTTATGTAGATAAATAGCACTTAATAAATTATATATTCAGACATAATAGAATTTTCCCGTGAGTGCGAGTGAGACGGTACTATATATACATGCGAGTGCAAGTGAGAGCATTAGATATTTTAAGCAAATAAATGAAATTAAAACTGTAACATTCTACTGTTTATTATATTATAATATATTAATTTATAATATTTTATATTATATTTTTTATGTAGATAAATAGCACTAAATAAATTATATATTTAGACATAATAGAATTTTCCCGTGAGTGCGAGTGAGACGGTACTATATATACGTGCGAGTGCAAGTGAGAGCATTAGATATTTTAAGCAAATGAAATTAAAACTGTAACGTTCTACTGTTTATTATATTATATTATATTATATTATATTATATTATATTATATTATATTATATTATATTATATTATATTATATTATATTATATTATATTATATTATATTATATTATATTATATTATATTATATTATATTATATTATATTATATTATATTATATTATATTATATTATATTATATTATATTATATTATATTATATTATATTATATTATATTATATTATATTATATTATATTATATTATATTATATTATATTATATTATATTATATTATATTATATTATATTATATTATATTATATTATATTATATTATATTATGATTATATTTGTTTATGTAGATAATTAGCACTAAATAATTTATATATTTAGACATACTAAAATGTTCCCGTGGGTGCGAGTGCGACGGTACTATATATACGTGCGAGTGCAAGTGAGAGCATTTTAAGCAAATAAATGAAATTAAAACTGTAACGTTCTACTGAGTGTTGTTTTTTTTTATGTCTGTATTGGTAGCTCTCATACAAATATAAACATATTTTGTAATATGTTACAAATTCAATTGTTTTTATTTATTTGGTTCAACATGAAGAAGAGTTTGAAATTCTGTAGCAACTATACAAATAAAATATTGCTTAAAATGTATACATATACAGTGTGACTCAAATACTACATTATGGCAAAAATTTCTTTTTTCTGACGTCTCATTTATGCACAACTCAAAAGTGCAATTAAGCAAAAAGACGATGCGCTCTTGTAGAGGTTTTAAAAAGCTTTTTTCTACATAAATGTAAACAAGATAATTTAATAAAAAAACAAAAGAGATGTGGAATGCAATTATGCACAATATTAATACATTTATCCAACATCTCTTTATTATGACGTTATAAAAATAATGTTTTTGATTGGATTATGGGGTCTATAAAACACAAGTGGTTTAATGAATCAATTATACAACTGTTTTTATATAATTCAACAATTTATTGAACATCAAAAGATACAACACATAAAATTACAATTATAAGAAACAGGAATCTCTGATGAAATCATTTGTTGAGATTTATTTTATATTAAAAGATAAATAAAAATAATAACAAAATTAGTCTACCTTCAACATTAAATATTTGTTATTGGCTGCTTCTGCTAGAAACTGGTGAATATGCTCTCTTTCAAGAACTTTTGATTTCTTGCACTTGTAATTTTTTTATTCGTTCTTCAAAAAAGCGATCAAGTTGTCATATATTGTGAAATATCTGTATTTTCGTAAAGCTGGAATGTTGATCTTAACATGTTGTAGTTCGCCCACATTGAAGAAACTTTAAATCTTTTTTACCCAACAGCTAGCTTTTCGCTCACTCTACAAACATCGTTTCCTGTATCCGGTTATTGAACTCACTCAATTTTTTCAAACTTAAGAGAAATTAGACCACTCCAGCAAGCTCTTGTGGCTAAACATTTCTTTCGTGACTTATTTGCCTTATAAGACACTTGTGTAATAAATAGCTTTTATTTACAATACTATGTGCCAAATCGCAAAAAGACAACTTTTCTGTTTACAAACATGCAATTGTCTTTGAATTTGGTAATACCAGTTTTCGTTTGTATTAACTGTTATTCCGTCGTCTTTTATTTTCCAAAATTTAACTTTTTTGTGTGCGAATAGCTTTAATTATTTCAAGTTTAAACGCAGTAAAAGGACATTTTAGTTCAACTATCATATCAGGGTTGAATTTGTACATTCTCTTGTGTAGACAGCTGTTGTAAGACAATCTTTTCATTTTCGATACCATGAGCTACTGACAGAACAGTTGATTTTCCCCATAATATAGTTTTTATTAATGATCCGACATCTCTACTATAATTTCTTTTGATAACTTTTCCAAAATTAGAAGCTATTACAAGATAACGTCTTAACTCTAACCACTAACTGCAATTTTTCTGTAAAATTGTTTCTTCTTAAACTTTTTTTTTATTATTAGTCAATAGCTTTAAATTGTTCAAAAAATTAGTTTTTACTTTTTTCGAAATTTTTGATATCAGATGCAGAACATTTTTGCCTATAATCAAACTGACTATTTAGAGAATTGAAAATGCTTTCCACTTTTTTTTTGCACTGTATGATCTAAACTAGTGCTTTTTTCTTTATTATATTATTTTTTAATTTTGCTGTAATCTTGATGGAGCATTGAAGCTAAGAGGTTTTTTTTGCTTTTCTCAAAGTGAAAAATTTATTTTGTTTCGTCCAACATATTTAACAAAATACTGTTGAACCTCTCAGTATTGGTATCAACATCTTCAATTAAACATTGAAGATGTTGATAAACCAAAACTGACAGTTTTTGAAAATCAACACCACTTTTGGGTTCATCAAGATTCCAACACATTGTATACGGAAGCTTATCTGGCTCGAAAGAAGAGGTTTGCAAGATTTTTAAAATCTCGCCTTAAATTCAAGTTAACTCATCAATATTGACTTAAAATTGCAATTTATTCAAAAATAGTTATTGATATCAAAAAAATGCTTTAATAGTCCAAAGTGAATGATTACTCGGGCCATTTTGAGCCAATTTCGTTAAAAAACATGCAAAAATAAAAGCGCTAGAACGAATCAAGCTTGCTTGTTGCATAATTTTTGTTAATTTTTATCTAAGAATTGCAAATGTTTTTTGAAATTTTGCTTCAATAGTCCTGTTTAAAAAATTCATATATATTTTTATTCGAATTTTTTCTCAAAAAAGCATGTTTTCGACGTTTGAGAGCAGACTTCGCCTTAAGACTTTTTCGTCATAGATTCTTATTCAACTTCTTTCAGATGTACAAAACACTCTGAGCTCCGTCATCGTGGCTTTAAAACAAAATCCGGACCGCAAATATGTCCAAGTCGAAACGGCTTATTTCAAAAAATGGTGGGAGCAGCAAAATGATGCAGTAAAAAATAATGTTAGAAGTTTAATTAACAATGGACAATTGGAGATTATTGGAGGAGCTTGGAGCATGAATGATGAAGCCGCAGTTCATTACCAATCTACAATAGACCAATTTACTTTAGGGCTTCGCTACTTGGAAGACAATCTTGGAGCATGTTCTCGACCTCGTGCTGGCTGGCAGATAGATCCATTCGGCCATAGCAGAGAACAAGCTTCAATTTCTGCACAATTAGGACTCGATAGTATGTTTTTCGCAAGACTAGACTATCGCGATAAGAGCCAACGTCTCAAAGACAACACTATGGACCTCTTGTGGAGAGGCAGTGCGAATTTAGGAAATTCTTCAGACATATTCACTTCTGTCCTCTACAACCACTACAGCGCACCAGCTGGATTCTGCTTTGATATAGTTTGTAACGATGAACCGATTGTCATCGACGAAGAAAGCCCCATTTACAACTATCAGCAACGAGTTGAAGATTTTGCCAATTTTGTGAGAGGGCAAGCCCCCCATTATGCTTCAAATAACATTTTAGTGACAATGGGAGACGACTTTAGATTTGAAGCCGCCTTAACAACGTATATAAATCTCGATAGACTTATTGCGTAAGTATTGAATGAATTATTTTATAAAATTATTTAAAAAAAACAGCCGCCCGTAGAAGATTCAAAGTAAGATACGCAGTAACGGGCAGCTACGTCATTTTTTAAAACTTAAAAGCCTGGCAACTGTCAAAAATAACCGAATTTTCTCAGGCAACCCTATGTTACGGTATTGACAATAAAATTGTCCTTATTTTAATGTATTCGATGACAGAAGAATGCAATTATTTATTAATATTAACTTACTTGTTTGACTGCCAAGTAATGTAGGCAACCTAAATGCTGCTTATTACCACTATATTACGTATTACCATTGACTAAGTAAACCCTCAGTCTATAGTTTACTTAGTCTATGGTATCACATGACATATTAGGTCGAAACATAGACTATATCATAGACTAAGTAAAGATATATTTAGTCAATGACCATCATGTAGAAAACAATGAATTTATTTTAGTAAACTTTTTGCGCAAGAACAAATCAAGCAAATGATTTTTTGATACGTAAACATGCTTCATGCTTAGCTCACCGACTCTTACTAGATTGACAGAAAAATTTGGAATAATTTAGAAAAATGAAGATTTACATTATATTATATAATGTAAATTCTGTGAAAAGATATCTGGGAATGTATGACCTTTACCATCGAATTGTGACAGTTATTAATTTGACATCTAAACCTAACCTCACTTTTAGTTTAATGAATCGGTAGCTTAACACGTTAATGAATTTATCTTTATTTTTAGTCGTTTTTTGATTGATACAATTATTAAATAATACAAGCGATTGGTTTTGAAAAATCTTTATTGGTTTTGTTGCAGAGGCTTCGATCGCTTTCAACAAACTTACAATGGAAAACCTATCAAACTAATCTATTCTACTCCTTCTTGCTACACCAAAGCAGTCAATGATTATGTCCTCGCCAATAACGTGTCTTTGAAGCTTAAAACTGACGATTTCTTCCCTTATGCAGATGGTCCGACCACATACTGGACGGGATACTTCACCTCCAGACCAGCTTCGAAGCGTTTCGAGCGCACTGGAAATAATCTTCTTCAAGTTGCAAAACAACTGATGACCCATGGCGAAGAATCATACGAGAATGTTCAAGTAAACTCTTTAAAAGAAGCAATCGGTATAATGCAGCATCATGATGCAATCACTGGAACCGAAAAGCAACACGTCACCGACAACTACCATTTTATGTTAAGCAATGGATTGAAAAATGCAAATAACGCAGCTGGATCTGTTCTAGCAAAACTAATAAGCGGAGGGCCTACAAATTTCGAATTTGACGCATGTTTATTGGCGAACGTAAGCGCGTGCACACCCTCAGAATCACAAGAGTTTACAGTTGTTTTATACAATCCTCTCAGTAAAACCCAATCATCAGTTGTTAATCTTCCAATTTTCACCGATTTGGTACAATGGGAAATTCTTGATCCCAAAGATGAGCCTATAGAATACGAAATTGACGTTTCTTTAAAAGATTTTAGTTTTGTTGCTGATACTAAAACCGCTAAAAGTACGATTGTATTTGTAGCTAGAGATATTCCAGCATTAGGATATAAAGTTTACCGTCTTAAAGCAACTGATGAAAAGTACCAAAAAACTGAAGGAAAAGCCCCAGCGCGTTTCGTAGGCTATGAAAATACAGGTTTTGAAATAAGTGAGGAAACCGGCTTGCTTAGCTCTATTACCATGAATGGTGTTACTTTGGATATATCTCAAGATTTTCTGTACTATGAAAGTGCAAATAGTTCCGGGGCTTATATATTTGTTCCGACGTCTAATAAAACAACGCGCATTGCTTCAGGGCCGATCACCACAACTTTGGTGAATGGAGATGTCTCACAAGGGGTTCTTCAAGAGTTTGGAAGTTGGGCAAGGCAATTTATAAAAGTGTACAAAGATGACCCTTCCTATATTGAATTGGATTGGATCATAGGCCCTATAGACATTACTAATAATATAGGTAAAGAAGTCATTACCAAGTTTACAACATCTCTACAAAATGATGGAATTTTCTATACTGATTCTAATGGCCGCGAGATGATTGAAAGAAAAAAAAACTCTCGCTTAGATTATAGTTATTCAGATGAAGAACCAATAGCTGGAAATTACTATCCTATTAATACAAAAATTCTTATTAAAGATAAAACGGAAGAAATAGAATTTGCTGTGTTGACAGATCGATCTCAAGGAGGTGCAAGTATTAACGATGGGGAAATTGAGATTATGGTCCATCGAGCTTGCCAGCGTGACGATGGAAGAGGAGTTGGAGAAAATCTCAACGAACAGCAATATAGCCAAGGTATTGAAGTTCGAGGCAAACACTACATTGTGATAGGCCCCACAAAACCTACTGAAGGCAAATCTTTAGCAGCTATTGAACGAGATATTGCTCAAAAAAAATTACTAGCCCCTTGGACTTTCATCACTTCTAAAGACATTTCCGACGAACTTAATACCCTATCCTTCAGTGGTTTAGCAAAAGAACTGCCAGAAAATGTACACATTTTAACTCTAGAGCCATGGAAGGATAATGTCATTCTAATCAGATTTGAGCATTTCTTAGAAAAAGGCGAAGACGAGCTTTTGTCACAAGAAGTTGAAATTGATCTAGAAGGATTGTTTACTCAGTTTTCAATAACAAGCTTAGAAGAAACGGCTTTGGCTGGGAATATTCTATTAGATGAAAAAGTTAGGCTCCACTGGCCTGGCAGTGCCAATGAGGAACCAGAACTACCAAATACTATAGCAAATCTGACTATAAGTCTAGTTCCTATGCAAATCAGAACATTCCTGGCAAATGTAAAATATCACTAAAACGCTGTATGAAAAATTAAAAAACAATTATTTAAAAAAATCAATCCAACTTTATTCTGTAAGCTTAAGACATATTGAAACACATCAGCAAGTCGCAACAGATTCAAATTTGAATAAATTTGCAATGACAACTATGGGCTTATATCTACTCAAGTGCCTGTTACATCCGTAATGTGGTAACTGCAAATTCAGTCAAACCTGACTTGCTGATGAGTTCCAATAAATACAAAACGTGTCCAAGTTAGTTGGCACTGAGCGTTTAGATGCGCAGTAAATTTGCCGAGTTTTAAAGATAGAATTGCATCAAACGTTCAAATACCATTACAATCCGCAACAAATAACAGTTCTCGTGTTAAAATATTGAGATCTTTCAAAAAAGACCGTTTAATAGAATTGTCAACGTTTTGCACTCTATCGGTGGAAGCTCATTAGGCCAAAAAAATAAAAATGAGCACAAGCACGGTAACTCGACGCGTAAACCACGCTAGAGGCGAAACTTAGTCTGCAAACTTGTTCTTGTGTTGTGTTCCAACATAGTAGAGCTAGAATGGATTTTAAAAACAACGTAAAAAATTAAATTATAATCTTGTGACTTATAGAATTGTTTTAAATTGAAAAATTAATTTGTTTGGATAATCTACCAAGAGATTGTGCCTCCGATTGTACTTTGCTCTCTGATCAGCTCAAAATGATCTGTCATTGTCATAATATAACCCTACTTTTCGAATATTTTCAAATAGATTTTTACTAATTATTGCTTGCTATTATCATTAGGACTGCTTTGCAATACTAATTATTTTTATGGCAAATTGTATTGTTTTCCGAAAGAGCAGCATTTCGTATTAAACTACGAAACACTATTCGAAGTGAAGGTCACACAATGTTAGATAACACGATAACATATTGATACGTTTGCGATCGTTGTCATTGCCTAGACTAGCTAATTATGGCATTTGGACCATTAATTGGGGCTATTGATGAAGGTACTTCAAGTGCCCGATTCATCCTGTTCAAAGCTGGAACAACAGAAGTTGTTGCGGCACACCAACAGGAGTTGACTCAGATATTTCCGCAAGAAGGATGGGTGGAGCAGGATCCAAAAGAGATTTTGAATGTAGTAAAGATCTGCATAGACGCTACGGTGGATAAATTAATAGCCTTAGGGGGCACAGTGAATGATATAATCGCTGTTGGTATAACCAATCAACGGGAATCGACAATAGTCTGGGATCAGACCACTGGAGAGCCTTTATACAATTCAATAGTCTGGCTCGATATGCGCACATCGTCAACAGTTGATCAGCTCCTGGACAAAGTTCCTAATAAAACCCGAAATAAAAACTACTTGAAACCGCTCTGCGGTCTCCCATTGTCGCCTTATTTCAGTGCCGTGAAGCTTCGATGGCTTCAGGATAATGTTCCGAAAGTTAAAAAAGCGATGAATTCGCATAATTGTCTGTTTGGTACTGTAGATTCTTGGCTTATTTGGAATTTAACAGGAGGCAAGAATGGTGGGGTTCATATTACAGACGTTACAAATGCAAGTCGGACCATGCTCATGAATATTGATACATTGAAATGGGACAATGTATTGATAAATTTTTTTGAAATTCCAAGTAACGTCCTGCCGACTATAAAATCTAGCTCGGAGGTTTATGGATACATCCAAGATCAACCTTTGAAGAACATACCTATTGCTGGCTGTCTGGGAGACCAACAGGCTGCATTGGTTGGTCAGCAGTGCTTAAACCGAGGACAGGTCGGTAATGAGCACGTACTCAATGTTAGAGTCGTCTCTAAGGGGCATGGGGTGTGGTTTGCGCGGTTGCTTAAAACAGTCCGTTTTAACACGAAAGAGCTATTTTTATTGTGTTATACTTTAAATCAAATCTGCTTTTTTGTCATTATGTTACGCCTTTGTTGACCAATCTTTTGTTTTACACTGCGTCAATGGAGCGGAAAGGTTACGCAGCTTCTAACCACGCCCCATGTCCCTTATCTGTAGCGTAAACTATAAGAAAAAGTTGACTTCGATAATATTTTCTTATAGGCAAAAGCAACTTATGGTACTGGATGCTTCCTTTTATATAATACAGGCAAGGCAAAAGTTGATAGCTCACATGGTCTTATAACGACAGTAGCTTATCAATTGGGTCCTTATCAACAACCAATTTACGCTTTGGAAGGATCCGTAGCTGTTGCGGGTGCAGCTCTCAGTTGGTTACGTGACAATTTGACAATATTACCATCATTTAAAGAAGCTCAAGTGCTTGCAGAAAAAGCTGCGCTTGTCGAAAGTGGGGAGGTATTTTTTGTGCCTGCTTTTAGTGGTCTCTATGCACCGTATTGGCAGCAGGATGCGCGAGGGTATAAACTAGATAACGTTAATTACACTTATGTTTACTAATTTAGAATAAACTTATTTGAATAAGTTTGCAGTGACAAATTTGGGCTTATTACTGATAACCCAAGTGTAATATAGTAAAAATAACGACATCTATTAGAAGCTTTTTACATCAAGGTTGAAAATCCACGCTTCTACATTTTACTGCTAGACCTATGATATGCAATGTTATTTATTCTACCAAGAAATATGAAAATAAGATCAAATCGAATGTCTAAGAACGAAACATGTTCAAGTCTATGGATCTAGTTTATTTTTTCTATTGTTGCGCAGGTATGCGCTTGAGGCGAAAATGTATGATAACTTGGTTGTCTAATTAGCGATATACTTTTTTTTTCAATTGTGTCTATCAATATGTCATTTAGAGTGACCTACATGTAGAAACCTGGTTTCTCAACTTCGATGATTAATAATTATTGCACTAGACATTTTAGATTAGTAAGATCGAGTGTAATAACAGTGTGGTAAATTAAAAATAATTATATTTCTAATTTCTAGCATTATTGTTGGAATAACAGAGGATACTAATTCAACACACATTATTCGAGCTGCGTTAGATGCTGTTTGCTTTCAGACTAGGGATGTTTTAGAAGCTATGAATAAAGACTATGGTGCCCCGCTTGCTCAACTACAAGTAATGGATTGTATAGTGTTATATAACTTTTAATTTATTTAAAAAATATTTCAAAGGTTGATGGTGGAATGACAGCTAACTCTCTTCTAATGCAATTTCAAGCTGATTTGGCTGGTGTAACTGTTGTAAAGCCAAACATGGCGGAAAGTACAGCTCTAGGAGCTGCAATGGTAGCCGGAGCAGCCATGAATTGCTGGGACTTTGAATCTTCACCATTGCAGATACCATCAGATAGTTGGCATCCACGCTACAGTGACGATGAACGTGATATAAGATATGCTAAGTGGAAAATGGCTATTGAACGAGCCATGGGATGGGATATCTGATTTTTTAAATTTTTGATTTTTATTGTTGGTGTTTGTTATATAAAAAAAAATATTGTTTTTTATTAAAAATTTTCTTTACGTTTGTTAATTTTATTTGAATAAATACTTATTAATTGTAAATGCTTATAGCTTTGTAAATGTTTTTTCGGTTCGTACGTTGCTTTCTACGTAAAAAACTAGTTTTATCAGTTTTTAAATTAAAAACATGCTATTTTATGCAAAACATGAGTTAGTTTGCGCATGATCAATGCCTATTAGCATTTAGTTTCTTTGTCTATCACGAAAGAAGTCGATCTATCTTACTCACTTTTCTTGTGCTGTCATTGTAGACTGCCGCGCCGAAATAGACAAAATTCCCCTCTATTGGATATTCGCTCAATGATCATTGTATGTATGTCATTTTGTAAAATAAAATGGTGGCCACTACGAGCTTGTGCATGTACGACATTGCATTTTGCTAATCTGTGTGTATTTAAGTGTTGTTAAATATATTTTTTAATTTGTTTAAAAAGGTGTCAATATGTTTTCGAAGAAAAAGCTAGATATTGATAAATACGTGGAAGAATGTTTGAGAAAAATCAACAACGAAACTGAGGTGTGTAATGATTTTGATAATATTATCTTCGAGTGGCTACCCCTATCTGATATTATTCTAATTTGACACTTCCCAAATTTCAATATAACGTATAGTCCTTGCTTGAAAAAAAATCTTCATTCAAATGTCACATTGTTCACACGCAAAGCCATTTTTCTTTGGCGGGAATATATCTATTTTTAGAAAGCAAATAAAAATTCTTGTTGGCTTTAATATTTTATCAAAAATGTATTGGATTTTATAATTTTTTCTAAAATCCAATAGGATTCTAGAATTCATACTCAAAATTTTAAATTATTACTGCAGGAAACAATGTCGCCGGCAATTGTTTCCAATATTGTCTTCTATTGCTATGGTAATTAAATAATAACACATTATAAAAGAGTCAACTTTAATTTTTAAAGTAATATCAAAAATAAAATCCTTGTATTTCAATCCCGGTGTGACAACGACAACGGGGCTTATCTGTCATTCGTTAAATTTTAAACTATGCCAGAGTTGCCACCACAAAAATAAAAACTGACAGGTCAAACTAGGTTGGCTCACATGACAACTCTCTGTCATAAAAAGTAGTACTTTTAAAACCTGCCACCGGCCGCAATTTATTAATCAACAAGTGATTTGAAGGTAGATAAAAATTTTAATAAAAAATTATTGTAATTTTTCACATATGTCAACAAAAACGCCTATTTTGAAGTATCCATTCAAAAAAAAAATTTTAAGCATTGCGTATCAGTGCTCAGGTTTTTCTCTTGTGCAGTTACTGTGTTGCAATAGCTGTTCTTTCTTTTATCTTTTCTTTTACTGCATTTAACAACTGCGAAAAAATAACACCTAAATTTATAAACATGTAGTATTAAATAAAATACAACACTGGAGTTTTGTCAAAAAGCTGAACAATTTGTAATGTCGCGCGAAAAGTAAAGTCCCTAGATAAATAAAGTCATGTTCCGGCCATCTGTCAGCGGGAAATTTAATATAATAAAAAATACACACAAAACTTTTTTTTAACAATTTTATTAAATGGATTAGAACAAAATAAACCTTTACTATAATAAATTATTTATTAAAATTTTTATTTTTACTACGTTTACATTGTTCAATCATAATTACGCCTAGTCCATTGTTGAAATAAGAAAAAGCAGAACCAAACAAATGTTTGCTGCAATCTCACATCCGTTTTCTCCCCTCAGAAAACGACACCAGTCGCATTTTAAAGTCTGACCGAAATTTCCTCATTTTTATAGATAAATCATCACAACACATAATCACAAAACGTCAATAAAAATAAAAAAAGAAACAACTAATCAAAAAAACAACTTTATTTACAATAGTAATTTAATTATTTCTAGACGCCATCTTGTCATAGAGATTATCCTTTCAAAAATGTTCTGGACTTGACACTTAAAAATAAATGCTATAGTTGGATACCCATCATACTAAAATAAAATATTATTAATATAGAAGTTTTTAAACAGTTTTTATCTTTTGTTTCTTCGTTTCCATTTTCTTTTGTTTTTTTCACTTTTACCTAGTTTGATTTTTCTTCAGCTACAAGTACATATTTCAAGGTGCTTTAACAGGCCAAATAAAAAAATATTTAGGAAAATTACGCGTTTGCAAGCTATGCAATAAAAAGTCATTTGATTTTTATGATGTTTTATCAATAAAAACATAAACAGCAAAAAGCATCAAATGTATATTAATTACCCCACAATGCTGACTCCCCTCACATGCCCTCACATATGTATGTACAAGACATATTCACAGAGAGACCATGCCGATTCCTTCTTGCCGCAACAAGAAACAATCGTTATAAGAAACACTATTATACCTAACTCCTTAACGACTCCCAACGAGTTTTGGAGGCTCGGATTTTACAAAGAATCAGAGTTGATACCGCTCCTCAGTGAGGATTATCGTGCACTTATGCGAAGCCAAACAAAGTTAAGAGTAATTAATATACATTTAACACCAATCACTGCAAATGTTTCCATTGATAAAAAGAAAAATGGTGGACAGCCAAATTGATTTGATTTCTAAATATTTTTTTTTACAAAACATCAACTATATCTCAAAACAAATTAATAACGCTAAAACAAACTCACTCTATCTATTTCTTTCACAATTTATGAACTGACTTTTACACTGTATTTTCAACATCGCGCTTATAAAGAAAATAAAAAAGCGATTTTTAATTATTTTTTTCATTTAATTATCGCGTCGCACACTGCATCAAGTTTGGAACTACACTAATAAAGTAGACAGCACTTTTAAACACAACAAAAAAACATTACGTAAGACTGATAATAACAAAGAATAAAATTTTTAGTTCTTTTCTTTTTGGACAAAGGAAAACTTATCGAAATTAATAGAGATTACACAAAAAAGTCGAATAAACAAACTGTCATGATTTACTCAATAATTCTTTCTATCAATCACGATATAATTAAAAATCAACACGAAAATTTGATTGTACGCTACCTTTTTCATTTCTTCCTGATGTATAAAGCTATGGAGTTCCTTTGGGATGCTTGGGACTCATCTACAAGGACACGCCAAACGTTTGTAATTTTTTTAACCCGAATTTTTATTAATAAGAAAGAAAAACGGCGGATAAGCGGAACTGTTTCGATTTCTAAATATTTCTTTTTACAAAATGAAAATTAAATAAAGAAAATATCTTAAAATAATTTAATAACGCACTACAATCCGTGACAAACGGCACGAAGTCTTGGACTGAACTAAACTATTGTAGGTAATACTTCTGAAAAGAACAAAAAACCTTACATAAGACTACAAAAAAAGATGATAACAGAGAATAAAACCATTGGTTTTTTTCTTTTTGGACAAAGGAAAACTGATAAACAAGTTATGTAAGTAACTTGAATATACTAAACAAATTCGGAAATAAATAATTTAATTCTATTAAATTTTCAAACTAATTACAAAATAATGACACATTTAATCCAAAATTAAAAAAATACCGAAAATACCTAAAGATTTATAGTTTTTTATAATAACCGTCATATTTTAAAAACTAAAATAAAGATTTTTCTGTAGGACACACAATTTGCTCAAACAATATATGAAATTTAGATGTAACTCTGATTAATAAAAATAATTTTCTACAGCTTACTGCGATGACAATTTTTATTAAACGTACTATAAATGGGAAAGATAGTAATTTTAAAAAATATGACACATTGACAGTTGGCAGAAATAAAATTACGTTGGCTATACTGACTCATCGCTTTAAATCAAATAAATATAAATATTATATCACTTTTAACATTTAAAATGATTTTTCTAATAAGTAGGCTATTAGGTGGGTCAATGACCTACTTCAACAAAAGTACAAAAAGGATGCTATTTTATCCAAATAATTTAATTTTTATTTAAAAAAAAAAAACGCTTAAAGGCAACCTCAAAAAAGTAGTCTAATGGAAGGAAATGTAAATTTAGGAACTTTTCTAGTTTACAATTGCTGGGACACTTCCAAAAAGTTAAATACGTCATTTTAATTTTTAGCAAATATTGAATAATTACGGTTATTTAGGAGGATAAAATAAATAAACAACAAGAAAAATTTGTTTGTACAGTACCAGTTTGCGGTCTTCCTGATGTAGAAAGCTGGGGGGGCTTGCTTCTTTGGGATTCTTGACCTCTCGACGATCCAAGGGGGCCCCATCAAAAAATCTTTTTACATACTCACAGAGTAGAAAGAAAAACACTACACAAATGAATTAAAATGTTTCTAAAGCCGGAAATACGTTTTAAAACCCTTTTTTAACACAAAAACAGCCGTTTTGAAAGAAACTACGTCGTAATATGAAAAATTAAGTAACATTTGCTTTATGTCAAACTCACGGCCTACTTGTTAAAAAAAATGCTATCGAAACATCAATGATTAGAAATGATTAAAATTATTTATTTATTTTTTATCTTAAAAAGTACGCTTTAGGACAACTTGGTAAAGGTTTTCAAATAAAGGAAAAATGTAAATTTTATTTATTTGTTTGTTTTTTGCTTAAAATTGCTAGAAAATTACGAAAAAGTAGAATAAATCCTTTTGATTTATGGGATAATTCAAGCACTTGTGATAAAATAATTAATAACCAACACCAAAATTTGATTGCACTTTACCTTTGGGTGTTTTCTTGATGTAGAAAGCTGGGGGGCTTCTGGGGCTTCTTTGGGACCTATCTGGAAGGAGACGAAAAGTGTCATTCAGCAGCCGAATCTTTCAGATTCTCTCATAATAAGAAAAACCACCGCACTACACAAATGAATTTTAAACCCGAAAATACGACGTGAATCATTTTTTTAGCCCTTAATCTGATTAAACAACCGCTTTGAAAAGTGCTATGTCATTACTAATTATTTGTAAAAAAAAAGTAGCCTAATGTCATAATTCATGGCCTACTTGATTCAAAAAAAAAAAAATGCCACTATTAAAAATAATAAATAAATATTTTTCTTTGTTATATTAAAAATTACGCCTAAAGGCCACTTTAAGAAAGTTTTCTAATAAAAGAAATTGTAAATTTTGGCACTTTTCTGGTGGAAATTCCACAAAAAAGTCGAATAAACAAGCTGTCATGATTTCCGCAATATTTTTTTCTATCAAGCCGAATATAATTAAAATCAACAAGAAAATTTGCTTGGACTTTACCTTTTTGATTCCTTCCTGATGTAGAAGGTTATAGGGTTCCTTTGGGATTCTTGGGACCCATCTGCAAGGGCACACCAAACGTTTGTAATGTTTTTTAGCCCGAATTTTTATTAATAAGAAAGAAAAACGGCGGATAGCGGAACTAATTCGTTTTCTAAATATTTCTTTTTACAATCACATAAAGATAACGTTGTAAAACAATTTAATGACGCGCTAATATCCGTAGCAAAGGGCACGAGGCCTTCAACTAAACTATAGTAGGTAATATGTACTTCTGAAAAGAACAAAAAAACATTACATAAGTCTACAAAAAAGATGATAACAGAAAATAAAAGCATTGGTTTTTTTCTTTTCGGACAAAGGAAAACTAATAAACTTGAATATACTATACAAATTCGAAAATAAATTATTAAATTTTCAAAATAATGACACATTTGAACCAAAATTGAAGAAACACATTTTCTTTTGGTTATTTCTTCTTACTTTTAAATTCAAAGAATGATAAGCGACTGCTATAGAACCGATAATGAAAACCGTCTTATTTAAAAAAATATATATATTAAGATAGAGACTTTTCTGTTTGTTTTCTATTACTTTTTTTTTTTGAAAAAGACATCGAATATAAAAAAAAGCTGAAAATAAAATGGAAATTGTCAAAATGGCTTTTTTATCCTGAAATTAAATGCGTTTCCAATAAGTGAATTTACTTTATAAAGTCTATCTGAAAGAATTAAAGGCTTACAGCTCTTTAAAAACCAAAAAAACTGCAAAAAATAATAAACTGCACATTAATAAACTGAAAAGATTAATATTCAAATCATATCTGTAAGGTTGAACAAGCTTCGTTCTTATAGGAACTAATCGGGAAGTTGCAACAGATTCAGATTTGAATGAATTTGCAGTGACACGTTTGGGCTTATATGTAACCAACTTCCTATCATAATAAGTTAAAGTTTGCGCCATCAATTAGAAGCTACCTTGCATCGAACATTTGATTCTTTCTACAAGTTTATAAATGCAAATAGTTTATACTCTAATGATGTCAGTGTTGATAGATACAAATTGTTTTTTTTGTTCTTTTTTTTTAATGTTTGATGCAAGTTAGTTTCTAATAGATGTCGCTAGCTTTGAACAGATTTTCTAAGACGCTCCAGCATTAAATGATTATGTTCTTAAACAGTAAAATATCATGTTTAATGAATCCAAACTTTAAATAATTAGAAGTAATTGTCTCTTTGAAAGTAAATGACAATTGAGCGACTATTGTGGTCAAAATCACTTGTGTGACGCATGCGCGGTGCTATTTCTTTACTCAAAAAATACATGTTTTCTTTTTTTTGCAGCGAAATCTTCGATGTTTATCTTTTGCAAAGCAATACTTTAAGATTGAAAGATATGAAGATGCCCGTCGATACGTCTCTACGTACCTAAGCGCGAATCCAAATTCAGCGGAAGCGCATTGCTTATTGGGTAGATGTTTGGAAATGTTGGGGAAGAAAGAGGGCGCTCTTCAAGCTTTTAAAACAAGTCTTAGTTTGGATACGAAACAAAATAATCTTGTTTTAAAAGGTATTGGATATTTCAATATATAATCAAACTCTTTATCTATAATATTTTCTGTTTTAGTTTGTGAGCTGCTTGCAGGTGACGAGATAGACATTGACTATTCTGGTGCAAAGTATTTCTGTGAAATGGGCCAAAACTTGGATCCGCATAATCCGGCGATTTTTAACTTGAAAAGAAAAATTGTGACATCCGAAAATGATGATCCCGGCGATGTCGCTAACTTTATTTTGAAAGAATTGGAAATGCGTCCGACTGATGTAAAACTGAGAATAAGATTATTGAAACATTTATTGCAACACAATATGGTAAAAGAGGCGTACAAACACGCTTCTGATATTGAAGCAACAGACTTAACAGTGTTCCACGATAATATGTATTGGTATCAAACTCTAGCTGAGGTGTTGGTCAAATATCAGCAAATTGTACCGCTTCCACATTCACTTGGCTGGGAGTATTGGTTTCTGTCTGTTTCGGTTCTTGATTCGTTAGTTAGCATTGTTTTAAAAGAAAGCGGTGAAAATATTAAAATTTCAACCGAATATGTTCATGCCGTCTTCAACTTTGATCAAACTTTGGGCAAAGCAGCATTAAATATTGATACTTGTCCCGACAAAAACATTGTTCGCGAGTTTTTGAACCACTACCGTGCGCAGTTATGTTTTCATTTGACTACGCTGGCGTTCAAACAAGCTCAAAAAGATGTATTAAAATACAAACAAGTCGCCAATTTTACTTTACCGTTACTTTTCCATGCATATCATTCTCAACCGCCGGACTTACAAGCAGTGTGGTTTAATCAGACATCAGAAGTATACAAAAATTTGGTACGAAAATGGCGAAATGGAGCATCGTATAGATGCTCACAAGCTGGTCATATTTTAATTGGAAATTCTCATGATAAGAAATCGGTATATGCTGAGAAAGCTGCACAATTTTCGGTTGGATTGTGGCGAGAACAATTATTCAAAAAATTATTTATTAACAGAGATCATCAATTAAAAATGAAAACAAGTTTTTTCTTAACAGATCCGAATTTGATTCAGATTACATTACGACCGCCTGATATCAAAGAGTTGGCTGTTTTCGATGAAGAGGCTCAGTTGCTTTTTCCAGATTGTTTGCATAATCATATTTGGATTGCTCTAACCAATAAACTTGCCGATTATAAATGTACTGCTTTTTCTGGTTTGCAATATTCTGTTAAGAACCTGAAGAATTGTGGAGCGGAAACATTAAATGTGCTTGATATACAAGCTTTTATTTATTGCTGCACTTTATGTGCCAAATTCAACTTAGATCAGACACGTAATATTGTATTCTATGACATGGACAAGCCAAATGTATTGCCAGCTTCAGTTACACACGAATTAGGAACTTTCAATCAAAATAAATTCTTCAAATCCGCTTATAAAATGTACAAAAACGAATATGATTCTTCTTTAGACCAAGTCAGATTAACGTTAGTTGATGGTATAAAAACATTACGCTGCATTGACTATGCTTTAGATATTAAACTATTAGTAATGTTAGCTGAAACATTTTCGGAATGCGCTTCAAATGCTACAAAACAAACCGAAATTGAAATGAATGAAGCCAGAGCTGAGCAATATTGGAAAGTTGCATTGCCAATTTTAGAAAAAATAAAAAACGATCAAGCGATATCGTATCCACCGAATAAACTTTTTAATTGTAAATCAAAAGAATTGAATCAAAGCGAAACCTATTCTTACATTGAAATGGGCAAGTTATTTATTGGGAAACAGTTGATGAAAAAAAATGATTATGAAAAAGCCTTGCGCATATTTGAAGTTTTAAAAGATCCTTATGCAACTTTCTATCAGGCGCAGATATACAAGTCAATGGCTGATCAACAGACAAGTTTTTTAAATAAAGAAAATGTAACATCGGAAATGCGTAGTCGGAATATTACACTTTTATCACGCGCGCGTGATTGTTTGTATTTGACTTTAGATAGACTACGAGAGCCATCTACCGATCGAAAACATGCATTAAACGCAGTTTTAGGCACGGAAATTGAAAAAATTGAAAGGCTATTATCGAGAATTGATCCTGATTGCACCAACAGAAATGAATGTGATGGTATGTCAGATGAAAATCTTTCATCGGTGGAAAGTGATGGTGATCACTACATAACCGGGTTTTCAACACAGAATAATACATATTTTGGTAACGTTCATTCAACACCTCATCGTTCCATTATGAAAAAAAGAGAAGCAAGACCCAGCCCCGAAAGACTTGACGCTCAACTCAGACAATTGTGTGCTTCTAAAGATGTCGCTCTTAATCACATTTTTGAGCAAAATAAAGTTATGATAGATTCTTATAAATCTTTAATAGAAGAATTAAAAAGTTGTAAAGAAGCTGTGAATCATGTTACAACAACTGTAGATGAATTGAAGGAAATGAGACGCGATAATATCGAAGAAATTTCCGATATTAAAAAAGTCGTTTATAGTTTAAAAACTTCTATAGACGAATTTGAAAGTTTCAAAAATATTCAAGATACGGTTTACGAGATGAAAAAAGAAATACAAGATCTCAAAAAAGATATTAACAAAACGGGACAATTAAGTGAAGAAGATATTTATGGCTTAGCGAATGATTATGGATCTGATTTTAATATAAATTCAAATTTGGGGGCTTATAATGCAAATTTGTATCAAAATTATCCGGCTAGAATACCGAGAGCGGCGTCTCTTTATGGACCACCTCCAATATATTCATTATATCCAGGAATGGCTTATGCGTATGGTGGCTTAGGTTTGCCACAGGGTAGCAGTTTACCGTTTGGTGCAGATCAGCAATTACCAAATCAAGATTTTAGATCTTTACCACAAACAGCGTCTACTTCAAGTTATGGACAATCTGTACCACAAACAAACCTTTTAACGGGACAAGGATTGGCACAAGTTCCATCCCAATTGAATTTATTCCGAGATCCAAGCCATGTAACATCTCAGACACTTTTATCAAATTCTTCAGCGACACATTTAAGTGCTAATACAACACCAGCACCAGTTAATGTAGTTATAACATCTTCTGATCCTCTACCATTATCAAAATTCAATTCACAAACGACATTATCTGTGACTATACCTCCACAGCATCTTAAAGGCAGCAACATTCAACCACACAGCTATCAAATTCCATTACCAATTACCACTGTTTCTACTACATCTCCGTCAGTTTTAACCAAGCCGCCACCTACTGTTTCTACAGAAAGTCTTCTGTCTCACATCGCTCCTCCCATTTATTCAGCTGTGTCTGATTCGAATCCAGGACTACAAGTAGAAAAGTCGTCAGAACTCACTTTTAATAATTCTACTAAAAACGATTCGATAATAAATAAAAGCAACACGTCTACTAGTTCGTTTGATGAACATGATCCATGTCCAGATTTCAAGCCAATAATCGACCTGCCTGATGAAGTACCTCTTAATACTGGAGAAGAAAATGAATCAGTATTTTTCACAGGCCGTGCCAAACTTTTTAGATACGCTGTTACAAATGACGTGAAAGAGTGGAAAGAACGAGGTACAGGTATTGTCAAAATTTTAAAGAACTTTGATAGTGGAAAAGTGCGTCTTTTAATGAGACGAGATCAAATTCATAAAATATGTGCGAATCACTTTTTAACTAAAGAAATGGTGTTAGCTCCTATGAATAACAGCGAGTGTACTTATATTTGGGCCGCTCATGATTATGCAGATGGTGACTTGGTATTAGAGAAGTTTTGTATCAAATTTAAGTCTCCGGAGGAAGCTAAGACATTCTTTGATGCTTTTGAAAATGCCAGAAAAAGCATTGATGTTGTTGATTCAAAACAGAGCACTCCTTCACCAATTCCAACAAACCAAACATCACTCGGTGGCTTTGTGTTTAGTAATCCACCTACATTTAAATTTAGAATTGATTCTAATACGACACCGGTTAAACCACAACCTGAAATTTCTAAGATAAGCCCATTTTCAGGATTTTCGTTTAGTAGCAATATCCAGCAGCAGTTAAAAGATCAAAGTTCTACTGCTCGACTTGAGGAAAATAAGTTGGAAACCGATGATAATCAGACCGATGATTTTGTGCCTACTGCTGAATTTAAACCTGTCATACCATTACCGGAATTGGTTGAATTGAAAACCGGCGAAGAAAATTCGGAAATATTGTTTGAAAGTAAAGCAAAACTTCTTCGATTTGATAATAGTGGTGAAACAAAAGAATGGAAGGAAAAAGGAACGGGAATTATAAAAATTTTGAAAAATGATACAATTCGATTGTTGATGCGTCGAGATCAAGTACATAAAGTTTGTTGTAATCATCAGCTACTTAGTCAAATGGAGTTTAAATTTATGAATGGTAATCCAAAAGCATTAACATGGTGCGCGAAAGACTTTTCGGAGGGTGTTTTAACGCCAGAAACATTAGCAATCAGATTTGGTACTGCTGAAATAGCATCCAACTTTTTAAAAGTCATCAAAGATGCGCAGAGTACTTTAGATGAAAATAACTATGTTAGCGAACAATCATCTGAGAAACATTTAAAAACTGAAAATAAAGTTAAATGTTCTCCATTAACTGATAAAGCTAAAGCTAATAAAAGTAATTGGGAATGTAAAATATGCTATGTGATTAATGAAGGAAAGTTAAATTACTGTGTGGCATGTGACAGTGGGCAAAAGAATACAGTTTCGAAAAATTGTGACAATTCATCTGGTGCTGCTTTTTCATTTGGAGTTGGTAATAATGATCCATGGAATAATGCTTTGAAAGAAAATGAAGGAAAATGGGAATGCAAATCTTGCTATACTAGAAATAAGAAAGACAAGAATCAATGCATTGCATGTGAGGCTTTTAGAGACAATGATAAAGTGGAAGTGAAAAAAACCGGTGCGGCTAGTTTTTTGTTTGGAATTGGCGGTGCAGATCCATGGAATAACGCATTAAAAAAGGACGAAGGAAAATGGGAATGTCAATCTTGTTATACGAGAAATGAAAGCGATAGAAAAAATTGCATTTCATGTAGTGTTTCTAAAGATAAAACAACATCAGATGACGCGGTGGTTTCAAGTAGTAGTTCAAAAAAAACTACTTTTGGTTGTGGTGGCTTTGGTAACAAATTTAAACCGGAAGAAGGAAGTTGGGAATGTAAGCAATGTTTTATTAGGAATGGAGCTAAAGAAGTTTATTGTGTCGCATGTCAGTATTCCAAAGACGGAAAATCAACTAAACAAGAAGCAATTACATCGGTTAATTTAGATACACCTGGACAGACATTTAAATTTGGTTTACCAACTGCAAGTTTACCAACAAATACGACAGCTAAAGCCACTTTTACATTCGGACAAAGCAGTGTAGCATTTCCTACGAAGACGCCTGAGAAGAAAACATCTTTTGTATTCAAATCAGATCTAGATAGTGCTTCAGGCGAGAAATTTGTTTTTGGCTCTCCACAAAAATATGATTTTGAATTTACTCCGAAATCACCAAGACGAATCAGCAGTGGTGGCAAGGATGAAGAATCAGATTACGTGGAAGAAGAAGGCGATAATATTTACTTTAAACCAGTTATTCCATTACCGGATAAAGTCGAAGTAAAAACCGGAGAGGAAGATGAAGAAATTTTGTACTGTCAGAGAGCAAAACTTTATAGATTTGTAGCGGGTGAATGGAAGGAAAGAGGTTTGGGTGATATAAAAATTTTGAAGAAGCGGGATACTGGCAGATTGAGGTAAATTTATTCATTATTTTATTTTGTATTTGATGTGATTGCTTTACAGGGTCTTGATGCGTCGAGAACACATTTTCAAAATATGTTTAAATCATGGATTGACTACAGCCATAAAATATACACCGAAAGATGAGAAAACTTGGCTGTTTTGCGCTGCAGATTTCAGCGAAGGAGAATTGGTAAATGAGAACTTTTGTGTGCGTTTCAAGACTGCAGAAATTGCTAATGAATTCATACAAGCTGTGAACAGAGCCTTGAGTATGTCTGATTCAGCAGGTAATGTCATTTCTTAAAGCCATTTCACACTATCCGATTTTTAATTTGATCTATTGTGCGCCCAAGCAAACAAAAGTACCAATCATAAGCTCAAAAAGATCAGATGCTGTTTGTACATGAAAGCAGCAGCGCCCCCTGGTTACATTGGTTGATAGACCTATATAAAGTTGAAGAAATCATCCGATTTTTTGTTCGCTTAATCTCAACCGCCATTTTCTCAAATTTTGCAAAAGTTTATTAATAGTAGGTTATATCATGTTTATCTGTCTAACTTTAAACTATGTGTATCAAATGTTACGCATGCGCACAACAATTTACTCGAATAGTTTAAAGTAAATTATTAATTTTATTTGAGATAATCTCAATCATAAAATCGGATAGTGTAGAGGGGCTTTTAGATACTTTATGTAACTCTTGAAATTCAAAGGAAGAATAAATGAAAATTGCATAGTTATAATCAAAAATATGCAGTGCACATTTAGTGCTTTAAATTTCCTTTCCTAAACATACCAGTTGAAATCTTTTACATTAATAGTGGTAACTTTGTTGTTGATTTTAGGAGAAACGATTGAAGATGATGCAGATGCGGTGTCGGAGGACGAAATTGTATTTATTAGTGAGACGAGCGTAACACCCGAAGAGGAAGAAAAAGCGCTAGCACTAGGATTGCCGAGAAAATTTTTATCATATCGTCAATTACCGGATTGTGTATGCGAGCAATGTCAAAAAGACGATATTTACTTGGAAGAATTGTTTCAACCAGAGAAATTGAAAAAGAAAAATGCAGAAAAGCTTAATATTCCTAAAAAAGACGAATTTTCTTTTAAGCCATCATTACCAGATGTGTCTACAACTTCCAGCGTTTTAAAAGATATCCTCAGTAAACCATCACTAGCTTCAAATGCCGAAAAGCCATCTTTGTCCGAATCGTCTAAAAAAGATTTCTCTTTATTTTCTGCTTCGGCTACTTGGTCCAACGTCTCTTCACCTACATCTAATATTTTTAGTTCAACTCCTGCAACAAATTTGTTTGGAGCGCCTGCTGCTCCTACAAGTACAACTACGCCACTGTTTTCGTTTGGTGGTGCAACTTCCAATATTTTACCGGTTACAGCGAATTCTTCACCGTTTAGCAATACTTTTGGAGCGAAAAGCATTTTTTCGGGGAATGCATCAATATTTGGAACTACTAAAAGTACTGACATATCTCAACCAGAAAAAGGCGACCCTCCGGTGGGGGGCTCTGCTAGCACTAATATTCAAATGACTCCATCAATTCTTAAATCGTCAGAGTCTAGTATTTTCGCACCCAATAAAGTCACTACCGACGATAAGAAAGAATCTGTTTTCTCTTCCTTTTCGAAAACTTCCATAATGAGCCATTTGAACAACAGTATATTTAATAGTAGTCCTTCATCTGGAGAAGCAGACAAGATTTCTACAAACATTTTTGGATCTAAAGTGATTACATCACAATTAAATGAACCGAAAGAGAAAGCTCCAATTGAATCGAAAGAGAATAAAATTGATGGAAAGACTACTCATTTGAAAGAAGACGATAAACCTTTGCTGGACAGTAAAACAGGAGTTTCATTTGCTGTGTTAGCAGCTAATGCCGACGGTGAACGAACTGCTTTTGGCAAAATTGAGAAAACAACAGGCAAGTTATATAAATATACTAGCTCCAATGAAATAGCGTTATATGGTCGTACTTAAAATTCTGCTTTTCTATTCCTCAATACACTTAATTTTTCAACTTCTGCGATTTCTTTAAAGAGGGAAAGCTGGTGATATATAACGTTATACCATTTGGGCTAATATAAATAAGATTGTTATAGTTTCTGAATCAGGGTTAGAACATTTTATTAGATGTGAATTGTCAAGGTTATATAAAATTCAGTGATTATACTGCCATGAAAATGTACGGAAATTGTACAGCGCGGTCAACAAAGACTGTTTAAGCTGGCAATATTTTTAGAAACTTTTTTTAGTTGCAGTACTGTAACCGGATACGTTTTTTAAACAAATATTTGACACAGCACTCTTTAAAAAAAATTGTAGGTTATGTCACGGCGACTAATGTTTAATTGGCATCAGTCAATGATCGGGTGTCGCCTGTAAACCACTGGAAGCACTTACAGTTGTACCGTTTTAAAATGAAATGTAGTATTGCCAACTCAAACAGAGGTCATCTTAATTTAGTTTATGATATAATATGCTTTGGCTATTGGCAGAACGAGTCGGGCATTTTCGGATTCTCTCGGCAACTTTGTAGCAAAATAGTGACAAAATTTATTTATTAATGTTTGAGGGCTTTATATTAATTTTCTATTGTAGCATCTGATATATCACCATTTGCCTTTTTGGGAGCTGGCGCTCCAGTGTTTGCTTCTAAAGATATGAATAAAACCATGGATGATAGTCGAGAAAATAGTGTAAGTGAAGAGTATGATCCACATTATGAGCCGATAATACCGTTACCAGATGCTATAGTAGTATCAACGGGAGAGGAAGAAGAAGAAATTTTGTTTAATGAGAGATCTAAATTGTTTCGATTTGATGTTGAAAATAAAGAATGGAAAGAAAGAGGCGTTGGACAAATGAAAATTTTATACCATCCGGTTAATAGTAAGTTATTATCAATTATTGTTTTTGGAATGATAATATTTTTATAGATACTTACCGATTTCTTCTACGGCGGGAACAGGTTCATAAAATTGTTCTCAATCAACTTATTATAACAGAACTAGATCTTCAGCCTATGACAACTTCTGATAAAGCTTGGATATGGGCAGGCTACAATTATACCGATGATGGTTGTACACTCGAAAAGTTGGCCATTAGATTTAAAAATTGTGAAACCGCACAAGCTTTTTATAAAATGGTTCGAGATGTACTTGGCAAACTTCAAGTTATAGAGGCTAGTAAAGGTCATGATAAGCAGGAATTTATACCATCAACGGTTGAAAACATAGAAATTGGTAATCTACAAGGAAACGATAGGGGGGAAGTTTATGAATACGATGAAGAAGATGACGAAGATGAGGAAAATGATGATGATGATGACGATGGCCGGTAAGTTTCACAGATTTTTTCACATAACCGTGAGAAACACATAGCAGTTGTATAATAATCTAAAACGTTATATGGTTCTTTCATGGGCACTTAGCCGTTTCGATGACTTTACCAAAACATTTTTTTCTTTTTTAGTACTGTTATGTTTGTCAAATCTTGTGCATTAAGTGAAGAAGAATTGGGTCAGTGGAAATTAGTAGGCCCAGGAGATTTAGAAGTTTATTATGATCCTGATTTATATGCCGCAAGAATATGTATTGCATCTGCCAGTGGTGAAATTATCAGTAATACAATTATCGGAATAAATACCCAAATGCAGGTAAACTATAAATTTTTATGTATCTAACATTTTCTAAAAAGCTTTTTAATTTAGCTCGACAACGACTCGTGTATATGGAAAGCTATCGAATGGACTTTTACCGAGCCAAGATTTCGGCATCTGAAAGTTTCCTTCCCTACTCCAACAGATGCACGAGAATTCCATAGTATTTATCTGGAAGGTATGACGTATGCTCAAGAATTTGACATTATTGATGAGCTGCCTCGCCACGATATTGAAGAATGAGAGTAAAGGCTTAGAATCCTATTTAAGATTTTCTATTTTTTCTGTTTTCATTATTAAATAAATTCTAGTATTAAGTTTTGTGTTTTTAGTAATAGTGCCCTTCCACTCATAACGAAATTTTGACTAAATTAAATGGCATCAATAACTTCTGATAATATTTGAAGACAAATAAAGCTTAACATCTTCAATTTTAGTTATTTATTTAAGCACCAGTGCTCTTTTAGATATGTTTTTAAATGTTGGTCCACATGACTGTCAAAAAAAAGATTACGTCAATGTCATTATCTTTGATTTTTGTACGATTTAACTAATACTGTTGTATCTTGGAGAGCAAATACGTGTTCATTTGGAAAAGTGGCTGAATGAGCTCGGCCAATTTCAAAAAGCGTTGTTAAAATTTTGGTAACGCAGTGTTATGTCACAAAATCTGTAATGTTGGTAACAGATTTCTTTATAAAAATATTTGACATCTGTCAAATTAAACGTCAAATACAAAAATTCAAAATTATCAAATTGGGGCTATTCTGTGGGGCTGTCTCTTTGTCACACCGAACTCTACAAAAATATTTCGTGATTTTGAAGGCGGATAATAATTCGGGACATTGTGTTCTTATGAACTGTGTGGCCAAGTAGGAAAAATAATTAAACTTATAGCAGTATTACTAGATTTGTTACAATTTTATTTTTGTAGATTTTCTTATATAATAGAGAATAAAAAGACCGGCGGGTCCAACTTCAAACCAAAAAGCAATGCTTGGAAATTTTATTGTAACAACAGATTTAGCGCAACTTGTGTTAAATTTGGCATTTCCATTTTAACAACGCTTTGTCAAACCGGCCAGACGACGCCGGTTTCACAAAGCACAAGTTCTGCAACTCTCAGAGTTGTTAGAGTATTTCGGATTTATCAGGTAATAAAGTAATATTGGTTATTTTCCGAATTTTGGGTGGAATACATAACTTTTGTTCTACCTTATTCTAGCAATTTTTGTAATTAAATTGAATTAGAAATGGAATGGTTTCTTGCTGTTGTTTATCAAACTCGTATAACAATATGTTTTATGCAATTACTATTACACTCGTGTGACATTACAAATTTGGATATCAATTTTCTATTATTATGTTAAAATTGCTTAGATAAAAAGACCTCTTTTAGGTATTGCATGTTTAAGGTGACCTTTCTTTCTCCTATTACACCATACATTTTTTAAGAAAATAATGAATGAAAATCACGGATTGGTTTCATGTATTGGTCGATCAGCAGACAATGTTTAATAATAATAATAATAATTTTCGAATAGAACACGCAAATTGCTAAATCAATGCGCAATCGTAGTAACTTCTCTGACCTGCGTTAAAGGACGTTAGATTTTGAGTTGCAGAAATTGGTGTTGTTGCTGACTATATTATATTCAGTTTTAATATAGTTGTGGCGAGTTCAACATCCGCGAGTTATGCCGTCAGAAAAATCTATTTACTATCCAAATTCGAATTTTGCAAAAAATGCATTTGTTTCGTCATTCACTCAATATAAGGAAATGTATCAAAAGTCGATAGATGATCCAGAGGGGTTTTGGGGCGAAATCGCCCAACAGTTTCATTGGGAGAGCCCCATTCCCGCCGATGATTTTTGTCGGTATAATTTTGATATCACAAAAGGTCCCATTTACATTAAATGGCTAGATGGAGCGACGACAAATATTTGCTATAATTTATTAGATAGAAATATAAAAAATGGTCATGGAGATAAAATTGCTTTCTATTGGTAAGTTTAACCTTCCTATAGCGTAGCAAGGACATGAATATTTATTTTTCATTAACTTTAGTAATGGTTCTAAAATTTAAATAACAAAAAAAATACATTACAGAAAACACGCTTGAGTATTCATAAATGGATTGATAACAGAGAATCACCAATCAATATGCTACCACTTTTCGCGCATGCGCCACCACTTAAGTATTCCTATACTATATTACGCAAATACTATGCAAATGTGCTGATAGATAACAAAATACTGATAAAAATTTAGGTTCTTCAAACACTACCTATAACACCAAAAATTAAGCCGTGTCTTCACTGCCCATTGCCCAAGGCCTCATCGAGAAGAAATTGCTCTTTGGAATTCGAACTTTTAGGGAAATTACCATTTTTATGTTGCACGTAACCACATATAATAAAGTAAAGCCCAAGGCTGTTTACCACTTAAGCATCATAAGCTTTTTTGCGCAAGTTTAATTAAATATGCCGCCCGGAACCAAAATTTATTGTAGAAACAAAAAGCCAAGTAGAAATTCAATTATCTGAGACGCAACAGCTTTATTCCAGAATGACAAACCTTGCATGTCTATACGGTACTAATGAGTGTAATTTAATAAGAATAGTTAATATAAGCCGATTTAACCTAAATTATTGATATGGTTATATGGAACCACATAGCCAGCCTTCAATTGACAAAATTTATGGCAATCTAGCAACAAATTTGCGAGTAATTTCTTAGTTGACATACTTTTAGGCTTCTTGACTTCTTTTTGTGGCTTTAAAATATTAATTCACTGCCATTTGATTCTTTCAGGAGCGGAAATCATCCAGAAGACTACAGTCGTATAACGTACAAAACGCTTTTGACAGAAGTATGTCGATTTGCAAATGTTTTACAAGATTATGGTGTAAAGAAAGGTGACAGAGTTGCTGTTTACATGCCAATGGTTCTTGAAACTGCTATTACATTACTGGCTTGTGCGAGAATTGGAGCCGTTCATTCATTTGTGGTAACTACCCCCTTTTCTGAGAATAAAAAGCTGTTCCCCTATTTGTATTATTAGCAAAGTCTCGTCTTAAGCACTTAACGGCACTGTTTTGGCCTAAATTTGAGAGTGCGCTAATTAAAACTCTTTTTTTTTAGTTTGCCGGATTTTCAGCCGATTCTTTCGCTGAAAGAATTCTGGATTGCGAAGCTCAAATAATAGTAACCGTTGATGGAGTTTGGCGTGGTGAAAAACTGTTACTACTAAAAAATTTATGCGACGAAGCGATGCAAAAATGTAGCGAAAAGGGCTTTATTGTAAAACACTGTATAGTTGTATCTCATCTTAAACGTGTAACTGCACCCGGTGGGATGCAGGAAAATTTTGGAAAAGTATTTTATTAGTATAGTTGTTGATTTATTGGTCTATTGATGATATTGCAGTTTACAAAAATGGTTTCGCCGCGAGATATTTGGTGGCATGAGGTCGTTCCTACTGCATCATCGTTTTGTCAGCCAGAATGGATGCAAGCAGAAGATCCACTATTCATGTTGTATACCAGCGGATCGACGGGGAAGCCAAAAGGAGTGGTTCATACAACTGCTGGCTATATGCTATATGCAGCTACAACGTTTAAATATGTATTTAACTATAAACCAACTGACGTCTATTGGTGTACTGCTGATATTGGATGGATCACTGGTCATACTTATGTAGTTTACGGACCTCTTCTAAATGGCGCCACTTCCGTAATGGTAAGTAAAAAAAAAGAAAAGTTCTAAATTTGACCTAACAGCACACAAAAAATTAAGAACATTCATTGGACATCGTAACAGGTTCTTATTTTTTTATTTGTTGGTATACTGTAGAGGCACATGCGCGCGCATTGTAAAAAAAACTGTCAACGTCAATAAATTGTTTATGTTTACATAACAAGCATCTGAATCTGGAGAATCGCAATTATATAGGAATCTGTGACGTCAGCTGCCATGGAAACTAAGCTTTGTCGCTTAGGAAAAATATAGTAAGATTCGCAAAAATGAGGTTAGGATAAATTAATAAGTCCTGCTGACACCGCTGTTCTATAAAATCGACATTACTGTCAACCAATGAAAAGGGAGTGTTTTAATTGTCTTGCCAATTTTTTTTGGCCTAGTTTAGTAAATATGAGACAAGCACCAATATTGTCGGCTTGTTTGGACAGCTGTAAAGTCCAATGATACCGATCATAACCTACTTGCAAAAGTTAAGAGTTCTACAAAGGCTGGTAAAAATTTACTAGCTCTTATTTGGTTTGAGCGCACTATACACACTTGTTTGTTTGTATAAATAAAATGTTATCCAGTTACTTAACTGTGCATACTAAACTTAATTGTTGAATGCTTTTATATTAAAAAGTCATTGTCCTGTGTAAAGATATTTGTATCTATTTAACAGACAATAAAAATTTACATTTACAATCTACATAAAATGCATCTTTTTCATTATGTTAAGCGAGCAGGCTGCTTTGTTTTGATATAATTATATTGCTCTATCGCGCATTTTACTTTAATATACGGTTCGTGTATTCTCTGACTGTAAAACCGGCCAATTCGTTTTTTTTTTGTATTATCACAATTTGTTTACTGATTCGGTTAATTGTTGGCCACCAATATGGGCCAGGGCAAACAGCACGCAGTCGAATACGGTTCACGTGATGCAATGTTCCATGTCTTGTTTGGATAACAATTGCCTCAGGAAATAAATTTACTTTACATTGCAATTAGACCTGACTTGACCTGATTTGTTAACCCAATGTTGGAAAAAGTTTACAAACTTTATCAGAGATTTTCAATTAGTTATTATAAATTTATTTTCAGTTTGAAGGGACACCGTTTTATCCTGACAATGACAGATACTGGAAAATTATCCAAAAATATCAAGTTAATCAATTCTACACAGCCCCAACTGTTATACGGGCTTTAATGAAATTTGATGATAGTTTAGTTAAAAGGTGAGCGAATATTGCAATTTTTTCAAGTATGAGAGATACTATTTGAATAATTTCAGATATGACTTGAATTCTTTAAAAGTATTAGGATCGGTTGGAGAACCAATAAATCCCGAAGCTTGGCTATGGTACTATAAGGTAGTTGGAAGAGAGCAATGCTCTATTGTGGACACATTCTGGCAGACCGAAACAGGTGGACATGTTTTAACGCCGCTTCCAGGCGCCGCTCCTATGAAACCAGGCGCAGCTGTAGGTTTTTAAAATTATAATCACATTTAAATCTGAAATGTCAAAACTTATTTTTGACATTTGAGTTTGAAAAAATCACCAACAACTCTGGACTTAAATCAACTTCTTATGTTTCAGGCTTTTCCCTTTTTTGGGGTCCAACCAGCTTTATTAGATGAGGCTGGCAAAGAAATTGATGGTGAAGGAGAAGGTTATCTTGTGTTTAAACGTCCATGGCCAGCAATTATGAGAACTTTGTACAATAATCATAAACGATATGAGAGCACCTATTTTTCAAAGTTTCCCGGCTATTATTGTACAGGAGATGGTAATTAATTATCAATGGAAACTTTTTTTTCGAATTTGAGTCTTTAATCAACTGTTTTCAATTTATTAGAGTGTTTTTTAAAGGTTGGTATGGCATAACTGTTATAATTACGTCAAATGTCAATGGCATTAGTTTTTTATTAACGGATTATTAGTTATTACTGTTATTTATCCCTATTATATTAAGTTATTGTTAAAAATTAAACATATTATGTGAAACAAAAATTTTAAATTTATGGTTTTTTACTGCTACCAACTGTTAGCAATAAAATTTCCTAGAATTTCATTTTATTTTAAATAAAAAACTCAAACTCGAAAAAATAGGTTTTATAGGAGGTATAGGAGTACGTGTTTGATAAAACGAATTCTTTAATGGACGGTTTTATAACAATTAATGTTTATTAGGTGCTAGAAGAGATGCTGATGGTTATTTATGGGTGACTGGTCGTGTAGATGATATGCTTAATGTCTCTGGTCACTTAATGTCGACAGCAGAAATCGAATCTGTCCTTACGGAGAATCCTAAAGTGGCTGAAGCAGCGGTTGTTGCGACCCCTCATCCAATCAAAGGAGAAAGTCTCTACTGCTTTATAACAGTCGCAAATAACGCTGAATACAATGAGAAATTGATAAAAGAACTAAAGGAACACGTCCGACAAAGAGTTGGGGCTTTTGCGCAGCCCGACGTGATTCAAAACGCTCCATCTTTACCAAAAACAAGATCCGGAAAGATAATGAGGCGAATACTAAGAAAAATTGCCGTAAATGATCGAGATATTGGAGATATTAGTACATTAGCTGATTCGAATGTAGTGGACGAAATGTTTGCAAATCGTCCAAAAAATCTATAAATATTTATTTATTTATTAAGCATGAAATAGTTTAAAATGTTAATAGCAATATTTGTAAAAAATACCACTAAAATAAACGCAAATTTAATTCAAAATTCATTTATTCTCGTAAAATCAGCGGTATATTAGCGCTGCTAAACAACATCACACTTCGTATTGATTTTGATCCGAACTATACATAATGTAAAAACAAATGGAAAACACACCAAATCTTTTTTAATTGAATTCAATCGATCTATAGTTTCTTCTTCGTTACCTAAATCTAATATCGAATAGATATATTTATAATACATTTATAAAACCAAACTATAACGCCATATTTCGTCCTTCTATAGAAATTTCCACAGCTCTTCTAGGTTGCTTCATTCGCTTACCATCGATGTAATTTTTATAATGTTTTTCGAAACGGTTCATCTGCCTCTTGCTTGACTAGAAAAATAATCAACTATTGATTACACCAAATTACGTAAAATATAAATTACTAAACGCTAGCATTAATGATAGTAAAGATTTAAATAAAAGCGCGCTATAAGATTAGTTTGAATTTTGACAGAAATGTAATGTCAAATAACTGAAAAAGCTTTTTTCTAAAAACGTACCCTACTGATATCAATTTCAGATTGCCACTTCGGTCTTACTAAGTAACCTTTACTGGAAGGAGCAGGAACTCGCGCTCTAGCCACCCAACCTTTCTCACCCGGTCTTAATGGCCTAGAAATTAATTTTATCAATTATCTCTCCGGACTCATTCACTGAAAATTAATGCTTACTTTCCATCTGCGTTTAACGCTTTAGTCAATTCTTTCTTTTCAGATGCAGTTTGTTGTTCACGGGCGCCTTTATGTGGCATTTGCTCCATATCTCTTTGATATCGTTCTTCTTTTGACATTGCTTTAAAGTCAGCTGATAAATTAAATATTGGTCTAGCCCATTCACTAATTAATTTTCCAGCTCGTTCTCGGTTTTCTTTCGTTTCTTTAGGATGCTTATATAAGTACATAACGGCCTTGCCTATACCTGAATATTTTAAAGTTGATTGATCGATTCTAGGAAACTATAATAGAGAAAAATAGAATTAATATATCATGGCTCAAGTAAAAAACATTTATTATTTTTTTGACAGTCATGTCAATACCTACCAACCTTTAAAAACTTATCTATAAGAGTACTTATAGATATTTCTTATAAATACATAAAAAAATGATAACAAAAATAAGTGAAAATATAGAAGACCCAATACTTACATCGGCTAAAAGTTTTAAAATAGCATCTCTAACTTGAAGGGATGGCATAGATCGATCCGGCATTGGAGCCAACCAATCAGTGAGTACGCTAAGCACATTATGTTCAATAAAAGCCAATTGTAAATCATGTTTTTTAAGTTGCGACATAACTTTATGCAACATTCCAATTTTCTTAGTGGCAGGTTGTGATGTCTGATTTAGCTTTCTATCATCCTGTAAAAAAATAAATAATAAAAAAAATAAAAAATATTAAATATTATTACCTCAGCTGCACTTCGCATATCAGCTAATAATTGAGCAATTATATCATCGTTATCATTTATAATATCAATATCTTTTCTTTTTCGTCTTCTTGATTGATCTTCTCTTTTTTTGGCCAACATGGCTTCAAAATCCGAAACACCGTCATTGCCATCGCTGAGAAATATAAACAAACAAATCAATTTAACGAGATATCTGACATTATTTGAGACAAAAAGTAAATCGCTAATAAACTCACTTTGTTGGTCTGTTTATATCATCATCCGAGTCCGAAACATCTGGAACTACAGTTTGTTCAGTCTTCTCAGGCTCATCTTCAGGTCCAGCAGTTCTTTCTGACGGTTCACCATCTTCATCTTCGCTCACCAGAGGTCTCTTATGCTTCGAAGTGTTCTCAGCTTCATCCTCTGAATCAGAAATTAAACGTCTCTTCTTTGAAACTTCAGTCTTTTCTTCTCGCAGCGGTGATCCTGATTTAGATCTTGATCTAGATTTCGATTTTACCGATCTCGGTGAACCAGATCTAGATCTTGTGCCAGAACGCGATTTACGAGAACCTGATCTTGATCTAGAACGTGATCGTGCTGAACCAGATCTTGATCTTGCGGAACCTGATCGTCTCGAGCCCGATCTTGAACGTCTTGAACCTGAACGTGATCGTTGCGAACCAGATCTTGACCTATTTGAACCCGATCTAGAGCGATTAGAGCCAGATCGGGATCGTCTTGAACTAGAACGTGATCGTCTTGAGCCAGAACGAGATCGTTGTGATCCTGATCTTGAACGTCTTGATCCTGAGCGTGATCTTGATTTTCTAGAGTCAGCCGATTTTGCTGAACCGGATCTTGATCGAGATTTACGGGAATCTATTGATTTGGCTGAGCTAGACCTCGATCTAGACTTACGTAAAGCTCCAGATTTTGCAGAGCCTGATCTAGAACGAGACTTTCTTGAAGATCTCGATTTTGGAGAGTCAGACCGTGAACGAGATCGTTTGGACGGAGATCTTGACCGTTTAGAAGCTACTGATCCGGATCTCGAACGAGAGTTTCGAGATGCCGCTGATTTCGAAGAGCCAGACCGTGAACGATTAGATCTTATTGATTTTGCTGAGCCGGATCTAGACCTTGCTGACTTAGCTGAGCCTGATCTTGAACGATTTGATCTACCTGACTTAGCAGAGCCAGATCTTGAGCGATGCGATCTGATTGAATTGGCAGAGCCGGACCTTGATCTTCTTGACTTGACAGATTCAGGCCGTGAATGATTTGATCTTACTGATTTGGGAGAGCCGGATCGCGATCTTGTCAACTTAACAGAACCAGATCTTGATCGTGATCTAGATTTAGACTTGCGATTTGCTTCAGATTTTGATGGTGATCTCGAAACCGATCGTGATTTAAGTGAAGACTCGGAAGGTGAACGTGATCCCGATTTAGCAGAACCAGATCTTGATCTAGACCGAGATTTTCTTTCAGAATCAATCGAGCCACTCCTAGATCTAGAACCATGCCCTTTTACTCTAGGAGACTGAGATCGCAATCTTGAACGTGATTTTCTCGACTCTAATCCTATTGAATGCTCTGGAGAAATATTCCCATTTGTTGCATCTTTTTCAACCGATTTGGAAAGCAATGGGGAACAATTACTCAAAGCAGGTGAAGTTGGTTCCTTTAAATCCAAACCTTCTGCAAGAAAAAGCAAGCTATGAAATAGGATATTTGACAGTAATTATACAAAACATACCTGTTTCTGTATCCATTATTTTAAAACCTTTCTGGAGCAGTGTCTAGTTGTCTTATTTAAAACGTTGTCTGGATTAGATAGTTATTATTTAATTAAATGAACATTTCTTTCGAAAAAATAATTGAGACGTTATTTGTCTTAACTTTTTTGACAGATGACATGACATACATAATGACATTAACTTGAGAATTATTGACAGCTGTAAGTTAAAACAGCGTTGCCAACTGTGTGAATATATTATGTCTTATAGCAAGTGAGTTTTAAACAGCTTTACAAAATTTTAATTTAAAACTTGGCAACATCTTGTTTATGTGCTGTCAAAAACTTGACTGAAAAAATTCTTTGACATTATTGACACTTTTTTGACAATTTTGACATTTTGCTCACGTTTTATCAAGCGCTTTTAGGTTAGAATTATCAAAGATTTGTAATATTTTTAAAATTAAACCAAATTGTGGTTGAAATACTATTTAGTTAATTTTTCTGGATAATTTATTTACCGAGAATTTCAAAATGAGTGATGTCAAGCCGGTCGAGAGTAAGAAAGCAGCAAAAAAGGAGGCTAAAAAAGCTGAAAAGGCCGCAAAAAAGGCTGAACACAAGGGTGGTAATGAGCAGGTTCAAGGAGAAGTTGAAGAAAGTATTTGAGGAGATTTTTTATTTTGGTATTAAGTCTAAATTAGAGCTTTTCCAGTTGACGTTTCTTTGGGCAAATATGGAAATTTCCCATTAATTCGCTCTGCTGATAAAATCATTCGTGAATTCGCACATGTAAAGGATTTAAATAAAAGTCTAGACGGAACGAGTGTGTGGGTGAGGGCCCGACTGCATACTGTGAGAGCTCGCGGCAAGCAATGTTTTATTATCCTAAGGCAGAGGGAATTCACTGTGCAAGTTCTATTAAATGTCTCAGAAGCTATCTCTAAATCAATGGTCAAATTTGCAAGCAAGTAATTAGATTTGATATTATTTTAAGGAAAGAAACTTAATTGAATATATTTAGCATTACAAAGGAAAGTATAGTTGACGTAGAAGGTGTGGTAGCGAAAGTACGTTCAAAGGTAGCTGGGTGCTCTCAGTCAGACGTGGAGCTTTTGGCTTCTCAAATCTGGGTTGTCTCAGCCTCTGCTTCTCAATTACCTCTACAGATTGAGGATGCTAGTAGACCAGAAAGAGGAGACGTGAGTTTTAATTTTTTTTTACATCTGATATAAAAATTCAAAACAAATGTCCTTTACTTTCCGTTGATCAACCGATAGAAAGCCTATAGATTAATAAATAAATTATCTATCTAACAATCGTTTTTAATGAATTTCAGGACTCGGACGGCTTAAACATACGTGTGAATCAAGATACCAGACTTGACAATCGTATTTTGGACTTACGTACAGCGACGAATCAAGCTATTTTTCGCTTAGAAGCAGGAGTTTGCCGTCTCTTTCGCGAAATTCTAACTAAAAAAGGATTTGTTGAGATTCATACACCAAAGATAATACCAGCAGCGTCTGAAGGTGGCGCTAATGTTTTTGAAGTGACTTATTTTAAAGGATCAGCATATCTGGCACAAAGTCCACAATTGTATAAACAAATGGCAATTGCAGCCGATTTTGATAAGGTGTTTACAATTGGAGCCGTTTTTCGTGCGGAAGACTCAAACACGCATAGACATCTGACTGAATTTACCGGACTTGACTTGGAAATGGCTTTTAACTTCCATTATCATGAAGTTATGTATACCATTGGAGATATGTTGACCGAAATTTTTAAAGGATTACGTGATCAGTATAGTATATTTATTTAATTGTCTCTTTTACTACTTAACTTGTCAATATGTCAGAACCTTTGATTTAACAAGTTTTAGTAGATGAAGCGACAATCTTTAGTGACAAAACCGAAAACTATTATTTTTACTATAGGTTGCAAAATGAAGTCAACATTGTTGGACAGCAATTTTCAGTAGAGCCGTTCACATTTTTAGAGCCACCACTGGTTTTGAAATACGATGATGGTCGGAAGCTTCTAGCAGCAGCCGGCGTTGAAATTGGGCCTGAAGAAGATTTAAGTACACCAGCCGAAAAGCTTTTAGGTCGTATTGTGAAAGCTACGTACGATACTGACTTTTACATAATGGACAAGTATCCGTTGGCTGTGCGACCATTTTACACTATGCCAGATCCAAATAATCCGAAAACTTCCAATTCGTATGATATGTTTATGAGAGGCGAAGAAATCTTAAGTGGAGCACAACGTATTCACGATTCAGTGCTGTTGACGGAACGTGCCAAACTTCTTGGGATTGGTGAGTAAACGTTTTAAGCCACTTAATTCGATTAATTGCTATTAAATTATGTTAATAGCAGTAATAATCCGTAAGTAAAAATCAAATAAAATGACATTGACGCCATTATGTCAGTTATGCTATACCAACCTTTAAAAACTAAAAATAAAGCAAATAAGAGCACTATACTCTATTTTCTTGGCAGAGGCGGAAGCGCGCGCATCGGGAAAAACCCTACATACAATATAGCAACTTTCGGTACATTTTCAGGAAACTGAAAATGCCAATTTAACTGTCAATAAATTGTTTAAGTTTATATAACCTCACACAAGCACCGGAATCTCTAAAGACTCGCAATAATGAAGAAAAATGGGACATCAGTTGCCATCAGACACCAAGTTTTGGGTTCTAAACCACACAGGATTTGGACGCCGCTAAGGAAAAATCTTGTTTGATGGACAAAAGTGAGGTTAGGATCAATTGACACGTCTGGCTGAAGTTGTACTAAAAGGGAGTATTTTAAATGCAATTCCGAAGATACCTGATTTGTCTTGCCAATAGCCGAAGAATATAGTATAGTGCTTTTATACTAGTATAGATATTTATAATTATTTATTAATCCTTGACAAATATTTTCAGATGTGAACAAGATATCTGCCTACATTGATTCTTTCAAATACGGATGCCCTCCTCATGCAGGAGGAGGCATTGGTATGGAGCGAGTGGTAATGCTGTATTTGGGGCTGGATAACATTAGAAAAACTTCAATGTTCCCTCGTGATCCCAAACGTGTGAGCCCCTAAACGATCAATAAATATAGTGTCTTTGTGTTTTTTATTCCTTTATAAACCCTTAAATAATTATCTATAATAAAAGTATCAGCTCTTTTCTGTCGTATCTTTAATAGCCTCAAGACATCCTTCCGCCACCATTTTTTTCACAGTTTCTCCTTTTTCCGCTAAAATCTCTTCAATATTTCTCTTACCGTCAAGATCAGTAAACCATTTTAGGTTGTCAGCGATTATATGATTGTTGCTACAACCGTTACATCTTACAATTACAACCCCTTTCTGGTAAGCAACTTTGCTAATGTGGTTGGAATTCCGAGCGTTGCATACTTTGCAAGTGAAATCCAGCTGTAGTTTACCTTGCAGTTGGCCCAGATATTTGGATTGTGGTGCCCCATTTTGGGGGTTATTAAAGTTCAATTTAGTTGTATGGATATATTTCTTTGTAACTTGGGGGCTCAATGATTTATATGAGCGTGAATATTGGAATAGTGCATTTAAAGTTCGTCTCCACATTTTGTTTGAGGCACAAAAACTAATAAACGACTGACCAACAAAGTTAGGTTAGGCGTCTAACGCGTAGTATACGTACATCGTGGTCAACAAGGATTGTTTGAGTTGGCAACACTTTTTAGCGATTTTTTTATTTGCCAAGTTAGAATTGTAAGTTACAGCGACTAGCTGTTTACTTAGCATCTGTCAATGATGTTGTCAGTGTCAAAAGTGTCACCTGTCAACAACAAGAAGTGGTTACAGTTGAAACCAAACTCATTAGATAAATTTTAGGTAGGGTTTTATAAAAAAAAAAATATTAGTTAAATTGTTTATTTTTCATTCATTGCTTAATTATAAATATACTATTTTACTGATTTCCACACCACCTACGAGAGGTACAGTAAATGGTGCGTTTTTTTTATAGTGGTGTCCCCAGTAGGCCTAATCCACTGTCGAAATTTAAAAAGCGCTAATATTTGCCAAATCAAAAACATGTTTGCTTAAATCTCAGATCCGTTTTCTCCCCTTAGAAAACGATACCAACCGCCTAACAACTACAGAATCTAAAAATAAACGCTGTTTGCACATCCGTTTTCTCCCCTCAGAAAACGACACCTGTTATTTGTGCGCAAATTTCACAAAGTTAAAACAAATATCAAAATCAATCAACTAAACAAATTAGAAATTACAATACCTACATCTAGTTGTTTAAGACGTTTAATTAGACAAATATAAATACGTAAACAATCTTATTCGATTAAAAAACATTACTTACACTTTCTTTATTGTTAAATACATGACAACTCAATGCAGTGCTGTTTATGATCTAAATAGTTTGGGGCTTATATCTATAACTAACATCACATCAATACCAATCAATTAAATAAATTAAAACAAATTAGAAATTACAGTACTTATATCTAATTATTTAAGACGCTTAATTAAGGAAATATTTAAAAAACTATGCAAAAAAAGTGAGTGTTTGGTTTTTGACGTCTTTTTAATAAACCCATAAATAGCAAGAAGCATCGCATGTATACTGAAAGCTTAGACTATGAGAATTCTACACACTTGTATATCTCCCTTTGTGACTTATAACGCACTGTGCCAGGTCCCGTATTACCATAAGCCAAGGTTGATAAAGTGCACCGCAAAATTCATACATTGTCAAAGACAAACAACATACATTTGACACCAATCACTATAAATGTTTTCATTAAAAAGAAAAGAAAAGGTGGAGACAGTGAAATTGATTTGTTTTCTAAATATTTCCTTTTACAAAAAAATTAAAACTTAGAAGAATGTGACGTCACTGAAAATACATAATAGCTAAAATACGTACAAAATTTTACTCTATGAAAAAAGATTACTTAGACTTATTTAAAATAAAATACATAACAACGTATCGCTGTGCTGCCGTAAAACAAAAGAAAAAATGACATAAAAAATTACAAAACAGCTGATTTTTACGACAACAGAACTGATAACAAACAGAACAAAAAATCGTTTTTATTTAAAAAATGTAAAATTAATCATTAAATAAATTCAATGATAAATGCAAAACTGAAAAAAAAAAACTATTTCAACAAGAAGAAACTCAATGTTTTATAATATTTTATTAATTTATTGCTAGAAAAGTACTTATTAAACAATAATTAAAAAAACAGGAATAGAGCGCACCATTTATTCAAACAAAACATGAAATTTAAATAAAACACAAAGCTTACTGCGATGATAATCTTTATTAAACGTACTATAGGCAATTTTTAAAAATATGACACACTGACAGTTGGCAAATTTGATTAAAAAAAATAAAATTATGTTGGCTATTCTGCCTGATCGATTCAAATCAAATAAATATTAAAACACTTTTAAAATTGTTAAAAAAAATTCTCTAATATGTAGGCTATTTGGTAGGTCAATGACCTACTTCAACAAAAGTACAAAAAGGATGCTATTTTATCCAAATAATTTAATTTTTATTTAAAAAAAAAACGCTTAAAGGCAACCTCAAAAAAAGCCTTTTAAAATCCGTATTTAATCTCTTTTCTATTTCTTTTAGCGCAAAAACAGCTGTTTTGAAAGAAACTACGTTGTCAAAATGAAAAATTAAGTAGCATTTGCATTATGTCAAACTCACGGCCTACTAAACAAAAAGTAAAATAAATCTTTTTGATTTATAATAATTTAATCAATTAAGATATAATAATAAATAATCTCATCACGAAAATATGATTGCACTAACCTGGCCAGATGAACAAAGCTGGAGGCTGGGGGCTCCTGGAACCTACCTGGAACAAAACGTAAAGCGTTATCTTTCAGATCTTCGCACAATAAAAAAAACGCACTACACAAATGATTTCTCCCGAAAATTCGATTTAAATAATCTTTTAAGCCCTAAAACTAATTTAAAAACCGCTTTAAAAGTGCCATAATTATTTGTTAAAAAAAAACAATTGAATACTAGCGTTATGTCATAATTCATGGCCTACTTCATTCAAAATTATTTGTCACTTAAGTTTTTATTAATAAAAATAATAAATAATTATTTTTCTTTTTATTATCAAAAACTACACCTAAAAGCAACTTTAAAAAAATTGTAAATTTTAGCACTTTTCTATATCAAAATTGTTGGAAAATTACACAAAAAAGTCGAATAAATCATCAATATTTCTTTCTATTCGTCAAGATATTAGACAAAAAAGTCGAATAAAGAAACTATCATGATTTAGGCAATAATTCTTTCTATCGATCAGGATATAATTGAAAATTAACAGGATTGTACTTTACTATTTTGATTTCTTCCTGTTGTAGAAAGTTATGAGGTTCCTGTGGGACTTTGAGACCTACCTGGAAGGACTTTTTAGATCCTCACAAAATAAGAAAAACTCACTACACAAAATCACTTCCAAACCCGAAAAAGCGTTTTTAATAATCTTTTTAGTCTTAAAATCCAGAAAACTGCTCCGAAAAGTGTCGCGTCATTACTATAATTAGCAAAAAAAAAAAGAAACCTAATGTCATAATTCACGGCCTGCTTGATAGCAAAAATAGTTTCTATAATTAATAATTTTTGTTTATATTAAAAACTACGCTTGAGGGCAATATCGAAAAGATTTTCTAATTAAAAAAAAATGGAAACTTTGGGCACTTTTCTATATCAAAATTGTTGGAAAATTACACAAAAAAGTCGAATAAATCATCAATGTTTCTTTCTATTAGTCAGGATATAATTAAAATCAATAAGGAAATTTGATTGTACTTTACCTTTTCGATTTTTCCCTTTTGTATCTTCCTTTGGGATTTCTGGGATCCATCTGCAAGGACACGTCGCGCAATTTAATGTTTTTTAACCCGAATTTATTTACTAATAACACCCGAAAACGGCGGACCGCGAAACCGATATGTTTTCGAAACATTTCTTTTTAAAAAACAATAATAATCCTTAAAAAAAATTAATAACGCGCCCATTTAACAGTCCGTGACAAACGGCACGAAGTCTTGGACTAAACTAAACTATAGTAGCCAATATTTCTGAAAAGAACAAAAGAATATCACATAAGACTACAAAAAAATTGATAAGAAAGAATAAAACCAATTGTTTTTTTTTCTTGAAAAACAAAAGAAAACTGATAAGCGAGTTATATAAGTAACTTGAATATATCCAAATTCGAAAATAATTCATTTAATTTTATTAAATTTCTAAAATAATGACTTTTTTGGACTAAAACTGAAGAAACACATCTTCTTTTTGATATTTCTTCTCACTTTTAATGATTTAGAATGATACAGAATGCCATAAAACTGATAAAAATCATAAAAATTCATAATTTTTTGTCAAATTTCAAAAACTATAACAAATATTAAAAAAAGATTTTTTGCTTGTTTCCTACTATTTTCTAAATAATATTTAAAAAGGCATTGAATATAAAATAAAAACAGTATAAGCAGCCTCATGTTTATAGGAATTTTTTTCTAACTTATATATAGAGTGTTGTTTATAATTTGGCGTCATAGTTGGCCATTATTTTTAAAGCAATTACTTCAAATATCAAAATAATTACAAATTTATTTTATTTTCGAATTTAAAATGACCTTCTTTGTATGTTATACATATTATTGGTTATTATTTTTTTTTTATTCAGCACAGTTTAGGAGAGACTTTTATAAGACGGAGTTGGAGCTTTTTGGAAGCCTGGTTGGCTCATCGATGACTTATAAGAAAGTGGCGCTACACTCGCTTATTGTTTACATGTATACTACCCATAAGTATAAAAGTAACTAGTAAAAAAATCACTAAGTGCACTTGTTACTTGTGGATCCAAAATAGGGACAAAATGGCGTCATTTCTCAGTCATTTTTATGTAAAGTTGCCAACCCATCAAAATGAAATTGTGCTGTACTCTAACGGTAAAATTTGTTTTTGTTAAAGTAGGTTGGTAGACATGACAATTTTTTGCCGTTTAAAATAGTACTTTTAAAAGTCGGCGGGAATTTATTCATCAAATTAGCAACAAAAAATAAATACTTTACGTTCTTTTTAAATAAAACGGCAATATTTAATGATAATTTTTATTATTTATTTACAATAAATTCTGGTAAAAAAGTGTACACAAAGTATTCAAACACGTCAGTTAATTAACTTCAACACAAAACATTATTAGATTATTTATAATAAACCCACACCGGATAACATGTTTAAATACTTTATAAAAGAAAATCAGCGCACACTCGATCTGCATTTCAATTAATTTATTAACAACTATCGACCCTCACCTTATCTATAAATTGTATAATACATGTCTACAAGATTGTTTATATAATTTCTTTACAAAAAATAGTGTTAATTATATTTATAACTATTTATCTACAAATTTTTACAAAAAAAAACAAAATTGCTGTTTTTGTTCTCTCAGCAATGTTTTATGTAAATATTTTTGTTTTTCATCTTATTATTCTAATTATTAAGTTAGATTTTCCAAAACCGCTAGTCTGTGCTTTAAGCTTGTACAAAATATAGGAAATTTTTTCCACGTGATATGGTTATGATTACGGTTTTCATGAGCCCCTTTCTGCATCGCGATGGTTCTGATTGGTAGCAGGGGACGGTCTTGATGCTTCTTCCTCTTGTGCTTCTAGCGCCTTAATTTTTCGATGTTTTTCTAAAAATTGAGAAAACATCTAGAAAAATGTAAGATACCCTGTATATGTAAATTGTAGTTTACATATACAGGGTAGCTCAAAATAACCGCAGAGTTTTGAATCCCACATAACCTTTTTATTATATATTATTTCATTCAGTATTTTTCAAAAAATCTTGAATAAAACAGTATACAAATAAACTACGTGCCTAAAAGTTGATTTCTCAAATAAACGGTTCATTATTTTGGCTCAACGTGCATATCGTCGTTATTTTAATGTGCGAGTTGGACCTTCAGAGTCAACAATAACCCGTCTGGTGTCAAATTTTTGACAACGCGCAGATGACAATATTAAACGGGTTAAAAATAATACTGTAAAACCGACTAGATACATTAAAAAAGTTCTTACTTGCAATTTTCACCATTATGACACCCCACCATATGGACCAGCCCCATCCAACTAAACAAAATAAGACAGTAAAAAACTGACTAAAACCAATTATAAGATCTATAATAAAAGCCCCAATTCTAGGCCTTGGTCCATCTTTTTGTGAAAATCGTGGTATTCCAATGCACAAACAGAATAATCCACTGAAAACGGTACCTAAAAAAATTCGTATTATTAGAAATATTTTTAGATTTTATTATGTAATTTCAAGACCTGTTCCGGGGCCTATACAATTCATAACAAGACAAAACCATGCCAGCCCCACAGGAAGAATGGGAATCGCAGCTTTCATTTGGGACGTGTGTTCAACGAGACTTATGTCAATTTTAGGGGTGTGGTCCTAAAAAAAATTGTTTCACATAAACTAACAATAAAAAATCTAATTATTTTTAATTATAGCTCGCAGAATTAGATATTGTAACCCGTTTATAATATATTTCGATCTACTCTTGCCATGGAATTTTGAACGTATGTTTAATTTTTGATTGGTTCATACGCGGAAACGTACAAAAAATGCATTTCAAGCGCCAAATTTGTATCATCTGTTTGAAAACTAATTCAAGAAGCCATCTGTAATTTTTTATAATTGCAATAATACAGTGTGATCATAAAGTTTTGCTCTGGCAAGCAGGAGAAGCTTTGGCGTATTGAAAGCAACTTTGATTACCATGTAGTCATCATTAGATTAAAACTGGCGGTAAAGCAGTCTAGAGAATATAAAAACGTTTCTTACCTCTACTTGAACATCAGGTGTAAGACTTTTCTTCTTACTTAACATGGAAGCCCTTCTACTTATATGTTCCTCTTCAATTGCTTTCTTTTTTCTACATTGATCCAAGCAGAAAGCTTTTCTCCAAAACATGGAGCAGCAATTTTTTGATCTAAAAGTTGGTATTATTGTAAAAATTCATTTTTTAAGCAATTTTTTTTTGATTTTGTCATACTTATCAGTAGTTGTACTGCTTAAAATACTGTTTCTTCTGTCATTCCAGTTACTCTTCCGCTTCCCCGTGGAGAAACAGCTTGTGGTATCTCCAACTTTGTTTCCTCCGCAGCAAACTTTATCCCAGCACGACTTCTTCGGCTCTTCGTCTTCGATGTTGATAGTAACATTGGGTTGTTGCTTTTTCTTGCAGCTGAAGCAACTTCTGTTGCTGCTCGATTCAGGAGTGGTTTTAGGGACATTTTGTTTTTGATCGTTGCCTTTCTGGCTTTTGGAACGATTACACGATAGTTTTTTCTTGCATGATGTCAGCAATCGCGTGCATACGTTGCCTTTGGGCGCCTCCTGCGCCTGGGATTGGGGCTCATTCAAGGGAGGCTGCGGTGGTGGAAGACTGAAAAATTATTAATATTGTTCATAGTCTTTTTTGAGATTTGGAAAATTGATAAAAAAAATTAATTATAATTTTTTTTTCTTTTTTCTTGTTTTTTTTTAATCTTTTCTGTTTCTTTCTATTATTTTTATCTATTTTTTTTACTATGTCCTCTACTTTCTTTTGATAGAGCCACAATTTTCTAAAGATAGAGCCACAATGGCTTTTTCAAGCAATATTTTTGGAAATAACGAATCATTGCGCGTACAAGCGATTCTAATTGGCCTGCGCGTCCACCGGATTTAAACACTCTAGAGGCTATTTCGCAAGAAAATTTATACTAATAAGTCTATATATTTAATTAATTTAAATTGCTTTTTGTTTAATTTGTTTAAATAATTAAAAAAATTAATATTTAATTGGTGTGTTAATAAGACATAACCTGAAAATACTGGTCAGATCAAATTTAAATAAGGCTACATAAAAAGCACCAGCTTTCAAAAAAAAAAAATTATCAAAATTGAGGTAAGACACATAAAAATAAAATACAGTCGAATTAAAAACCTCCTTCTTTTTGAAAATCGGTCAATAAATAAAAAAAATAATAATTAGGTTTAAAAGGCATAATGAGCCCGTAATTTTGGACCAGCCTGTACAAGCTACATAAAAAGCACCAGCTTTCAATTAAAAAAAAATTATCAAAATTGAGGTACGGCACATAAAAATAAAATACAGTCGAATTAAAAACCTCCTTCTTTTTGAAAATCGGTCAATAAATAAAAAAAATAATAATTAGGTTTAAAAGGCATAATGAGCCCGTAATTTTGGACCAGCCTGTACAAGCTACATAAAAAGCACCAGCTTTCAATTAAAAAAAAATTATCAAAATTGAGGTACGGCACATAAAAATAAAATACAGTCGAATTAAAAACCTCCTTCTTTTTGAAAATCGGTCAATAAATAAAAAAAATAATAATTAGGTTTAAAAGGCATAATGAGCCCGTAATTTTGGACCAGCCTGTACAAGCTACATAAAAAGCACCAGCTTTCAATTAAAAAAAAATTATCAAAATTGAGGTACGGCACATAAAAATAAAATACAGTCGAATTAAAAACCTCCTCCTTCTTCAAAGTCGGTCAATAAATAAAAAAAAATAATAATTAGGTTCAAAAGGCATAATAAACCCGTAATTTTGGACCAGCCTGTATAAGCTACATAAAAAGCACCAGCTTTCAATTAAAAAAAAATTATCAAAATTGAGGTACGACACATAAAAATAAAATACAGTCGAATTAAAAACCTCCTCATTTTTCAAAGTCGGTCAATAAATAAAAAAAATAATAATTAGGTTTATAGGGCATAATGAGCCCATAATTTTGGACCAGCCTGTACAAGCAGTGCAATTTTTTTTGAGTGTGTACACATTTTTGTCTGTATCTCTTGATAAGAAAGGGAGAAAGGTGGAAGTATCAAAATCATGAAGCCAAAAATCTACATTTCATCAAGTATTGTTGTAAATCTTGCAAAAACAATTGAATTTGACTAATATTCAATTGTTTTAGAGAAAAACAATTGAATATTAGTTATTGTTTTTGAGAAAAACAATTGAATATAAAAAATTGACAAGTCGTTTGTGATAAATTAGTTATTTTACTAGAAAAACAATAGTTTTCCTAAGCAGTAATTTGATGAAATTGAAAATTGTTTTCATTGTTTTTTAAATAAATAAGAATTATCCTTACCGCCCATTTTCAAGTACTCCATATCCGTTATATTCTTCATGCAACGGCATAACGTATATATACGTCATTTTTGAAAATCGGTTTTTTTTCCACAACATTTATTATATTGGTTTTTTTCAAAATTAATTGATAATTTTTGCACTTTTTAATTAGATTAATGAATGATTTTGGTAATTAAATTAGAAATTATTTAATTAAATGGAACGCTGTCACTTTCATAGAGCTTTAACGCGCCGGTGAGCGCTTGCAAGACTCAATGCGGGTGCAAACTTCTTACATTATTCTCCTGGACAATGGCCAGGTGTTCAGTGGCGTAGCTGAGATCAATTCCTATCAATTTCGCTAATAAAATCGGCTAAATTCGCCATAAATTCCTAGAATTTTTTGAATTTCAAGCGTCACTTTCAAGAAAATTGTCAAAAAGTGGTGTATGGCGACAAATGGTGGATGCGCCGGGCTAGAGATAAATCACTTTTTCCTCATTATGTACACCACTGTCCACTGAAAACACGCCATTTTCCACTCGCTGGCCATTCCAGACGCTTAAATCACGCAACCCAACAATAACAAGAAAACCTCCACAACCCCACCGTACAATCTCAAGCTTTGAGGGTTAATCATGTCAGGGTCATTAGTTTCCTTTCTCTGGAAATATTATTCCGTTTTAGTTTCCTAAGAACCGAATTAGATTGATTTTTCATACAGAAATCTACGCCACTGATAGAAGAGATCAGAATCTTAACTTAAGTAAGACTTAACTTACACAAAACAAAAGATAACCACTGTTTAATAAAACAGAGCAACATCTTAAACAATTGAAGCCAAAACAAACAATATTAGAAAAACATAGAAGATAAATAAATAACTGGAGACAAAATCGAAGAAGAAGAGAAAAGAGTGATAAAGTGACAAGACTTAAAAGAAAATGAAGAACAGAAAGAAACTGAAAGATAACACATTATAAATAAATGCAAAATTAAAAAAAAACAAGCAGGAGGAAAAACATAATAAAAAAAGAAGCAATAGAATAAATGAAATTGATAATAAAAGAAAGAGAAAGATAGGACAAGATAGTGAATGAAGTAGAGTGAGAGAAGACAAAAGAAAAACCAATAAATATAGACAAACAAGAAGAGTTCGAAGAAGAAAATCGAAAACAGAAAGATACTGAAAGATAAAAGAAATAAAACACAGAGAAAAAATAGAATCATATACAAGCGAGAGAAGAGAAAAAAATGAGAAAGCTGGTACAATACAAAGTTTTGACAGTTTTTCCAAGCAAACTTGAGCTCTAAAATGGCCTTTTAGCTTTCATGTACAGACTGCATGTTATTTTTTTAAGCTTCTGATTGGTTAATTTGATTATACTTCTAAATTTGCTAATTTAATTCGCATATTTTCTAAAGAAAAAGAAAATAAATTTTAAATAAAAAAAAAATTATTTAGAATGTGTGGATAAGATAAATAAACATTAGATCACATGATAAATAAGTGAGCAAAATTAAAAAAGAACAAGCTGGAAGAAAAAAACATAATAAAAAAAAAAGCAATAGAATAAATAAAATTGATAATAAAAGAAAGAGAAAGATAAGACAATATAGTAAATAAAGTAGATTGAGAGAAGACAAAAGAAAAGCTAATAAATATAGACAAACAAGAAGAGATCAAAGAAGCATTCAATTTTAGACTTAGATTTTGAACAAAATAACGTAACTACATGTTTGTAACACAATAAATATAAAAATAAATAAAACATGCAACTTAAAAAAACTTACAAAAGCAACAAAATACAAAAATTAACAAAATAAGTATGTACACAAAAGTGCAGCAATAAACAACTTGAAAGATAATGTACAAGAACGCAAAAATTTTGGCAAGAAAAAAATACAACAATAAAAAAAACACACAAACTAAATGATACAAATTTGCTCTGACAAATGACAGCTGAAGCGATGGCAAGCCTAGTACAAAGTGTGTTTAAGATAGACAAAACAAGGAAAATGACAGCAAACAAAACATTACGACACAAAAGAAAACTGACGCTAAAAAAAGTTGCAGAAAGAATAAAACACAGATAAATAAATAACAGGAGACAAAATAATCTACAAAATTGAGACAGAAGCAGAAGAAGAGAAAAGAGTGATTAAGTGACAAGACTTAAAAGAAAATCGAGAACAGAAAAAAACTGAAAGATAAAAGAAAAGAATAGAAACATATACAAGCAAGAGAAGAGAAAAAAAAAAGAAAGCTGGTACAATATAAAGTTTTGACTTTTTTTCTAAGCAAACATGAGCTCTGAAGAGATCCTTTAGCTTTCATGTACAGACTGCACCTTATTTTTTTAAGCTTCTGATTGGTTAATTTGATTATATTTCTAAATTTGCTAATTTAATTCGTATATTTTCCAAAAAACAAAATAAATAGATTCAAAAAAAAAAATTCAGAATGTGTGGATAAGATAAAAAACATTAGATCACATGATAAATAAATGTGCCAAATCAAAAAAAATAAGAAAAAAACATAATAAAAAAAGAAACAATAAAATAAATGAAATTCATAATAAAAGAAAGAGAAAAATGAAGCAATATAGTAAATAAAGTACATTGAGAGAAGACAAAAGAAAAACCAATAAATATAGACAAACAGGAAGAGATCGAAGACGCACTTAATTTTAGACTTAGATTTGGAACAAAATAACGTAACTACATGTTTGTAACACAATAAATATAAAAATAACTAAAACATGCAACTTAAAAAAGCTTACAAAAGCAACAAAATACAAAAAGAGTTAAAGAAAATCGAGAACAGAAAAAAACTGAAAGATAAAAGAAATAAAACACACAAAAAGAATAGAAACATATACAAGCGAGAGAAGAGAAAAAAAATGAAAAAGCTTTTGTTTTTGGAAGTAATTTCTTTTAATTTTGGCGAATTAAACTGCAGATAATAATCAATTCTGTAAATAGTTGAAATCAACCCCAAAAACTTTTGTCCTTGTCCTTCATACAACCCCTATGTTGTCTTTAATCAATCCTAATTTTAATATTTTGCTTTGTATACAAACTAAAATTGCACTGTCATCGACAAATTGATTTTTAGTAGTGTGATATAGAAAACAAAAATAAACATTATATCAGATTATCTGACAAATTTTATTTAAAATTGCCATTATTAAATGATTTATTTTAAACCAATTATAGCCAACCTTTTATAGCACTACCCTTAAAATCTTTTGTTTTAACAAAAAAAAAAAAACGACGCTGACATTTGATCCAAAAAGAAAAATAACCAAATAATCTGTTTTTTTTTAATTTTACGTTTGATTAAAATTTTCTTTTTAATTTACAGAGTGTACAAACTTAATGTAGCTCTACTTTGCGCAGGATAGCCAGTGTTGTTTTCAATTTTAATCAGCTAAGAAAATTTGAAAAAACAGCGACATCTATTAGAATCAGAAGTTTCGTACTTACATCAAAGTCGTGAAACCAGGTTTCTACATATTCATGCTTTAGATCACTCCAATTTTTTTTTTAAGCAAAATGTTGCCAATTGCAGTGATTTTACGTAAAATAGAATGATTTTCATTATAGTTTTTGTAAGAATTTTACAGAAAAAGTTTGTTTTTTTATATTAAATAAATTATTCAAATTATTGGGATTTATGTAGATCATTTTGTTAGTTTGTATACCGGTGTAATAAGCATTGTTTTACAAAAAAAAAAAAAAAAATGAAAACTATACTTTACACCACTTTTTGTCTTTTTTAGACGTTTCCTTGTTACTTTGTTACTTTCGGAAAGTTTAAAAAAGCGACAGAAAGCTCTCACTATTTCCGCGTATTGCTTTGAAAAACTAACGATCGCTCCATTTACATTAAACACTCTTTTTTTTCTAATGAATTATTCATTGAAACATTCCGAACAACCTCATGTGAGGGTTTTATAGACAACAAATGCAAAAAGGCCGCAATGATGCAATTTCACCCAGAAAAAAATTCAGTTTTGTTAAAGGAAATTCAAATCGGCCGCCATTTTCCACTTATAGCAATATTGCTTTTTCAAATATTTTGCAGTTGAAACTTTTTTTTTTCTGCTTTCAATTTGGTACAACCCTGTGAGATTGCGTGTTTCTTAGCAGTATCACAACCATCACTGACCATTCACGTGAGTCACCCTGAAAAAGCTATTCGCTTCCTTATTTTTACAATAATTTAAAAACGTGTCATAATTTTAAAATATACAGTATATCCCCGGAAAACTAAAAAACGAAAACTACCAGCAAGTACGTTTCCAGCAGGATGGAGCCACAGCGCACACTGCAAGAAACACAATTTGCGACATCTTTGGTAAACGAATTATTTTGCGGAGAAGCGAATTTAATCGGCCTCCGCGTTCGCCGGATTTAACCCCTCCAGACTTTTTCCTCAAGGGTTATTTGAAAGGAAAAGTCTAACTTAATAAACTTAGAACCGTCTAGCAATTAAATTATAGAAAATATTTTGGAAAATCCCTTCATTAATACCTAAACTGTATTTAAAAAAAAGTTTCAGCGATTTGTATAAAATATATTCTATCAAGTCGGCTACAATGTAGTCTTGATAAGGAAAAAAATCACAATGTGTTCTACTTTAAATTACCTGTCTTGTGAACCATCGACGCCAAATTACAAAGCGTCCAGTAATAATTAAAAATAATAGACGCTTTAAATGTAGTGGTTTCATAAACGTGTTTGTCGTGCAAAACTAATTTTAGCCCATATTTGGGTTAGTGGTCCATTGAAAAGCTAAATTCATTGTTTCGATCAATTCTGTGCGTGTAAAAAATCTAATTGTTAATACGCCAACATAGAACGTAGAAAAATTAAAAAAATTATATTTTTTTAGATTAATTTAATTAGATTTTTATTCTACCTTTTGTTGTTCTGGAATGGTTACCTACTTTCAACCGCCACTGATCTTTTACTCCACTCAAGTGCTTTTTTTGGTGGTTTTTTCTTTAATTATAGTTCAACTTTAGTGACCAGATTTCAATCTACCTTTATGCCTGCTACAACTACATTGTATTTGTTCTTTTTTTTAAGTCACCAGATAAATCCAATTTTAAGATAAACTAGTTTTACCTAGGCTAAATCGGTTTTCCCTACAAGCAATAGAACAAATCAGTATAGCCTAGGTCAAATAGGTTTATTCTAATTAGAATTTACATGCTTTAATATAAACTGTTACAACCTAGCCTAAACTAGTTTTGCCTAGTTGAAAATCAGTTGAGACTAGGCATAGAAACTATGTGATATAAGTTCAGACTAGGTTGTACCAGTTCATCCTAATGCGTGTAAATTCGAACTAGGATAAACCGATTAAACCTAGGCTAAACTCGTTAATTCTGTTAATGATAGGATGAACCAGGTTAGTCTAGGGTATAAAGTAGAAAAAACTAGTTTGGCCTAGGCAAAACTAGCTCTGGAAAATTTGGTCGCTAACTTAGCTTTTAAGTTTCGTTTGAAATATTTTTTTTAATTTTAGCAAAAATTAATATAATAGGGATGAACAGATTTTATGTAGTTCACCTGAAAATCATTGATATTTGAAGTATATGTTTTTTTGACAGTCATGTATACCAACTTTTAAAAACTATTTTATAAAATTTTTTTCTTTTTTTAAATCACCAGATAAATCCAATTTTAAGATAAACTAGTTTTACCTAGACTAAATCGGTTTTCCCTACAAGCGATAAAACAAATCAGTATAGCCTAGGTCAAACTTGTTCATTCTGTTAATGATATGATGACTCAGTTTAGCCTAGGTCAAATCGGTTTATCCAAATTAGAATTTACATGCTTTACTATAAATTACTACAACCTAGCCTAAACTAGTTTTGCCTAGTTGGAAATCAAAGACTAGGCATATACAAACTATGTGAAATAAGTATAGACTAGGCCGTACCAGTTCATTCTAATGCATATAAATTCGAACTAGGATAAACCGATTAAACCTAGGCTAAACTCGATAATTCTGTTAATGATAGGATAAACCAGGTCAGTCTAGGGTATATTGATATACCGGATCATGTGTAGGGAGAACTAATTTGGCCTAGGCAAAACTAGCTCTGGAAAATTTTGTCGCTATCGGTTGGTAACGCAGTTTCGTTTGAAATATTTTTTTATATTGTAGCAAAAATCATGTATACCAATCTTTAAAAACTATTTTATAAATTTTTTTTCTTTTTTCTAAGTCACCAGATAAACCCAATTTTGAGATAAACTAGTTTTACCTAGGCTAAATCGGTTTTCCTTATAAGTAATAGAACAAATCAGTATAGCCTAGGTCAAATATGTTCATTCTGTTAATGATATGATGACTTAGTTTAGCCTAGGTCAAATCGGTTCTTCCTAATTAGAATTTACATAGTTTAGTACAAACTACTACAACCTAGCCTAAATTAGTTTTGCCTAGTTGGAAATCAGTTAAGACTAGGCATACAAACTATGTGAAATAAGTTCAGACTAGGTTGTACCAGTTCATCCTAATGCATTTAAATTCTAACTAGGATAAATCGATTAAACCTAGGCTAAACTCGATCATTCTGTTAATGATAGGATGAACCAGGTCAGTTTAGGGTATATTGATACACCGGATCACGTGTAGGGAGAACTAATTTAGCCTAGGCAAAACTAGTTCTGGAAATTTTGTCGCTATCGGTTGGTAACGCAGTTTCGTTTGAAATATTTTTTTTATATTGTAGCAAAAATCATGTATACCAATCTTTAAAAACTATTTTATAAAATTTTTTTCTCTTTTCTAAGTCACCAGATAAACCCAATTTTGAGATAAACTAGTTTTACCTAGGCTAAATCGGTTTTCCCTATAAGTAATAGAACAAATCAGTATAGCCTAGGTCAAACATGTTTATTCTGTTAATGATATGATGACTCAGTTTAGCCTAGGTCAAATTAGTTTATCCTAATTAGATTTTACATGCGTTAGTATAAATCTACAACCTAGCCTGAACTAGTTTTGCCTAGCAGGAAATCAGTTAAGACTAGGCATAGAAAGTATGTGAAATAAGTTCAGACTAGGTTGTACCAGTTCATCCTAATGCATGTAAATTCGAACTAGAATAAACCGATTTAACCTAGGCTAAGCTCGTTAATTTTGTTAATGATAGGATGAACCAATTTAGCCTAGAGTATATTGATTTACCCTATCACGTGTAGAGAAAATTAATTTAGCCTAGGCAAATGATATGATGACTCAGTTTAGCCTAGGTCAAATCGGTTCATCCAAATTAGAATTTACATGCTTTACTACAACCTAGCCTAAACTAGTTTTGCCTAGTTGGAAATCAGTTAAGACTAGGCATACAAACTATGTGAAATAAGTATAGACTAGGCCGTACCAGTTCATTCTAATGCATATTAATTCGAACTAGGATAAACCGATTAAACCTAGGCTAAACTCGATAATTCTGTTAATGATAGGATAAACCAGGTCAGTCTAGGGTATATTAATTCATCGTATCACGTGTAGGGAGAACTAATATGGCCTAGGCAAAACTAGCTGTAGAAAATTTAGTCGCTATCGAAAAGCCATTTGATGTGCAGTTTTGTTATAAACCGATTTAACCTAGGCTAAACCTGTTAATTCTGATAGGATGAATCGGGTCAGTCTAGAGTATAGAATAGAAAGAACTAATTTGGCCTAGGCAAAACTAGTTCTGAAAAATTTTGTAGCTTTTAAGTTTCGTTTAAGATATTTTTTTTTAATTTTAGCAAAAAATTAATATACTAGGGAAGAGCAGAGTTTATGTAATTCACTTGAAAATCATTGACATTTGACGTATATGTTTTTTTGATAGTCATGCATACCAACTTTTAAAAACATATCTATAACAGCCCTAGTGCTTATTAAAAGCTTTAATTCGAAAAAGCACTTACCTTGGCCTCTCACTAATGCCATTAGACGTGTCGAATCTGATATTTCCACTTTGCACTTCAGCGTCCATTGGTTTTTCCTTCACCGTAATTTGAATAGGTTTAACATCACGCGCCACTACAGTCCTTGCCTCAATTATTCTATCATTGACACTTTTTTGCACCAAATTACCAATCGGCTCCGGACTGATCAATTTGCTCATATTATTCTGCACATGTTGGTCCAGCATTTTCGCCGAAGGCAAATGTCCAGTATTTGTTATATGATTCGTTGCACTTTCCTTGGCCGATTTTTCTGAAATTTTTTCTACGGACGGTAGCGCCGTTGTGGCGTTTTTTGTATCTAAAGCCGGATTGGTTGATTCTCTTGACATTGCAATAATGGCATTTGCAGCTGGTGATAATTTGGTCAATCCACTTTCTTTCATTAGGGCCTGACTTTGTAATGCTGTATCGTTCATTTTATTCATGGCTTGGGAAACGCTTGTAGCGCTTAATACTCGCCCATCCACCATTGGTGACACTTTTTCCTGCTTTAGATCAAGCTTGGCTTCAATTTTTAGAGGCTGAGTTACAGTACTTGTAGTACTGGAAACGACTGTTGTTGTAGATGGCTGCAGCAAATCTGATAGTTTAACTGGCGCTTCTTTTTTGGTACTATCTTTATCAGTATTTCCATTCACAGGAGGAGGTTTTTTAGTTGGAGATTTTTGTTTGTTTGTAAGATTTTCAGTACTGCTTTTTTTGGTAGAATTTTTAATGTTGGTGTTGACAGTACTATTTCGTCTCTTAATGTTGCCTGTAGGCTTAGATGTATCACCATTATTATTATTACTAATATTGTCAATAGTCTTACTACTGTTACTGTTTGATTTATTTTTATTTGTATTATTATTGTTAGTGACATTTTTTGTATTATTGCTATTATTGTTGATTTTAGAACCAGCATTAGAGTTGATTCCAGCTTTATTAAAACTTTCTTTTCGCTCAATTCGTTTTCTTCCAGTAGTACTAATATTAGTACTGAGCATATTATCCGAAGAATCTTCAGTTGTTTCTTCTCGAAGCACTTGTGGTTTAGGAGGCACTTTAGGTTTAGGAGTTTTACTAAAACTATTCACTTTAGCTTGAACATTTTTATAATTGTTTTTAATTGGAATCCGCGTAGGCGATGTAGGATTTTTGCTAGGGCTGGGTTCTCTACTTGTACTACGTGAGTTCGCTCTGGAACCGGGTCTAGCAATGTTTTTCGGTGGTCTATGTACAAAACTTTGACTTCTAACAGGTGACTTAAGCTTAGTTGATTGTAGATTTACTACTTTTGGGGAAGACTGCGATTGGCTTGGTTCAGGTGAACTACCTGTAAAAGAAATACATAGTGTTATACATAAAACATTCAAATAAGTATAATTGGTCTATATTTATCGGACAATGTTAGCAAAAATTTTAAGCGGAGCCGTGGAAAACCACTAGCAAGTATATTTCCAGCAAGATGGAGTCACAGCGCACCCTGCGAGAACCACAATTTGCGACATCTTTGGATCGCGCAATTATATCGCGGAGCAGCGAATTTAATCGGCCTCCGCGTTCACCGGATTTAACCGCTCCAGACTTTTTCCTGTAAGAAAGAAGAGGTAGCTCACCTATAATGGGCGATAGCCTTTGAAATGCTTGAGGTTTTCTTGGGCTTGGTGGAGGTCGCGTAGACACAATTTTTTTTGGAGCAATGTTGTTTAGGCTCTGGCTTAGCTGGGCGTTTAGTTTCCGCCGATTTGGAGACACTTGAAAATCGGTTATTTTCTCTCCGAACGCCGATGCGCTTCCTCTTCGCGTTAGCTTAGGAATTTTTGAAATATTCGAAGTCTCCACAGCCCCCTGCGGGGGCGGCGGTGATGGAATTGGAGACACATGTCGAGAACCGATTGGATTGAAGCCTCTGCCACGGAATGGACTAACTCTACCTGTGGGAGATGGGCTTCTGGAGGCTGGAGCGCTTGTGGGTTCCGCCAGTATTGCAAAGGAAAGGTTCTTATGACGGCGGGTTGACGGTGTAAGTCTAAGAAAAATAATAACAGGTGTCAACAGATTATCCAAAGCCGGACTAAATTTGTAAATAAATAAATATTATATAACTTAAACCAGTACCGTTTGTCTGAAGAACGAAACGTAGAGATTGGTTGTTCATATAACGTTATTCCATTTTGGTGAGTTATTGAAGCCAACTGTTGTTTTCTTTTAAGCTAATTATTATAAGACAGTAATAACTCACCGATATGGTGCCGGTGCCGTTGGCGGGTTCTGGAGCAGATCGTCGTCAGTTGGTAGTACTGTAAAGGCGCCTGGTGTTCTATATCTTGTAGTTGCATCATTGTCATAATTCTGTGCCTCTCTATGATCGTATTTTCTATGTTCTGGCGAACGCATTTTTAATTAAAAGAAATCAAAAATTAAAATAGAAAGAACTACGGTTTTCTTCTAATCTTCATCTCTCAGTTACGTTCCAGCCATTTTTCCAAAAACTGCAAATACAAAGAAAAACTGAGTTAAAATTATTTGTGTCACTAATGCACAAACTCAAATTTAATGTTTGTTTCTGTGATCATGAAGGTGTAACTAATTCTATAAAACGCATCAATTATTTATACCGTTGGTATCCTTTGTGTTCTTAAATTAATGTGTTTTGTCTTTAAAAAGTTAAAAACCCTACAAAAATTACTAGAAAAAGCTGATCAGATTTTTATATATTCCGTTTTGAAGATGTTTTTGCTGTTTTATATACTCTACAGGTGTTTATTTGTAAAATCAAAATAAATATAGTATAAAAATTAATGTGTTTTGTTTATAAAAAGTTAAAAACCCTATAAAAATTACTAAAAAAAGTAGCAATTTCTGAGTAAACAGTCTTATGGCTTTCTTTCTATTCAAAGCTGATCAGATTTTTGAAAATTCCGTTTTGAAGATGTTTTTGCTGTTTTATTTACTCTACAGGTGTTTATTTGTAAAATCAAAATAGATATAGTATAAAAATTAATGTGTTTTGTTTATAAAAAGTTAAAAACCCTATAAAAATTACTAGAAAAGTAGCAATTTCTGAGTAAACAGTCTTATGGCTTCCTTTCTATTCAAAGCTGATCAGATTTTTAAATATTCCGTTTTGAAGATGTTTTTGCTGTTTTATATACTCTACAAGTGTTTGTTTGTAAAATCAAAATAGATATAGTATAAAAATTAATGTGTTTTGTTTATAAAAAGTTAACAACCCTAGAAAAATTACTAAAAAAAGTAGCAATTTCTGAGTAAACAGTCTTATGGCTTCCTTTCTATTCAAAGCTGATCAGATTCTGATATATTCTGCTTTGAAGATGTTTTTGCTGTTTTATATACCCTACAGGTGTTTATTTGTAAAATCAAAATAGATATAGTATAAAAATTAATGTGTTTTGTTTTTAAAAAGTCAAAAACCCTAGAAAAATTACTAGAAAATGTACCAATTTTTGAGTAAACAGTCTTATGGCTTCCTTTCTATTCAAAGCTGATTCGATTTTTATATATTCCGTTTTGTAGATATTTTTGCTGTTTTATATACTCTACAGGTGTTTATTTGTAAAATCAAAATACATATAGTATAAAAATTAATGTGTTTTGTTTATAAAAAGTTAAAAACCCTAGAAAAATTACTAAAAAAAGTAGCAATTTCTGAGTAAACAGTCTTATGGCTTCCTTTCTATTCAAAGCTGATCAGATTCTGATATATTCTGCTTTGAAGATGTTTTTGCTGTTTTATATACCCTACAGGTGTTTATTTGTAAAATCAAAATAGATATAGTATAAAAATTAATGTGTTTTGTTTTTAAAAAGTCAAAAACCCTAGAAAAATTACTAGAAAATGTACCAATTTTTGAGTAAACAGTCTTATGGCTTCCTTTCTATTCAAAGCTGATTCGATTTTTATATATTCCGTTTTGTAGATATTTTTGCTGTTTTATATACTCTACAGGTGTTTATTTGTAAAATCAAAATAGATATAGTATAAAAATTAATGTGTTTTGTTTTTAAAAAGTTAAAAACCCTATAAAAATTATTAGAAAATGTAGCAATTTTTGAGTAAACAGTCTTATGGCTTCCTTTCTATTCAACGCTGATCAGATTTTAGAATATTTCATTTTGAAGATGTTTTTGCTGTTTTATATACTCTACAGGTGTTTATTAGTAAAATCAAAATAGATATAGTATAAAAATTAATGTGTTTTGTTTATAAAAAGTTAAAAACCCTATAAAAATTACTAGAAAAAGTAGCAATTTCTGAGTAATTACGGTCAAATTGTGTTTTTTTTACCATCATTTATTCAATCTAGATCTGTAAACTTGAACATGTTTCGTTTTTATTTGAACTCTTCAGCAAGTCGCAACAGATTTGAAAAAATTTGGGCTTTGTAGTGCCCCTATGGTATAAATAGCGACATCTATTATAAGCTGACTTTACAACAAAGTTGAAAAACTAGACTTCTCCATGTTAATGCATAGGTCACTTTAAATGACAGATATCAACTCTAATAGACACAATTTAAGACAAAAGGTATATCACTGTTTGATGAAGCAAGAAATAATGCAGTTAATCGCAAATATTTTGTAGTGTCAAGTAACAAAAATACAAAATTTTAAATAATTATTTTTATTTTGTTACGGTATATCATAAAAAATGCTCTTCAAGGTGTTATAATGGGTGTTTTTTAAAATTTGGCGTCATAGTTGGCCATGTCTATATGTTTTTGTAAACGAGACAAAAAAATTCATAAAAAAAAGAAAATAATAATAAAACATTTTTTTTAAATAATTCTTCTAAGCACAATGTACAATGTATACAATGTGTGTAGCAGAAAAAAAAAGAAAGTAGATAGAGTGGGAGGATTACCAGCAGGCCGAATTTAGAGAGAGACAAGGACCAATATATTTTAAATGCACTAATTGGGAGTGAATTAGAAAAGGAAGGAAAAATAGTAGAGAAATAAAGTATATTACAATTAAAAAATTAATAAAATATTTCTATAGTTAAAGACCTTAATTAAAGTTTAAATTATTTTTATAATACTTTCGTTATCACTTTTGTACTAATAATAAAATTCTCATCATCATTAAATTAATTTTCTACGTAAAACAGCAAAAGTAATCTTCCTAAATTAATATTCTTGGGCTTATCACGCTATCTGAGGAAGAATTCATCCGAAAATTGACTTTTTTGGCTCAATATAATCCCATCTTAAATCAAAATTAATTTTTTTTTAGATTTTGTAGCAACAAACGCTTTTTTTCAATTTTAAAATTTAGAAATTTTCCTGTAATCACTACAAAATTATACAAAAAACTGATAAAAACAATACTCTTTTTTTTATCAAATTACCTATATATTATAAATATATAATTTTATATTATAAAAATATAAACAAAAGACGCGATTGCAAAAATAGTTCATTCAAATTTGCACAATATTATAAATTTATTTACAAATTGTTTTAGAATCGAACTTTTTTAACTGAATATTGCTATACTATTTAAAAAAACTAGAATAATTGTGTATTTTATAAATATTGCTGTTCCAAATACAAAAAGCTGATGTCATATTGTTCGAATGTTCTCAAATGATAAATCCAACAATTCAAATATGTAATATAATCTTACAGCAGAGGGACTTTTTCATAATGATAATTTTAACACTTACCATTAAAAGACTTTTTCGAAATCTAACAATTAAATCACTATTTTTGCCACAGCACTTTCAAATTTGACTTTTTGTCTAAACAGAAGATTGTTGAATACTGTTCTCAAGTCGTTTAGATTTGTCTAATTCTAATTAAGAATTAATTACAACTGTGTCAATCAATTTCACTCAATTTCCTAAATTTAGTTGAAACCTTGGTCTTAATAAATAAACAGGATATTATTGTTCTTAAGTCATTTTTTAGTAGCACAATATATTTGGCTTATTTGCAATTTAGTGACGTGAGAAAATCTAAAAATGTATTTTATTTTATTTTGGTCTTTATACGCCTCCAAATGAGCGCATAAATTGGTTTTTATGGCGCAGATCTGTCAAAAATTTAGTGCAAATGCTGCTTTTTTGTCAAATTTCTGCTGAATAAACGCTTTTATTTCGAAAAATAAACTGTTTTTTAGACAAATGCAGTAACCTTAACAACACCAAAACAGCTAACTTTCTAGACAGCACTAAAAATTTGCATGGACACAACTTTAAGGAATACTAAATAAACGTTTGAATTTTTTAGAATTGAATAAAACCTGGTATGTGCCACGGATATAATTGTCAATTGGGGTCCTAGAGCTTTTAAAAGCTCTCGTTTTTTGGAATTAGATTCAATTGTTTTATAAGTAGATTAGCAATTGTTCTGATTGATCGTTTCATTTTGAAGTTTTGAAGCATCATGTGGAGTATTATAATACAGCTGTTCCTATTGGCCGAAAAAAAGCAGTACCAAACAATAAGTACCTAATTTTGTTTTTTAATTCTAGCGTTTTTTGTTGCGTTTTTGCAGATAACGTGCTATTTGAAAATTAAATTGCAAGAAAATCATATATAATATACCTCGTCCTTCTTATTGGCTGAAAAAAGACAGTACCAAAGAGGAGGAGTTGTTTCATACATGAAACAAGCGTTCTCATTCGCTGATTAGTCAATTTTCACCATCGTTTTCATTGGCTGTTTTCCAAAACCTAATTGTTTTTCAAATTTAGCGTTTTTTGTTGCGTTTAACAGATATTGTGCAATTTGATCTTTAATTTATTTATACAATTAACATTATTTTAGAACAAGAATTTAAATGTGAAATTAGCGCATAGGCAGTACTTGCAAGAAAATCATATGTAATATACCTCGTCCTTCTTATTGGCTGAAAAAAGACAGTACCAAAGAGGAGGAGTTGTTTCATACATGAAACAAGCGTTCTCATTCGCTGATTAGGCAATTTTCACCATCGTTTTCATTGGCTGTTTTCCAAAACCTAATTGTTTTTCAAATTTAGCGTTTTTTGTTGCGTTTAACAGATATTGTGCAATTTGACTTTTAATTTATCCATACAATTAACATTATTTTAGAACAAAAATTTAAATGTGAAATTAGCGCATGGGCAGTACTTGCAGAAAAATACTATGATTAAAACTGATTTTTGTGTGCAGAAAACGTCTAAAAAGTAGCCTACTTTAATTTTTCTATTATTGTTTGAGCTTTAATAAAGACTTCACAATGCACAGACAAACTGTTGTTTATAACCGCCTTACGTCACTTTACATCGCGTGTGTCCGTCTAATATATTATGTGACCATGAAGAGCTACGAAATCTAGAATAAAAATGACTAATTTTTTTCAAATATTTTTTTGGTTGACCCTTTTATTTATGAAAAAAAAATATTTGTGTAGAGTTATTTTTACTAAAAAAAAAATACAGAAGATGTCAAGCGGATTTGGTCAGTTTTTTGTCAAAAATTTAAAAAAATAATTGTGGAAATGTCTAAAATGTGGTGTTTTTAAATGTTTGAGTTTAGTGAGTTTTTCAGTGAGTTTGGCATTGAAAAAAAGCGTTTTTCGCCGATAACTCAACATGCATAGCTCCGATTTATTTTGATATACCCTGTAGAGATTGCTTATCGACACGAGACCGGTCAGTAGACTGGATATTTATAATTTTTGCATCTAAATGCAGAAGTTTGGCATTATTTGCTAACGACATTGCTCCACTCTGTTTACTGTTGTATTGATTTCTCTTTAATTTATTCTTTGTTCTCGAGGTAAGCCTTTTATTATTCAATGGACTAGTGGAAATGATAATTACGTTCTGAAGCACATTTTCCACTATTCGCCGTTGTACACAAAAAAGTTTAACAGCTAAACGAGGCACACGCAGAACAGTATGGGAAAAATGGCCTTATAGAACATTATACCATAAAATCAACAATTATTTACATAAGAGGAAGCTTAAAAATCAAAATCAGACGCTTATCTTCATTTAGTACTGTCAACTGTCTTGGAACAAAGCTGTTTATCTTTCTTCAAAACTCTTCAACAGGTACCATACAATAATTGGTGGGTGCATCATGCACCCGCTGCGCAACATTCGCTTCTGTCCTGATTGTTGGCCTATCAGCACCTTTCTTGTGACCTCTTAACAGTATTTCTGACCATATATTGTAAAAATCTGCTTCCAAGAAGTCAACGTTGTCGAAAATATGCTTCTATAAGAAACCATTATTGTTTAAAAACGGCTAATCAACAAACTTGACAGAAGTCTAAGTCAAGCTAAGAGTTTTAAAAATTTTTCTTCTTGGTGGAGCATTTTGATTTTGGTTGCACAATATTCTATTTATAAATTTTTGTATAATATATCATTTGTATTAGATTATTTATGTAAGAAGTAAAATGAAAATTCAATAATTTCAAAATTTTTAAAAATTTTTTTGAAAATGATTGGACGATTGGATCTCTTTTCTTTATCTGTCTTTCTACCATTTCTATGATCTCAAACTGTACATGTATTCCCAAAATTTTTTATCTTTTTTTCTTATTCTTGGTACATTCCAAAATACTGCCTTAATTACATTATTTTCTTCTTTTCCTACTGTATTTTTTCTGCTTTTTTTGGTTCTTCTCATTATGTTTTTGTTTAATTCTTAGCTCTTCTATTTTATTGTTTATTTTTAATTCTTATGTTTTTTTTTCTGCGTTGTTTCTATTGCTTTTTATTTATTTTTCTTCTTTTTTTATTATATAGCACGCTCTTTTTGTGTTTAATGATTCAATTCTTATTTTTTAATTTGAACTCTATTAGGTTTCATCTTGTTCTGTAGTCTAAATTATTTTTTATATTTTCTTTTTTCTCATATGAACTTTTTCTTTATAATCATAAATATCTTCCCCTATCCCACTCTTGCTTTTTTGCTTTTTTTCCTCTTACTGTAACTCTTTTTAACTTTTTTTGTAATATTCTTTGTTTTTTTGTCATGTCATCATCTATAAAAACTTTCCTGGTACTTTCATTAGTTTTTTTTCTCTCTCTCATTATTATCAATACTTTTTTTTCCTTTATCTTTTGGCATTTTTGTACTGCTACTTCTTCTTCTAGCTGCCCTATCATTCTCTCAATTTTTTCTTTTATTCCTTATACTTCTTGTTCTCTATAATTTTTATTCCCATGATTACTACCTTATTTCTTCGTTTTCTTCTCCTATTTTTTCTAGTTTTTATTTTTTCTAATTTTTCTTTTTTTCCCCCTTTACTTTTTTTAAATCTAGCTTTCTGAATATTTCTTCCAATTTTTCTTTTTTTTTTGTTTCTCTTGTAGGGGGCTATGCAATCCTCTTGCTGTTAATTCTTTTTCTTCCTGTTATTTTTCTCTACGTTTGCTCTAACAATCTATATGATTGAATTATTAATTTAATTATTATTAATTTTTTTGAGCATATAATTAAACTTTTGTTAACGCTAAAATAAATCATTATAATTACAAAATCGAAAATACAGATGTAAATTGATGGATTAGAAGATGATTTAAGTTACCCAATTAAATTAATTAATTAATTAATTATATGAAAGTAAACTTTTTCAAATTTGTACTTTCAAGCTTTTCTGTTTTGAACAAAAGAAGTTGGAAATACAAATGTTATGAACAATAAAAAAGCAACAAATAAAAAGTAATTAAACGGTGGTATTGGTAGATTTTTAAAAATAATGTCAGTTTCAACATTTGACATTAAAAAAAGCGACATTATAAAGATTTTTTTGAGTTTTAAGATAAAAACAATAGAATATTTAAGGGTTGGTATTGATAGATTTTGAAAAATAATTTCTATCTTGATATTTGACATTATAAAAAGCGGAATTATGCATTTTTTCAAGTTTTAAATTAAAAACGATAAAATATTTAAGGGTTGGTATTGATAGATTTTGAAAAATAATGTCAGTTTTTAAAAAAACGAATTTATTAATGTTTTTTTTTAAGTTTTAAGTTAAAAACAATAAAATATTTAAGGGTTGTATTAATAGATTTTGAAAAATAATGTTAGTTTCAACATTTGACATTAAAAAAAGCAAAATTATGAATGTTTTTTTAGGTTTTAAGTTAAAAACAATAAACTATTTTAGGGTTGGTGTTAATATATTTTAAAAAACCATCTCAGTTTTGACTTTTAACATTAAAAAAAGCAAAATTATGCATTTTTTTAAGTTTTAAATTAATAAAAATAAAATATTTAAAGGTTGGTCTTAAAAGATTTTGAAAAACAATGTCAGTTTTAGACATTTGACTTTAAAAAAATGGAAATTATGCATGTTATGTTTAATTTTAAGTTAAAAACAATAAAATATTTAAGGTTGGTATTAATAGATTTTGAAAAATAATGTCAGTAACATATGACATTTAAAAAAACAAATTTATGAATGTTTTTTTAGGTTTTAAGTTAAAAACAATAAACTATTTTAGGGTTGGTGTTAATATATTTTAAAAAACCATCTCAGTTTTGACTTTTAACATTAAAAAAAGCAAAATTATGCATTTTTTTAAGTTTTAAATTAATAAAAATCAAATATTTAAAGGTTGGTCTTAAAAGATTTTGAAAAATAATGTCAGTTTTAGACATTTGACTTTAAAAAAATGGAAATTATGCATGTTATGTTTAATTTTATGTTAAAAACAATAAAATATTTAAGGGTTGGTATTAATAGGTTTTGAAAAATAATGTCAGTAACATTTGACATTTAAAAAAACAAATTTATGAATGATTTTTTTAAGTTTTAAGTTAAAAACGATAAAATTTTTAAAGGTTGTTATTAATATATTTTGAAAAATAATCTCAGTTTTGACATTTAACAGTAAAAAAAACAAAATTATGCACTTTTTTTAAGTTTTATATGAATAACAATAAAATATTTAAGTATTGGTCATAATAGATTTGGAAAAACAATGTCAGTTTTGACATTTGACTTTAAAAAATCGAAATTATAAAGGTTTTTTTAAGTTTTAAGATAAAAACAATAAAATATTTAAGGGTTGGTATTAATAGATTTTGAAAAATAATGTCAGTAACATTTGACATTTAAAAAAACAAATTTATGATTGTTTTTTAAGTTTTTAAGTTAAAAACAATAAAATAGTAGATTTTGAAAAATAATGTCAGTAACATTTGAGATTAAAAAAATCAAAATTTTGCATGTTTTTTTAAGTTTTATGTTAAAAACAAAGGAATATTTGAGAATTAATATTAATAGATTTTGAAAAATAATGTCAGTAACATTTGACATTTAAAAAAACAAATTTATTAATGTTTTTTTAGGTTTTAAGTTAAAAACAATAAAATATTTAAGGGTTGTTATTAATATATTTTGAAAAATAATCTCAGTTTTGACATTTAACAGTAAAAAAAACAAAATTATGCACTTTTTTTAAGTTTTATATGAATAACAATAAAATATTTAAGTATTGGTCATAATAGATTTGGAAAAACAATGTCAGTTTTGACATTTGACTTTAAAAAATCGAAATTATAAAGGTTTTTTTAAGTTTTAAGATAAAAACAATAAAATATTTAAGGGTTGGTATTAATAGATTTTGAAAAACAATGTCAGTAACATTTGACATTTAAAAAAACAAATTTATGATTGTTTTTTAAGTTTTTAAGTTAAAAACAATAAAATAGTAGATTTTGAAAAATAATATCAGCTTTTACATTTGAGATTAAAAAAATCAAAATTTTGCATGTTTTTTTAAGTTTTATGTTAAAAACAAAAGAATATTTGAGAATTAGGATTAATAGATTTTGAAAAATAATGTCAGTAACATTTGACATTTAAAAAAACAAATTTATTAATGTTTTTTTAGGTTTTAAGTTAAAAACAATAAAATATTTAAAGGTTGGTATTGATATATTTTGAAAAATAATCTCAGTTTCGACATTTGACATTATAAAAAGCAAAATTATGCATTTTTTTAAGTTTTAAGTTAAAAACAATGAAATATTTAAGGGTTGGTATTAATATATTTTGAAAAATAATGTCAGTTTTGACATTTGACTTTAAAAAATCGAAAATATGCATGTTTTTTTAAGTTTTGGTGGATTAGAAGATGATTTAAGTTACCCAATTAAATTAATTAATTAATTAATTATATGAAAGTAAACTTTTTCAAATTTGTACTTTCAAGCTTTTCTGTTTTGAACAAAAAAAGTTGGAAATACAAATGTTATGAACAATAAAAAAGCAACAAATAAAAAGTAATTAAACGGTGGTATTGGTAGATTTTTAAAAATAATGTCAGTTTCAACATTTGACATTAAAAAAAGCGACATTATAAAGATTTTTTTGAGTTTTAAGATAAAAACAATAGAATATTTAAGGGTTGGTATTGATAGATTTTGAAAAATAATGTCAGTTTTAAAAAAAACGAATTTATTAATGTTTTTTTTAAGTTTTAAGTTAAAAACAATAAAATATTTAAGGGTTGTATTAATAGATTTTGAAAAATAATGTCAGTAACATTTGACATTTAAAAAAACAAATTTATGAATTTTTTTAGGTTTTAAGTTAAAAACAATAAACTATTTTAGGGTTGGTGTTAATATATTTTAAAAAACCATCTCAGTTTTGACTTTTAACATTAAAAAAAGCAAAATTATGCATTTTTTTAAGTTTTAAATTAATAAAAATCAAATATTTAAAGGTTGGTCTTAAAAGATTTTGAAAAATAATGTCAGTTTTAGACATTTGACTTTAAAAAAATGGAAATTATGCATGTTATGTTTAATTTTATGTTAAAAACAATAAAATATTTAAGGGTTGGTATTAATAGGTTTTGAAAAATAATGTCAGTAACATTTGACATTTAAAAAAACAAATTTATGAATGATTTTTTTAAGTTTTAAGTTAAAAACGATAAAATATTTAAGGGTTGTTACTAATATATTTTGAAAAATAATCTCAGTTTTGACATTTAACAGTAAAAAAAACAAAATTATGCACTTTTTTTAAGTTTTATATGAATAACAATAAAATATTTAAGTATTGGTCATAATAGATTTGGAAAAACAATGTCAGTTTTGACATTTGACTTTAAAAAATCGAAAATATGCATGTTTTTTTAAGTTTTGGTGGATTAGAAGATGATTTAAGTTACCCAATTAAATTAATTAATTAATTAATTATATGAAAGTAAACTTTTTCAAATTTGTACTTTCAAGCTTTTCTGTTTTGAACAAAAAAAGTTGGAAATACAAATGTTATGAACAATAAAAAAGCAACAAATAAAGATTAAAAAATTAAAAAGTAATTAAAGGGTGGTATTGATAGATTTTTAAAAATAATGTTAGTTTCAACATTTGACATTAAAAAAAGCGAAATTATGAATGTTTTTTTAGGCTTTAAATTAAAAACGATAAAATATTTAAGGGTTGGTATTAGTAGATTTTGGAAAATAATGTCAGTAACATTTGACATTTAAAAAAACAAATTTATTAATGTTTTTTTTTAAGTTTCAAGTTAAAAATGATAAAATATTTAAGGGTTAGTATTAATATGTTTTGAAAAATTATCTCAGTTTTGACATTTAACATTAAAAAAAGCAAAATTAGGCATTTTTTTAAGTTTTAAATTAATAACAATAAAATATTTATAGGTGGGTCTTGAAAGATTTTGAAAAATAATGTCGGTTTTGACATTTGTCTTTAAAAAAATTAAAATTATGTGTTTTTAACTTTAAGTTAAAAACAATGAAATATTTAAAGGTTGGTATTAAAACATTTTGAAAAATAATGTTAGTTTTGACATTTGACTTTAAAAAAATCAAAATTATGCATGTTTTTTTAAGTTTTAAGTCATTTATAATGAGTTTTTTCGCTCACAGACGCCGATACTTTTAGCAATACCACCCTTGTGTGCAAACAAAAATTGGCCATGTTTTAGTATTATGGAGTTGATTTTGTTTTTATAAGCCTCTCTTGTTTAAATTATTGTAGATCACCCAGTATATCTAAATATGCAATTTGTAGAAAAATGTTTTTTTTCTTTCTTGTTGGCTATCCTGGAATACTATACTTTTGTACTACAGTCTGTACTTTTACCGATGATTTCTATAAGCTGTTAGCTAATAATGTTATAAAAGCAGTATCTTAAAGCAAGATATTTAAAAAAAATACTTATTAATCAATTTTTTGATTATTATCTTATGTTCAAAAATAAAAAAATTGATTTTTTTGATTTTTGAACATAACACTCTTGTGAGAATAAAAAGTTATTTTTTTCTCTATTAATCTTCACCTTTTTGCGTTTAAAAAAAAACCAAAAAGTTTAAAATATCCCGGCTTAAATCCAATTTTTCTGTTTTATAAAAAAAATTTCAAAATCTTCTCTCAAAAAATTATCTTTACTTTATACAGTAATAAATAGAGCTGATTTCAAGAAAAAATACAAGCCCAAACGGTTTTTTGCAAAATGGCGCCAATTTCACTCGTCTTATTTGTATTTTTATTTATTTGCATTTTGTGTTTTTAATTTTATTACGTCATACTGCCCTTATTTGTAAAAAAGTGTAATAATTGCTATTTTTTAAGCCTTTAGAACACATTATACAATATAATTGACAACTCTTATTGTAGCGGGGGTCACCCCAACAAACCGAGCTTTGCAGACTTGTCTTGAAACCACTTTTCAAAATACTCTCGGTGTTTTTTTCCAAGATATAACAGTAATAATTTGCAAAAAATTGATAATGACATTGACATAATTATTTTTTTTATAGGAGCACTCCAAATAAGCTTATTATAAATTCAAATTGATTTTTTGGCATTTTTGTAAACATCAACACTGCCAGAGCACTCTAAAATTTTGTTTTTGTTTTTTTTGGTCTATAATGATTTTTTTAAGCGAATCGCTGTGAGAAGGGTGAGCGATTTACGAATATGTGTGTGACAACAAACCGCGCATTATCCGAATTGAACATTAATTTTATTTAGATGGATTTGCGCCAATTCTGCAAATATTTTCCGCGGAAAAGCTGCACTTTCTTAAATTGTAAATTTATTTACCGAAGTGGAAAACCAAAATAGTAGGCGAGATTTTCCACTCTTTTGTTTATTTTAATTTATAGTTTTTTGTTTATAACATAAAAGGAGTGAGTAAATTATGGTAATTGCTAATTAATATCAGAATCAAGCTGTCTGATTGGTTGTTGTCGCAAATTGAACCAATCACGTAACGAATTAACATTAATTCTAATTAAATATTTAATTCGGTTATTGTTATATAGACTTTTGTTTTCGATTCACATTTATCAAATATGTAATTTATTTAAAATGAATAAATGACACAATGACCGATTTGTTAAAATTCCAAATCTACGCAATTTAGTTGAATTAATTAGATAATTAATTAATAATTAAAAGAAGGCTAAGATTGCAGTTCCGCTATAATTAGTTTCTTGTTTTACATATCGAGTTGCTTCATATAATAATATATGCAGTTATGACTGTTGTAATTTTTGAAGAAATAGACCACAACAATTGCAAATTTTTTTTTCGAATAATATTTTCTAAATTAATAATAAAAAAATTACTTTTCTATGGTGGTGCGATTGGTCATTTATGATTAACATTGGCTCATTTTTCTCCGAAAACCACCCCTAAAGCTTCTGTCAGCAACAGTTCGGCTAAGTGGCACTATTTGAACTTAAAAAAAAATCATAAGAGAAATGAACACTTTTTGAAGATGTTTACAATTTGAAAAGAAGATTCACACACAGTCACAGTCACATTGCACCACAATACGGTAAGTGTGTTGATTCAAGTTGCTGTTACGATACTAGCGCCACTAGAAGGTGGCGGTAAACTGCGCTCGACTACCTAAGAAAGCTTCTACGACCTACTTTAACACCACCCCTTCTTTAGCGCCACGCGATTCTACAGCGTGGGAGGTTTTAAGCAACTTTTGTAGTTTTTTTACAAAACATTAAAAAAAAATTCTTAAAACAGCTTTATTACTAATTGTTTGCTTCTGGAAAAGGAAAGTGAAGCAGTCAAGCTTAAACTTCGAAAATGTCAAGTAGGTTACCACCAACAAAGCAGAAATTAGAACCACTCGTGCCAATTTCATTCCTTCTAGCTTTTCACCAAATAATTTCATTATTTTTCGCATTTTCCGGCACTGAAAAACACTTTTCCACCCCTTGTTTATCACAAAAGTTGCACTACTACCTTTTTGAACTATCGACAAACACCCATGGCCAGACAAAAACTATCTCTCATTCGGTTAGATTCTGAACGCACTATCGTCAACCACCTGACTATTTCATAACTTATGTTATTTTGGATGATTTCAGCTGTTGTGATTGAAAAAAGGCAGAATGTAAAAATTTAAAATTTTAAACTAAATTTTATAGTTGACAGTTTATTAAAAACTGAACCTGATAGTGCCTATCTGCACTACGACCTTACACCCATGGCCAGACAAAAACTATCTTATTTTAAATTTATTCTCATTCGGCTAGATCCTGAACGCACTATCGTCAACCACCTGACTATTTTATAACTTATGTTATTTTGGATAATTTCAGCTGTGCCTATTTGGTGCCTATTTGCCAATTTTCAGACCGGAACAGCTAAAACAAGCCCACTTGTATGATGATAGAAAAACAAAAGAACGAGAAAATATTAAAAACTCTTAATGTTTTTCTACAAAAGCAATTTATTACGCCACATCTTTAATAAAGAGAAATTGACGATTTTATTGTTTTGGCTTCTAAACAAACCTAAACTCTATGATAAAAATCATTGAAACAAATGAAATAGAGTATGAAAATTCAAGTGGAATAGCGACCATAATCATAAATGTTGCGTTTTCTTTTACGCTTGCTGTTCCAGAAAAATTACAAATAATAAACCAAAATTGAATATTTTATTGCAAAAAAAAAAACGTTGCATTGTTTGTTTATATAAATATATTTTGTTATTAACTTTAAACAACTATATACAGTATGTCCTCGGATTGAATTCACAAAATTATTTTTAATTTTTCAAAAAAATTATATTTTTTGCTTTAATATTATTATTTAATATAATTTAATACTATCAAGCTGCCACAGCATCTTTCACCCGATTTTGTTTTAAACAACCCCACAAATAAAAAGCTAAAATTGTCAAATCGGGGCTACTTGGCGGCCATAAAAGTGGGCCACTTCTGTCAATCCAATTATCTACAAATTTGCAATTTAGCTAATTATGAAACATTCTGAAATACTATATAGTATCTACATATAGATACTTTATTGTTTTGTATAAAAATGAAATGAGAGTTTGATGAGTTTATAGAGACATTTTTTTTATAAAATTATGTAAAAATTGTAAATGTAAAGGCTTAAAATTAGCTATTTGTGTATCAAAAGCTCTAAATTATTTTGTTTTGTTTTGAAATCAGCAATGCATTGTGTGCTAGCGTCACACACAAGATTTTTTTCCAACAATAGCACAGCACATTTTTTACCAAATCTTCATTTAACAAAAATTGGTTTCATCTTGATCTTGGTTCAAATAAGTCATTATTTTGGGCTTTTTGATAAAATGGTGACTTTTTGAGTCCATTGAATTTATAAAAAAACAATTTTATGTATTATTGTTGTACTTTTTTAAAAACAGTCAACAAAAAATTAATAGAAAATTAAGAAAAAAAACTTTATTTTATTATTTTTTAAAATTCTTAAAATATGATTGATTCTATTGGACAAAACTATGTTTTTTAACAAAAAGAAAAGGTTTTTCTTTGATTTTGGTTCAAATGAGTCATTATTTGGTAATATTTTATAGATTTTGGTAAAATAACTAAAAAATGGTGGATGCGACTAATAAAAAATTTTTAGTTAAATGTTACATATCATCAAAAGTCAAAAAAATACTTTTTTCACAAACAGTTTTATTAAAGCAAACTAAAAAAAAAAAATCCCAACTTTGTTTCTAAAAAAATTTTAGGTTGGTAAAACATGACAGACAAAACTATGTTTTTTAACAAAAATAAAAGGTTTTTCTTTAATTTTGGTTCATTCAAATGAGTCATTATTTTGTAATATTTTATAGATTTTGATAAAATAATTTAAAAATGGTAGATGCGCCAGACAGAAAATGGTTGGTAAATGGTTCTATGGCAGACCCAATCATTCTTAATCTTCAAAAATGAGAAGAAATATCAGAAAACAGACGTTTTTCTTTAGTTTTGATTAAAATAAGTCATTATTTTGTCTTATTTTCTAGATTTTAATAAAATATTTAAAAAATGGTAGATGCGCCAAATAGAAAATTGTTGGTAAATGGTTTTATGACAGACCCAATCATTCTCAATCTTTAAAATGTGAAAGAATATGAAAAAAAAAAAGATGTTTTTTTTAATTTTGAGTTAAATAAGTCATTATTTTGTCATATTTTATAGATTTTAATAAAATATTTGAAAAATGGTTGGTGCGCCAAATAGAAAATTGTTGGTAAATGGTTTTATAGCAGACCCACAACCATTCTTAATCTCCAAAAATGAGAAAAAATAACAAAAAAAAGACGTATTTCTTCAATTTTGATTTAAATAAGTCATTATTTTGTTATATTTTATAGATTTTAATAAAATAATTTAAAAATGGTAGATGCGCCAGACAGAAAATGGTTGGTAAATGGTTCTATGGCAGACCCAATCATTCTTAATCTTCAAAAATGAGAAAAAATAACAAAAAGAAGACGTTTTTCTTTAATTTTGATTTAAATAAGTCATTATTTTGTCTTATTTCCTAGATTTTAATAAAATATTTAAAAAATGGTAGATGCGCCAAATAGAAAATTGCTGGTAAATGGTTCTATGGCAGACTCAATCATTCTTAATCTTCAAAAATGAGAAGAAATACCAAAAAAAAGACGTTTTTCTTCAATTTTGATTTAAATAAGTCATTATTTTGTAATATTTTATAGATTTTGATAAAATAATTTAAAAATGGTACTTGCGCCAGACAGAAAATGGTTGGTAAATGGTTCTATGGCAGACCCAATCATTGTTAATCTTCAAAAATGAGAAGAAATAACAGAAAAAAGACGTTTTTCTTTAATTTTGATTAAAATAAGTCATTATTATGTCTTATTTTCTAGATTTTAATAAAATATTTAACAAATGGTAGATGCCTCAAATAGAAAATTGTTGGTAAATGGTTTTATGACAGACCCAATCATTCTCAATCTTTAAAATGTGAAAAAATATGAAAAAAAAAATGTATTTTTTTAATTTTTATTTAAATAAGTTATTCTTTTGTCTTATTTTCTAGATTTTAATAAAATATTTGAAAAATGGTAGGTGCGCCAAATAGAAAATTGTTGGTAAATGGTTTTATAGCAGACCCACAACCATTCTTAATCTTCAAAAATGAGAAGAAATAACAAAAAAAAGACGTTTTTCTTCAATTTGGATTTAAATAAGTTATTATTTTGTCATATTTTATAGATTTTAATAAAATAATTTAAAAATGGTAGATGCGCTAGACAGAAAATGGTTGGTAAATGGTTCTATGGCAGACCCAATCATTCTTAATCTTCAAAAATGCGAAGAAATAACAAAAAAAAGACATTTTTCTTTAATTTTTATTTAAATAAGTCATTATTTTGTCTTATTTTATAGATTTTAATAAAATAGTTAAAAAATGGTGGATGCACCAAACAGAAAAATGGTGGTAAATGGTTCTATGGCAGACCCAATCATTCTCAATCTTTAAAATGTGAAAAAATATGAAAAAAAAAGATGTTTTTTTTAATTTTGAGTTAAATAAGTCATTATTTTGTCATATTTTATAGATTTTAATAAAATATTTGAAAAATGGTAGGTGCGCCAAATAGAAAATTGTTGGTAAATGGTTTTATAGCAGACCCACAACCATTCTTAATCTCTAAAAATGAGAAAAAATAACAAAAAAAAGACGTTTTTCTTCAATTTTGATTTAAATAAGTCATTATTTTGTTATATTTTATAGATTTTAATAAAATAATTTAAAAATGGTAGATGCGCCAGACAGAAAATGGTTGGTAAATGGTTCTATGGTAGACCCAATCATTCTTAATTTTCAAAAATGAGAAGAAATAACAAAAAAAAGACTTTTTTCTTTAATTTTGATTTAAATAAGTCATTATTTTGTAATATTTTATAGATTTTGATAAAATAACTAAAAAATGGTAGATGCGTCTAATACAAAATTTTTAGTTAAAAGCTCTATGGCAGTCGCTATCATTTTTAAACTCCAAAGTAAGAAAAAAACAAAAAAAAAATCTTTTACTTTATTTTTGGTTAAAAGAAGTTGTTAAAGTGTTGTAACTCTTTAGTTCTTTTGAATAGATTACATAATTTTGGTTTACTTATCAAAAGTATTCTACTTCAGCATTTGAAGCCATTTTGATTTTTGACATTTTACTGATTTTATAAAAAACGAAAATAAAGTTTAACTTTTTTTTTTAATCTTTATTCTAACTCTTATTGTTGTGTTTACTCAACACAGATCGCTAAAAAACTAATAGAAAACAGAAGAAACTGTATCTTATTATTTTTTTTGCAATTTGCCTCCATTTTGATACTCTAATAGACTCATTAAAGAACGCTACGTCATAGGTTTCGGTGCGGTTATAAGCCATTAGACCACCAAACTTTTTTTTCTAAAAAATTTTTAGGTTGGTAAAACTTAATTTGACTTTTCACACATTTTTTACCTGTCTGTCAATAATATTGAGTTTTTTACCAGCAAAGTGAAGTGAACAATTAATGGAAAGTGAAATATGGTGTAAATAATAAGTGCACTGGTCTGGGAAGAACAACCGATTCCAATAAAGCAAAAGTCACCACTTAACCTAAAAAAGTAGGTATCTTACAATAATAATAATAAAAACCAAAATAATTTCACGGATGCCGGGAGGCCTATATGTAAAGTTTTCTTCCATTTTCGTATATTGGGGCTGACAGAATTAGAATTTTTAGATAAAACAAATAGATAAAATTTTTACTTTTTAAAATCAAGATATTGCCAACCCACTTCAAAAATCCCTAAATCGATCAAATAAAAAAAATGCGGCATAAAAAAAGCAAATTACAAAAATACTATTTTGCAATTTTTCGGATGCGTTAATTGAAAAAACAAATCAATTTGAAGCTGAATTTCGTTTATTTGTCAATAGTTTACATGAAAAAGAGAAAAATAAACATACACAAATACTCAAATAATGACACGAACTCTTTGCCGCACTTGGGGCATAATATACATAAACTTGTATGCATGCAGAGAAATAAGTTTTAAAGACTCGACATCCTTTCAAGTCTGCTAAATCAACCCCAACTGGCGGAAATGAGGAAGTAGAGAGTCAATGCACCGAGGTAAATATTCGAACAACAAAAGCCCCTGTTCTGCATATGGTAATAATGAAAACTTCATAAATGCAAAACAATTTCAGCTTAAATTGTCGATTTGCTATTATTATGTTTTGCACTATTATTAACATTTTTTTCTAAATTAAATAAAAAATAAACAAAAATTCAACGGTGAAAATCAAGTATGCTTATAAATTAATATGAAAACTCTATACATATCATGAAAAGTCATAAAAATACTTTTTCCACAAACAGTTTTATTATAGCAAACCAAAATTAAAAACAAAAAGTTCCAATTTTTTTTTCTAATAAAATTTTAGGTTGGTAAAACATGACAGACTTAACTTAACTTGACTTTTCACCTGTCATTCATCTGGCTGATGTCGATAATATTGCAATTTTCAAACAGCAAAGTGAAGTGATTAATCTAACGTATATTTATGTGAAATATGGTCTAAATAATAAGTTTGCGGGTCTGGGAAGAACAACAGATTCCAATAAAGCAGAAGTCGCAGTTTAACTTTCACTTAACCTAAAATAGTAGGTATGTATTTCACGATAATATTTATAATAGAAAATTGTATTTTTCGCTATTTTACGAATTTTGGGGGGACTACTTGTATAGTTTGGTTCCATTTTTTGTCTAATTTTCGCATTTTGGGAGTGACAGGATTAGAATTTTTGGATAAAACAAAAGAAACGACAACTAGATAAAATTTTCTCTTTTAAAATCAAGATATTGCCAACCCACTACAAAAATCCCTAAATCGATCAAAATGAAAAAAAAAACTTTTTTTCAACTTGTATACATACGACATGTGTTATGAAATATGTTTTTTAATGTATAGGTCTACCAACAAAACATGAGACCGAGACAGGCGTGGCGTGGGGGCGCTGTAGCTTTCATGTACACACATTCTTTTGAAAGAATTTCTCCAAATTATTTTATTAAATGAATTAATAAAATTTAATCATTGTAGTTTGGGTTACTTTTTGCAAGACATTTTAAGCCACAGAAAATACAATTGTGCACTAACATTTGCCATTTAAAGTACTATAAGTATTATAAAAAAAAACATCTTAAAAACAAACACACCAACAGGATGACAATTAGTTCTATTTTTAAAAACTAAATTGCTTCCTTCTTCTAGCCAGCCATCTGCTTTTCTAAATTATTCTTTGAAACAATTTGATTTATGACATATTCGAAATAAAAAAGTATATTTAAAACTGCAATTATATAATCTATGCACTTTGATATAAGAGTGTTTATCTTTTCTGTCGGTTTTATTTTTGTTTAAAAATAAATACAGCAATGGATAATAGGACCACCTGGTCGCACTTATGAGTTACAAGCCGTAATACTTATATTTGTATGAGATAATAAGTACTATCGGTAACTGAAAAATTACATAACTTAATAAAAAAAATAGCGATAATTTCAGCAAAAAGCCCGTTTTGTCACAAAATTTTGGACTAAAATTGACAAAAAAAACCATCTTTTTTTTGTTATTTTTTCTTATGTAGGAATGGTAGCGACTGCTATAGGCTCGGTAAATGTTATTTCGAACGTTTTTTTGAATAGATTAAAATTTCCAAAAATATTCCACCTGTCATTCAGGCTATTTGAAGAGCGTTTGTTGGGCTTCCGTTCGGCCTATGCTATTTTAGTGAGAAGATTTCTTGTAGACAAACATTTCTCTTTTGATGCTTCTATAAATATATAAATGAGACTATCATTCAGTGTCAAGTGTAAAAAAAAAAAATTAGGAAGCTTGTTTTAGCGTCAAGAGATACTAATTAACAGAAGAATACATTTTTGTAGAATCGAAATTTTGTACTTAAAATAAGCTTTGCGCAGTGGCAGTATCGTAACCGATGAGGTCTATCCGAGGTGCGATTATTGCTAGTTGAAAACTTACTTAAAATAACAAAATAATGCTGTAATTGTCGCCCATGTGCGACAATTATAGCACTAAGTAGCTAAGTTTACTTTATAACAAGAGAACAAATTTGTGTTTCAACATAAACATTTTGATAGTATGGTTATTTCCATAAAACTACTGAAAGGAGAAGAAGAAAAAGACTGTTAAGAAGAACAAAAAGAAAAGAACACAGAAGAAGAAATAACAAAAGAAGAGGTAGAGAAACAAATCATTGAATTAAAAAGAAGAAAGTCGTCAGGAACCGATGAAATACCGAATAAGGCATGATAGGAAGTAGGGAATGAAGTGTGGAAGGAGCAAAAGTTTCCCAGGGAATAATAGTACCAAAACATAATAAAAGGGAAAAAGATAATGAAAAAAATTAGCAAAAACACTGTTTGACAGAAATGTTGAAAATTCATTCAAATTAAATCTGTAAACTTGAACATGTTTTGTTCTCATTTGAACTCTTCAGCACGTCGCAACAAATTGGAAAAAATTTGAGGTTTGTATACACCCAAGTGCCCCTATGTTATAAATAGCGACATCTATTATAAGCTGACTTTACAACAAAGTTGAAAAACTAGACTTCTCCATGTTAATGCATAGGTCACTTTAAATGACAGATATTAACTCTAATAGACACAATTTAAGACAAAAGGTATATTACTGTTTGATGAAGCAAGAAATAATGCAGTTAATTGCAAATATTTTGTAGTGTCAAGTAACAAAAATACAACATTTTAAATAATTATTTTTATTTTGTTACGGTATATCATAAAAAATGCTCTTCAAAGTGTTATAATGGGTGTTATTTGAAATTTGGCGACATAGTTGGCCATGTCTATATGTTTTTGTAAACGGGTCAAAAGAAATTCATAAAAAAAGAAAATAATAATACAAACATTTTTTTTAAATAATTCTTCTAAACACAATGTTCAATGTGTGCAATATGTGTGGCAGAAAAGAAAAAGAAAGTAGTGGGAGGATGACCAGAGTGGCAAGCGAGATTTAGAGAGGGATTTGATTTAATTTATTTCCTAAAACTTGTAAAATATTTTATTTTATTTTTTGTAAACTATAATCATTTGTAAAAATAAGTTCTCTCATTTGAAAAATAAAAAACTTTTCAAAAATGCTCTATTTTTATAGAAAAAACCAAAATTGAATTGAACTTTTGCGCAACATTTAATGTCAAAAAACGGTGTTTTGTGTGGATATTGTTTATTTGCAATTTTTTAATTACAAACAATATAAAAATTGCTCAAGTAATTTAATATTTGAAAAACATTTCTAAACGTTGTTGCTTCGCTTTAATAAATAATTGTATTTATTCTAGCATTTGATTGGGAAATAAATAATGTGCGATTATACATTAGAATTTTTTTTTCATTTCCATAAACGTTGCCTCATCAAAATAATTAAAACTCAATTTTTTAATACTTTCAACAGGTTTTGAAATAATTGACTCTAAAATTCTTGTGTGTTACAAAAAAAATAAATTCTTAATAATTTTGTAATCGGAGTTTTTAGAGCAAGATTTTAATAATACTACAGAGTGGCCCAAAAATCATAATTTCTTCTGCTTTTGGCCGGAAATAAATTGCATAATGAAGTCGTTGCTGTTATACCTAATCTGTCAGTTTCAGCTGACATTTTTTAGCATGTTTAGCAGTTCGTTAGAATCTTTACAAGCGTTGTGTGTTAGCTTTGAGTGAATTTGTTAATATTAGGGCTTACTTTTTAATAAAAAAATTCTATTGTTGGTCTCTATAATAGTCCGGACCGGATGGTACTTTTGAACCGTTTTAATTAGGTCATAAATAAAGCAGGAAATTCTAAGCAGTTTGCAACAATATGCAATCTATTTTACAACACAGATACTTATTTGAAATGTCAATTTATTGATGTCGAAAGCCAAATAAATCACTTTTTAATTTATTTCGAAAAAACAGCAAAGTATTATCCACTTCATAGCTACCAACCTTGACATAATTATTGTTATAATCCATGGTAGGTGTTAATCTAGAGGTATTACAGTAAGTAATAAAAGGTAGGGCTGATCGAAGATTAATTATCTTTCAAAATCCAATAACTTTATGAAAGGTGCACTCCATGTTTGAACCCATTTTATAATCAACCTATCCTGTCATGACAGATATCCATATATCAAAACAAAATACTCTTCCAATATTACATTAACAGAATTAGGTAGCTCATTTTAATAAAAAGTCTCTATTTTTTTACAAATTTGAAAAACAGCTCAATATTTTAAAAATGCAGCTTTATTTAACAATCCTTTAGTCAAGCAAATCATATAAATCTTTCTACTTTAAAAATAAATAGAGTTATATTTTTTTTTCCGAATTTGAGTCTTAAACGATATCTATAGTTATTTTTACATTTAGAGCCTTTATAGCACAAGTGCTTTTAAAGATATGTTTTTCAAAGTTGGTACACATATCTGTCAAAAAATTAACTGCGTCAAATGTCAATGTCATTTTATTAATGTTTTTATTTACGAATATTTATTACTGTTATATTATGGAAAAAAAAAACCTAATATTTTAATGAAACACAAATAAATTTTATAAGTAGTTCCATGAAAAAAAATAGAGCCTTTATAGCACAAGTGCTTTTAAAGATATGTTTTTCAAAGTTGGTACACATATCTGTCAAAAAATTAACTACATCAAATGTCAATGTCATTTTATTAATGTTTTTATTTACGAATAATTATTACTGTTATAATTTGGAAAAAAATATTTTAATGAAACACAATATGATTTTTTGAAGTAGTTTCATAAAAAAAACTAATAAAACAAAAATCAGCGTTTGGCTAAAACATTTCAAAAAATTATTTAAAAAAAAGACAAGGAATGAACACTGAAAAACAATTAACAAAAAGAAAAGTTCAAATGAATAAGTGCCACAAACATGTTATGTAAAACGAGTATAACATGCTATTTTTTCTATTTCGTTTTTCTTAAAATGCATTATTCAGTATTAAGATTATAAAAATATGAAGAATCCATCTAGTGAGTTTTTTTCTCTCATATTGGTATGACACAACACTCATGACAATGATACTTCTTAAATGACATTAGTGTCAAAGTTAGTGACAAAGTACCAATCCACGGTGAGTCACTAAAAACGATTACACAAAAATCAATTTTGCCTAATTTTTTAGAAACGGCGGCAAAAAATCGACATTATTTAAACATGATAGAAAGTTTTTTTTTGCATTGATCTGTAATCAATTGAAAAAAATTAAAAAAAAACGTTTTGTTTACCTTTCCACAATGGAAAAGTTACGTAACTGGCGCTACAATAGCTATATTTATAGTTATTTTTAAATTTAGAGCCTTTATAGCACAAGTGCTTTTAAAGATATGTTTTTCAAAGTTGGTACACATATTTGTCAAAAAATAACCTGCGTCAAATGTCAATGTCATTTTATTAATGTTTTTATTTACGAATAATTATTACTGTTATATTATGGAAAAAAAACGTAAAATTTTAATGAAACACAAAATGACGTTTGGAAGTAGTCCCATGAAAAAAAAACTAATAAAACAAAAATAGCGTTTGGCTACAACATTTCAAAAAATTATTTAAAAAAAAAGACAAGGAACACTGAAAAACAATTAACAAAAAAAAACAAAAGAAAAGTTCAAATGAATAATAAGTGCCACAAACATGTTTTTTTTCTATTTCGTTTTTCTTAAAATGCATAATTCAATATTAAGATTATAAAAATTGAAGAATCCATCTAGTGACTTTTTTTTCTTATATTGGTATGACACAACACGCATGACAATGATACTTTTTAAATGACATTAGTGTCAAAGTACCAATCCACGGCAAAAGTCACTAAAAACGATTACACAAAAATCAATTTTGCTTAATTTTTTAGAAACGGCGGCACAAAATTGACATTATTTAAACATGATAGAAAGATTTTTTTGCAGTGATCTGTAATCAATTGAAAAAAATCTAAAAAAAACGTTTTGTTTACCCTTCCACAATGGAAAAGTTACGTAACTGGCGCGACAATAGCTATATTTATAGTTATTTTTACATTTAGAGCCTTTATAGCACAAGTGCTTTTAAAGATATGTTTTTCAAAGTTGGTACACATATCTGTCAAAAAATTAACTACATCAAATGTCAATGTCATTTTATTAATGTTTTTATTTACGAATAATTATTACTGTTATATTATCGAAAAAAAAACGTAAAATTTTAATGAAACACAAAATGACGTTTGGAAGTAGTCCCATGAAAAAAAAACTAATAAAACAAAAATAGCGTTTGGCTACAACATTTCAAAAAATTATTTAAAAAAAAGACAAGGAACAGTGAAAAACAATTAACAAAAAAAAAACAAAAGAAAAGTTCGAATGAATAATAAGTGCCACAAACATGTTTTTTTTCTATTTCGTTTTTCTTAAAATGCATAATTCAATATTAAGATTATAAAAATTGAAGAATCCATCTAGTGACTTTTTTTTCTTATATTGGTATGACACAACACGCATGACAATGATACTTTTTAAATGACATTAGTGACAAAGTCACAAAGTACCAATCCACGGCAAAAGTCACTAAAAACGATTACACAAAAATTAATTTTGCTTAATTTTTTAGAAACGGCGGCACAAAATCGACATTATTTAAACATGATAGAAAGATTTTTTTGCAGTGATCTGTAATCAATTGAAAAAAATCTAAAAAAAAACGTTTTGTTTACCTTTCCACAATGGAAAAGTTACGTAACTGGCGCTACAATAACTATATATTTTTTGTAAACTTTTTTGTTTTTGAACAATAGACAATTTTGGCACTTTTTCTGCACGGAAAGTGATTAAGAATGTGGGAAATTGTAAATATGATATAGGTTTCGTAAAATAAACAGAATTGTAATAGTTTTTGCTTGTTTTAATAAGTTATTAAAAAATTAAAATTTTACAATTATCAACATTACAAATACAAAATTAGCATTAGAGTTGAGCTCGAATACTCTAAAAAAGAGTAGTTTACACCTCACTCATATTCGAGGTTCTATAAAAAATTGTAACGTCGCTTAGAGTATTCGAACTCTATATAATTACATTCAATAAAATGGCAGTAACAGATAAATTGTTATAAAAAAAAATTAATATAAAACAATCCACACGTTAATCAGTACAAACCAGCGTCCATTGATAAATACTGCCAAATATTATGCAAGCGCTTTGGTTACTTATTAAGATTAAAATATCGCTGTATATACAACTTGATTAATTCTTAAAATTTAAGGCACAATTTTAATGACTATAGCCGAAAATCTTCAACTTTTCTTCCAGATACGAAGTTTAGAAGATCAATCTAAGACCACGTTAATACGGTTTTCCTTCAGTTAAAACATATTTTTATATTTGGTAAACAAATTATAAAGCACTCGGAGAGTAGATTTCAAATCAAAATTAACAACATCTGCAAAACAAGAAAAAAATTATATAAAGAAATACTTTTCTTCTAAAAACGTTTACCTTCTGGTCTTGCTTTAGGCTTTGCTATTCCCACTTCTTCCATTAATTCAAACGCGAATGAAACATTATGCACCTTTTGCTCGAAATCTCTGGGTGTTGCTTTAAAGCTGTATAAAGGTACAAAAAAACCTTCAAGTAGCCCCATTAGCATAATTAAATAAACGCCATCATGAAATTGGGTCTCTATATCAGTAACTTCCAAGTTAATTTTGTTTAGATGTTTATTCACAAATGTAACCAAACTCTAAAATCAGAGTTATATTATTTAACTCAACAGAAGTAAGAATGATAAAATAGACAAAAAAAAACATCTATCAGATGATAAATACATTCGGCCTCAATTATGTATTATATAATAAAATAACCTTGATTGCTCCGATTTTTTTAATAGAATACTAAAGGCTAAATAAATGTTAAACGCGCAACTGCGAGTACGTTGCCTCGTGAGCAGTGACGTCAGGCTTAGACAATATTGAGTTGCGTATAACATTTTTATTATACATACTGACCTTTTTGACAACTTGTAATTTTTCAGGAGCATGATCAAATAACGTATCAAACGCATCTCGTTCGCATCTCATGCCTACGTCATCGTATTCTGTTGTAATGCTTTCTCGAACAACACGATGTAGAAGTTGTCCCGTTATCTTCTGAACCACTACGACAGATACAGAGACGTGTTCAGGCAAACGCACTGGAGGTCTAAAATGGCGTGCTAACGCTACTAATAAATGTAAAATCGGAACAATATTTTTCGAATGAATAGCCTCCACGTTCCACTTTTTAAGCGATATATTTTGAATTCCCAATACTTTGTTGAAATAAGCTAAAACAACAGATAGTTTTTGTTTTTGACCTTCTTCCGATTGTGTAACTTCAGGAACGTCCAGTTTATCATTGGTCAATTTTTCAAGCAATTTTTGTAATACTTGACCATCGTATAAATCTTCAGCAAGATCTTGAACGATTATTCTTTGAGATGCCAATTCGTCATTGACCCAATCAATTAATACTTGAATGAGCTCTCTAAGCTTAGGATCGTCGTAAGAACGAGGCTCAATCATACATCTTTCTTCATTATCGTCTACAAAAAAAATAGAGCTGCTGTATTTAATGATTGGCAATTATTACAAAATATATAGAAACTATGATTCTGATGACAGCATAATGACACAAACAGCTGACTATTGTTTTCCTTCTCATTTTTGACATTTGACAAAGCGCCATCTATTGAAATAATAGTAATTTCTTTATATTATTTAATATTTACCCATGTCATATTCCTCTGGAGGTGTAATAGGATTCATCGGATTTCCTGGTGAATCAATTGCATATTTCCCTTCGGCTTGAACATCTTGGACTAAAATAAAAACATTACAGTTTTATTCAAAATCTAAATTACAGAAAAATGAGATATTTTACTTTTAACATATTATGCAAGGGCACATTATACATATTAAATAATGCTTTTCTAGAAAAAAACGGTTTTATTCAGTTGTGGGTAGTTTATATAAGGGAATAGAGAAACTAGGCCATCCTGTGAGGCCATCGGCCATCTGTCAAACATAAACAGAATTGCTGTCAAGCCACTGTCTGTTAAAATATTTGCTATTAGCTGTAAAATCTTACAATGAATCCCTTGTATTGACTAAATTACAAAGATATAAACAAACAAATATTGATATTAACATACATTTAATAGATTTAGACATAAATCGTAATAAAACCAAATTAGAAGAAATCTATTTATCTCTACTATACGTTTAGAAAAAAAACAACAATTTCCTACCTTCCTTGATTCGTTTTTTACGTCCCAACGTGCCAATTTTATCCCAAATTGATTCTTCTTTGTCATTTTTTGTATTTACAGTTTTTGGAGATTTGGGCCTGACAGTTGCCATTTCTAGATTCTGACTCTGTTGCTTCTTCTGCACATGCGCATTGTGCGAAACTTGAACTTGGGGATGTTGATCCTCTTTTTTATTTGAGATAAGAGCTAAAACAACAGTTGGTAGTACTGATTTGAGATTTATTTGAAAAAAGCAAGTTTCTATAACAGATTGTTTCAGAAGATACGAAAAAATTTAATATTCTTAAGAGTAGTAAGACTATCTACAATAATTTACATTTTTAATCTTGCATGTTATGCTTTAAAGATTGTTTTAACTTAATGTTGACGTATCATCTGACAACTATCAGTTGAAGATCTAAACTGTATGTTGAATAAAGAAAAAAAATTAACAATAATATGCATAACAAACAAACAAATTTGTTTAGAAGGCGATTTTAAATTTGAAAATAAAATAAATTTGTAATTATTTTGATATTTGCAGTAATTGCTTTAAAAATAATGGCCAACTATGACGCCAAATTATAAACAACACTCTATATATAAGTTAGAAAAAAATTCCGATAAACATGAGGCTGCTTATACTGTTTTTATTTTATATTCAATGCTTTTTTAAATATTGTTAAGAAAATAGTAGGACACAAGCAAAAAATCTTTTTTTAATATTTGTTATAGTTTTTGAAATTTGACAAAAAATTATAAATTTTTATCAGTTTTATGGCATTCTGTATCATTCTAAATCATTAAAAGTGAGAAGAAATATCAAAAAGAAGCTATGTTTCTTCAGTTTTAGTCCAAAAAAGTCATTATTTTAGAAATTTAATAAAATTAAATGAATTATTTTCGAATTTGGATATATTCAAGTTACTTATATAACTCGCTTATCAGTTTTCCTTGGTTCTTAAAGAAAAAAAAACAATTGGTTTTATTCTTTCTTATCAATTTTTTTGTAGTCTTATGTGATATTCTTTTGTTCTTTTCAGAAATATTGCCTACTATAGTTTAGTTTAGTCCAAGACTTCGTGCCGTTTGTCACGGACTGTTAAATGGGCGCGTTATTATTTTTTTTAAGGATTATTATTGTTTTTTAAAAAGAAATGTTTAGAAAACATATCGGTTTCGCGGTCCGCCGTTTTCTGGTGTTATTAGTAAATAAATTCGGGTTAAAAAACATTAAATTGCGCGACGCGTCCTTGCAGATGGATTCCAGAAATCCCAAAGGAAGATACAAAAGGGAAAAATCGAAAAGGTAAAGTACAATCAAATTTCCTTATTGACTTTAATTATATCCTGACTAATAGAAAGAAACATTGATGATTTATTCGACTTTTTTGTGTAATTTTCCAACAATTTTGATATAGAAAAGTGCCCAAAATTTCCATTTTTTTTTAATTAGAAAATCTTTTCGATATTGCCCTCAAGCGTAGTTTTTAATATAAACAAAAATTATTAATTATAGAAACTATTTTTGCTATCAAGCAGGCCGTGAATTATGACATTAGGTTTCTTTTTTTTTTGCTAATTATAGTAATGACGCGACACTTTTCGGAGCAGTTTTCTGGATTTTAGGACTAAAAAGATTATTAAAAACGCTTTTTCGGGTTTGGAAGTGATTTTGTGTAGTGAGTTTTTCTTATTTTGTGAGGATCTGAAAAGTCCTTCCAGGTAGGTCCCAAAGTCCCACAGGAACCTCATAACTTTCTACAACAGGAAGAAATCAAAATAGTAAAGTACAATCCATATTCCTGTTGCCTGAATCATGATAGTTTCTTTATTCGACTTTTTTGTCTAATATCTCGACGAATAGAAAGAAATATTGATGATTTATTCGACTTTTTTGTGTAATTTTCCAACAATTTTGATATAGAAAACTGCTAAAATTTACAATTTTTTTAAAGTTGCTTTTAGGTGTAGTTTTTGATAATAAAAAGAAAAATAATTATTTATTGTTTTTAATAATAAAAACTTAAGTGGCAAATAATTTGGAATGAAGAAGGCCATGAATTATGACATAACGCTAGTATTCAATTGTTTTTTTTTAACAAATAATTATGGCACTTTTAAAGCGGTTTTTCAATTAGTTTTAGGGCTTAAAAGATTATTTAAATCGAATTTTCGGGAAAAATCATTTGTGTAGTGCGTTTTTTTTTTATTGTGCGAAGATCTGAAAGATAACGCTTTGCGTTTTGTTCCAGGTAGGTCCCAGGAGCCCCCAGCCCCCAGCTTTGTTCATCTGGCCAGGTTAGTGCAATCATATTTTTGTGATGAGATTATTTATTATTATATCTTAATTGATAAAATTATTGCATAAATTAGATCAAAAGGATTTATTCTAGTTTTTAGTAATTGTCAAAATTAGCAATTATTTTTGAGCCAAATGCTACTTAATTTTTCATTTTGACGATGTAGTTTCTTTCAAAACGGCTGATTTTGTGCTAAAAGAGATAGAAAAGAGTTTAAATACAGATTTTAAAAGGCTTTTTTTGAGGTTGCCTTTAAGCGTTTTTTTTTGAATAAAAATTAAATTATTTGGATAAAATAGCATTTTTTTGTACTTTTGTTGAAGTAGGTCATTGACCTACCAAATAGCCTACATATTAGAAACATTTTTTTAAACAATTTTAAAAGTGTTTTAATATTTATTTGATTTGAAGTTATCAGGCAGAATAGACAACATAATTTTATTTTTTTTAATCAAAGCTGCCAACTGTCAATGTGTCATATTTTTAAAAATTGCCTATAGTACGTTTAATAAAGATTATCATCGCAGTAAGCTCTGTGTTTTAGTTAAATTTTATGTTTTGTTTGAATAAAAATGGTGCGCTCTATTCCTGTTTTTTTAATTATTGTTTAATAAGTACTTTTTTAGCAATAAATTAATAAAATATTATAAAACATTGAGTTTCTTCTCGTTGAAATAGTTTTTTTTCAGTTTTGCATTTATCATTAAATTTATTTATTAATGATTAATTTTACATTTTTTAAATAAAAACAATTTTTTGTTCTGTTTGTTATCAGTTCTGTTGTCGTAAAAATCAACTGTTTTGTAATTTTTTATGTCATTTTTTCTTTTGTTTTACGGCAGCACAGCGATACGTTGTTATGTATTTCATTTTAAATAAGTCTAAGTAATTTTTTTTCATAGAGTAAAATTGTGTACGTATTTTAGCTATTATGTATTTTCTGTGACGTCACATTCTTCTAAGTTTTAATTTTTTTGTAAAAGGAAATATTTAGAAAACAAATCAATTTCACTGTCTTCATCTTTTCTTTTTTTTTTAATGAAAACATTTATAGTGATTGGTATCAAATGTATGTTGTTTGTCTTTGACAATGTATGAATTTTGCGGTGCACTTTATCAACCTTGGCTTATGGTAATACGGGACCTGGCACAGTGCGTTATAAGTCTCAAAGGGAGATATAAAAGTGTGTAGAATTCTCATAGTCTAAGCTTTCAGTATACATGCGATGCTTCTTGCTATTTATGGGTTTATTAAAAAGACGTCAAAAACCAAACATTCACTTTTTTTGCATAGTTTTTTAAATATTTCTTTAATTAAGCGTTTTAAATAATTAGATGTAAGTATTGTAATTTCTAATTTGTTTAGTTGATTGATTCTGATGTATTGTTAGTTATAGACATTGTCATAAATAAATATAAACATGTGTATTTGTTTTAATTTTGCGGAAATTGCGCACAAATAACAGGTGTTGTTTTCTTAGGGGAGAAAACGGATGTGAGATCTAAACAAACAGCGTTTATTTTTAGATTCTGTAGTTGTTAGGCGGTTGGTATCGTTTTCTAAGGGGAGAAAACGGATCTGAGATTTAAGCAAACATGTTTTTGATTTAGCAAATATTAGCCCTTTTTAAATTTCGACAGTGGATTAGGCCTACTGGGGACACCACTATAAAAAAGACGCACCATTTACTGTACCTCTTGTAGGTGGTGTGGAAATCAGTAAAATAGTATATTTATGATTAAGCAATGAATGAAAAATAAAAAATTTAATCAATAATTTTTTGTTTTTATAAAACACTACCATGCCTATGACATATATAATTCAATATGAAAAATTTATTTAATGAGTTTTGTTTGTCAGTTGGTATAACATAACCATAGCATAACACTCATAACAGTGACAGTAATATCAGAGTTTTTGACGTCACAACTATTAACCATACCAACCCACAGCAAAAGTCACTAGAAACAGCTGATCTACGTGCACGCGACCCATTAAAAATAGTCTGTCGGAAACCAAAATTGATTATAAAATGACAAGTATTTTCCACTACGGTAATTTGAATAAGAATAGTTTTAGCATGAAGCTATATAATATAAGTCGACCCAACATCCCGACTTATCGAATATTCTTAAATCTAGGGAGTCGGGGAGTATTCTTATTTGAATATGTTGACAGAAAACAAATGACAGTTAAGACGTCAACTTGGAACATGCGCAAAAAAAAATAGAGATGTCATCTGTCATACATAACTCAAAACCAAAACGTCAACTGTCAATTTATCACTATAAAGTCGAAGTGGTCGTTGCGGGGCTAATAACACTTTAATTTATTAAACTGATTGCGAAATATTCAGTTTTTATTAACAATATTTATTCTGAAGTGATTATTAATACTTTTTTTAAGATTGTTGCTAATAGACTTTTGCAATATCATTAAGTATGACCGCTGAAGTTATTGTGGATCCTCAAATTCGTTTTTGGGTGTTTTTACCGATTGTGGTGATTACCTTCCTCGTAGGAATTTTAAGACATTATATTTCAATATTATTATCCAGCCAAAAAAAGATAGAAATCCAACAATTACAAGATAGTCAGTTGATTATGAGAGCTCGTGTTTTGAGGGAAAATGCGAAATACATAACAAAGAATTCTTTTCTAATAAGGAAGCATGCATTTAATAGAGAGGATGAGGGCTATTTAATGCAAAAGCGCCCCCCAGTGACACAAAATATGATGACCGATCCGACCATGATGACTGATATGTTGAAAGGAAATCTGACGAATGTTTTACCAATGATCATAATTGGAGGATGGATTAATTGGATGTTTTCTGGATTCATTACAACAAAAGTACCATTTCCACTGACTTTACGATTCAAGTCAATGTTACAACGGGGAATAGAGCTGTCTCATCTCGACGCTTCATGGGTGTCGTCCGCCTCTTGGTATTTCCTTAATGTATTTGGGCTACGAAGTATCTACGCTTTGGTTTTGGGCGAAAATAATGCAGCCGATCAAAGTAAACAAATGCAGGATCAGATGTCTGGGGCTGCTATGGCGATGCCTACTGATCCAAAAATACCCTTCAAAGCCGAATGGGAAGCATTAGAAATTGTAGATCATCAATGGGTATTAGCCGATGTTGAAAACACCATTACACAGTTTGAAATTTGTTGAAGTGGGATTTTAATGTAAAACTATTTGTTTCTGATTTATTATTATAAATGTTTTGTTCATCCAGAGCTACCTATATTTCATCACTTACCTTTTATGAGATATACAGGAGTTTCAGATTTATCCAGCTTGCCCTCAACAGTAGCTGGATCCTGTTCGGTTTTTTCTGTATTTGTTTTTAGTTTCGCTCCAATTATTCGAGGAGCTGCAATTGCCTCATCTTCACTAGACGAAGAAGAATTAGAGTCAGAAACCGGAGATAATCTTGTTTCAAGAGATGATTGCCGATATAGAATTTGGGTAATCGCTTTTTCCGTTTGATCTTCCATTTTTTTAGAAGAAAACACTTTATATGGCGATGAACTCACTGGATTACTAAATTTCTAGTACGGACAGGATTTCATTCAAGTCGCATCAGATTTTGACAGGAAGTAGAAAACCACATATCCTGTTTGAAGCAAATCTTTTATCCGGATTTTTTATACAGTGCTACAATAGTTTATCAAAGAACTAGTTACAAGACGTGCGCCATTGCACATTATAAAACGTGTTCTTTAGGCTTTTTAATCACTTAAATTCGAAAACAGCATTATACAGAACGTTTTATTTACGGCTATATGGAAATAGAGCCAATATGCTACCCAACAAACATTTCAAAATTGCCATTTACGCAACCAATATTAGAAATAAAACATTTATTCGAAAACAAATTATTTCAAACAAAAAAATGCTACCAACTGTGTAATCGTCCTTAAAGGTCAATGTTTTTTCCTTAGCCGCTTACGCAACCTCCTTTTTGCCTCTACTAAATAAAATCAAGCTTTTTTCCCTATGAGTTTATTGTTTGTTTGGCAGTGTCACAATGGTAGCTAATAAATTTTGCTATATATTAGTTTTTTATGAACATATTATAGACAACGTTTTTTATTTGGCATAAAATCCTTTACTTGCATAATTAAAGCAAAATTAATAAGAAGTTTTTAGTGTAATACAAAAAAATATTGGAATTTGTTCTTCAAAGGTTATCTATTGTTTTGAATTTATTTTTAATCTATGATAACATATTATACATTATTCAAAATATTATAGTAGTTATTTGGGTATCTGTCTATAATAGAGGATTATTATTCGGTGTGATTTATATTCGTAATTATATAATTTTTGAGATGGTGATGCTCACGGCTTTCAGGTTTGTCTAAAGATAATTTTGGTTTTTTCTAATAGTGACGTGAATTGCATTAGACACATACTCTAATCAAATTTGACAGTTTGATTATAGTGAAGTTTTATTAGCATGTAGCAGGTCTAAACAGCCTCAATTAACAATGCTTTTGACAGCAAATGTGTAAAGCGTTGTCAAAAGCTTAAGCTAACTCAATGGAATCGTTACAACTTGAGAACAAGCAATAATCCAATAAGAAACATAAATGATCGCTCTGTATATATCAGTTTTTGTCTTGCCCGAGGTCAATGTTGTTTTTTTTGACTTCTGAGACGCTTGCGCAACATTCCTTTTGCGTCAATGACAAATTAAATTAAATTAATTTTTCTGTTCTGTTGACCGTGAATCGTCATCCATATTGGTTGTATTTGTAAAAACGCCGGCTTTTCTAATACACTCCAACTACATTCAGTTTTCTTATATAATCGATTAATTTATAAATAAACCATTCCATAATTGAAGGGTGGTTTGTATGATCGGTACCCTTCTCTCGATATTTTCATTATTTTCAAGAGCAATGGCGGCAACACGTGAAAGAACCTTCATAATGGTCAAACCCGATGGTGTTCAAAGGGGGCTAGTTGGAAAGATTATCAAGCGATTCGAACAAAAAGGATTCAAATTGGTCGCTCTTAAATTTGTTCAGGTTCGTATTACCACTACCACCACAGGTGCTCTAGATTAATTTCCCTAAAATGCAGCCCACCGAGGAACTTTTAAAGAAACATTATGCCGATTTAGCCGCCCGGCCCTTTTTCCCCGGTTTAATCAAATACATGAGCAGTGGACCAGTAGTGCCTATGGTTTGGGAAGGATTAAACGTTGTAAAGACAGGCAGAGTATTACTTGGCGAAACAAATCCAGCTGACAGTCGTCCAGGAACCATTCGTGGGGACCTTTGCGTTCAGGTTGGACGAAATATTATCCATGGTTCGGATGCGGTCGAATCTGCTAATAAAGAAATTGCCTTATGGTTTGGAGAAAAGGAATTGGTTAGCTGGGCGCCTGCCAATGAAAGTTGGGTTTATGAAGATTAGTTTATATTAAAGAGTCAATAAACGTTCCACCAATTCATTTTCTTCTTATTTTTGCACTATATAAACCGAATTTGATTGATTATCCTATTGCGGGACTTTAGTGGTGACGTCAGACCACACCGCCATTTTGTTTATAAAAACCAGCATTATCCAAACATTGGCGGCACATATTATGAGTTTAAAATAGTGTTTATATTCAGTTAAAGCATTTGTACAAGGTAAAGTGTTACACAATCGAGCAGCACAACTATATTGGATAAAAATGCGAATAAATCCAATAGAACATAACCTAACATTTTAAGGTTGAGAAACCAGGTTTCTACATATTAATGCATCTATATTATTATGACCCATACGTTGCGAGTTAAATCGTTTGATTTTGAACTATACTTGGAATTGTTTACTAGTTAAGCGGCAAATTGGGGACAATAACAATAAATAAATTAAACTAAAGATTTTTGTCATAATAGGTCAGTATTATTATAGTAATGATTTTGAGATTGGAGTTGCCTGACTAAACCATAATTTAACAATGATTATCAGATATGCCCTAGTGGCCTTCAAATGTTTTAGAATAATTTTGTCAAGAACGTATGTCGTTCTTTATTTCAACTTTTTTTTTCGCACGGTATCAATATTTAAAGTTTTTTGTATTGGTTGAATTATCTACATTCTTCCAATCTGTACACTCCAATGTCAATTCTTTATAATCAGAAATGACTGGCTTCACTTTTTCAGATTCTGCAAAAAAAGACGCAAAAAACGGTTTTATTTATCTTATCGAATAAATAAAAATTTTGATTTTTTTGAGAAGTTTTTGATCTTTTGACATACATACCATGAAGTAGTGGCTCCAATACGTTTTGGGTCCGTGTCGCAACTGGCAGTTCAGTGATTTCCAGCTTATTATGCGAAATTATTGATATTTCTCCACTAATCACATAACGATGATCGCCGCAATTTTCGATTGAACCATTGAAATTTTTATACCAAGGTATCATTTCAGATGGTTCGTCCTCGTCCAACATCTTCCTTATATTTTGGATAAGTTCCCTTGGATTATAATTTGGTATTTTGGTCATCCATCCGGTACCTATACCGTCTGCTCCATTGACAAGAACTAATGGTATAAGAGTAATGTACCATACAGGCTCAGCTACAAAAGTGATCAATTATAATTCATTATCCGAGAACGAAGAGAATGGATCTAATGAAGAGATATCATCAGAGAGTGGTGAGAAAGCTCCTCCACCGAGACATGAATCTTCGGAAGATATGTTTGATTCACTTGTCGGTCGGAAAAAAATTAAGAAGAAAACGTCAATGATTCTTTTGAAATAAAAACATCGAAACGGGAAAAATGTATTTTGTCTTCTGAAACGGGCGGTGCTCAAAATGTGAATTTGTTGTTGTCGAATTGTATATATGTCTCACTAATAATTGCTTTTTAATTGTCATTTGTTTTTAATTAATTAAAAGGATTTCAGTGTACACTTTTGTTTTTATTCCTAAGCAATTGCGTAATATGATTAAGAAAATGGAATAATAGGCAGCAGAAAAAACGCTGCTGATGTTTAGCCCAGATTCAAAACGACACTTTTTGGTTGGCAAATAAAACAAATACATCACCTTAACTCTATTTATTAGTTACTTTAGTATCATACATAACCATTACAAATGGGCACCAGCATAATATAAATAGAAAATAATTGCATGTTTCAGTGCTCCGGCACGTCGTTTTTCCTTTTTTTTTTTTGATAATTGCAGTTTTTTTTGCTGTCAACAAAGTTTGATAATGACGTTTTTTTCTTTTCTCAATCAGTTGACAAAGCCTATAATTTTCGACTTAATCTGTAGTAACATACAATAATAAAATATATGTAATTGAAAATAACTAAATAATGCAAAAATTAAATAACTAATGGAAAAAATATATCTTTTTTTTGTGTACAAATTCCATTATTGACGATATTTTCACAACATTCATTTCATCATTTGCTAGCTCAACAAAGTACGTATTTCTTTGTGCATATGAATTAAGAAGTCGACGTAACTTGCCGAGCCATCCGTTCCACGATCTTCAGCTAGGAAGTGCTTGTAAACAATCTCTAGCTTCTCTCTTTGTCGCACAAGAGTTAACTAAAGAAAAAATAATACACAAATTATAAATAACAATAAAAAATCGATTAAAATAAATACATACCCTCATATATCTATGCCTTTGTATCCTAATTTCTTCAATAATAGACCGTACCGCTTTTGATAACGTATTATTTAATTCTGGCAAAGCAATTTTTTCTATATCAACTTGAATTGCCGAAGCAACTCCAAATACTTGCTGTATAAAGTCCGGTTTCGCTCCAAGGCCAATCCATAAGAACATATGAATTCCATTTTCTGTAAATTAATAAAATTATTTCAAAATATTCAACAATTACTCCCCAGATTTAGAAATATTCGTTGTTAGGTTGACATAAATTTGTCAACATCGAGTAGACGTATTCAAAAATCCCCCTTAATTGCTACAGTAAAAAAATAATCTCGCTAAATGTTCGAATTCTAGGGAGTTAAGCATATCTGGTTTTGATTTTTTTTTTCAAGTTGGTGCTTTTCTGTGGTCCTATACATACCTAAAATATATACACCCTGCTCATTCATTTTGTCAATTGTACATCTAATTGAAGCTGGAATTTCTAGAGGATCTTGACTTGGATCAAGATCAATTAATGGAATTAGCCTAGGATAGAAATAATTCACTGATGTTGGAATATCCATTATCAAAACAGCTTGCATAATAAATGACCGATCATCCAATGTCATTTCTGAACCTCCAGACAATGCATCGCTTTTCAACAAACAATTGACATATAAAGGCAATAATTTCATACATTCGGGCAGTATCAATTGACCAGCACTACTCGGACTAGCGCAATTTTTTCGGTAAGTTGCTAGAATTTGAGCAGCTCGTGTAACAATATTGTCCTTTACTGCTTTGGGATTATGTTCAAATAGCTTATATGTCGATTGTTTAGCAATATAATTGATAATTGTATCACAATCGCAGTTGCGATACAATTCTGCCATCTGTGAGCAAGTCTTCAAAGAAAGATTGATTATTCGAAGACGACGCTGACCAGAAACTGATGTATACAAAAGAGCAGCTTGAATATAAACGCCCTCATCCTCAGAAAGCTTGTCATCATGTTTGACTTCTATTGCTACAGCTTTATCGCAGTCTAAAAAAAAAAAATTCTAATTCATGTTTTATCCTAGAAACAGTCTACAACAAACAATAGAACAGCCACAAACTCACACACGCATGCTTTTTTAATGTCCACTAAGTATTTTTTATTAAATTATACGGATAGGAAATAAATTTGCGCCGCAAACTCACCAATAGCCGCAAGCTCCATATCTGTGGTATTTGACATATAAAAATGTCCATAAAAATCGGTAGGTCTCACTCCAGTTGATGTTCTTACTCTCATTATTGCATCAAACGCAATCGGCCGACTAATATTTGTTATTATATCCTTAATCAATCTATCACCGTCAATATCAGCCTGAAAATATGTATACTTCCGAACTTCTCCACCGGTAAGTCGCGACACCTGTCCAATAGTAGCCACATCAATATAAGCGTTATTAAAAAGAAATAAATCAACAGAACATCCAACACCAACGCAATCTTGTCCCAATTGATTGTACGCTTGTGTCTGCGGTATAAGAACAGTTTTCTCCTTATCAGTTCCTAACAATTTCCTATCATCGCGATTCTTAAGTTTACCAGGGCCTTCGGCGGTTGGAAGAGATGAATGGAATACCATTAATTTTCCAGCACATTCCGACGCTTTCAGCGCTTCTAATCCTGCAAGAATTGCCGGAAGTAGAATCGTTTCGGTCTCGCGTGTCTCGCCAAACATTTGTGGGATTTGCTGCATTAGCGAATCGATTACAGGACCGGATTCTTCAGGAGTGCAAAGAAAACCGTCGAGGAGAGGCATGAACATTTCTTGAATGTCACCAACGATCAACATTTGCGGTGCTGCCAGATTACCCTAAAAGAAAATATTTTTCATTCAAAAATTTGTGTTTTTTTACAAGAACCCACTTTGATGTTGTAAAAATGTACGGAACTATTGTATGTGATAAATCCAACTCTCATATTACTCGTCTCGTGTCCTTGATCGACAGGTAAATGTTGAATAATTTCTTTAATTTGCGAACAGAGTAAATTCACCAATCCCGATTTAATATTATTATAGGATACATCAATAATAAATATAATAGCTGGCGGTTTAGGCAACTGATTATTACGGCAGTATTCTTGAGTGGCAACAAACTCGTATGTTCCTAAAACCAGCTCAGGCCTCTCATACTTATCAAGTCGCTGTCCTGTGTGATCCAAATGTTGAAAATATTCGTTTGGAACTAAAAATCAAATTAATAATCATAACAAAACTCGAATAATAAATAGATTACATACCATCGGTCGTAGCTTTACAAAATAGACATTGAAACCGTCTACCGGAATCAATAAATTGCATAAAGGGGCACATATACGCCTTACACCGTATACAACGGACCGGCCCTAAATCACCAAAATTTACAATTGGAGGTTCATATTCTTGATCAACGACTCTTGCCATAGGACTTACAACTAAACTGAATGGAACAGCAGTTTGTTTCATAATGTCCTAAATTTTATAAAATTATAAAAAAAAAAATTGTTTTTTTTTTATAAATTTACCTGAGATATTGGTACGTTATACATACTGGAGCGAATAAATCTTGGACTTGCATTTCCTTGATCCTGCACTACAAAATTTGTAGTCACCAGAGGTGGAACTAAACCTTTTTGATTTGTGCAAAATACTCCAGATCTATTTTGTTGATCATCTTGAGTTACTTGAATCTGAAAATTAAAGAACACATTCTGGTAATTACATCAACATAAAAAGTTCATTTTTACTAACCGGACTTGGCATTTGATCAGGATCTAATCGCTTAGGTTGCTGTTGTGGCTGTTGATAGCCTGGTTGGGGATAGCCTCCAAGAGCTGGAGCCACTGGACCTGGTTGACCTGGCATTGGTGGGTATCCTCCAGGCCCTTGAGGTCCTCTCATTTGCTGTTGTCCATTAATATATTGTTGTTGATTTATTGGCGGAGGCATTTGTGGTCCATTATAAGTATTATCGCCATTCGTTGTACCTTTCGGAGCTCCAGGATATTGTCTAGCGCCTGCAGGTCCACTTATATTCATCCCTTGCATTTGATTGTTCAATTGATTAGGACCTATTGGAAGCTGTTGTCCAGGTAAAGGCGGCTGTGAAAGTTGGTTTTGAGAAGGTCGCTGTCCAAATTGTGATGTGTGTGGCGGAAGCTGTCCAGGCACTGGTGGCTGATGGGGACCAGGAAATTGAGCTTGATTAGGGCGAGGTAACTGTTGAGTTGGTGGAAAAACTCCACCTTGGGGTTGAGCTGGTTGTTGCTGTAAAGGGGGAAAACCAATTGGAGGTTGTTGTTGTTGCGGAAAAGATGTAGAACCCATAGAATGTTGTAAATGGGGTTGATTATTTGTACGCTGTTGCTGTGGTTGATGAGCCCCAGCTGGCACTTGTTGAGATGTTGGAAAAGCTGTTGGAGGTTGCCGAGGTGGAGGGAGACCAGATGGAAGTTGCTGGGAAAGTGGCGGTCCACCTGAAAGCTGTTGTTGCGGTGGGGGTCCAGATAGAGGCGGTTGGGGTTGATGAAAACCTGATGAAGGATGGTGACCAACTAAATGAGGTTGTTGGAGGCCGCCAAGAGAGTGTTGAGGTGGTTGAAGATCAGATGGAGGCTGTTGAGTTGGTGGACGACCAATTAAAGATTGCTGAGATAATGGTAAACCTCCTGGAGGTGGCTGCTTCTGTTGTGGAGGTTGAGCAAGACCACTTCGTAAACCTTGTTGTGATTGCGGAAATCCAACAAGAGGCTGTTGTGCTTGCGAAAGATTTTTTCCAGGTTGTTGTTGTTGTTGAAGTTGAGGGGGCATTCCTGATGGAGAAGACAGCTGAACATCAGATGAGACCGGTTGATTGAATATATCAGGTGGTGGTGCGGTCGTTAAAGATTTATTTGATTGTGTTATTCCTAAAATATAAAAAATTAATTACTTAAAATATATCAAAAAAACTAGAAAATTAAAGTGATTTTTTTAAAGAAAAAGCTACAAATTAATTACATAATTAAATTAAGTTATAATGATTTGAAAAAAACAAAATTATTTTGAAACATTTGAAGGCCACTAGGGCATATCTGATCAAAAATTTTTCTATAAATCATTGTCAAATTATGGTTCAGTCAGACAACTCTGATCTCAAAATCATTATTATAATAATACTGACCTATTATGACAAAAATGTTTAGTTTAATAATCGATTTATCTGTTACTGACCTCAATTTGCCGCTTAACTAGTAAACAATTCCAATTATAGTTCAAAATCGAACGATTTGACCCGCAACGTATGGGTCATAATAATATAGATGCATTAATATGTAGAAACTTGGTTTCTCAACCTTGATGGAAGGTCAGTTTCTAATAGATGTCGCCACAAGCATCTAAGTTGAAATAAAATGGATAGTATAATACACATCATCAAAATGCTGCGATTTCTCTTCCAATAAACGAAAGTATTTTACGTAATGTTAAAGTTATCAAAAAAACAAAACATTATTGAGAAAAATACCAAAAAACACATTAGTTGTGATGTAACAAGTACAGTTGGCTAAAAAAAAAATATTTTCCGCTCTTCTTTTTTTTTGCCACCAACAAAATATGGCTAACTCTATAATATAAAATTCCCTAACCTTGATTTTGAAAATTGGGCGGTGTTGGTGGACCAAATCCAGCTCCATTCATAATTTGTGGAGGAGGCCTGCCAGGAACAGAATTTGGCCCAAACTGAATTGGCGATCGTTGATCTCGTCCATCGGGTGGTAACTGATTTGAAGGTATTGAAGGTCTTGCGTTTGGAGGCGGTGGTAGCCCATCTGGTGGGCCTGTACTTGCTGGAGGGAAAACGCTTCCAGTTTTAGGAGGTCCTAGTGGAACATTCTGAAAAGATTGCGGTGCAGGCTGAGATCCCAAAGTCGGGGGAGTGTGTACTGGAGGGTAATTTTGAGGAGGCATTCCATAGGGTTGTGGCTGTACATATTGCGGGTTCATTGTGTTCTGGAAAAAGTAAAATAATTATAGGAAAAACGAAAGCTTCAGATCAGTAATTAGGTCGGAATATTAGAACAACGCATAATGTTTTTTATTAAACACTGTCAGATTCTTGTCCACATCACTCTCGATGACATTTATTAAAGTGGCAAAAGACCGCCACAGAAATTAACTTAAACTTAATTATGCACACAACTTGTAAAAGAGTTGAAACTCAAAAACACGGAATCCTTAACAGTATTAAAATGTGTTAAAAACCAATCAACATATGTAAAATTAATTTTTTTTGAAATTTGTGACCCATTTTTAAATCATTTTTTAAATAATAATTGTAAACATTTTTCACATTGACTAATACACCAAACGAAGCTTTACACTTAGTAATATCTAAATCTTCGAACCCACCACAAATTATTCAACTGAATCTGCGATAAAAATTAATAAACAAAGGGCATTACTGCAGCCCCAACATATACTTCTGCCACGTAAGGCCAAGCTGCGCATGATCGAGCTATCTGGTTACCTCCACGTCAATATTACTAAAATTTGCATCAAAAGTCACTAAATATGTCAAACACAAACAGAGATAAAAAGAAGCAATGTGCGCTAAATGTCAATGCCGCCATTTTTGCGATGTAATATTTTAAGACTCTGTTGTAAAAATGGTGTCCTCTTAGGGAAATGACGTTTTTTATAAACAGAATTGTTAATGCGCAAGATTGGTAAAAACAATTATAATTCCCTTCGCCCAGCACTCCCGCTTGCGAAGAGCGCAATTGTAAATATATGACCCAAAGCGAGATAGCTATATGGTAAGCCTGCTGGTAAGAAAACACGTTATGTTATAGCATTGTCATACTTTTTGACATTTTGTTGCTATTGTACTGTCATTGCGCTTTCATTTTGCTGTCATGTGTCATTCTTGTCAATAATTTTACGATTTTTACTATTGTAGGTTATGTTTATTTTACAGTTTTGGCGTTGCGTACACGTTTCGTTGTTCGCTCACGGAAATTCGTGGGGGCTGCCTTTGAAACATAATTGATCGAGTGAAACGAGATACTTGATATTTATGATGTATTTGTAATGTTTGTCAACTTTCAATAAAATCTAACAGTAAATATTTTTGGTTACAGATACTTTTTATATAAATAATAACATAAATAAAGCGCTTTGTCACGTTAATTGTAATGTTGGCAAGCTTTTTACGCCCATCTGACTTCTCAAATTCAATTCACTGCTTTTAATCTTCCAGTTATTTTCAGCTTGCGGATCCCTTGCCAACGCAAATGTCTGTTCAAACACCCCAACACAAGTGTCATTTGAGTGTAACGTCCCACAGGCTAAAACTACCACTAAACCATGGGGGTCCACTTGCCCCCTCACTCCGTCGCCGGTTAAGTTCGGATTGAAAAACAAATGAAAACGCTTTTTCGTCGCAAATAACTTATTGGAAATCTCTTGAGGATCATGCTGAACTTGTTCGGTGAGCACTTCACCGTTCGTAAACATGTTAATACTAAAATTCGCATCTAAATAAAAGTGCTCTGGTTTTATAGATTCTGAGCCGTTTAGCATTGAATAAAACCATTTACAGAATTGCTCAGCAAGACAGTTTATAGTTCCTGTTTTGGCTGTCTCATCAGAACCAGTATTAGTTAGAATTGCCGCCTCAACAGCTGTGGTACATGCCTCCGTAGAGCCCCAAAATTCAATAATTTTCCTCACAATATCATTTTTAGTCGCCGGTAATTGAATAGTCAAATTATTCCTGTGCAAGTAGTTAAAGAGGACGTCTCTGGTTATTATTTTACGTTTTAAAATACTGTCAGCATCCACAGAATATGTAATAATAGCACTTATAGCCCCTGCAAAAACATTTACATAAAAATTCAAGCTTAATAATAATAAAACCCTGCCTTCTCGGGTTTCAAGCTTGTTTTTCAGTAAGCCTTGTGTAACTGTTGAGGCCAAAGAAAAGAGGTTATGGTCGTCAAAATCTGATAAAATATTTCGAATTCCTTGTTGAGACACTTCATTCAACATATTACCAAAACTGGAACGTTTCTTGCTTTGAGGCTACATCAAATTTGGTATTTATCTCACAAACAGACAAATACTCTTTCAGTTTTGAGGTTAGGCCATACAAAACCCTATCTTCGATAGAAAGTAATCTGTAATGGTAGGTAACGGCCGGTAACGTTCCAGTAACGCCACCTGCATCTAGAATCGTGTGCTTCGGAACTATTTGGAAATTTAGAATTTAGAGAAATGATCTTTACCAATCGGTTTTTAATGCGTTTCTACATTATTTTAAAATTGTTTGTTTTTGTGTTTTATATTAAATTTACAGTCATTTTGAAAATTAGTTTAAGTTTAATTTTTTATTTTAAAGCGTCATCAGTCAGTAGCCAAAGCTACAGCTTTAGCTTCAAACCGAAATTAATGCATACATTTTTCACACTTATTTATGCGTTAGCATTGCTTATAGATGGCGCCAAGTAACGTTTAAAAAAAAATATAAATATTTTATATAATTACCAAATTTATAACTTTTTTTTGCTATTCCTAATATCTATTGAAGATCCAATTTGTAGCAAAAAACACTGTAACTAAAGCTAAAATTAAGCTTTTGTGGTGTCAAAAAAAGAAACTTATTTTGAGCGTAAAATAAGCTATTTTACGCTCCAATATATTTTCCAAACTATAAGAAGTTTTGAGAAACGGTCTTTACCAATCGGCTTTTATTGCCTTTCAACATAGTTTTCGGCAAAAAACTAAAAATGTTAAATTTTGAAAAAAAATCAAGACTATAACCTTGATTTTTTTTTTGATAAAATTTTTTTTTTGTTTTTTTTTAAAACTTTTATGCTTAATGCTTTCCTTTTAGTAATATCTACTGCGAATCTGATTTGTAGCAAAAAAGCATCAACAATAAGGCCAAAGTTAAGCTTCTTGTGGTGTCTAAAAAAGGAATTTATTTTGAGCGTAAAATAGCTTTATTTTCCAAACTATAAAGATTTTTGAGAAATGGTCTTTACCAATCGTCTTTTAATGCCCTTCTACATATTTTTTTGCAAAAAACTAAAAACGTTAAATTTTGAAAAAAAATCAAGACTATAACCTTGATTTTTTTTTTGATAAAATTTTTTTTTTGATTTTTTTCTCAACTTTTATGTTTAATGCTTTTTTTTTAGTAATATCTACTGCGAATCTAATTTGTAGCAAAAAAGCATCAACAATAAGGCCAAAGTTAAGCTTTTTGTGGTGTCTAAAAAAGAAATTTATTTTGAGCGTAAAATAGCTTTATTTTCCAAACTATAAAGATTCTTGAGAAATGGTCTTTACCAATCGTCTTTTAAGGCCCTTCTACATATTTTTTTGCAAAAAACTAAAAACGTTAAATTTTGAAAAAAAATCAAGACTATAACATTGATTTTTTTTTTGATAAAATCTTTTTTTTGTTTTTTTTTCTAACTTTTATGTTTAATGCTTTTTTTTTATTAATATCTACTGCGGATTTAATTTGTAGCAAAAAAGCATCAACAGTAAGGTCAAAATTAAGCTTTTTGTGGTGTCTAAAAAAGGAATTTATTTTGAGCGTAAAATAGCTTTATTTTCCAAACTATAAAGATTCTTGAGAAATGGTCTTTACCAATCGTCTTTTAAGGCCCTTCTACATATTTTTTTGCAAAAAACTAAAAACGTTAAATTTTGAAAAAAAATCAAGACTATAACATTGATTTTTTTTTTGATAAAATCTTTTTTTTGTTTTTTTTTCTAACTTTTATGTTTAATGCTTTTTTTTTATTAATATCTACTGCGGATTTAATTTGTAGCAAAAAAGCATCAACAGTAAGGTCAAAATTAAGCTTTTTGTGGTGTCTAAAAAAGGAATTTATTTTGAGCGTAAAATAGCTTTATTTTCCAAACTATAAAGATTCTTGAGAAATGGTCTTTACCAATCGTCTTTTAAGGCCCTTCTACATATTTTTTTGCAAAAAACTAAAAACGTTAAATTTTGAAAAAAAATTAAGACTATAACATTGATTTTTTTTTTGATAAAATTTTTTTTTAAATTTTTTTCCCAACTTTTATGTTTAATGCTTTCCTTTTAGTAATATCTTCTGCGGATTTGATTTGTAGCAAAAAAGCATCAACAATAAGGCCAAAATTAAGCTTTTTGTGGTGTCTAAAAAAGGAATTTATTTTGAGCGTAAAATAGCTTTATTTTCCAAACTATAAAGATTTTTGAGAAATGGTTTCCACCAATCGTCTTTTAATGTTTTTCTACATAGTTTTTTGCAAAAAACTAAAAATGTTTATTTTTGAAAAAAAATCAAGACTATAACCTTGATTTTTTTTTTTTTGATAATTTTTTTTTTAAACATCTGTAGTTTTTGTCATTTCTATAAAATTACAATTATTTTGACAAATTTAGCTAGTAATTTTTTGTCTGTGGTGTTGTAATTTTTTTTTCATTATCTCAATTACTATGTAAACTGTAAAATATTTAAGTTAGGACAGCAGTCATTGTCAAAATAACAGTTATTGACATTTTGACAATCATTTTTAAAGTAAATTATATTTAAATAAAAAGTTGTGTACTTATAAATGATGTAGAGCTGCCTATTTATTGATTTATTAATCGGAATGTATGCAAGACTTTTTAGCAATTAAAACACATTTTTTAAAAACAAAACATATTTTATTTTTTTTATATAAACAAATTTTTTACAAAAGTGTGTAATTATAAATAAAATACAAATATTAACAAAACGCAAAAATGGCGGCATTTATTTTTAAGTTGGCAGCGCCTACTAAAGCGTGTTTTCTCTCTTTTACATTTCAAGTTTAATCTCTGGTACAGTAAAGAACCAACTGACAAGTGACAGCTCGACAGCTGTAAAAAATTCAATTAGTTGTGTTTGGGGGGCCCCACAATGTTGTTTTCAATAATTCGATGAAAAGCTTGTCTTTCTTGCCTATTTTTTTCAGTAAGATAAAACCTGTCGTGATGACTCTTTCAGCGAAGGCCGCTTAACGCTATCTCTATTAGTCATAAAATGGGAAGCTATGCCCAACTGACCCGAATCATCGGGACCCTGGTGAAAATGGTTCTAAAAGTTTGGGCATACTCCGGTTTGGTTTTAGTTTTCTGTTTTTTGTTATACTATATTTATGGGGGCATTTTTGCTATAGTTTTATTGTTTTTTGCTTTAACAGGTATGTATATTGACGATGGTACAAAAGGGGGAATGTTTTTTTGTTTTTTTAGGAGTATTATATCATGTACAAGATAATTTTTTATTTTATCCGGAACTACCTAGTCATTCCCGTGTTTACGTGCCGATTCCTTCGACGTTCGGGCTTCCCTATGAAAGTGTGCAGTTTCGATGCAGCGATGGGGTACCCATTCATATGTACTTCATTCATCAACCAAAAGAAAGGCAGAGGCTGTCTCCAACAATTGTTTTCTTTCACGGAAATGCAGGAAATATGGGACATCGCCTACAGAACTGCCGAGGCCTGTACCACAATCTACACTGCAATATCCTTTTGGTCGAATACCGCGGATATGGCTTATCTGAAGGAAACCCCACAGAAGAAGGGCTATATTTAGATGCCAAAGCTAGTCTAGATTATATTCTGTCCAGAACTGACGTTAATCATTCCGAAATTGTTGTGTTCGGAAGGTCACTAGGTGGGGCTGTTGCTATTGAAATGGCCACCAGAGAAGAATATGCAAGCAAGATTTGGTGTGTTGTTGTTGAAAATACGTTTTCTAGCATTCCAGACATGGCCAAGGTACTTTTGGGATGGAGGCTTTTACAGTATTTTCCGATTCTTTTTTACAAAAATAAGGTAGGTTGAAATGGCTTTACTACTTGCCCGCCGTCTAGGTCGCTACTTAATTTATGTTATCTAAATATTTTTAGTTTATTACTTTATGAAGGTAAAACCTATTATCTGACCGTTCATAAAAAAATCCGTCCAGATCTAGGTAGGCCATGGAAATCATAGAACTCATTGTTTTTATGCGCGTTACTTTAGCCAGCTCCAGTTCAAATCATTATGCTTAAATTGGTTTTAACCTTAAAAATCGTCAACTTTGGCATTATTTGTGTCAATTTTAAATTATTGTTTCAGTTTGTGTCATATCAAAAAATGAAGCACCTCCGAATACCGGCGCTGTTCATTTCCGGCACCGCTGATACGCTCGTCCCTCCTCGAATGATGGCAGATCTATACACAAATTGTAGAAGCCTCCGGAAGCAGCTTTTGCAAGTCCCTGATGGTACTCATAACGAAACGTGGACAACACAAGGTTATTATCATTCCTTCGCTGTATTTCTACACAATTGTCGAATGCAGACGCAAGCCGAAAAGAGTGATTACAGCAATAAAATTGATATTTGTGCCGGAACGTGGGGCAATGTACAAAATATTTAATTTTATAATGTTTCTCATGTTAGGGACATTTTTTTTATTGGCAGATTTACGTCCATCCAAAGATTGTATATATTTGTAGAACGCCTACATGTACATATTTTTGCATGCTTGTCGACTATGGCCGGATTTTACTTTTGCAATAAATTTTTGCATTTTTTATTCGTTTTTTTTCTACTTTCGAAATATTTCTGCGTTGAGTAAGTTTTTTAAGCCAGCGCCATCTTCATTTTGAGGTTAGTACTAATGCAAACTAGTTTATATATTAAATTTTATTTAATATTAATAATAAAATTCGCGTGAAATCAAATGCTTTTATCCGTTTTGTTGGCTTCAGGATCCGCCTTGGGTCGTTCTTTGTTCCATTCTTTCAGCCCTTCCGGTAATGAGGTATCCTCTTCTAGAGACCCGGTTCCTTCAACAAACTCTTCGTATGTCGATTTCTCGGGGAATGGTCGTTTTCCCAATAATTCAATCATATCGTCTCTACTAATAATTTCTTGTTTTAACAGTCTTTCCGCTACCTTTGCTACGTTTTCTCTATGGTGCGTTAATAATTCTGTCGTTGTTTTGTGAGCTCTATTGATTAGATCTCGTACTTCTACATCAATCAGTTGCGCTGTGCTTTCCGAATATGGCTTCTCAAGCACCATCTCACCTTCGCGAGGCATGTCAAAGCTGACGTTCCCAACTTTTTCGTTCATACCGTAATGAACTACTTGAGCGTAGGCGCTTTGGGTGACTTTTTTGAGATCATCTTGCGCACCGGTGGTGATTCTTTGGAAAAATAATTCTTCAGATACACGACCACCTATATAAAAAGCTACGATAATTCATTATTTTATAATAAAACATTTCTTACCCAAGGTCATGCACATCCTATCAAATAATTGTTCTTTAGTATACAAATACTGATCTTTTGGCAAATATTGAGCATATCCTAATCCTTTCCCTCGTGGAATAATTGATACTTTCAATAGAGGATCTGCAAATTGCAAGAACCAACCAGCTACAGCATGTCCCGCCTCATGGTAAGCCACGGTCTTCTTTTCCTCGGGCGATAAGACATTTGTCTTTTTCTCCATGCCAGCCACCACTCGTTCAATCGCTTGTTCAAAGTGCTTCATCGTAATTGAAGTATTCAAGTCTCTGGCCGCTATTAGGGCCGCTTCATTACAAACGTTTGCAATATCAGCTCCTGTGAAGCCGGGCGTTAACGCTGCCATCTTTCGAGCAAGATTTGACTTGTCGATGTCGGTCTTTAGAGCACCTGTATATAGAAAATGCAAAAAATGTGTTGTGAAGTCCGCAACAAGTTAAAGAACGCTAGTTAATGTTCAAAAACAAAGAGAGCTTAAGATTTTGCATTAGCATGTAAAAACCTGATTTCTCGACTTTGAAGTTAGGCTAGCTTCTAATAGATGTCGCTATGTTTTATACTTACCTAAATGTACTTTAAATATGCTAGCTCTTCCCTTAATGTCTGGTGCAGGAACAAAAATCTGTCTATCAAAGCGGCCTGGTCGCAATAGAGCCTTATCTAAAATATCAATTCTATTTGTTGCCGCTAAAACAACAACATTCGTCGTCGTATTAAAGCCATCCATTTCTACTAAAAGCTGATTCAAAGTGTTTTCTTGCTCAGAATGTCCTCCAAAATTCCTGCCACCTCGCTTTCGTCCAACAGCATCAATTTCATCAATAAATAAAATACATGGCGCATGTTTGCGGGCCATTGAGAATAAGTCTCTGACTCGTGAAGGTCCTACTCCTACAAACATTTCCAAAAACTCCGAACCAGAAACTGTGATGAAAGGAACATTCGCTTCGCCAGCTGTTGCTTTGGCAAGAAGAGTTTTTCCGGTGCCTGGAGGTCCAGTTAACATAGCCCCTTTGGGTATTTTGGCGCCTAATTCAATATATTGCTGTGGATTTTTCAAAAAATTCACAAATTCCATTATTTCAATTTTAGCCTCCTCACAACCGGCGACATCTTTAAATCTCACTCCGATTTCATTTGAATTTATTAGCTTCGCTGTGCTCTCCATTACACCACCAAAAAGGCCCCCACGCCTCTTTCCTTTACCACCGCCCATCATTTCGGCAGAACGACGCATCATGAAGATGAGGAAGCCAATGATAAGAAGTGTTGGTAGTATGCCCGTTAGGCTCGATGCCTCCACTTCAGATTTATAAATCACCGGTACGAAATTTGGAGGCTCGACATTCATATCGATTTGGGCATTCTCCAGATTACGTTCAAATGAGTCAACGCTTCCAATATTGAACCATACGAAATTCTAAAGATAAAAAACAGTATAAAAATTGAGCTTAAAGTGACACATTTTCCAGGGTCTGACGTCTCACGAGCCCGATTAGCTTTAAACTTTATATACTTACAGCTCCATCAACCGTATTCCCTGGCAATAGTCTCACCCGAACCCATTTCTTATTAACAACTTCTAGTTTTTCTACAATTCCACGTGACAGATAACTGTGTACAAATTCCTTCCATCCAATTTCTTTATAACCCATTTCCCATAGAGTGATAGTTGCAAGAATTGCTATAGCCGCACCAGCTCCCAGAATATACCATTTATCTCTATCCGGGTCTCCAAAAGGCTTGCCACCACTTCCTTTACTTCCAGTACCCCCAAACAATCCAAATGACCACTGGTCATATGATTTTGACCCTGGACTTGAAGGAGGCGGTGGTGGTTTTGGTTTAGTCGGTTCAGACTTCCCATTACTCTCTTTAGCCTCCTTAGGAGGTTCAACTTTTGATTTTTGTGCTGGTTTCGATCCCGGTTCAAAATACTTTTCAAAGCCTTTCGGCGGCTTCTCACAGAATAGTCTCCATTGGTGCAAGACCGTTTGAAAAGTGGTATTTGTCTGGAATTTTGAGCCGTGACAATTTTTGCAAATATTAGGTTAGAGTTTCGTCATACTTTACTTACGCCCGCCGTACAATGCTTTAAGTTACGAAATAGTAATTTCTCTAATTTTTTACTACTTGTTATCAGACGGTAAGCCATAGTAATGAAAAAATTAGGAAAATTAATATTATTTTAATCACATAACTAACCTCACTTTTTTTATTATTTGACAGCTAATGCCGGCGTTGGGCCAACCTAAAGATTAAAATGTTACTACATAACACTGGATAGCTCAATGACTGGTCCGCTGTTAAAAAAAATAGAAAAATGTGTTGTTTTGGAGCTGTTTTCTTCTAATAACTCTGAAATTTTATTATCTGTTTAAATCAAATTAGCTGTGAAAATTTAAAATTCTGTTGGCAAGCTTTAAATTTAAGTTTTTTTTTGTTTGTGTAGCTACAAGTCAGTAAATGTCAATGTTTAATGTCAATTGTCAATCTCTCTGAATACAATGTAAATAATGTGTAATTTTTGTTTATATGTTTGGTAGAAAATAAATAATTTTACAAAGATAAAATTTGTTTCCTTTTTTGTAGTCTGAGCTTTTCTGCTAAACTATTCGAACGAGAATATTACAATATATCAAAGTACAGCGTGGTCAAGAATGACTCTTTGAGTTGGCAACACTTTTTAGAGACATTTTTATTTGCCTAGTTGCAACACTGAAGTCGGATACGCTTGTTTGCGAGATAATTGACATATCACTCATGACAAAAATTGTAGGTTATGTCACAGCGCCTAATTTTTTAATCGGCATCTTTCGATGAAGTGTCAAAGATATGCCTCGTCAACAACAAAAAGTAGCTACAGTTGTACAATTTCAAAATAAAATGTAGGATTGCCAACTCAAACTTGTTGTTGACCACGTTGTATCTGATTATTGTACTCAAACGTAAAAGTACATTAATTTTTACAACGTTGGCAATCGAACAATTTTTTTTTTGATTTTTGAATTTAAAAACTATTTTTGATTATTTTTTTTTAAATATTGGTTTAGAACAAATACACTGTAGGAAAAATTGAAAAAAAAAGAGAGAGACCGTAATCTCAACCAACAAAAAAGAAATTAGAAAATACCATGTGATTCACAAATATTTAGAATAGATTTTAAGGGTGGCATTCTTGAGCTTACGTAATGAGCTGAGAAGATGAATTAATTCTGTCTGACTAAACTAAATTTAGCTGTAGCCAAAAAAAGTATTTTATAATGATTTTAATGATTAGTTTTTCATATTTCTGCAATAACAACAAATAATAATTATAATTCTCATCAATTTTTGCATATATTGACCATTTCCGTGCAGAATCATCCATGAAATCGCATCAATTTTCATTAGATTTGAGCAATAATTGCCGGACAATAACCATAAAGGGTTAACCGTCCAATTAACCGCAGCTAAACTATCTTGATTATTGTTAGGTTATATCCATTGGACGGTAGGTTAATCAGAAGTAGAGCAGCAGAAGGTCTTACGAATTACCATTTAAATGTCCTTTCCCTTCCAGGGGGGCTTTCGCTGCTTGGGATTATGGAAATACGGTCCAGGAAAGAAGGGAAGACTAAAGTTACTTGGTCGCTAAGACCGACACTAAAAGCTGATTAAACTGGGACCGAATGCAAATTTTCTAAAAGAAGTGAAAGAAAAGTTCTATTTTGCTTTATATAGTATATTTCCAGCAAGAAAAAAACAATTCGTTTTCAAAAATTATAAATATCACTCAAAATAACAAATTTAAAAAATTGATAAATTAAAAAAATGTAATTTTTGTTTTTTTTTTATAATGTTTATTTTCAACTGTTCTTTTTCTATTCTATTTTTATTTTTTTCTTTTTTTATTTCCTGTCTTGTTTAATCTATCTCTTTTTCACTATTATTTTTATGCTATATTATTTATTTTTTTTTACTTTTTTTTTACTCTACACATTTTTCTATCATGTGTTTTCTATACTGTGTCTTTCTATCTTCTAAACATGGTTTATTTTTCTCATTTTATTCTATTCTAACTGGTTTCTAATTATTTATTTTTATTTTTCGTAAAGGTATTAATAAATTTTAAAAATTATATATAAAAAGTTCAATTAAATTTTTTTTAAAATTTTTAAAAAATTCTTAAAAATTCTTTAAAAACTTTAAAAAATTATTAAAATTATCTGAAAAATTAAAAAAAATGTTAAAAAATATTTTAAAAAAGCTAAATTTACGTTTAAAAAATTTTAAATTAAAAATTATAGAAAATAATCTAAATTTCTAATTAAAAATTTTTTAAATCATTTCAAAACATTTCAATATTTTTTTAAGCTAGTTTCTAGTAATTTATTTTCACTTTTTTGAAACGTTTTAATAAATTTTAAAAATTATATATAAAAAGTTCAATTATATTTTTAAAAAATTATTAAAAAATTCTAAAAAATTATTAAAATTATCTTAAAAATTATAAAAAACTTTAAAAAATATTTTAATAACGTTAAAACAATTTTTTAAATTGAAAATTATTAAAAATTGTTTAAATTTCTAATTAAAAATTTTTTAAATCATTTCAAAACATTTAAATATTTTTTTTAACTAGTTTTTAGTAATTTATTTCCACTTTTTTGAAACGTTTTAATATATTTTTAAAATTATATATAGAAAGTTTAATTATATTTTTTAAAAATTCTTAAAAATTCTTTAAAATCTTTAAAAAATTTTAAAAAATTATTAAAATTAACTAAAATATTAAAAAAAAACCTTAAAATTTTTTTAAAAAAGTTAAAACAATTTTTTAAATTGAAATTTATTGAAAATAATCTAAATTTCTAATTAAAATTTTTTTAAATCATTTCAAAACATATAAATATTTTTTCTAACTAGTTTATGGTAATTTATTTTCACTTTTTAAAACGTTTTAATAAATTTTAAAAATTTTACATATAAAAAGTTCAATTATATTTTTTAAAAATTATTAAAAAAATTCTTAAAAATTTTTTAAAAACTCTTAAAAATTTTAAAAAATTATTAAAATTATCTAAAAAATTAGAAAACATTTTAAACAATATTTTAAAAACGTTAAAACAATTTTTTAAATTGAAAATTGTTGAAAAATAATTTAAATTTCTTGATTTTTTAAAAAATTCATAAAAATTCTTGAAAAACTCTAAAAAATTCTAAAAAAATATTAAAATATCTAAAAAATTAAAAAAAACTTTAAAAAATATTTTAAAAACGTTAAAACAATTTTTTAAATTGAAAATTGTTGAAAAATAATTTAAATTTCTTGATTTTTTAAAAAATTTATAAAAATTCTTGAAAAACTCTAAAAAATTCTAAAAAAATATTAAAATATCTAAAAAATTAAAAAAAACTTTAAAAAATATTTTAAAAACGTTAAAACAATTTTTTAAATTGAAAATTGTTGAAAAATAATTTAAATTTCTTGATTTTTTAAAAAATTCATAAAAATTCTTCAAAAACTCTAAAAAAACATTAAAAAATCTAAAAAATTAAAAAAAACCTTAAAAAATATTTTAAAAACGTTAAAACAATTTTTTAAATTAAAAATTGTTGAAAAATAATTTAAATTTCTTGATTTTTTAAAAAATTCATAAAAATTTTTGAAAAACTCTAAAAAATTCTAAAAAAATATTAAAATATCTAAAAAATTAAAAAAAACCTTAAAAAATATTTTAAAAACGTTAAAACAATTTTTTAAATTGAAAATTATTAAAAATAATCTAAATTTCTAACTAAACATTTTTTAAATCATTTCAAAACATTTAAATATTTTGTCTAACTAGTTTATGGTAATTTATTTTCACTTTTTTAAAACGTTTTAATAAATTTTTAAAATTATATATAAAAAGTTCAATTAAATTTTTAAAAAATTATTAAAAATTCTATAAACTCTCTAAAAAACTCTAAAAAATAAAAAAAAAAAAATTAAAAAATATTTTAAAAACGTTAAAACAATTTTTTAAATTAAAAATTATTGAAAATAATTTAAATTTCTAATTGAAAATTTTTTAAATCATTTTAAAACATGAAAATATTTTTAGTTTATCTAACTAGTTTATAGTAATTTATTTTCACTTTTTTAAAACGTTTCAATAAATTTTAAAAATTATAGATATAAAGTTTAATTAAATTTTTTAAAAATTATTAAAAAATTCTTAAAAATTCTATAAAACTCTAAAAAACTCTATAAAATAAAAAAAAAATTAAAAAATATTTTAAAAACGTTAAAACAATTTTTTAAATTGAAAATTATTGAAAATAATCTAAATTTCTAACTGAACTTTTTTTAAATCATTTCAAAACATTTAAATATTTTGTCTAACTAGTTTATGGTAATTTATTTTCACTTTTTTGAAACGTTTTAATAATTTTTAAAATTATATGTAAAAAGTTCAATTAAATTTTTTAAAAATTATTGAAAATTCTATAAACTCTCTAAAAAACTCTAAAAAATAAAAAAAAAAAATAAAAAAATATTTTAAAAACGTTAAAACAATTTTTTAAATTAAAAATTATTGAAAATAGTTTAAATTTCTAATTAAAAATTTTTTAAATCATTTTAAAACATTAAAATATTTTTTCTAACCAGTTTATAGTAATTTATTTTCACTTTTTTAAAACGTTTTAATAAATTTTAAAAATTATAGATATAAAGTTCAATTAAATTTTTTAAAAATTATTAAAAAATTCTTAAAAATTCTATAAAACTCTATAAAATAAAAAAAAAATTTAAAAAATATTTTAAAAACGTTAAAACAATTTTTTAAATTAAAAATTATTAAAAATAATTTAAATTTCTAATTAAAAATTTTTTAGACCATTTTTAAACATTAAAATATTTTTTCTAACTAGTTTATAGTAATTTATTTTCACTTTTAGTAATTTTAAAACGTTTTAATAAATTAAAAAAATTAAATATAATAATTACAATTTTATTTTTATACATTTTTTGAAAAATTACTATAAAACTCTTAAAATTATTGAAAAACTTTTGTTAGAATTTCCAAATCTATTTTATTTCTCTCTCTTTTCGGACTTAAATAATTATTCGCTTTTTTTTTCAGGCCTTCAAGCAACTTTTCCATAATTATTGTATTTTTTCTATTCTTCATTTTTGCTTTTTGTTTCTTGTTTGTCTATGTCTCTATCTTGACCTTTTGTTTCTTTATGCAGTCATTCTCTTTTTTTTCTCAATCTCTTCTACCCAAATTTTTTTAAATTATTTTTTCATTTGCTTTTTATTCATTAATTTCCAGTTTTTTTTCAATATCTCACATCTTTCTCATTTTTTTTTTTATCTTTTATCTTTATTTTTATTCAGACTCTTTCTGATAACTCACATATTTCGCTTATTTTTTTTATCTTTATTTTCCATCTCTATCTCTTTATTTTTATCTCAACTTTTATCACACACTTTCTCTCTACTATTCCTCAAAAACCTGGTTTTTCTGGTACTTTTGTCACCTGCCCATCCGCTCTATTTTTCAATGTTTATTCTATTGTTTTTTTCTACTAAACATTATTATCTTGGTTTTCTTTTGTTTTACTTAACACTACGTAATTTCAGTTAAATATTCTTAAAAGTGTTTGTGCATTGGGGTGGTTGTTAATAGCCAGAAGCTGCGTCACAAATTTTGACTACGTCACAGACTGGCTACGTCCAAGATTCAACCAATCAGAGCAGTTTTCAAAAACCACTATGACCAGCTTGACCAATCGCTGTAAAGTAGTTTCTGTTTATTGGTAACCACCCCCAAAGCGACCTATAACCTTAAATTTTTTAAGGTTATAGGTAGGTATGTGTCCTGGGGACCTCGCTTGCTATACTATTCCCATTTTCAATTTTCTTTCTCTTTATACAACATTTAAACTTGCTCAATACAACATAAGAGATTTGCGAATTGCACTTAGTCACGACAAGACAAAACTTATAATATGGAAAGTTGCTTTGTTGCTACATCCAGAGCAATTAAACTAATCTCAAGTATGGTACATGAGTTTAGAAATTTACGTCGTTCTGTAACAACTATAAGCCCTTCTCATATACTATTTAAACGACTCAATTGTCCATGGAAATTAAGTCTCGAATGGGGCCCAAACATCTATTTATTTGCACTAATTGGAAAATTACTGAAATAATAAAAAAAAAGCGTATTATAAATTATGTAGCCACACTGAGTGTACAGCTTAGAAACCAAATGGAAAATTGTTTTTCCTTGAGAAGCTGAGTTATACAGGATTTCTTAAAAATTTTTTAGTTTTTAGATAGAAAAAGTTGAAAATGGTGGAGGCGCCAAAGTCACAATATTATTATAAATTGTTCAATTGAATAAACTGCAATTGTTTAAGACTCACAAGTTACTTAAGTTATCATAAAGAAAACATTAGTAAACTATGGATTTTTTTAACATTAGTAAACTTTTAATTTTTTATAAAAATTTGAAAAATAGTAAAGGCGGCAGATAAGTTTTTTTTTTTTTAAATTGTTTAACTTGGTGAGTTTTTATTGACTTTAACTCACAAGTTACTCAAATTATTATAAAAAAACATTAGTAAACTAATAAGTTTTTTTAACTTTAGTAAGCTTTAGAATTTTTATAAAAAGTTCAAAAAAGATAATTGCGAGAAATGGGAAATTTTTTTGAAAATTGTTTAATTTGGTGAGTTTTTATTGACTTAAACTCACAAGTTACCATATAGTTAAGTTATCATAAAGAAACATAAGTAGACTAATATAAAGTCAAATATTTTTAACATTTTATATATTTTTTGAAAAAAAGTTAAAAAATGATGGATGTGTCAAAGACGAAATATTTTTTTAAATTGTTTATTTGGATAAACTTCTATTGTTTTAGACTCACAAGTTACTTCAGTTACCATAAATAAACATCAGTAAACAAATATAAAGTTAAATATTTATAACATTTTCTAATTTTTTTTAAAAAGTTGAAAAATGGTGGAGGCGCCAAATGTAAAATATTTTTGTAAATTGTTTAATTGGATAAACTTCTGTTGTATTAAACTCACAAGTTACTTAAGTTATCATAAATAAACATTAGTAAACTAATAAAAAGTTAAATATTTATAACATTTTTTTATTATTTTTTAAAGTTATAAAATGGTGGATGCGCCAAAGACAAAATATTTTTGTAAATTGTTTAATTGGATAAACTTTTATTGTTTTAGACTCTCAAGTTACTTAAGTTATCATAAAGAAAACATTAGTAAACTATGGATTTTTTTAACATTAGTAAACTTTTAATTTTTTATAAAAATTTGAAAAATAGTAAAGGCGGCAGATAAGTTTTTTTTTTTTTAAATTGTTTAACTTGGTGAGTTTTTATTGACTTTAACTCACAAGTTACTCAAATTATTATAAAAAAACATTAGTAAACTAATAAGTTTTTTTAACTTTAGTAAGCTTTAGAATTTTTATAAAAAGTTCAAAAAAGATAATTGCGAGAAATGGGAAATTTTTTTGAAAATTGTTTAATTTGGTGAGTTTTTATTGACTTAAACTCACAAGTTACCATATAGTTAAGTTATCATAAAGAAACATTAGTAGACTAATATAAAGTCAAATATTTTTAGAATTTTATATATTTTTTGGAAAGTTAAAAAATGGTGGGTGTGTCAAAGACAAAATATTTTTTTAAATTGTTTATTTGGATAAACTTTTATTGTTTTAGACTCACAAGTTACTTAAGTTACCATAAATAAACATCAGTTAACAAATATAAAGTTAAATATTTATAACATTTTATAATTTTTTTTAAAATGTTGAAAAATGGTGGAGGCGCCAAATGTAAAATATTTTTCTAAATTGTTTAATTGGATAAACTTTTATTGTTTTAGACTCACAAGTTACTTGAGTTACTATAAATAAACATCAGTAAACAAATATAAAGTTAAATATTTATAACATTTTTTAATTTTTTTTTAAAAATTGAAAAATGGTGGAGGCGCCAAATGTAAAATATTTTTGTAAATTGTTCAATTGGATAAACTTTTATTGTTTTAGACTCACAAGTTACTTAAGTTACCATAAATAAACATCTGTAAACAAATATAAAGTTAAATATTTATAACATTCTATAATTTTTTTTAAAAAGTTGAAAAATGGCGGAGGCGCCAAATGTAAAATATTTTTGTAAATTGTTCAATTGGATAAACTTTTATTGTTTTAGACTCACAAGTTACTTAAGTTACCATAAATAAACATCAGTAAACAAATATAAAGTTAAATATTTATAACATTTTATAATTTTTTTTTAAAATATTGAAAAATGGTGGAGGCGCCAAATGTAAAATATTATTATAAATTGTTCAATTGGATAAACTGCAATTGTATTAGACTCACAAGTTACTTGAGTTACTATAAATAAACATCAGTAAACAAATATAAAGTTAAATATCTATAGCATTTTATAATTTTTTTTAAAAATTTGAAAAATGGTGGAGGCGCCAAATGTAAAATATTTTTGTAAATTGTTTAATTGGATAAACTTTTATTGTTTTAGACTCACAAGTTACTTAAGTTATCATAAATAAACATTAGTAAACTAATAAAAAGTTAAATATTTATAACATTTTTTTATTATTTTTTAAAGTTATAAAATGGTGGATGCGCCAAAGACAAAATATTTTTGTAAATTGTTTAATTGGATAAACTTCTATTGTTTTAGACTAACAAGTTACTTAAGTTATCATAAAGAAAACATTAGTAAACTATGGATTTTTTTAACATTAGTAAACTTTTAATTTTTTATAAAAATTTGAAAAATAGTAAAGGCGGCAGATAAGTTTTTTTTTTTTTAAATTGTTTAACTTGGTGAGTTTTTATTGATTTTAATTCACAAGTTACTCAAATTATTATAAAAAAACATTAGTAAACTAATAAGTTTTTTTAACTTTAGTAAGCTTTAGAATTTTTATAAAAAGTTCAAAAAAGATAATTGCGAGAAATAGGAAATTTTTTTGAAAATTGTTTAATTTGGTGAGTTTTTATTGACTTAAACTCACAAGTTACCATAAAGTTAAGTTATCATAAAGAAACATAAGTAGACTAATATAAAGTCAAATATTTTTAGCATTTTATATATTTTTTGGAAAGTTAAAAAATGGTGGATGTGTCAAAGACAAAATATTTTTGTAAATTGTTTAATTGGATAAACTTTTATTGTTTTAGACTCACAAGTTACTTAAGTTACCATAAATAAACATCAGTAAACAAATATAAAGTTAAATATTTATAACATTTTATAATTTTTTTTTAAAATATTGAAAAATGGTGGAGGCGCCAAATGTAAAATATTATTATAAATTGTTTAATTGGATAAACTGCAATTGTATTAGACTCACAAGTTACTTGAGTTACTATAAATAAACATCAGTAAACAAATATAAAGTTAAATATCTATAGCATTTTATAATTTTTTTTAAAAATTTGAAAAATGGTGGAGGCGCCAAATGTAAAATATTTTTGTAAATTGTTTAATTGGATAAACTTTTATTGTTTTAGACTCACAAGTTACTTAAGTTACCATAAATAAACATCAGTAAACTAATATAAAGTTAAATATTCATAACATTTTACAATTTTTTAAAAAAATTAAAAAAACATTAGTAAACTTATAAAAACTTGAATGTTTATAGCATTTGATGATCTTTTATAAAAAGTTTAAAAATGATGAAGACGTTAAATGTAATTTTTTTTGTAAGTTGTTAAATTTGGAGAGTTTTTTTTAGTATTAGACTCACAAGTTACTCAAGTTATCAAGAAGTAACGTTAATAAAGTCATTTAAAGTTGGATTTGATGATCTTTAAACGTTTAAAAATGGTGGAGGCGTCAAATGAATCATTAATAAACTAATAAAAAGTTGGATAATTTATTATAATAATATACAATTATTAGATTGTAGCTTTCTTTCTCAAATGACGTATTACCAAATAATTGAATAATCTCCTCCTTGCTTGTGCTTACTAGGATTTGATCCTCACCTACGCATTTACCCCGCCTGCTTGATTTATTCATATTCCACAGGTGAAACACGAAAAACTTTTTCGTTTGTTTCCCAGCATCGAAAAAAAAACCGAAAAAATTGTTTTCGAATGTTTAATTAGTTGTGTGTGTATATTTTATTTGTGGTGAGTGGGCGTAGTTTCCTGTTGTGTTGTGAGCGGAAACTACGATAGCGCTCAGGGGTGCCCTATCACGCTACTGCTCCGGGCTACGGTAATGATTCCAGAGAATCCGGACTTATTCCGGACTGATTCCGGACTTAGAAATGCTCGGCTGCATCTAACAAACGCTGAACCGCATTCGCCAGCAGGCACAGGATGGAAATGCCAAGAAAATTTAAATTTTTACTACAAAACTAATGAATCTTATGGTTATTTCCTGCGCTAAGCAGCCGCGAAAAGCTACAATCAATACTTTTGTTTATTTAATTTGGCGGTATCAACAACATTTCCTCAGTTTTCAAAAATGGTGGATGCGCCAAATGTAAAATTGTTTAATTAGGGGGGCTTTTATTGTCTTAGACTAACAAATTACTCAGGTTATCATAAAAAAAACCTTGATAATCTAATCTAAAATTAAAGTTTTTTTACATTTTTTGATTTTTTATAAAAAATTAAAAAATGGCAGATGCCTCAAATGTCAATTTTTTTGTAAATTGTTTAATTAAACGAGCTTTTATTGTATATCACTAACAAGTGTCTCAAATTATCATAAAAAAACATTAATAATATAATCTAAAATTGAAATTTTTTAACATTTTTTTACTTTTTATAAAAAATGGCAGATGCCCCAAATGTTTATTTTTTATTGTAAATTGTTTAATTAAATGTGTTTTTATTGTATTAGATTAACAAGTGACTCAAGTTATTATGAAAAAACATTAATAATTTAATCTAAAATTGGAATTTTTGAACATTTTTTGGTTTTTTATAAAAAATTGAAAAATAGCAGATGCCCCAAATGTCTTTTTTTTGTAAATTGTTTAATTAAATAAATTTTTATTATATTAGATTAACAAGTGTCTTAAGTTATCATAAAAAAACATTAATAATCTAATCAAAAATTGGAGTTTTTTAACATTTTTTAATTTTTTATAAAAAATTGAAAAATGGCAGCTGCCCCTAATGTTAATTTTTTTGTAAATTGTTTAATTAAAAGAGCTTTTATTGTATTAGACTAACAAATGACTCAAGTTATTATGAAAAAACATTAATAATATAATCTAAAATTGCAATTTTTAAACATTTTTTGATTTTTTATAAAAAATTGAAAAATGACAGATGCCCCAAATGTCAATTTTTTTGTAAATTGTTCAATTAAGTGAGTTTTTGTTGTATTAGATTAACAGCTGACTCAAGTTATGATAAAAAACCTTGATAATCTAATCTAAAATTGAAGTTTTTTAACATTTTTTAATTTTTTATAAAAAATTGGAAAATGGCAGATGCCCCAAATGTCTTCTTTTTGTAAATTGTTTAATTAAGTGAGCTTCTAATGTATTAGACTAACAAGTGACTCAAGTTATTATAAAAAAACCTTAATAATCTAATCTAAAATTGGAATTTTTTCACATTTTTTGATTTTTTACAAAAAATTGAAAAATGACAGATGCCCCAAATGTCATTTTTTTTGTAAATTGTTTAATTAAATGTGCTTTTATTGTACTAGACTAACAAATTACTCAAGTTATCTTAAAAAAACATCAATAATTTAATCTAAAATTAGAAATTTATAACATTTTTTGATGATTTATAAAAAATTGAAAAATGGCAGATGCCCCAAATGTCCATTTTTTTTGTAAATTGTTTAATTGAATGAGCTTTTATTGTATTAGACTAACAAATTACTCAAGTTATCTTCAAAAAACATTAATAATATAATCTAAAATTAGAAATTTATAACATTTTTTGATTTTTTATAAAAAATTGAAAAATGGCAGCTGCCTGAAATGTCAATTTTTTTGTAAATTGTTAAATTAAGTGAGCTTCTAATGTATTAGACTAACCAGTGACTCAAGTTATCATAAAAAAACATTAATAATATAATCTAAAATTGAAATTTTTTAACATTTTTTTACTTTTTATAAAAAATGGCAGATGCCCCAAATGTTTATTTTTTATTGTAAATTGTTTAATTAAATGTGTTTTTATTGTATTAGATTAACCAGTGACTTAAGTGATCATAAAAAAACATTAATAATCTAATATAAAACTAGAGTTTTTTAACATTTTTAAATTTTTTATAAAAAATTGAAAAATGACAGATGCCCCAAATGTTAATTTTTTTGTAAATTGTTTAATTAAATGAGCTTTTATTGTATTAGATTAACAAGTGACTCAAGTTATTATGAAAAAACATTAATAATTTAATCTAAAATTGGAATTTTTGAACATTTTTTGGTTTTTTATAAAAAATTGAAAAATAGCAGATGCCCCAAATGTCTTTTTTTTGTAAATTGTTTAATTAAATAAATTTTTATTATATTAGATTAACAAGTGTCTTAAGTTATCATAAAAAACCATTAATAATCTAATCAAAAATTGGAGTTTTTTAACATTTTTAAATTTTTTATAAAAAATTGAAAAATGGCAGCTGCCCCTAATGTTAATTTTTTTGTAAACTGTTTAATTAAAAGAGCTTTTATTGTATTAGATTAACAAGTGACTCAAGTTATTATGAAAAAACATTAATAATTTAATCTAAAATTGGAATTTTTGAACATTTTTTGGTTTTTTATAAAAAATTTAAAAATAGCAGATGCCCCAAATGTCTTTTTTTTGTAAATTGTTTAATTAAATAAATTTTTATTATATTAGATTAACAAGTGTCTTAAGTTATCATAAAAAACCATTAATAATCTAATCAAAAATTGGAGTTTTTTAACATTTTTAAATTTTTTATAAAAAATTGAAAAATGGCAGCTGCCCCTAATGTTAATTTTTTTGTAAATTGTTTAATTAAAAGAGCTTTTATTGTATTAGACTAACAAATGACTCAAGTTATTATGAAAAAACATTAATAATATAATCTAAAATTGCAATTTTTAAACATTTTTTGATTTTTTATAAAAAATCGAAAAATGACAGATGCCCCAAATGTCAATTTTTTTGTAAATTGTTCAATTAAGTGAGTTTTTGTTGTATTAGATTAACAGCTGACTCAAGTTATGATAAAAAACCTTGATAATCTAATCTAAAATTAAAGTTTTTTAACATTTTTTGATTTTTTATAAAAAATTGGAAAATGGCAGATGCCCCAAATGTCTTTTTTTTGTAAATTGTTTAATTAAGTGAGCTTCTAATGTATTAGACTAGCAAGTGACTTAAGTTATCATAAGAAAAAACATTAATAATTTAATCTACAATTGGAGTTTTTTAACATTTTTTGATTTCTTATAAAAAATTCAAAAAAAGTAGATGCCCCAAATGTAATTTTTTTGTAAATTGTTTAATTAAATGAATTTTTATTATATTAGATTAACAAGTGTCTTAAGTTACCATAAAAAAACATTAATAATCTAATCAAAAATTGGAGTTTTTTAACATTATTTAATTTTTTATAAAAAATTGAAAAATGGCAGCTGCCCCTAATGTCAATTTTTTTGTAAATTGTTTAATTAAGTGAGCTTTTATTGTATTAAACTAACAAATTACTCAAGGTATCATAAAAAAACATTAATAATCTAAACTACAATTAGAGTTTCTTAACATTTTTTAATTTTTTATGAAAAATTGAAAAATGGCAGATGCCTCAAATGTCATTTTTTTGAAATTGTTTAATTAAATGAGCTTTTGTTGTATTAGACTAACAAATTACTCAAGCTATCATAAAAAAAACATTGATAATCTAATCGAAAATTGGAATTTTTTAACATTTTTTGATTTTTTATAAAAAAATTGACAAATGGTGGATGCGCCAAATTGTAAATTGTTCAATTAGGTGAGCTTTTATTTATCTGATCCACCAGATACTCAAATTATCATAGAAAACTATTAGCAAACTAATAAAAATTTACAGATACGAGTGTTGCCAACCTTAAAAATTAACATTTCACGAGCAACAACGAAAGATCTTCTCTTTTATTTATTCATCAACAGGTGCACTTGGAAGGAAAGACTATAAATAACAAATAGGGCCATTTTAACTGCAGTTTCTATCTGGATATGGAGAAAACAGCGGTGTTGAATACAGTTGAGTAGCCAAGAGAATGATATATTATCGCATTTACCATTCAGTGAGCAAGGGTAAATTGATATATAACATTCACATCCTCATTCACAAAGCCTGATTATTATGGGACATTGATATCGTCAATGAGCCTTATTGTTGATTTTGTTTCCGACAAAAACTCCACGCTTCCATTATCCCGTTTGTCCCATTATATTTTGATTTATTTGTTTTCAAAACAATTAAATCATTCATAAATATTTTCTTTTCATGTACAATAAGCTTTATTTGCAAATACTGCCCCCATAAAATAAGCTATAAACAAACATTATTAATAAATTCAAGAATAATCAGCTATAAAATGAAAATTTAATAGAACTGGTTCATTTTAATGCAGAGATAGTGTAAAAATTCTACCACTGTTACTTATATTGTAACGAAATCAAAGGTTCGAGAATTTATCTAGTCGATTCCAGACTGCTCGAAATATATAGGACCACGCGAGAGCGACAGAGAGCAAACGGTATAGAGCCAGCGACGAATTGATGTAAATATAAATGTACAAATAGTGTAACATTAATATACAATAGTGAAGAAAAAAAGCGCAAAATAAATAAATTGTACAGCTTTCACGTTACGAATTAATTAAAACGTAGCGACATCTATTAGAGCAAAAGTTGATAAACTAGATTTCTTGCATACAGGTTACTCTAAATGACAGATGAGATAAAAATAGTTTGAATAAATTTGCTTTGATCTTACCAAACTAACAGTAAAAATTGGGTTTATTGTTTTTTTTCAGGAACTTTTTGTTTGTTTTGATATAAAATAAGAATTTGAGTTTCTTTTTCGGGCGACAGTTCCATCAAACGAAGGATTCTAGATTAAATTTTTCATGGTCGGCTATTTCGGGTGGCTCAGCACGGCACGGCGGCCGTAAAGAGAATGGGTTCGAATGAAATTCTGGAACAAGAGAGGATAGGTTGTTGGTTCCAGGCAATAGGTTCCGGGAGCAACAGTGCGGGAAGCGAGCATGGAAACGGCCCGCTAGGGACTAGCCACATCTCACTCAGATGGAATATACCTATCTACAAACAAAATAGAACAAAACAAGTGACATTGTTTGTCGAATTAAAGTGACCTATGTCGGTTTAGGGGCAGGGGGAGGGGGGGCATTGTTTTGAATGTTTTATAAAGAAACGAGGTTTAAATATCACAGACAATGATGAATTTTTTAAGAATGTCTGCAACACGGGGCTGTTACGTCAGGGATTAGCAGAGAAGTCCATTTTATTTTTATGAACAACTCTAAACAAACTTTTTTTATTGTAAATGTAAATAATTTATAGCAAACACTTGAAATAGATTGCTTATTAACTTTACAAATCACATCAAACTTGTTTTGATGAATGTTTTGATTAATTCATACGCAGAAACGTACGATAATATTAGCCACGCTTTGACGTTTGTTTGACATTTGTTGGCAATCATACTATCAAAGACAAAAAAAATCAGTCAAGCTAATTACGCTGCAAGACAATCAATTTTAAAAATCGATTAATAAATTATTATAGCTAAATCAAGGCAGCATCTGCCAGCAGTGATTAATAAGTCATTAATACATAAATAATAGTCGTAAATTAAATTTAAGAAAAAAATAGCTAATTTTTTAAATTTTTAATTTTTAAAAAATTCTATACCTTTTGTTTTGATCAAAAAATCTAAAACTTCCTAAAGTCAAATAAATCATTTTTGGCATATTATTCTCAATACCAAACTAATTTTTTTAAACGGCCGAAAAAAAAAGCAATGAAAGCAGAAAAAGGCCATAAAACAAGGAATAAAAGTAATTTTTGAATGTAGGGTTATCCTATAAAAGCGGTAACTAGACGGGGGAAAGCTTTAAGGGTTGCGATATCCGGGATTCCTGCCGCCACTGCCGCTGCTGCTGCCGCCAAAACCAAATCCGATTGCGGCTTTAGCGGAGAGGCTATCACAATAAATCCACAAAATGGCCTACATCTATACGAGATACAATTTAGTTTGGAAATCAAAAAAAAATTTTTTTTTATTAAAATTCTTATATATTTCTAATTTATTTTTTGTTTTTTTTTTTAATGATATTAAGATATGTGTGTCTTTATGTAACCATTCTTATTTTTTCTCCCTTTATAATGCATTACAAGGAAACACTCTTTATTTGATTCTCGAATAACAAAAAAGTCTATCTATAGAGCTTTTACGGTTCGCATCGTAAAATTTTTTGTTGTGATGACAGAACAAATATGTTTGCTTGCTATTGCTAGATCCGGGTCGGCGCCTCCAATCTTAGAAGCAACATTTAGGTCAATCGAAGCAAGACGGAAAATAAACACCTGTAGAGTATATAAAACAGCAAAAACATCTTCAAAACGGAATATATAAAAATCGAATCAGCTTTGAATAGAAAGGAAGCCATAAGACTGTTTACTTAAAAATTGCTACATTTTCTAGTAATTTTTCTAGGGTTTTTAACTTTTTATAAACAAAACACATTAATTTTTATACTATATCTATTTTGATTTTACAAATAAACACCTGTAGAGTATATAAAACAGCAAAAATATTTTCAAAACGGAATATATAAAAATCGAATCAGCTTTGAATAGAAAGGAAGCCATAAGACTGTTTACTCAGAAATTGCTACTTTTTCTAGTAATTTTTTTAAGGTTTTTAACTTTTTATAAACAAAACACATTAATTTTTATCCTATTAATTTTTATACTATATCTATTTTGATTTTACAAATAAACACCTGTAGAGTATATAAAACAGCAAAAATATCTTCAAAACGGAATATATAAAAATCGAATCAGCTTTGAATAGAAAGGAAGCCATAAGACTGTTTACTTAAAAATTGCTACATTTTCTAGTTATTTTTCTAGGGTTTTTAACTTTTTATAAACAAAACACATTAATTTTTATACTATATCTATTTTGATTTTACAAATAAACACCTGTAGAGTATATAAAACAGCAAAAATATCTACAAAACGGAATATATAAAAATCGAATCAGCTTTGAATAGAAAGGAAGCCATAAGACTGTTTACTCAGAAATTGCTACTTTTTCTAGTAATTTTTTTAAGGTTTTTAACTTTTTATAAACAAAACACATTAATTTTTATACTATATCTATTTTAATTTTACTAATAAACACCTGTAGAGTATATAAAACAGCAAAAACATCTTCAAAATGGAATATATAAAAATCTGATCAGCTTTGAATAGAAAGGAAGCCATAAGACTGTTTACTCAGAAATTGCTACTTTTTCTAGTAATTTTTATAGGGTTTTTAACTTTTTAAAGACAAAACACACTAATTTTTATACTATATGTATTTTGATTTTACAAACAAACACCTGTAGAGTAAATAAAACAGCAAAAACATCTTCAAAACGGAATATTTAAAAATCTGATCAGCTTTGAATAGAAAGGAAGCCATAAGACTGTTTACTCAAAAATTGCTACTTTTTCTAGTAATTTTTCTAGGGTTTTTAACTTTTTATAAACAAAACACATTAATTTTTATACTATATCTATTTTGATTTTACAAATAAACACCTGTAGAGTATATAAAACAGCAAAAACATCTTCAAAACGGAATATATAAAAATCTGATCAGCTTTGAATAGAAAGGAAGCCATAAGACTGTTTACTCAAAAATTGCTACTTTTTCTAGTAATTTTTCTAGGGTTTTTAACTTTTTATAAACAAAACACATTAATTTTTATACTATATCTATTTTGATTTTACTAATAAACACCTGTAGAGTAAATAAAACAGCAAAAACATTTTCAAAACGGAATATATAAAAATCTGATCAGCTTTGAATAGAAAAGAAGCCATAAGACTGTTTACTCAGAAATTGCTACTTTTTCTAGTAATTTTTCTAGGGTTTTTAACTTTTTATAAACAAAACACATTAATTTTTAGACTAAATCTATTTTGATTTTACTAATAAACACCTGTAGAGTATATGAAGCAGCAAAAACATCTTCAAAACGGAATATATAAAAATCTGATCAGCTTTGAACAGAAAGGAAGCCATAAGACTGTTTACTCAGAAATTGCTACTTTTTCTAATAATTTTTGTAGGGTTTTTAACTTTTTAAAAACAAAACACATTAATTTTTATACTATATGTATTTTGATTTTACAAATAAACACCTGTAGAGTATATAAAACAACAAAAACATCTTCAAAACGGAATATATAAAAATCTGATCAGCTTTGAATAGAAAGGAAGCCATAAGACTGTTTACTCAGAAATTGCTACTTTTTCTAGTAATTTTTCTAGGGTTTTTAACTTTTTATAAACAAAACACATTAATTTTTAGACTAAATCTATTTTGATTTTACAAATAAACACCTGTAGAGTATATAAAACAACAAAAACATCTTCAAAACGGAATATATAAAAATCTGATCAGCTTTGAATAGAAAGGAAGCCATAAGACTGTTTACTCAGAAATTGCTACTTTTTCTAGTAATTTTTCTAGGGTTTTTAACTTTTTAAAGACAAAACACATTAATTTTTATACTAAATCTATTTTGATTTTACAAATAAACACCTGTAGAGTATTTAAAACAGCAAAAACATCTTCAAAACGGAATATTTAAAAATCTGATCAGCTTTGAATAGAAAGGAAGCCATAAGACTGTTTACTCAGAAATTGCTACTTTTTCTAGTAATTTTTCTAGGGTTTTTAACTTTTTATAAACAAAACACATTAATTTTTAGACTAAATCTATTTTGATTTTACTAATAAACACCTGTAGAGTATATGAAGCAGCAAAAACATCTTCAAAACGGAATATATAAAAATCTGATCAGCTTTGAACAGAAAGGAAGCCATAAGACTGTTTACTCAGAAATTGCTACTTTTTCTAATAATTTTTGTAGGGTTTTTAACTTTTTAAAAACAAAACACATTAATTTTTATACTATATGTATTTTGATTTTACAAATAAACACCTGTAGAGTATATAAAACAAAAAACATCTTCAAAACGGAATATATAAAAATCTGATCAGCTTTGAATAGAAAGGAAGCCATAAGACTGTTTACTCAGAAATTGCTACTTTTTCTAGTAATTTTTCTAGGGTTTTTAACTTTTTATAAACAAAACACATTAATTTTTATACTATATCTATTTTGATTTTACAAATAAACACCTGTAGAGTATATAAAACAGCAAAAACATCTTCAAAACGGAATATATAAAAATCTGATCAGCTTTGAATAGAAAGGAAGCCATAAGACTGTTTACTCAAAAATTGCTACTTTTTCTAGTAATTTTTCTAGGGTTTTTAACTTTTTATAAACAAAACACATTAATTTTTATACTATATCTATTTTGATTTTACTAATAAACACCTGTAGAGTAAATAAAACAGCAAAAACATTTTCAAAACGGAATATATAAAAATCTGATCAGCTTTGAATAGAAAAGAAGCCATAAGACTGTTTACTCAGAAATTGCTACTTTTTCTAGTAATTTTTCTAGGGTTTTTAACTTTTTATAAACAAAACACATTAATTTTTAGACTAAATCTATTTTGATTTTACTAATAAACACCTGTAGAGTATATGAAGCAGCAAAAACATCTTCAAAACGGAATATATAAAAATCTGATCAGCTTTGAACAGAAAGGAAGCCATAAGACTGTTTACTCAGAAATTGCTACTTTTTCTAATAATTTTTGTAGGGTTTTTAACTTTTTAAAAACAAAACACATTAATTTTTATACTATATGTATTTTGATTTTACAAATAAACACCTGTAGAGTATATAAAACAACAAAAACATCTTCAAAACGGAATATATAAAAATCTGATCAGCTTTGAATAGAAAGGAAGCCATAAGACTGTTTACTCAGAAATTGCTACTTTTTCTAGTAATTTTTCTAGGGTTTTTAACTTTTTAAAGACAAAACACATTAATTTTTATACTAAATCTATTTTGATTTTACAAATAAACACCTGTAGAGTATTTAAAACAGCAAAAACATCTTCAAAACGGAATATTTAAAAATCTGATCAGCTTTGAATAGAAAGGAAGCCATAAGACTGTTTACTCAGAAATTGCTACTTTTTCTAGTAATTTTTCTAGGGTTTTTAACTTTTTATAAACAAAACACATTAATTTTTAGACTAAATCTATTTTGATTTTACAAATAAACACCTGTAGAGTATATAAAACAACAAAAACATCTTCAAAACGGAATATATAAAAATCTGATCAGCTTTGAATAGAAAGGAAGCCATAAGACTGTTTACTCAGAAATTGCTACTTTTTCTAGTAATTTTTCTAGGGTTTTTAACTTTTTATAAACAAAACACATTAATTTTTATACTATATCTATTTTGATTTTACAAATAAACACCTGTAGAGTATATAAAACAGCAAAAACATCTTCAAAACGGAATATATAAAAATCTGATCAGCTTTGAATAGAAAGGAAGCCATAAGACTGTTTACTCAAAAATTGCTACTTTTTCTAGTAATTTTTCTAGGGTTTTTAACTTTTTATAAACAAAACACATTAATTTTTATACTATATCTATTTTGATTTTACTAATAAACACCTGTAGAGTAAATAAAACAGCAAAAACATTTTCAAAACGGAATATATAAAAATCTGATCAGCTTTGAATAGAAAAGAAGCCATAAGACTGTTTACTCAGAAATTGCTACTTTTTCTAGTAATTTTTCTAGGGTTTTTAACTTTTTATAAACAAAACACATTAATTTTTAGACTAAATCTATTTTGATTTTACTAATAAACACCTGTAGAGTATATGAAGCAGCAAAAACATCTTCAAAACGGAATATATAAAAATCTGATCAGCTTTGAACAGAAAGGAAGCCATAAGACTGTTTACTCAGAAATTGCTACTTTTTCTAATAATTTTTGTAGGGTTTTTAACTTTTTAAAAACAAAACACATTAATTTTTATACTATATGTATTTTGATTTTACAAATAAACACCTGTAGAGTATATAAAACAACAAAAACATCTTCAAAACGGAATATATAAAAATCTGATCAGCTTTGAATAGAAAGGAAGCCATAAGACTGTTTACTCAGAAATTGCTACTTTTTCTAGTAATTTTTCTAGGGTTTTTAACTTTTTATAAACAAAACACATTAATTTTTAGACTAAATCTATTTTGATTTTACTAATAAACACCTGTAGAGTATATGAAGCAGCAAAAACATCTTCAAAACGGAATATATAAAAATCTGATCAGCTTTGAACAGAAAGGAAGCCATAAGACTGTTTACTCAGAAATTGCTACTTTTTCTAATAATTTTTGTAGGGTTTTTAACTTTTTAAAAACAAAACACATTAATTTTTATACTATATGTATTTTGATTTTACAAATAAACACCTGTAGAGTATATAAAACAACAAAAACATCTTCAAAACGGAATATATAAAAATCTGATCAGCTTTGAATAGAAAGGAAGCCATAAGACTGTTTACTCAGAAATTGCTACTTTTTCTAGTAATTTTTCTAGAGTTTTTAACTTTTTAAAGACAAAACACATTAATTTTTATACTAAATCTATTTTGATTTTACAAATAAACACCTGTAGAGTATATAAAACAGCAAAAACATCTTCAAAACAGAATAAATTAAAATCTGATCAGCTTTGAATAGAAAGGAAGCCATAAGACTGTTTACTCAGAAATTGCTACTTTTTCTAGTAATTTTTCTAGAGTTTTTAACTTTTTAAAGACAAAACACATTAATTTTTATACTTTATTTATTTTAATTTTACTAATAAACACCTGTAGAGTATAAAAAACAACAAAAACATCTTCAAAACGGAATATATCAAAATCTGATCAGCTTTGAATAGAAAGGAAGCCATAAGACTGTTTACTCAGAAATTGCTACTTTTTCTAGTAATTTTTCTAGGGTTTTTAACTTTTTAAAGACAAAACACATTAATTTTTATACTAAATCTATTTTGATTTTACAAATAAACACCTGTAGAGTATATAAAACAGCAAAAACATCTTCAAAACAGAATAAATTAAAATCTGATCAGCTTTGAATAGAAAGGAAGCCATAAGACTGTTTACTCAGAAATTGCTACTTTTTCTAGTAATTTTTATAGGGTTTTTAACTTTAGAAAGACAAAACACATTAATTTTTATACTATGTATATGTATTTTGATTTTGGTTTTTGTGGCCAATGTCAGCTTCTGGTTATTCATACATCAATTTTCTCTCAAATTTTTCCAAAAAAAGAAAAATAGGTGCAGAAACTAACCTTAGTCCCACATTAAAAAAAAAGCAAAAGTTTACAATTATTATCTAAAAAAAAATCAAATCTTTAGTTGTAAAAACACACCAAAAACAATAAAATAACTAAACATTTGCTTAGATTTTTTAATTTCTGAGGCTTACCATCAGTTGTGGGAAAGCTGTTTTTAAATGATTTTCTCACAAAAACAGAAATTTTGTGTGATGGATTGTTTATTTCGTAACGGCCACGGTGAATTATTGGGACAATTCTTGACTTTGAGTTTTTTGGTGGCACTATTGAGAGAAAAAGCCCACAAAAGTTGCTAAATCAAGTGAAATCAAATAAATAATAATATCATTCTATTCATTTCTTTCGATGATGACCACTTGGTGATCGAAAGAGCTGTCATAATCTATTAAACAAACTTTTTACCAAGTGGTAAAACTGTTTTATATTATACAATTTTTTGGCTTTGTTTTACCACACTGATCAAAAATTTTATAAAACACTCAATAGATCAATGGAAAAATAATTTAACAAACCGCAAAGACTGTAGAACCTATTACATGTCTTATTTTCGAAAGATTTTTTAATGATTTTTTAAACAAAATGTTAATTTTTCAAGTAAATACGTTATCAATTTGATAATAAATTATGAATTTGATAAAAATATTATTGATTTATTTTCTTGAAGGTATATTATTGATTAGACCATTATACATTAGTGCTTTTTGTCTCAGACGCATACCTATGATATGCAATGTGCTTCATCTTCTGGTTATCTACCAAATGGTAAAATAAAAAAATCAATGCAAATTTATTCAGACTAAATCTGTAAATTTGAACAGGTTTTGTTCTTTTTGAAACTCAAATTTTGGCTTATATTTACAAATTATTTCAATTTGTATCTATTAACATCAAATTTTTTTCAAAATTTTAATAATATTGAGTCTTTTGTGATTTTTTTTTTCAAAATCATAGACTTTTTTACGAAATATAGATGGCATTGTATAGGTAGGTGAGGTTTTTAATACTTTTTTTACAAAAATTCTAAAAAAAATAAGATTTTTAGAATAAGTTAATGTATTAGAGTCTTTTTTGATTAATTTTTTCCAAAATTTTGACTTTTTTTTACAAAATAAAATGCTATTTACCGCTATACATTTAATTTTTTAGGTAAGTTCGTTTAGATGGCAGCGTAAAGGAAGGTGAGCGCTATTATTATACAGAATGTTTACTTTTATGCTATTATTATTTATTATACAAATTTTTTAATATTATAAGCTGACAATTTTTAGCAGATTTTCAATACTTTTTTAAAAATTTTTATTATACATAGACTTTTTAAATTAGTTAAAGTAATAGAGTTCTTTTTGATTAGTTTTTTTTTTTAAATTTATACATTTTAAACTTTTTTTTCAATATTTAATAAAATTTTTTTTAATTAATTAATGTATTAGAGTCTTTTTTGATTATTTTTTATTAAATTATAAACTTTTTTAAAACAATATTATGTTATTTACTTCTATACTTTTAATACTTTAGGTAAGTTCGTGTAGATGGCAACGTAAAGGTAGGTGAGCGCTATTATTATACAGAGTGATTTCTTTTGTGATATTATTATTTATTATATTAATGTTTTTTATAATGCAAAATGACGATTTTTAGCAAATTTTCAATACTTTTTTTACAAAAATTCTAAAAAAAATAAGATTTTTAGAATAAGTTAATGTATTAGAGTCTTTTTTGATTAATTTTTTCCAAAATTTTGACTTTTTTTTACAAAATAAAATGCTATTTACCGCTATACATTTAATTTTTTAGGTAAGTTCGTTTAGATGGCAGCGTAAAGGAAGGTGAGCGCTATTATTATACAGAATGTTTACTTTTATGCTATTATTATTTATTATACAAATTTTTTAATATTATAAGCTGACAATTTTTAGCAGATTTTCAATACTTTTTTAAAAATTTTTATTATACATAGACTTTTTAAATTAGTTAAAGTAATAGAGTTCTTTTTGATTAGTTTTTTTTTTTAAATTTATACATTTTAAACTTTTTTTTCAATATTTAATAAAATTTTTTTTAATTAATTAATGTATTAGAGTCTTTTTTGATTATTTTTTATTAAATTATAAACTTTTTTAAAACAATATTATGTTATTTACTTCTATACTTTTAATACTTTAGGTAAGTTCGTGTAGATGGCAACGTAAAGGTAGGTGAGCGCTATTATTATACAGAGTGATTTCTTTTGTGATATTATTATTTATTATATTAATGTTTTTTATAATGCAAAATGACGATTTTTAGCAAATTTTCAATACTTTTTTTACAAAAATTCTAAAAAAAATAAGATTTTTAGAATAAGTTAATGTATTAGAGTCTTTTTTGATTAATTTTTTCCAAAATTTTGACTTTTTTTTACAAAATAAAATGCTATTTACCGCTATACATTTAATTTTTTAGGTAAGTTCGTTTAGATGGCAGCGTAAAGGAAGGTGAGCGCTATTATTATACAGAATGTTTACTTTTATGCTATTATTATTTATTATACAAATTTTTTAATATTATAAGCTGACAATTTTTAGCAGATTTTCAATACTTTTTTAAAAATTTTTATTATACATAGACTTTTTAAATTAGTTAAAGTAATAGAGTTCTTTTTGGTTAGTTTTTTTTTTAAATTTAAACTTTTTTTCAAAATTTTAAACTTTTTTTTCAATATTTAATAAAAATTTTTTTAATTAATTAATGTATTAGAGTCTATTTTGATTATTTTTTATTAAATTATAAACTTTTTTAAAAAAATATTATGCTATTTACTTCTATACTTTTAATACTTTAGGTAAGTTCGTAGAGATGGCAACGTAAAGGTAGGTGAGCCCTATTATCATACAGAGTGGGCACTTTTGGGCTGTTATTATTTATAATAATAATTTTTTTTTATAATGTAAAGTGACATTTTTTATAATACTTTTTAAGCAAAAATTAAAAGAAACACAAGATTTTTTAAATTAGTTATTGTATTAGAGTCTTTTTTGATTAGTTTTTTACAAAATTTAACTTTTTTTTAAAATTTTTAATTTATTTTTTTATTTTTAAAATAACTTCTTGAATTAGTTAATGTATTAGAGTATCTTTTAATTAATTTTTTTCACAATTTAAACTTTTTTAAAAATTTTAAACTTTTTTTCAAAATTTTAATAAAATTGAGTCTTTTGTGATTTTTTTTTTCAAAATCATAGATTTTTTACAAAATATAGATGGCATTGTATAGGTAGGTGAGCGCTTTTATTATACAGAGTGATCACTTTTGGGCTATTATTATTCATTATACTAATTTGTTTTGTAATGCAAAGTGACTATTTTTGGTAAATTTTCAATTCTTTTTTCACAAAAATTCTAAAGAAAATAAGATTTTTAGAATAAGTTAATGTATTAGAGTCTTTTTTGATTAATTTTTTCAAAAAATTTTGACTTTTTTTTACAAAATAAAATGCTATTTACCGCTATACATTTAATTTTTTAGGTAAGTTCGTATAGATGGCAACGTAAAGGAAGGTGAGCGCTATTATTATACAGAGTGTTTACTTTTGTGATATTATTATTTATTATATCAAATAAGCTGACAATTTTTAGCAAATTTTTAATACTTTTTTAAAAATTCTTATTAAACATAGACTTTTTAAATTAGTTAAAGTAATAGAGTTCTTTTTGCATTAGTTTTTTTTATAAATTTAAACTTTTTTTCAAAATTTAAACTTTTTTTTCAATATTTAATTAAAATTTTTTAATTAATTAATGTATTAGAGTCTTTTTTGATTATTTTTTATTAAATTATAAACTTTTTTAAAAAAATATTATGTTATTTACTTCTATACTTTTAATACTTTAGGTAAGTTCGTATAGATGGCCACGTAAAGGTAGGTGAGCCCTATTATCATACAGAGTGGGCACTTTTGGGCTATTATTATTTATAATAATAATAATTTTTTTTATAATGTAAAGTGACATTTTTTTTCATACTTTTTAAACAAAAATTAAAAGAAACACAAGATTTTTTAAATTAGTTATTGTATTAGAGTCTTTTTTGATTAGTTTTTTACAAAATTTTACGTTTTTTTTTAATTTTAAATTTATTTTTAAATTTTTAATATAACTTCTTGAATTAGTTAATGTATTAGAGTATCTTTTAATTAATTTTTTTCACAATTTAAACTTTTTTCAAAATTTTAAACTTTTTTTCAAAATTTTAATAAAATTGAGTCTTTTGTGTTTTTTTTTTTCAAAATCATAGACTTTTTTACAAAATATAGATGGCATTGTATAGGTAGGTGAGCGCTATTATCATACAGAGTGATCACTTTTGGGCTATTATTATTCATTATACTAATTTGTTTTGTAATGCAAAGTGACTATGTTTGGCAAACTTTCAATACTTTTTTCACAAAAATTCTAAAAAAAATAAGATTTTTAGAATAAGTATTAGAGTCTTTTTTGATTAATTTTTTCAAAAAATTTTGACTTTTTTTACAAAATAAAATGCTATTTACCGCTATACATTTAGTTTTTTAAGTAAGTTCGTATAGATGGCAACGTAAAGGAAGGTGAGCGCTATTATTATACAGAGTGATTGCTTTTGTGATATTATTATTTATTATATCAAATAAGCTGACAATTTTTAGCAAATTTTTAATACTTTTTTAAAAATTCTTATTAAACTTAGACTTTTTAAAGTAGTTCAAGTAATAGAGTTCTTTTTGATTAGTTTTTTTTTATAAATTTAAACTTTTTTTCAAAATTTTAAACTTTTTTTTCAATATTTAATAAAATTTTTTTAGTTAATTAATGTATTAGAGTTTTTTTTTTGATTATTTTTTATTAAATTATAAACTTTTTTAAAAAAATATTATGCTATTTACTTCTATACTTTTAATACTTTAGGTAAGTTCGTATAGATGGCAACGTAAAGGTAGGTGAGCCCTATTATCATACAGAGTGGGCACTTTTGGGCTATTATTATTTATAATAATAATTTTTTTATAATGTAAAGTGACATTTTTTTTCATACTTTTTAAACAAAAATTAAAAGAAACACAAGATTTTTTAAATTAGTTATTGTATTAGAGTCTTTTTTGATTAGTTTTTTACAAAATTTTACTTTTTTTTTTAATTTTAAATTTATTTTTAAATTTTTAATATAACTTCTTGAATTAGTTAATGTATTAGAGTATCTTTTAATTAATTTTTTTCACAATTTAAACTTTTTTTCAAAATTTTAATAAAACTTGCTTTTTTTTTGATTAATTTTTTCAAAATTATAAACTTTTTCTACAAAATATTATGTTATTTACTGCTATATAGTTAATTCTTTAGGTAAGCTCGCATAGATGGCAATGTAAAGATGTATAATATTTATTATTATTTATTATACTAATTTTTTTATAATGCAAAGTAACAATTTTTGGCAAATTTTCAATACTTTTTAAACAAATATAAAAAAAAGCATAAGATTTTTACAATTAGTTATTGTATTAGTCTTTTTTGATTAGATTTTTACAAAATTTTACCTTGTTTTCAAAATTTTAAACTTTTTTAGAAATTTTTAATAAAATTTCTTAAATTATTTAGAGTCTCTTTTGATTAGTTTTTTTAAAAAGTCTTAGCTTTTTTTAAAATTTTAAACTTTTTTTAATGAAACATTTTGAATTAGTTAATGTACTAGTTCTTTTTTGTATTAACTTTTTTCAAAATTTTTCAAGTATCAATTTTTAGAGTATAACCTGTATACATCAAAAAATTTTTCTTTTAATTATTTTTTTTATGTAAGGTAGCTTTAACAGATGTTTTTTTTATCATAAATAATAACATCTGTGCCCAATAGCTACTTCATTTTTTTCTTAGCATTTCTATTAATGGGTTATATATATATGGCTGTTTTGTGCCATATAATTACAGAAAAAATATCAATTCACTGCTGACTTTTTAATTTCAGAGAAATGATAAATAAAATATTGTTGAGGAGTTGTTGGCAAAAATATGTTTTTATAAAACATCTACGGCAGAAACTATAGTTTAATTCCTGAACTACAGTCTACGTGGCATTACATTTCAAACTAATGTTTCTATGTTCAACTCTGTAGGCTCAGCTTTTTGAAAAATGTTGAGAACTTTTATTACAAAAACATTTTATTTTTGATTTTACAACAGCTTTGTTGCAAAGCTAATTTTTACCAAAACTAAAAGAGAAAAGATCAATTATAGATAAAATGTTTACAATTGTACATTCGTACAGTGTTGTCTTGCAGTTAAGAAGTCTCTGCGCTAATAAACATTGAAAGCAAAACAGGAGCAATAGAAGGACCCGAAAAAAAAGTTGGTAGCCGGATAAGCGGCAAGCCATTAAAGAGAGCTTAAAGTTTGCATTAAAATGCGTAACTGCTTAATTTTATTTCTTGTTGCCGTGCAAGCTTAATAAAATCAGAACTTTCGTGCTTATCTTGTGCTTGAAATCGGAGCTTTTGGAGGAACTGTTGTGGGAGAACAGCTGATTCTAGGGCAAAAACGACGACGGTCACGTACGTAGGGGAAATGGGGATAAAACGCGATGTATTATTGAGGATTTCAGGCTTCTCAAAAAATGCTTTGTTGCCATTATCGTTCTGCTTTTCTCTCTTTTTCACATAAAAACAGTTCTAATATGAGAAACAATATTCTCGGTGTGGAAAAGAAATTTCAAAATGAATCCAACGCATTTTTTTTTTTGATACATCAAAAAACGTTGTTAGGATAAAAAATATGAATTTAATAATATTGAACGATCTTGCAAAATCTAATTTTTAAGGGATGTTTTGGGATGACTCCAGTGACCTGTGAAGATGTTTTGCAAACACCGTACGGCAAATAAACTCTGATAAAAAGGGTAAATTATTAAAGCCACCCCCTTTGAAATATTTGCAAAATGCTTTCCCTTCAGTAATCGTTATTTGTATCGCCTCTAACCCCTCTGCTGCCATTTTAAAAAGCGCCATAAACTCGAATATAAGAAGATTGTGTTGGACCATTTATTTTTTCTATGAATATAAAATTAGTTCAACACATGAATTTTACACTATATCAACAGCAACAGCATAAGCGCAACAGTCGATCAACAAAAACAAACTTTTTCCAATCAACATTGGAATTTTTTGTCTATTCATTCATTAATTACATCGAAAATCGATTTATTTTGCAACAATATAAATACAAAAGCTTTGTTTGCTATTGTTAGGGGTGGCTATTGTTCCACAGCAGCACCTTCTGTTCCCATTACAGCTATAATTAAAGTTATATTGCGACGGTAATTTTTGCATTATACTTTTGGGCCTTATCTACCAAAATACGTTTTACGGGTGGCAAATCACTGAATAAACAATACTTTATTACCGTTAGGGGAATAATGCTCTACAAGGTTTCATACACAATTCAATTAAATTTGCGGCTTTCGCTTGTAAAAGCAATTATTATAACTTAACAGTCAATGATAAGGAATATGCATAAAGTGAAAGTTTGAAAATAAAGGAAATATTGCTACAAGATCATTAAATATTATAAATATTTAACTTTATATTTGTTTACTAATGTTTATTTATGATAACCTAAGTAACTTGTGAGTCTAAAACAATGGAAGTATATCCAATTTAACAATTTTCAATAAAATTTTAAATTTGGCGCCTCCACCATTTTTGAACTTTTTTTTTAAATTTACAAAACTTTATAAATATCTAACATTTTATTATTATACTGAAGCTCTTTCATGATAACTTAAATAACTTGTGAGTCTAATACAATGAAAGTTTATCCAATTAAACAATTTTCAATAAAATTTTACATTTGGCGCTTCCACCTTTATTAAAGTTTTTATAAAAATTCAGAAAATGCTGTAAATATCAACTTTTAATTAGTTTACTAATGTTTCTTCATGGTAACTTAAGTAACTTGTGAGTCTAATAGAAATTTATGCAATTAAACCATTTGCAAAAAAAATTACATTTGACGCATCTACCATTTTTCATCTTTTTTATAGAATATCAGAAAAGGTTATAAATATCTAACATTCTATTACTTTACTGATGTTTTTTTATGATAACTTAAGTAATATGTGAGTTTAATACAGTGGAAGGTTATCCAATTAAAAAATTTACAATAATATTTTGTCTTTGGCGCACCCACCATTTTTTAACTTTTTAGGAAAAATCTGAAAATGTTATAAATAACCAACTTTTCATTAGTTTACTAATGTTTTTTTATGATAACTTAAGTAACTTGTGAGTCTAATACAATGGAAGCTTATCTAATTGAACAATTTTACATTTGGCGCATTTACCATTTTTTAGTTTTTTTAAAAAAAGCTCTAAAACGTTATAAATATTTAACTTTATATTTGTTTACTGATGTTTATTTATGGTAACTTAAGTAACTTGTGAGTCTAATACAATGGAAATTTATCCAATTGAACAATTTACTATAATATTTTACATTTGACGTCTTCACTATTTTTCAACTTTTTAAAAAAAATTATAGAATGTTATAAATATTTAACTTTATATTTGTTTTGTGATGTTTATTTATAGTAACTTAAGTAACTTGTGAATCTAAAACAATAAAAGTTTATCCAATTGAACAATTTACAAAAATATGTTACATTCGGCGTTTTCACCATTTTTCAACTTTTTAAAAAAAATTATAGAATGTTATAAATATTTAACTTTATATTTGTTTACTGATGTTTATTTATGGTAACTTAAGTAACTTGTGAGTCTAAAATAATAAAAGTTTATCCAATTAAACATTTTACAAAAATATTTTACATTTGGCGCCTCCACCATTTTTCAACTTTTTAAAAAAAATAGAAAATGTTATAAATATTTAACTTTATATTTGTTTACTGATGTTTATTTATGGTAACTTAAGTAACTTGTGAGTCTAATACAATAGACATTTATCCAATTGAACAATTTACAATAATATTTTACATTTGACGCCACTACCATTTTTCAAATTTTTAAAAAAAACTATAAAATGTTATAAATATTTAACTTTATATTTGTTTACTGATGTTTATTTATGGTAACTTAAGTAACTTGTGAGTCTAAAACAATAAAAGTTTATCCAATTGAACAATTTACAAAAATATTTTACATTTGGCGCCTCCACCATTTTTCAACTTTTTAAAAAAAATTAGAAAATGTTATAAATATTTAACTTTATATTTGTTTACTGATGTTTATTTATGGTAACTTAAGTAACTTGTGAGTCTAATACAATGGCAGTTTATCCAATTAAACAATTTACAATAATACAATAACATTTAACGTCTCTATTTTCCAACTTTTTAAAAAAATATATAAATTGTTATAAATATTTAACTTTATATTTGTTTACTAATTTTTATTTATGATAACTTAAGTAACTTGTTAGTCTAAAACAATAGAAGTTTATCCAATTAAACAATATACAATAATATTTTGTCTTTGGCGCATCCATCATTTTTTAACTTTTTTGGAAAAATCTGAAAATGTTATAAATAACCAACTTTTAATTAGTTTACTAATGTTTATTTATGGTAACTTAAGTAACTTGTGAGTCTAATATAATGGAAATTTATCCAATTAAACAATTTTCAATAATATTTTACATTTGGCGCCTTCGCCATTTTTCAACTTTTTTAAAAAAATTATAGAATGTTATAAATATTTAACTTTATATTTGTTTACTGATGTTTATTTATGGTAACTTAAGTAACTTGTGAATTTAAAACAATAAAAGTTTATCCAATTAAACAATTTACAATAATATTTTACATTTAACGTCTCCGCCATTTTTCAACTTTAAAAAAAAATTATAGAATGTTATAAATATTTAACTTTATATTTGTTTTGTGATGTTTATTTATAGTAACTTAAGTAACTTGTGAATCTAAAACAATAAAAGTTTATCCAATTGAACAATTTACAAAAATATTTTACATTTGGCGCCACCACCATTTTTCAACTTTTTAAAAAAAACTATAAAATGTTATAAATATTTAAATATATATTTGTTTACTGATGTTTATTTATGGTAACTTAAGTAACTTGTGAGTCTAAAACAATAAAAGTTTATCCAATTGAACAATTTACAAAAATATTTTACATTTGGCGCCTCCACCATTTTTTAACTTTTTAAAAAAAATTAGAAAATGTTATAAATATTTAACTTTATATTTGTTTACTGATGTTTATTTATGGTAACTTAAGTAACTTGTGAGTTTAATACAATAAAAGTTTATCCAATTGAACAATTTACAATAATATTTTACATTTGGCGCCTCCACCATTTTTCAACTTTTTAAAGAAAACAATAAAATGTTATAAATATTTAACTTTATATTTGTTTACTAATGTTTATTTATGATAACTTAAGTAACTTGTTAGTCTAAAACAATAAAAGTTTATCCAATTGAACAATTTACAATAATATTTTACATTTGGCGCCTCCACCATTTTTCAACTTTTTAAAGAAAACAATAAAATGTTATAAATATTTAACTTTATATTTGTTTACTGATGTTTATTTATGGTAACTTAAGTAACTTGTGAGTTTAATACAATAAAAGTTTATCCAATTGAACAATTTACAAAAATATTTTACATTTGGCGCCTTTACCATTTTTCAACTTTTTAAAAAAATATATAAAATGTTATAAATATTTAACTTTATATTTGTTTACTGATGTTTATTTATGGTAACTTAAGTAACTTGAGAGTCTAAAACAATAAAAGTTTATCCAATTAAACAATTTACAAAAATATTTTACATTTAACGCCTCCACCATTTTTCAACTTTTTAAAAAAATTATAAAATGTTATAAATATTTAACTTTATATTTGTTTACTGATGTTTATTTATAGTAACTCAAGTAACTTGTGAGTCTAAAACAATAGAAATTTATGCAATTAAACGCATAATGCATTTATCTTGATTTAGGGCAAAACTACAAATTCTATAAAAAAAATTAAAATAACAAAGTTGTAGGTAAAAAAAAATCTACAACTTTTGTGTACATAGTTTCTATATATAGTCTCAAAATAACTGTGAAAAATTTAAATTGTCATGTTTTAGATTGTTTTTTATTTTCTATTTTTCAAAAAAAAATTTTTTGTACTTTGGCCTGCAAAACATAAGTTTCAACGTGTCTGAATCGGCCGGCAACTGGCTCTTGCCAGCCCAGGCCGGCCAATTAACTGAAAATATTATGCCAATGAAAATTTGTTGCGCTGGCCCAAATGAGTCGTCTTGCAAAATGCCAGTTTCCGGCCTTGTGATTATAAATAACTATTTTGCTACAAAATTTGGTGAAAACTGATCCTATAATGTGCCAAACACAATTTTTTTGATTAAAAATATTTATTTTTGCATCTCATTTTGACTTGATATTGAAAAAACTCTCTAATTTTTAGCAAAAAATATTCAACTTTGGCTAAAATCTTTACTTTCCGATGATGTAAACAAAAAGACAAATTAAGAATTTGTCATTAATTATTATTTTTATTTATTGATTCAAATTGCTTAAAATAATTATATAAATAATTTCTTTAATTATATTGAAATTTTTTTTTTATTTCTCACAAATTTTTATAGTTAATTGAAGTGTCAAAAATAAATGTCAAATTAGTTGCTGGTTAGATCTCGATCAAATTAAATGAAACCAAATAAAAAGCACCAGCTTCCAAATGAAAAATAAATCATCAAATTCTGTTAAAAAAAAGGGTTTTTAATTAAAAATCTTTTTTTTTTTTGAAATTGGTGAAAAATATACACTACATTGGTAAATTTCCACATTCGAAAACTTTTTTCAATCATTATGTACAATTAGTATTATTTATTAAAATTTATACTTTAATTACTTGAAAAACCTACAATTTCAATTTAGATTGATAAACAAAAAAATAAAAAAAAGGTTGCAAAAAACATGCAAAACTATTTCAGATTTTTTCTACTACATTGAAATTTTTTTTAGAATTATGACAATTTGTCCATTTTGTGCAGCTGCTACGAAATGACAAATATGGTGCTACCAACCAAACAAGAGTAAAAATTTTACCAGCCTAATGCTCTATTGGGCTACTAATTACTAACTATTAAGTTTTTAAAGTAGTAGATACTGGTCTATGACTGAGTTATTTCATACCTCACCGAATATAAAAGCTGTCCAAACAAGACGACTATTGGTCGCACGGACAAATAAAGTCTATAGCTTGCTCGGGCTACTGTATTGTTAAGCATGAGCGTCATAGACTACCTGAAAAAGTTAATAGCTTAATATGTATTAGGCAATAGCTTGTAAACCATTTTCTTCACTAAATAGCTCACTCTCTTGAACATCCCTACTTTAAATCGCCCCAAAAATTAATTTTTTTGTTATATTTTTATTTTTTTCCAATGAGTTTCTTTCTATTATAATTTTTTTTTCAAAGGTTTTAGCACTGGTCTATTATATATATCTTACTTTTTATTGGTCTAAAAAGTGATCTTAAGAGAAGCTCCTCCAATCAGGTGAGCAGCTTACAAAAAAAATATCGAAGTGTATTTTTAAATTAAAACCTGTTTACTGTCAATAAAACAATAAGTGTTAAAAACAACAGATTTGTTTGTGGGGAAAATGCAATTTTCCTATCTGTGCCCGATATGAATATTTATGATTTATACATACTACGAATTCATTTCTCGCCTTGCCAGAATCTCCGCAGGTCATTTTCATCCTGTCAAAACCAAAAACAAATGAAAAAAAAAAGTGCAAAAATTTGCTTTTCCACTACATCACGCCAATGTGACATAGATAAACGTTCGTGCAATTTGCGCATTTCCTGCGAACATGTGCTGGATTCGGCGATATAAAGTGCAAGATGTAGAAACAAGAGAGTGTGGAAAGGGGGCCAAAGCACAACGAAAATGACAACATCGGGATAAAAAGCTTCATGTCAACATAAAAAGGATTTATGGCCGTAATCCCTCCGAAAACAAGAGCGTCGATGATACTCATATTTTATTCATTTCTCCTATTTTACTTTTGGTGGAGGCGCCGATCAAAAATTATTGTTGTGGAAGCTGGATGGAGCAGATGCTTTTTTATGATTAAATTTTCGAATATTTACATCAGCTCCGTGTAATATATCTTATGTAGCCTTGTTTTTCCGCTTAATGACTTTAAATTTTGCGTCAAGATAATTTTTGAGAAAAATCATGTAATAATGACATACATAAATGAATGATAAGTTAATCAATCTATATATATATATATATATATAATAAAGCATTATTTACGTTTTAAAAATTATTCAAATCAGTTTTTTATTTTTCAAAATATTTTTCATTTCAAACGTTTCCCAAAAAATGTATTATGCTAAGCCGATACGTGGCCGAATTAGTCAGTAAACAAATTTTAATGAGTAATGTGGTTGATATAAGAAAAACGAACTGGGGTGATGTAAAGCTGTAGAATACGCCAGCCTAGTATATGAAGCATGCGCATTTCAAACTGTGGCAACTGTTTATTCACTAACACGGCCATCCTGTTTTATACTGTATTATATAACTGTATCAAAGTTTTTCTGTAACTATAGAAAAGGTGTTTTTTGGAATTGTTTACCTTAACAACGCTACATTTTTACCAAATTTTTGTTATCAAAATAAAAGTAATGTTTGTCTATCTGTGGTTATAAAATAAATTGTACTAGGCCGGTTATGGTTAAATAACGTGCGTTTTTACATTTTGTTGCACGTGTGCGACAAAGTAAAATTTGTACTTTTACATTTATAATTGCAATCATGCAAATATATTGATGATTTAATGATACGATTTGTAACCTGCCGCCTCCAGTGACAGGAGCAATATTGTAAAAAATATCATGAGAGTCATGTCTGGCGGCAGCCAGCAAATTATCAGATGTAATGTATCTATTATTTTTTTAAAACAATAATACACAACACGCTTGTATCTGCGTATGAACTAATCAATAAGTGAACATATGTTCTAAATTTTATCGCAGAAGTTGATCTACATAATTTATAAAAGTACAATATTATACAATCAAACGTAGGACAATTATAGATTAAAAAAATATTTTTTTAAATGTCAAATAAGTGACGTTTGACACAAAATTGACTATTTTATGTCAAAAAATCGGCCGATTTGACCGCGTTTTACAAAGATAGATGTAAAAAAAATTATTTAAATAATAAAAATTCTCCGTTGTATATGACATTGATGGCTCTACCGAATAGAGCCTCTAATGTAATAAACAATAAAAATCAAATTAAAGCTGACAATAAACAATGAAAATTAAAACCGTGCATCCCATGTAAATATAAATCATTTTGTAAATGAGTATTATGAATGGATCGAATGAAAACCTTCCTATTGTTTGTTCAAATCCAATGGCAGCAATATACCGAGAGATTATTTATTCATTTTGTGAATTTTGCTGCTTTATGTTCAACACAAACTGTTTTTGCTGTAAACAATAATAATGCCTTTAAAACGTTTTTTTAGCCAATTTAAATAAAATATGTCTGCTCAATTCAAATATATACAGAGTGATCGCTTAAGCACATATTTATTATTAAATTTATAAAAAAAAAGTTATGTTTTATAAGAAAATACAAACAGTTTTTAACTTAAAAAACAACAAATAGTTTTTATGGGCTGTAAATGAAAGCTGTCAAAAAATATAAAATCTGTTTTGGAGTATTTAAATGAAAATCAAAAAGTTGATTGGGTTCTGCTATACAGTGTTTTCAATTTTTCGTTAGTTCATACAAAGAAACGTACGATATTATAAACAAACTTTAACGTTGGTTTGACATTTGGAGGCAATCATTCTGTAACATGAAAGCTGGACAATTTATTTATTTCTTATTAACACATTGGAATAACGCTACTTTTCCACACTCATTTATTTGTATATTTGATGTAAATTATTATTACACTTTGTACATTTATATTTATATCGATTCAAGACACTTCAGTCGTCCCTTATATTATTGCGTTCGGTATCGAACGTTCTGTAACAATCTAGATAAGTTCTCCATTACAATACTATCAAAGACAATAAATATTTGTCAATTTATGAACGCACAAACACGTCTAACTTAAGCTTTATTTTAGAAAAATGCAATTTTGGTATTAAAAACAACAAGCGACATCTATTAGAAGCTATCTTGTATCAAAAATTTTTCAAAAATAGTAGATTTCTAAATGTTTTGATTTATATTATAGGTTATACTTTAAATGACAAATGTCAATTGAGTGATCTCTGCTTTGATCTTTATAGTTTAATAGTTTTACTTTATAGCTTAGTTGTCTAATCAGCGATATACCTTTTATTTTATTTTGTGTCTATCAACTTTAATGTCTACCATTTAGAGAAAATTCTGTAATATAAGCATCAAAACATGTAAATTTTTTTTTAACTTTACCATTGATTTAAAAAATTTTAAATCTAAACTTAACCTCACTTAATTTAATGAATCGATAGTTCAACACGTTAATAAGATTAAAATCTCTATCTTTTTCATTAGTATTAAAGTACTGTAATTTTTTTAAATTTGGATCAAACTCTCAAGCCAACCAAGTTATTCCAGACAGAAGCCAGTAGATCAGCAAAAAGTCAAAAAATTTTAATATTTTATAGTTTTTGAGAAAAATGTTGAGAAATGGTGGATGCGCCAAATTCTAAATTTTTTGTTAAAGGTTCTAAGTGATTTTATATAGCAGCTCTTGATCTTTAAAATTTGAAAAAAATGTTTTTTTTTAATTTAAAGTCAAATGGGTCATGATTTTGTGATAAAACCTGCTTTTTGTTACTTTTTGGCAATTTTATTATTTTTCAAAGTGCCGTAAGTCTTTAATTTTCTCAAATAGACCAAATGTAGTAAAGTTATTTATGTTTTACTTATTAAAATCTATTTCATTTCAGTATAAAAGCCATTTTTATTTTGAAAATTTTTATAAATTTTCATTCTGATTGTTGTTTTTTTTAATTAAAAAAATATTAATAAATTGATAAAAACCAAACAGAAAAAGTTAGATACCAATTTTTTTGTATAATTTTTAAAATATGACTGCTTGTATTATAAAAAACTATAACGAAAGCATGGTTGGGCACTCTCCGGGTGCTTACCTCTTGCGTAGATCATCAGTTTTAACCGATATTACAAATTTAACATCATCTCTAAATATCTCAATATCATCGTCAAGCGATGACTATACAACAGTATCGACAACACCTATCAACGCAACTTCAACTGATAATACAACTGATATCACGGATTCAACATCATCTCTAAATATCACAACAACGCCTCAATCTACAGATCATACAGATGCATCTATAACAGACTCCAACAATTCTACAACATCTCTTTCAACCGATATCACAGATTCAACATCATCTCTAAATATCACAACAACGCCTCAATCTACAGATTATACAGATGCATCTATAACAGACTCTAACAATTCTACAACATCTCTTTCAACCGATATCACAGATTCAACATCATCTCTAAATATCACAACAACGCCTCAATCTACAGATTATACAGATGTATCTATAACTGACTCCAACAATTCTACAACATCTGTTTCAACCGATATCACATATTCAACATCATTTCCAAATATTTCAATATCATCGTCAAGCGATGACTATACATCAGTATCGACAACACCTATCAACGCAACTTCAACTTATAATACAACTGATATCACAGATTCAACATCATCTCTAATTATCTCAACAACGTCTCAATCTACAGATTATACAGATGCATCTATAACAGACTCCAACAATTATACAACATCTGTTTCAACCGATATCATAGATTCAACATCATCTCTAAATATCACAACAACGTCTCAATCTACAGATTATACAGATGCATCTATAACTGACTCCAACAATTCTACAACATCTCTTTCAACCGATATCACAGATTCAACATCATTTCCAAATATTTCAATATCATCGTCAAGCGATGACTATACATTAGTATCTACTACAACACCTATCAACGCAACTTCAACTTATAATACAACTGATATCACGGATTCAACATCATCTCTAAATATCTCAACAACGTCACAATCTACTGATTATACAGATGCATCTGTAACAGTCTCTAATGAGTCTACATCATCAGTTTCAACTGATATCACATATTCAACATCATTTCCAAATATTTCAATATCATCGTCAAGCGATGACTATACAATAGTATCGACAACAATGATCAACGCATTTTCAACTTATAATACAACTGATATCACAGATTCAACATCATCTCTAAATATCTCAACAACGTCTCAATCTACAGATTATACAGATGCAACTGTAACAGTCTTTAATAACTTTACGTCATCAGGGTTCTAAAGCATAATAAATATTTTAACTTGAGTCTTTAAGCCTCTATCGGTTCTATGACAACTGGTTTAATTCCTATTCTGTATAATATCCAGATTGGGTATGTGGAGTGGCATCGTTTTGCTGAAAGTACCCGTCCACAATTTTATCATAAACTTCTAATTCTAATTAGTTAAAAATTTACCTTAATTGGTGTAATTATTATCAAAATTAGCAAATGTTTGAAAATTACGGTCAAGGAGGTAAGAAGAAAAAAAGTGTTGTTTATTGGAGTAGTGGTGCTGCGCCTAAGGTGTTTTCTAACGAAGGTATATCTAGCAAGCACCACATTTGGCAAACTTTCCCAATTGAATTTGTCTTTTCGAACAAAAAGCGGCAAAATTCAATTACGACCATAATTTCAGGCTTTTGCCCAGATCCCGTAAATTGTTTGCTAAATTAACAAAAAGTTTTGATAGCGGCGGTGGAGGCGGCGGTGGCGGCGGCGGCGGCTTCAGTTGTATTATTTCCAAACAGGAAAATCCGATTTGATGGTATAAATGGGGAAAAGAGGAAAAATCCAAAAGCGACTAACCTTAGGCTAAGCTCACACATAACGACCAGATCAATAGCACCTGTAAACGTAATCATGCGAAACTTTTAGGAGCTAAATTAAATTATCCAGCTGCCGCCACTGCTAACTAGCTTGCTTTGTGCTTTCCTCTCCTTTTTCCCTAATTATCCCACTTTTCCATAAAAAAAAAGTGAAAAACTCCCAAAAACATCAAATTTTTCTGCCACAAAATAATATTCTCATCCATTATAAAACCTTCCTCCACCTTCTGTCTAATCTCGTTTAATTTCCGCAAAATTGAAGTATAACAAACCCTTTTCCACCCAAATCGGGATAAAATCGGGAATATTTGGAACTGACGGTGCGATTAATTTGAACCTAAAGTGGATGGCCCATTTGTTCTCCGGATTGAGGGCGCTCTATCAGCGACTGATGCGATTTATTCCCGTTGTTAATTTTCGTTCTAAACCGAAAATAAATTACAGACCGAATTAAATTTGCACAACATTGACATTCTACTAAACGAGTCAAGGGTTGTGACCGAAAACATTTTATTTTTATCGAATTTGAAAGCGATTATGGAAGTGATAGACACAATTTGAGACAAAAAGTATAATGCTGATTAGACATACATAATGCAATAATATCTATATCTTCTTTAATTGAACAAAATAGATACAAAAAATTAAAGCAAATTTATTCAAATTAGATTCGTAGACAAAAAAAAATTGAAAATAACTGCTAAATTTATTAATTTATAGTTATGTCGAGACACTCGTGACGTCGGTTTCTCAATTGCATCTGAACTGTATTAGACTTGAACTCAAACTGACTCTCACTATCGGTTGCTGGGCACTAGAACAGTCTGGAACCAACTGGAAATAATCTAGAACTTTTGATGGTTTTCAAACCGTTACAATAACATAAAAACCAAAAGACACTTAGTCGAATATTAAACAAAAAGCAATCGTTCAATGACATTTGTAATTTTATCAAACAAAACAACAGATGGTACTGTAATGGAAAATAATCTTTTCTATTCTAACGTTAAGTACCGGTCGAACACAACGATCTTGATTTAGCTTTTTGGCCCATTTTTTTGACCTAGGCAAACTAGTTTTGCCTAGGCTAAATCAGTTCTCCCCACAGGATTAACTGATTTAGCCTAGGCAAAACTCTAAATTAGTTCTCCTCACAGGCGTTAGAACAAATTAGTACAACCTAGGCTAAACTATAGTTTATCTTTGACAAAATGAACAAGTTTAGTCTAAGCCAAATCGGTTGATCCTAGTTAGAATTTATATGTTTAAAAATGAATGGTACGTTCCAGTTTGAACTAATTCCACCTAGTTTGTAAACTAAATTCCGACTAGACAAAATTAGTTCAGGCTAGAACGTACCAGTTTATCGTAAAGCTAAATCTAACTAGGCTGGACTGATTTAGCCTAGGCAAAACTCTAGATCAGTTCTCTCTACAAGCGTTAGAACAAATTAGTACAACCTAGGCTAAGCAAGTTTATCCTATGTTTGACAGGAGGAACGAGATTAGTCTAGGCCAAATCAGTTGATCCTAGTTAGAATTTATATGTTTTAAGATGAATGGTTCCAGTTCCAGTTTGAACTAATTTCACCTAGTTTGTGAGCTAAATTTCGACTAGGCAGAATTAGTTCAGGCTAGAACGTACCAGTTCATTGTAAAGCCTAGGCTAAGCTAGTTCATCCCAGGCTACCAATTTGTTGTTACAGAGCTCATAGTGACACAAAACTCGCCTTCGGCTCGTGTGAAATAGAACAAGCCTGTCAGAAAATATGTTATTTAGCTAGAGATTCATTTTAAAGCTGTAATCAGAAGCTGATGTAAGGTTGACAATTTTATTTATGACTTATTGGATAAAGGGGTAAGTCGAGCTAAGGTACTGTGATAGAGCATAATATCTATCTATTTATCTACAGTTGGTAGCGATAGGGTATAAAATTTATGTTGGCGTAGATAATAAGTGATTAAACTGAATGTTTGACATAGAAACATGGATCATACAACAAGATCTATCAATTCCATTCCATTGAAATGAACCAAAACCAAACATACATTATTATCTATCACAAAATGTAATAAGCTTTGCCTCCGACTCCGAATACGATGTGTTTCATTTCAATTTTGTTGCACAGATTAATGCTGAGATTGGTTTGTCCAAAACGTAATTGCTTTTTTATTGATAATTCAACAGGAACAGTACTATCTCATGCTTCACCAGATTCAATTAAAACGTGTGTCGTCGATATTTATTATCATGAATTTGCGAATTATTCTGCACCAAAATTAATCAGCACTTGATAAACTCAGCATCGACCATGTTTTTTTACAAATAGATTTATATAAATCATCGGAATTGCTGAAGGAACAGATTTGAAATTATTTTTAAAATAAGCAGGGAAATTATTTTTTTAATGTTGGATGTAACAGAGATTCTAAAAAGTAATTTTGAATGCTTAAAGTTGGCTAAGCTTCATGTCGACAGTTTGTTATTATCTCATACCAACTTGACTAAATTTATGACAATCTTCTAACAAATATTCCTAAATCTAATTGCTCACACACATGTATAACTTCTGTCTAAATTTTTTGACTTATTGTCAAAAATTGCAAATAAAAATGCAGCTACGCAAGAGAGACCAAAAAGAAGTATAATGACAGCAACAAAAACAAATAGCAGACAGAGAAAGAAACAGGTGAAACCATAACAAAAAAAAGAATAATTAACAAAACAAATTAATCATAGACAAAAAGAAGTACAAAGTGATAACAATTTATAGAACAAAAAGAGAAAAAAGAAAGAATTGTAAAATCACAAAAAAAAGAAAGAGTAATAAAGAAGAGAAATACAGAAGATGAGAAGAACAACAGTAAAGGAAAAAAATTGAGAGATATGTCAGATGAAAATAAGTAGAAAGTAGTAAATTGAAATATTGAAGGAACTGAAGAAGGTAAAGATGCAAAAACAGTAATTGACTATATAATAGCAAACGAAAATATTCAAAAAATAAAAGATAGAAATAAAGCGCCTTCCTAGAATAGTGAAAAGATTAGCAGACAGAAGAAAAGTAAGAAAGTAGAGAAAAAACTGCAAAAAACAAATAATCTAAAAAAAAAATAAAAAAAAAAGTGAAAAAAACCAAAAAAAAATTATATGCCGTAATTGACCGAATGGTGGAATTGTTTTTCTAGTGGGCAACCTTAAGGTAGTGTTAAAAATAATAACCATTTTTTATAAGATTCTAAATCATTTGATAAAACAGTTTTATCAATTAAATCAAGCAGTTTTTAGTAATTTTTTTTTTTGAAAAAAAGTACAACAAACAGACTGAAGATTTTGGAAAAATTCTCTTAAAAAATATATTTTAATTAATAATTGAAATTAATTTATAATATGCTGAAACAGAATACTTCTATATTCTATTATATCGTTTAGGTTTTATCTTAAAAATAAACTTAATATAATATAATATAATATAATATAATATAATATAATATAATATAATATAATATAATATAATATAATATAATATAATATAATATAATATAATATAATATAATATAATATAATATAATATAATATAATATAATATAATATAATATAATATAATATAATATAATATAATATAATATAATATAATATAATATAATATAATATAATATAATATAATATAATATAATATAATATAATATAATATAATATAATATAATATAATATAATATAATATAATATAATATAATATAATATAATATAATATAATATAATATAATATAATATAATATAATATAATATAATAACAGTAGAACGTTACAGTTTTAATTTCATTTATTTGCTTAAAATATCTAATGCTCTCACTTGCACTCGCACGTATATATAGTACCGTCTCACTCGCACTCACGGGAAAATACTATTATGTCTAAATATATAATTTATTTAGTGCTATTTATCTACATAAAAAATATAATATGAAATATTATAAATTAATATATTATAATATAATATAACAACAGTAGAACGTTACAGTTTTAATTTCATTTATTTGCTTAAAATATCTAATGCTCTCACTTGCACTCGCACGTATATATAGTACCGTCTCACTCGCACTCACGAGAAAATTTTAGTATGTCCAAATATATAATTTATTTAGTGCTATTTATCTACATAACAAATATAATATAAAATATTATAAATTAATATATTATAATACAATATAACAACAGTAGAATGTTACAGCTTTAATTTCATTTATTTGCTTAAAATATCTAATGCTCTCACTTGCACTCGCACGTATATATAGTACCGTCTCACTCGCACTCACGGGAAAATACTATTATGTCTAAATATATAATTTATTTAGTGCTATTTATCTACATAAAAAATATAATATGAAATATTATAAATTAATATATTATAATATAATATAACAACAGTAGAACGTTACAGCTTTAATTTCATTTATTTGCTTAAAATATCTAATGCTCTCACTTGCACTCGCACGTATATATAGTACCGTCTCACTCGCACTCACGGGAAAATACTATTATGTCTAAATATATAATTTATTTAGTGCTATTTATCTACATAAAAAATATAATATGAAATATTATAAATTAATATATTATAATATAATATAACAACAGTAGAACGTTACAGTTTTAATTTCATTTATTTGCTTAAAATATCTAATGCTCTCACTTGCACTCGCACGTATATATAGTACCGTCTCACTCGCACTCACGAGAAAATTTTAGTATGTCCAAATATATAATTTATTTAGTGCTATTTATCTACATAACAAATATAATATGAAATATTATAAATTAATATATTATAATATAATATAACAACAGTAGAATGTTACAGCTTTAATTTCATTTATTTGCTTAAAATATCTAATGCTCTCACTTGCACTCGCACGTATATATAGTACCGTCTCACTCGCACTCACGGGAAAATACTATTATGTCTAAATATATAATTTATTTAGTGCTATTTATCTACATAAAAAATATAATATGAAATATTATAAATTAATATATTATAATATAATATAACAACAGTAGAACGTTACAGTTTTAATTTCATTTATTTGCTTAAAATATCTAATGCTCTCACTTGCACTCGCACGTATATATAGTACCGTCTCACTCGCACTCACGAGAAAATTTTAGTATGTCCAAATATATAATTTATTTAGTGCTATTTATCTACATAACAAATATAATATAAAATATTATAAATTAATATATTATAATACAATATAACAACAGTAGAATGTTACAGCTTTAATTTCATTTATTTGCTTAAAATATCTAATGCTCTCACTTGCACTCGCACGTATATATAGTACCGTCTCACTCGCACTCACGGGAAAATTCTATTATGTCTAAATATATAATTTATTTAGTGCTAATTATCTACATAAAAAAATATATTTTTATAGATATTATCTTAATTATAATTTTGGATTTTTATACAGAATGTGAGAAAAATAATGTAATATCTAATGTCCCACTTGCACTCGCACGTATATATAGTACCGTCGCACTTGCACCCACGGGAAAATTTTGGTATGTCTAAATATATAAATTATTTAGTGCTAATTATCTACATAAACAAATATAATCATAATATAATATAATATAATATAATATAATATAATATAATATAATATAATATAATATAATATAATATAATATAATATAATATAATATAATATAATATAATATAATATAATATAATATAATATAATATAATATAATATAATATAATATAATATAATATAATATAATATAATATAATATAATATAACAACAGTAGAATGTTACAGCTTTAATTTCATTTATTTGCTTAAAATATCTAATGCTCTCACTTGCACTCGCACGTATATATAGTACCGTCTCACTCGCACTCACGGGAAAATTTTGGTATGTCTAAATATATATTATTTTATTTAGTGCTAGTAATCTAAATAAAAAAATGTATTTTTAATATTACATTACATCTATTTTTATATCAATTTAAGACATTCGCTGCTTGTTTTATTCCGTTTGATCTCTGTCGCTCTCAGTTGGTTCTGTATATACCGTTCGGCACCAAACAGTCCAGAATTGACTAGATAACATCTCGAACCTTTAATTTTGTTACAATTTTACTTTTAACGTCGCTAAATTATCTCTATATCACAGCAGTGTTGAAATAAATGCTGTCTACAATTAATATTGGTTTCTAAAAACCAGTTAAAAGGTTTATTTACAAAAACAATCTGAATAGGAAGCGCTGAGTTTTCAGCTTTTAATGAAAACCAAACTTGACGCTTTTATGTCAAAAAAAAAATGACAAAGAAGCAGTTTTCTTTGGAACAATCCCTTCTTGATCATTATTATGACACGAAAGCTTCAAAGTTTTGTGAGGCACACAGTCTGTCTGTGTATGCAAAGAAAGTTTTTGCATCACTTGCTAAAGAAACGATGAGGGCTTGTTATATAGTTCCACTAAACAATACCAACACCCTCTCAACCACCTGTGCAATGTCACTAATTACGCCGTCTAATTAAAACATGTTCTACTTTCTACTTTATTAAAACGCGGAGAGAATATTAAAATTTCTATTGCCTTTTGTTGGTTTCCATAACGTCAGCTTCATCTTTCTGAAAGATTCTTTCTTTTTACAATAAATACGCGAATTGGGAACGCATACAAGTAGTACAGCAATATATCAATGTTTTGGATACTCGCAGCCGATAGTGCCATTGCTTGTATCGCGCTTACACGCTTAACTCAACCGGAACGTGACAATGAGTCATATTTTCTTGTGCGTGCGGCCTAATTTTTCGCCAAACTGTCTAAAATATGATTTTAATTTGTTTTTCTAATCAGTCACAGATTATAGTATTGTGTTTCACTTGACAGGCATCACAAGTATTATACTTGAACGCCGGGCGGTCCAAATGCTTAGCTTTTCCAGCTTAAAAAAAGTTTTATTTTGTTCGAAATTTGTGCTGGCGGTTTTCGTATAAAAAAAAGAAACTTTTGTCTTATGTCTTGTGCGTTATTTTATCGCGTTAAGCACTCTACCGTGGATCTAGGGCAACTTTTCCCTCGTTTTTATTCCTCAGTACGAGTTCCGGCTTTTTATGTGCCACCTAAAAACTTAACTTTCGTAAAACATTACGTTGGGTGCTCTCGGCTACGCTTTCTTCTACAAGACGACCAAATTTTCATAATTTGATACACTATAATAAAGTTGAAGGAGAAGATGACAGCATTAACAAATTCTTGCAGCAAACTGCTGTTAGCTGTTCTATATAACCCTACCGCAGCGCTACTGCCAACCCAGTCGGGTTATTTGAGGTTAGATTTTCTATCCTAAAACAGTTTAAGTCATAATTGTTCCTAAATAGGTTCAATATGTTTCTACTACTAAACGAAAGATTTAAATAAGTACGTCTTACATAACTGATAAAAAAAACACCAAAAATAAGAAAAAAAGAAAACAAATGCAAAACAACAGAAAGTAATAGTTAAAGTATGGAACTGAAGAATACAGAAGAAAGCAAGAAAACGTTCGGTAAGTGAAACTGAAAGAAATGTTAAAAGAAACAACAACAAAAACAGAAGAAAGCAGGAAAGAAATAGGAACAAAAAAAAAAGAATGCTACCAGCTGGAAGGTTTTCAAAGAACGCAATCAAAGAACGCCAGTTAATATCGGTTTAGCCGTTTGGTAGCTACAGGCTGATAGACAAATACTACTACTAAAAACTTTGAACACTTTCTGGCCAGACTGATTCGATTACTGAAACTAAGTCACTCTGATAAAAACAAAATAATTTTGACTCAGTGACCCAGAAAGCCTTCTTTTGTTTTAAATTTTTGTTTTCAAATGGAATTTAGACAAATGAAAATCGAGCGAAATTTGTTGTTTTTGTTAAAGCACTGCAGAATAATATTCTCTATTGACTAAAGCTTTTAATGCAGAACAATTCAGTCATCGATTGGCAAGCGCTCAGCTTTTTTTCTAAATTGTATTCAAAACAAAAAAGTTGTTTTTTGTTTTTTTGTTTGAAATGTCAAAATAACTTTGAAAAAATAAACAAGTTGGGCGTCCCGTTTCCGAAACTTTGACTGGCGCATCATTTATCGGTGCCAGAAGGAGATGGGCTTCACTTAGAAAAAAAAAAAAGAAGTAAAAGCGAGATTCGGTAACAGGTGTCGGTGACGATCGATTCCACGTTTTTGCTGCGCTTGCGCGAATGCGCCACCCCTGTTTGAGCGTCGCGACGTCAGCACTTCAACCAGGGAGTGGTGAGTGGCTACAACACACCAGAGCCAAAAATCCTTGTATAACAATTGACAATTGAAACATAATCATAGGAAAAAAAGTGAAAAAAGAAGGAAAAATTAGTGCCAGCGAATGTGAAAAAGGGTGTGCGTCGCGACGCTGTACGGCACCGCGATGCGTCTCAACGTCGATGGTTTAAAGTGAGTTCTGCAGGTTGTTGTTTACCTGTTGGCTTAGGCGGCGTCGCGGCGCCACACTTGTTGCACGGTCGGTCGCTCGGTCGGACCCACCCTTAGCTCCGCCATCGCTCAACCACCTGCCGGTGCATTCCGCAGAGCCCGTGGGCTGCTGCCGCCCCCGTACACGCGACACCAAAAGGTGCCAAGATCGATAAGTCGCCCCCGGTGCTCAATTCAAAATGCCGCGCTGCTACATGGTCAAAAAACAAAGCAACAAGTCCTATTCGAATTCGGCGAGAGACTGTTGGGACCAAAGGAAAATCACAGGAGCCGCACCCGACAGCCCCACAGAAGCCGCCACCGCGCCCCCATACTACACGCCGCTCACCAACAGTACCAGTAAGTTCTATCGATACCATGTGAACTAAAAATGTGACAATTATGTCAAAAACACGTGTCAAATTTCCAAATATATTATTAACAATCAAAAAAATTACTAAAATTATTTATTTATTGGAACAATAAGCACGTGTGTGTAGCTTCCCCTACAATAACAACTATTTCATCCCTTAAGGTACGTGACTCACTCATAAATCGATAGAATATTCTACTCACGTACAGCCCAAAAACTTTTTTTTTTGTCGCAGATTAGCCAATTTTTTTCTTTTTTTTTCTTAGTCTAAATAAAACAAAATCAATATAAAACAATTGCTTTGTCAATATCGGTAAGTATAAAATTAGAGCAGAAAATAGAAAGCTATTTATACATTTATGAGGGGTATTTTTTTTTCATATTATTATTTACTTTATAAACAGTTTGGAAAGTTCTATAAATGTCACGATTAATCAATGACGCATACCTGATTAAAAAAATTTAATACTGGTTTAAAAACAAATGGTACTAAAATCACACAGGGTACTACTAGACTAGATGGTTCTATTCATAATCTCAAGACACGTCACACTTTGAGTTGTAATTTTTGTTTACTTTTGTAGCTCTTTTCCTCATAATTTATTGCCAGATATTTCTCAAATAAAGTTTGCATTAATTTCTTATGATTCTTATTAAGTACCATCATCATCCAGTAGCTTGGAAACCTAAATCATTTTGCGCAATCGTGGACATGTTGGATCCAGTTTGCACAAAACTGTCTCCTGTTTCTGGATGCTCTGGTACGTCATTCTATTAGCCTTTTCGTTCATCTACTATCTGACGTGGCCACCTTAATCCATTTTTAAGTGTGTGACTCTTTTATTAGAATAAAATACTATTTTTTTACATACTACAACATTTTTTTATCCATCTGATATGTCTCGACTGTCATAAACTACTCAGAAAAGTTAAAAGTTTTATTTAGGAGGAGAATCTCTCTTATTTACTTTGTCGCAGCATATAAACAACAATACAATAACAAGTCTACAACTGTGGCAAACTTGACAATTGACATAAGATTGACGATTTTAAAAAAAATATTAAATGACAAAAGGCGATTATTTTTAGGTTATGTTTTAAATTTAGCGCAGTTTCTTACAAAATGTTAATAAAAAACCAGATTATGTAGAACTTTTTTATTTCAATAAAATTTTTGATTAAAGCAAAACGTTATTTATACCGCTTTGAGTCTGATTTTCCTTTGTGTGGATTTTTTAATGAAAAAAAAAAAAATCTTTGACTTTAACAAAAATCTAACGATTTAATTAGACGACTATACAATCTTCACGCTATAGAGCACCGTTTCTAATTAAATTATTTCCGCTATTCTATCAAAAGCTTTTTCCTTCATTCTGCTCTTCATTCGGTTGCAAAATGAATAGAATAGCGTTTGCAACCGGCGGCCATATTGAATCATTGACGCAACAAGTAGGACTGACTCACTTTTAGGTACTCTGCTTATTTATTCTATTTCACTTTCGAAATTTACCAGGACAAACAACGACCGAAATTAAGCGAAATGGAGGGTTGGGGAGGGTGAGGAAATGTTGACATGGGATTTTGGAATGAAAGAGGCGAGGGAGGGACGCTTGTTTGCGAATGTCTATAGAAGAAGTGTTTTAGGGGTTTTTGACAGGTATTTACATATTTGGTAGATAGTGACACGAGGTTGAAATGTGTCTGTTTTAATTAAAACCGAATTGAAAATCGGCCTCTAACTAAATAAACAAATATTCTCAAGGGGTTGTTAATAAAAACAGTATGCAGTCCAAACCTGCCTTACATAAGTTAGAGTTAAGTCAAAGTAAAATATCAATTTCTTAAAGTTACATAATAAAGCTCAAACGGCTAGGTTGCTAAACCTAGTATTAACAAGAGCTCTGAACTCAAGCGGCTAGGCTGCTAAGCTCGAGAGGTTGTTGATAAGAACAGTATAATGTAAAATATTTTTCTAGCTTAAGCGGCTAGGCTGCTACACTCGTAAAATAAAGAAAACAATACAACCGTAACATTCTGTCCAAATCGAAAAGAGGTTTGAGCTTAAGCGGCTAAGCTCGAGAAGTTGTTGATAAGAACAGTGTAAAGTAATATATTGATCTACTTAAATTACATAATAGAGCTGAAGCGGCTAGGTTGCTAAGCTAGTATTAACAAGGATTCTGAGTTTAAGCGGCTAGGCTGCTACACTCGTACTAAGCAAAATAAACAAAGCAGTACAATCGTAATATACTGTGCAAATCAAAAAAAGTTTTGAGCTCAATCGGCAAGGCGACTAAGTTAAAGAGATTGTTGATAAGAACAATATACAGTAAAATATTGATCTACTTGAGTTACATAATAGAGGTCAAACGGCTAGGTTGCTAAACTAGTATTAAAAAAGGCTCTGAGCTCTAGCGGCTAGGCTGCTAAACTCGAGAGGTTTTTTGATAAGAACAGTATAGAGTAAAATATTTTTCTAGCTAAAGCGGCTAGGCTGCTATACTCGTACTAAGCAAAATAAAAAAACAATACAACCGTAACATTATCTAAAATAACATAGACTGATGTAGGCAGATCTGGGCATTGCACAAACTTGCGTTATTTTTTATTTCTATATATATTCTTTTTATTTATTATTAAATTGATAATGCAATTGTTATTTATGATTAAGTAAAATTTTTATAAATATAAAGTATCTGTACACGTGTATATATATAATTATTTTGGTTTTTGACTCTATGTTTATACCTGCTGTTCGTAAAATTATGTTTCCTGTTTTTATTTTTTTATGTCTTGTCTACAAAATTTATTGTAATTCTAAAAGACAATAAAATAAAATATTAATTAATTAATTAATAAAAAAGAGTTTTGAGTTTAAGCGGCTATGCTGCTAAGCTCGAGAGGTTGTTGATAAGAACAGTATAGAGTAAAATATCGATCTACTTATGTTACATAGTACAGCTTAAGCGGCTAGGTTGCTAAACTAGAATTAACAAAAGTTCTGAGCTCTAGCGGCTAGGCTGCTAAGCTCAAGAGATTGTTGGTAAGAACAGTATAGAGTCAAATATTTTTCTAGCTTAAGCGGCTAGGCTGGGCTATTTTATTTTTTTATGCTTTGTCTACAAAATTTATTGTAATTCTAAAAGACAATAAAGTAAAATATTTATTAATTAATTATAAAAAAAGAGTTTTGAGCTCAAGCGGCTATGCTGCTAAGCTCGAGAGGTTGTTGATAAGAACAGTACAGATTAAAATATTGGTCTACTTAAGTTACATAATAGAGCTCAAGCGACTAGGTTGCTAAACTAGTATTAACAAAAGTTCTAAGCTCTAACGGCTAGGCTGCTAAGATTGAGAGGTTGTTGATAAGAACAGTATAGAGTAAAATATTGGTCTACTTCAACCTCATAATAGAGCTCAAGCGGCTAGGCTGCCAAGTTTGAGAGGTTGTTAATGAAAACAATATGCAGTCGAATATTGACTTGCGTAGGTTACAAAATAGACCTCAAGTGACAAAGCTGCTAAGCTCGTATCAGGCAAGATACGCAAAACGATATCATTTTAAAACATGCCACAACTGTATCAATTAACAGAGGTTCTGAGCTTAAGCGGCTGGTCTGCTAAGCTCAAGAGGTTGTTGATAAGAACAGTATACAGTAAAATATTGATCTACTTAAGTTAAATAATAGAGCTCAAGCGGCTAGGTTGCTAAACTAGTATTAACAAGGGTTCTGAGCTCAAGCGGCTAGGCTGCTACACTCGTACTAAGCAAAATCAACAAAACAATGCAACCGTAACAATCTGTGCAAATCAAAAGGAATTTTAAGCTTAAGCGGCTAGCTTGCTAAGCTTAAGAGGTTCAATATAGAGTAAAATATTGATCTACTTATTAAATAATAGAGCTCAAACGGCTAGGTTGCTAAACTAGTATTAACAAGGGTTCTGAGCTCAAGCGGCTGGGCTGCTACACTCGTACTAAGCAAAATCAACAAAACAATACAACCGTAACAATCTGTGCAAATCAAAAGGAATTTTAAGCTTAAGCGGCTAGCTTGCTAGAAGTTCAATATAGAGTAAAATATTGATCTACTTAAGTTACATAATAGAGCTCAAACGGCTAGGCTGCCAAGTTTGAGAGGTTTTTAATGAAAATAATATGCAGTCAAGTATTGACTTACGTAGGTTGCAAAATAGAGCTCAAGTGCCAAAGCTGCTAAACGCGTATCAGGCAAGATACGCAAAACGATATCTTTCTGAGACATGCCACAACTGTATAAATCAACAGAGGTTCTGAGCTTAAGCGGCCAGCCTGCTAAGCTCAAGAGGTTGTTGATAAGAACAGTATAGAGTAAAATATTGATTTACTTAAGTTACATAATAGAGCTCAGGCGGCTAGGCTGCTAAACTGGTACTAGGCAAAATAAACAAAACAATACATCCGTAATATTCTGTGCAAATCTTAAGAGGTTTTGAACTCAAGCGGCTAGGCTGCTAAGCTCAAGAGGTTGTTGATAAGAACAGTATAAAGTAAAATCTTGATCTACTTAAGTTACATAATAGAGCTCAAGCGGCTAGGCTGCTTAGCTTGTAAACAATACAACCGTAATATACTGTGCAAACTAACAGGGTTTCTGAGCCTAAGCGGCTAGGCTGCTAAGCTAATGATAACAAAATGCAGCCAAATACTGACTTAGGTAATTTAAAAAATAGAACTGAAGCGGCTAGGTTGCCAAGCTCGTATTAGGCAAAATACTCTAAAACAATATTATGTTGCAGGATGTCGCTAATGAGCAAAGATCTCTAGGATAGAAAGTCTTCTGTCTTTCTTGGCTCAAAGATCTGGTTTTATAGGGCTTCTCCCTTCCATGATTTTACTTCTTGCGGCTGTTTCCATGGCTTTAGGTTGAATTTGGCGGCTCGAATTTTTTATTACAGAAAAGATGCAGTTTTTGTATTAAAAAATATTTGCCAAGAAAATTATTTGATCGCTCTGCGCTAATTCAAAATAAAAATAAAAATAAAATTATTAGATAGTAATTATTGAATTAAATTAGAACGCTTTAGTAAACAATTATGTAAAGCATATTTTTGAGTAATTTATAAATTTGAGTTTAGCTGTTAAAATCAATATAGTACAGCTATTATGCATTCAAACTAGAATTGGTAGAAATTGCCTGTTATTATTTCTAGCGCTGCAATTAGGCAATTACCATATTACATATTGATCAAAAGTGACATACATTAGTCAAAAATACTAAATAATGCAGCCAGAATAGATTTTTTAATTCCCACATTGATCATCTATCAATAGACTTTCTATTAATAGCTGATTACACGCTTCAAAGCTGCTTTAATTATTAATTGAAAAAAAATTCTATGAAAATAGAAGAGAAATCTATTAATCTTAATTGTTTAAATTGAAAATTATTTAGTGTTACACACGTTGCCAACTTTTTCTTTTTTAATAAAAAATGTTTTTTCTACAGCAGCTCAAAAAATCTTGTGAATCACCCGGCCGGAAACGCTTTTGCAAGGGCTGGCAAGGCAGGATTTTTATTTCTCATTTAGGTTGTCATAGGTACGATAAACGGGGAAAAGCTTTCATTAGAATAAATGGCGACTGAACACGATAGACATTCAGTGCTTAAATGCCCGATAAAATGCTCTTCGATTGGTGCTTTTATGGCAAGCTTAAACCATCAAATGGTATTAATTCCAATAAAAGTGTCAACAAAATTCCACCATCCGAGCATTTAAGCTTTATTTGATCGTTGCAGTACTTGCATTATTGGGCTTGCCACAAAAATAGACGATTACCAATTTGCAAAAGCGGAGATGAAACTCTCCAAATTATATAACAATTAATAACCTAAAAATCTGATAAAAAAAAAAGAAAGTAAAGCAAAATTTCTGACAAAAAGAGAATAAGTTACATGATTATTAAGTGGAAGAAAAAACAAAGCACAAAGAAAACATGCAAAAGAAATAGAAAATGATTAAAAACTACAAAACAATAAAGTTCATAAAAATAAAAAAATAGATGGAAGAAGAAATAAATAGAAAAGATAAGAGACAAAAAATATGCTAAGACTCACTTTAGCAAAGAGGCAAAAGTTAGACAGTAGAATAAGAAAAAGAAGTGTTACAAAACACAGAAAAAAGAAAGCTGTGAACCAATCGGTCCTAAATAAAATTTCAACCAGAAAATCGAAAACTGTACAGAGCCGTCTTTAGCTGAATAGTTAGGCATCCTGTTTCTTTGAATAACAAAGTGCGGTTTTGTGCTAGATCGTACCTCTGGTCAGACTTTTATTTATGACGTAATAGCTTTTAGTCGATTTTTAGGCTTGTGAATAATAATAATAACTTATATACAATTAACAATACCCTCATAAACAGAAACAAAAATTTGTATAATTATACGAGGAACATATATATTTCACTTCAACAAGACATATAATGGAGTATGCAACTACCAATCTATAAATACAAATGAAACTTTGTATGTATATGTAAGTATGTATAACAAATAAGATATTAAAAATCTGATAAAAGAAGAAGACTGAAGGCAAAAGAAACATAAAAAAAGTAAAGCAAAAAGTTACAGGATTATTAAGTGAAAGAAAAAACAAATATTTAAAAACACAAAAATAACATGCAGAAGAAATAAAAAATGATTAAAAGATAACAAAACAATAAGGTTCATAAAAATAAAAAAAATAGATAGGAGAAAAAGTAAATAGAAAAGATAAGTGACAAAGAAAATGCTGAAACTAAATTTTGCAAAGAGGTAAAAGTTAGACAGTAAAATAAGAAAAAAAAGTGCCACAAAACACATAAAAAAAAAGATAAAGTTTGAAAAGCCCGTTAAAATTTAAACCAAGCAAACCTTAATGTCACAATTTTCAAACAAAATTTAAACAACGAGGTCTAGCCAGAATAAGTTTTGCCTCTAGTGTGGTTCACACGTCGAGTGACCGTGCTTGTTCTCATCTTTATTTTTCTGTCCTGATGACGCCTCTACCGATGGAGTGCGAAACGTCGACAATTTCATTTAACTTTTCGACACGGTCTTTTCCGAAAGATGTCAATATTTCAAAATTTAAAAATTTTTAGTCCAACACTTCTTGTACTATCAATTCTGGGACACACTGTATATAATGTTGCTGTTAAAAGTTCCTGTAATATTGTTCATACTTTTACCACAAAAAGGGCTAAATATTCCCTGCTTTTGATGACTATTAAAAATTTTTGAAGTTTGGAAATGATGAAAATTTTACTTTTTTTTAAAATTGGTGATGCGCCCATTTCAAAAAGTAAAAATTTCGAAATTTTAAATTTGGATTAAAAAATCCTTGTTTATGTCATATTGTTTGAATGTTTTTAAATGTCAAATCCGACAATTCAAAAAACATACTTGATTTTTCAAAAAACAATCTTATGTTTTCTATTTGGCTTACAACACAATTTTTGGTTTTTGTTATTAATTTAATTATTAAATTGATTTACAAAATAATTGAAAATTGAAACCTGATTTTTCAATAATTTTTATATTATTGTCATTATCATTACTAAATTTATCAAAAAACGCAATGTTTATTAATTCCAGCAAAATTGCTGTGTCCCCGGGACAAGGAGGGTTAAGCATACACTTTATTTACTGTTTATGATACAAACAAATTGTATATACGGTACGTAAGATAAATACAATTACACATTTTAGTCAAATACACGTCAAATCATTGTAGAAAAAAATGCTGTAGTTTGACAACAAATACGGAACAGATCCTGGCAATAAAAAAATTAAATTAAAATAAACAATCATTGTGTAAGGAGAAAAAACAAAAGAAAATCATTAAATCAAGTTGATAACAAAAGTAACACGAAACTATGTACATATACAATTAGAAAAAATTAGTAAAAAAAAACAGCATCTTAAAACAAACTATGTGAAACATTTATAAAAAAAAAAAAATTTTTGGACTGTCTTACACAGGTTTTTTATGCTGTGGTGTTATTATTTACTTTAACCATCGCCTATTTTGTATTTATGTTTCTAGTTTTTTCAATTTTTTATTATTTTTACAATTACAAATTTTCAAAAAATTTTTTTTTTAAATTGGCTAAAAAAATTATTGTAGGTTAGTTTAGTTGTAGCCAAATAAGATATTAGATAGTTATACAAATTCAGCGTAATAACAATTGACTTAAAGGTAGCAAGCTGTGAACCAATCGGTCCTAAATAAATTTTCAACCAGTTAATCCAAAACTGTACAGAGCCGTCTTCACCTGGATTTGCACAATTCATATAAAAAAGATAAAATAATATGTTAGTTAAATAAATAATATAAATAAAAATACATTTAAATAAATATATTTATATAATACTTATGTATTTATAAATAAGATTTTTTTTCGAATAGAAAAAAAAGCGATTGGACATACTGTTTCTTTGAATAACAAAATGCGGTTACCTCTGGTCAGACTTTTATTTGCGGCATGATGGCTTTTAGTCGATTTTTAGGCTTGTGAACACTAATAATCCATATACAATTAACAATACTCTTATAAACTAGAATTTGTATAACTATACCATAAGCAAGTATATTTCACATTTAATAAAGTATGCAACTATCTATCTATAAATACAAATGAAACTTTGTATGTATATGTCAGTCCACAATTGCTGGTAATAAATAGCAAAATATTATAACATTTTATATAATTCAGCTTTATTATTAAAAAAGCTATAAAAAAATGTCATTTTAACTAAAATTCAATACAATGTGTCAATTATATACGGCAAAAAAAGAAGTTTTTTAAATTATTTTTTGAGATTTCGCTACAATATAAGATTATTTGCTACGATAGAAAATGTTTTTTCTTCTTGCTACTCCAGTCGAAAGTACGTGGTTTTTGCTGCGATTCTACGGCAGAAAGTGTATCTTTCATGCACTGGTAGAGCTATGCGCGCGCCTTCTTTTAGCGAAAGTAAATAGCCGAGGGCATCATGGCGCGCAGTTCAGATCCTGCACTTTCTGCCGTGGAATCGCAGCCGACACTACGTACTTTCGACTGGAGTAGCAAGAAATAGTATATTGCACTACAAGGGCAGAAAGTTGAGATTTGTGCACTGCGCGCCATGATGTCTTTCATGCCCGTGTAGTGTATACTAGTTTTCTTGCTACTCCAGTCGACAGTACGTAGTGTCGGCTGCGATTCCACGGCAGCAAGTGCAGGACCTAAACTGCGCGCCATGATGCTCTAGGCTAGTCACTCCCGCTAAAAGAAGGCGCGCGCATAGCTTTACCAGTGCATGAAAGATACATTTTCTGCCGTGGAATCGCAGCCGACACTACGTACTGTCGACTGGAGTAGCAAGAAAACTAGTATACACTACAAAGGCAGAAAGTTGAGATTCCTGCACTGCGCGCCATAATGCGCATTATAGCGCGCAGTGCAGGAATTTCAACTTTCTGCCCTCGTAGTGTAATATACTATTTTTCTACACATGTTGTCAGTGTTGATAGAGACAATTACGTTAGCCCCAATTGTCTTAAGCGTGTATCAATGATAGATAATGTGATTTTTTTTTTTTTTGGTGAGTCAAATCTATCTGTTGCGGCTTGCTGATGAGTTCCAATAAGAGCGCAACATGTTTAAGTCTACAAATATAGTTTGAATAAATTTGCTTTGATCTTCTCTATCGTCAGCTTATTAAGGATAAATTTAAAACAAAAAAATGTATATAAAAAAAAAATGAAAATCAAGTAGAGTTCATTTCTATTATACGTCCAGTTTAGCATTCTATTCCAATCAAAAATTCCGATTAAAGGATTACATTTTCATTATTTTGCTGTTTGAATAATAAACCTGACAGAATGATTGGTGAATCAATACAAAGCCTACTCGATTTGCGGTTTCGTTTCCTTCAATTTTTCATATATTTGATAAGATTGGTGTAGAAGAAAAGAATCGACTACTGTCTTTTCATCGCAACGCCATTTTTCTTTCTAATATTTAAAGCACCAACCCCCCAATAGATTTCCGGCAGTAAAACAACAACACACTCACATGAAAAATTTATTTTCCATGGAAAATGTACACATTTCGAGCAATTGCCTTTGAGTAATCCAACAGTTTTCAAGGCTTCGGAAATCCTATGAGTGAGTGAACATAATCGAACGCTGCTGAATTATGAAAGAAGCAGAAAACGATATTTATTGGTCCTTTTTGGTCTTTATAAACGCTGCAAATCGATAGTTGTTGACTTGAATTAGTCATTTTGTGACAAGGAAAATGTAAAACTAAACATTTCACACAACTTTTAGCGAAAATAAGTATCAATTGACTCAAAAATGGATATTTTAAGTCTAAGACAACCAAGTTATCACAGTAGCGCCTTTTGTTTGAAACGCATACTTGTTACGACTTGCTAAAGAGTTCTAACGAGAACAAAACATGTCCAAGTTTACACAGGAGCTCTCTAGTCTAGAAGTGTGTATTGCTGACCTTTCATCAGCTTTAGTACTTCTATCAGTCCAGGGAATCTGCAGCATTCTACAGTAGTACCACATTTCAAAGACCTGCAGTCTCTCTAGTCAGGACATACGACGTGTGCCTTCTCTTAATCTTTTGTTAGACTTTAGGTGTAAAAGTGTGTATTGCTGACTTTTTATCAGCTTTAGTAATTCTATCGGTCCAGGGAATCTGTCGCATTCTACAGTAGTACCACATGTTGAAACTGCAGTCTCTCTAGTCGGGACATACGGCGTCTGCCTTCTCTTAATCTTTCGTTAGATTTTAGGTGTAGAAGTGTGTATTGCTGACCACTACCAGCTTTAGTAGTTCTATAGGTCCAGGGAATCCGCAGCATTCTACAGTAGTACCACACTTCAAAGATCTGCAGTTTGTTCATGCGTTTTTTCTCAAGGGTCCAAGCCTCAGCTCCATACAAAAGCGCAAAAGCATCTTGGTCCTAAGTTCCATGATTATGTTTCAAATTTTTGATCTTTATAAATGTTGTTTTGGCTATTTCTACCCTTGCTCTTATCTCTCTCCTTTGATCACCCGTTTGATCTAAGCAAGTCTCTAAATATTTATATGTCGGCACATTCTCTATCGCGGTGATTACCAGCGTCAGGTTCACACAGTGGATGGGATGTGTGCCCTGAGGGACGTATGTAATAAAGGTACATGGCGCACCTGCAGGTACTGCGTGCTGGTAGCCCTAGACGTTAAAAATGCGTTTATCTCGGTTCCGTGAAACAACATTATAGAGCAGGCGGGAGTCACCGTATTTGGTGCGCATTGTAGGAAGGCACCTGAGGGAAAAGAGTGTGGTTCTAGAGAATGAGTGCGGAGGTGGTTCTTGGAACGATACTGTGGAACATATATTATGAAAAGCTGTTGAGAGTTGGCTTTTTCGAGGAGGTGGAACTTATAAGGAATGCGGATGATTTGGCAGTGGTAGTTGTGGCTTGTAAGGAGGAGGATCTGAGAAGGAAAGTAAATGAAAGCGTAAGAAGAGTGAGGGAATGGATGGGTGAGAACGGATTTTTCTTGCCGCCAGAGAAAAGCTGGTAAGAGAGTCTAGGTAAGGGAACCAACTCTGCAAACCTCCAAATGCCGGAGATACCTTAGAGTACAGTTTTAGAAAAACCTACAAGTAGCCGCTCAAGCAAAAAAGGTGGAGAAAAAAGCAAGAGCGCAAGAACCTTGCCTAAGGTGGTGTCTCTTTCTTCTTTGACCACCCGTTTGTATCACCATTCTGTATTGTGGTGCTTGCTATCGTCAGGTTTCCACAGTAGATGAGATGGGTGTTGTAAGAAATGTATGTAAAAAAACAAATGAATATACATGGCGCACCCAAAGCTACTGCCTGCTGGTAACCCTAACTCCGTAGAAAGGCATTATAGAGGAACCGGTGGACAAGCAAGAGTCACTGTATTTGGTGCGTATGGTAGAAAGCTACCTGATTTGCATGCCCGAGGGGGTAAAACTTATAGAGTATGCGGATGATTTGGCCGTGGTAGTTGTGGCTCGTAAAGAGGAAGATCTGAGGAGGAGAGCAAATGAAATCGTAAGAAGAGTGAGGGGATGGATGGGTGAGAACGGACTTTTCTTGGCGCTAGAGAGAGTGTGCTGCTTGCTGGGAGGAGAAAGTTGCAGAAGTGGACAATCCAGGTAGGGGAATCAACTCTGCAAACTTCTGAAAGCCTGAGATAACTTGGAGTACGGTTTAAGAAGAGCCTGCGCGTAGCCGTTTAGGCAATTTTTTGTACAGGTGGTGCACTCTATGATGTTGTATGGAGTGCAAAAGTGTCTTTTTTCTTTGACCTTTCTTTCGCTTTAAGCAAGATTCTAGATATGTCGTCACATTCTGTATGGTGGTGTTTGCTATCGTTAGGAGAAATGTATATAAAAAAGCAAATGAAGGTACATGGCGCACCCATGGTAACTCTAGACGTTAAAAATGCTTTTAACTCAATTTCGTAGAAGGACATTATAGGAGACCTGTGGTACAAGCGAAAGTCACCGTATTTGGTGCGTATGGTAGAAAGCTACCTGAGTGAAAGGAGTGTGGTTCTAGAGGATAAGTGAGGAAGCTCTACAGGGGTAGGCTTTTGAACCAATAATGTGAAACATAGGGGGCTAAGAATTTGCATGCTCGAGGGGGTAAGACTTAAAGAGTATGCGGATGATTTGGCAGTGGTAGTTGTGGCTTGTAAGGAGGAGGATCTGAGAAGGAGAGTAAATGAAAGCGTAAGAAGAGTGAGGGAATGGATGGGTGAGAACGGACTTTCCTTGACGCCAGAGAGAGTGTGCTGCTTGCTGGGAGGAGAACGTTGCAGAAATTGACAATACAAATCTCTAAAGCCTGAGATACCTTGGAGTACGGTTTTGGAGAAACCTGCGAGTAGCCGCTCAAGCGGAAAAGGTGGAAAAAAAGGCAAGGCTGGCGTGTCCTAAGGTTGGTAGACCAAGAACGGCCGTTCTAAGGATTTTTTGTACAGGTGGTGCACTCCATGGAGTGCAAGCGTAGATGGAAGCAAAAAAAGTATGTGGAAAAAACAAAGATGTGTGTTGTTGGGAGTGTGTTAGACTGATCGCACAGTGTCAAAAAAAGCGCAGCCTGTAGTCGCGGATATTATACCTATCGACTCACTGGCAGAAGAAAGAATGAAAAGAAGAAAAAAAAGAAGAAAGAGATGAAACTCACCGTTTCTGACAACAGAGATGGGAAAGGGGTGAGAAAATGATTGAGCTAATGATAGAGAGCAAGGCGATTGGAGAAGCGGTGAGAGAAATGTTGAGAGAGAAGAGAGGATAGATACAAAAAAGATAGAAGAGTGAGTGGAATAAGTGAATGGGAGCTGAATGAGGAGAGGTCCGGATAAAAACATGTCACTAACTGAATTCTATCTGTTGTATATTCCATATACACTACAAACCGCTGGTTGTTCATAAATGTCTGACAAATGACAATGACAGCAAATGATACCAACGTAAAAATTTAATAGACATAATATTCCTAGTAGTCATTTTCTGACCTAGGCCAGCAAAAGCCCGTTGCCGGCCGATTAGGAGACGTCGAAAGATATGTTTTGCAGGCGCAAGACACAAAAACTAATTTTTGCTAAAATTCCCAACTTCAAATCAATACATTTTAAAAAAAATATATTTTTTTCCACAGAAACTTTATCGTTAGAGATATAAAGAGTCTGTATAAAACTTTTTCATTTTGTTTGTCACTTTTCCCTTCGACACTTTGCCGCCACCACGCCGCCACCAGAATAAAACATAAATAACTCAATGCACATTCCGAGCCGGTGATTCCGAATAAAGCCCGCCCCGACCAAAACAACCCCCAAAAAAAAATTGGCGGTGCGATCTCCCTTCGTCCGCTTGGCATTTGCCCCGCTCGATTAAAGAGATGGCAGAGTTTCCGTTCAATTTAGTTTCTTCTTGTTGCGCCATCGTCAGAGAATGGAGTCTCCACGACTTCCAAAGTAGCAACTACTCTCCAGGGAGGTGTTGGAGATGCGATCGATTACCGATTCCTTTTTCAGATTTTTCTTTTTGGGACCGTAAAGTTTGCGATTTTGATAGGAGAGGCTTAATATTGAATGATGCACCTTTTTCCTTTCGGAAAATAAAAACAAATAAACAAACCAAAGCGAGATGAGACTACTTCCAAATTGTAGATACAACAAAAATAGCATTTCCTTGATACAAATTTACCAAACTAAATTAAAATTAATTACAAATAATTCCAAAAATATTGCTTTTTTGAACTAATTAAAGACTTTTTTTGATTCTTATACACTAAAAAAATTAACAGCAAGCGCATTTATTGTTGTTTATTGCCTAGAATGCTTGATATAAATGTTGGAGCCAGTTGGCAAATTCGGCCAATGGCCGATATAATTGGACATATTAATTTGGTCATGCGCATTTTGACACACTGTATATGTTTGACATTTTGTTAATTGTAAATTTTTTGTTGCAGGTTACTCTTCAGGCTTCATTCCCAACGGCGATTTAGATACAATAAAGTCATCTGATACATCCCAACGTGGAAATCTAACTCGTAGTGTTGAAGAAACTGAAGCAGCCCATGATCTTTTATCTCTTTCCCAAAGCCTTCCTCCTCTACCACCCCCCTCAGTAGTCACTATCCATCAAACAATACCAAAAGAAGAAAACGAAGTCGATTCCCCCTTATCCAACACCAATTGCTATTATCGCCCTTTTTCTCCCGAACCTGTGCCTGTCGCAATACCTTGCTATCAACCACCAATTGTCTATGTAGTACAAGTTCCCGCCGTTCCAACGCCACCCACAAGTGAATGTTCCTCGGATGCCGAAAATCTACAAGACACAAAGTAAGAAAACATTTGATAAATCTGTGGCGACAGCTATCAGAAGCTTCTTACACTAAAGTCGAAAAACAATGTTTCCACATTTTGATGCCAAAATGAGATAAACCAATTTTGATAGACATTAATTTTTGATAATAATACAAACTGTTAGCTGGTTTATTTCAAAAACTTAAAATAAAAGTTAAGGCTCTATAGTATTTTTAAGTTAAAGATGAAGAGGAGGTGACATGTGCTGTCTAGCCAGCCAATCAACGCACTTTCTGCTAGGTCATGTGATATGTGCTTTTCTTTTACATTTCAGGCCTAAACTGCATTTAAACCCTAACGAAGATATTATCATATTTCCTCTATCGCCAGAGACAGAAGAGCGTCTTCAGCAGCCCCCCCAAATCACAAAACCCATTCTGGCTCCTATTGCGCACTCGATATTCAAGCAATCTTCCGATCATTTTTTGGTACAACGTAATAGTAAACTATCAGAACCTAGAGTGGATGATTCTTCCGATTCTTCTTTAGATCAACAAAAAAGAAAAAACAAGCGGACCAATAAAAAAGATAATAAGAATAAGAAGAAGAATGATGAAAATGTACAGAATTGTGAAGAAGAGGATGAAGATGATGAAAAGCCAGTTAAGAAGGGAAAAACGGTAAGTAATATTAAATATATTGTAACGAGAGTATGGTTGCGCACCCTCCGGGTGCTTTGCCCTACTACGAGAGTATGGTTGCGCACCCTCCGGGTGCTTTGCCCTACTCTCTAGTGCAGAGACAAGAATCTGCTTTGAAAATACCTTCTTTTAGACAAAAAAAGCCAGAAAAGTAAATATTTGTTGACAAGCGAATAGTGATTAGCGCTAGAAACGATAACACTTTGTAGTTTAAGCCTGGATAAGAAATGATATGAAAGGAAATAGAAACTTTTACGAGTGATAAATTTAAGATTGCGTGTTCTTACATAATTAAAAATCAAAATCATTTCCTGAACACTTCTGAAAAACAACACAACTTGACGAAGTTAAATTAAACACGCACGAAATCTCTGCTTTTTTATAATTACTTATTAACGAGTTTTGACATTTTTAATTTTCTTGCGGTACCTAAACATGTGATTAACAGCAAATAGTCAAATCAAGTTTTTGACAGCAAACATAAAGACGAATATTAAAAATATGTTTATTAATACTCTGTGCAGCGAAATACAGGGTGTATACTACATGTTTTTTTGGCAGCAGGTATGAGATCGCTTTGTACCAAAGTCTGTAATATAAGCAAAAACCCACAGTGGGTGTCAGGTGTTATATACTTCTTCTATTCTATCTTATTTTTTGCATTGTTGGTCGCTTTATTTTATGTGATTCTTTTTTTTCTAGAATTTCTGCCATTACATTTTTGGAGATTTTCTTTGGTCGCTTTATTTTTTCGTTTTTGATAGAGTGCCAAATCTTCTTTATGGGTCTTCTTCACTAGATTTTTTGTAGTTTTATATTTTTCACTTCTATTAAATTTCTTTGGACACTGTCAAAAGCTTTTTGAAGATCTATGAAAGAAAAACTATGAAAACCGTGATCTAAACGATATTTTTTGTTCTAGAAGTTCTACAAAGTTGTTGACGAAGATCCGTGCTCTCCAACTTCTGACTTAGCGATTCCCCCAGAAGCTTCAAAAGACTCCACTTCAAAGCTTCCTCGCTACATCTGTACAGAATGTGGCCGCCAATACGCCACCTCCAGCAACCTGTCTCGTCACAAACAGACCCATCGCAGCCTCGACTCTCAGTCGGCAAAAAAATGTATGACTTGTGGAAAAGCCTACGTCAGTATGCCAGCCCTAGCAATGCATCTCCTCACCCACAAACTGGCCCATAGTTGCGGAGTGTGCGGTAAACAGTTTTCCCGCCCTTGGTTGCTCCAGGGACATTTAAGATCGCACACTGGAGAAAAACCTTTTGGCTGCGCTCACTGCGGTAAGGCTTTTGCTGATCGTTCGAATTTACGCGCGCACATGCAAACGCATTCCACCGACAAGAATTTCAGTTGTGAGCAGTGCCATAAGACTTTCGCTCTTAAGTCATATCTAAATAAGCACCAGGAGACGGCGTGTGTTGTGGCAGATTTAAAAGGGAAAGAGCGGCGCGACGAGCTAGGTGTTCATGTTGAGACTCAGACTATAGATGTAGATTAGTGAATTGAAGCGTCTATTGCTAGTGCTTCAAATGACTGCTAAAATCTGCTCAAATAAACTCAAGTTCAGCCTCAGCCAATCAACGCACTTTCCGCTAAGTCATGCGACAGTTCAGCCAATAGAAACTCTAATAGCCCGCGATTGCGCAATACACCCATTTCGCCTTTAACTCAAAAATCCTATCCGACATTCAAATTTTAGCAGATTTTTGCATTCATGTGATAAAGCTTGGTTCACACAAACACAAACCAAAAAGTATTTCTCCTTAATAAAACCGTCCTTTGAACAAATTTTTAACCAAACCAAGCTGTATTTGTACATAAAAAGTTTGTATATTTAAAGTTGCGGCGGCACAGCCAGGCAATAAAAAGCAATACTCGAATAACCAAAAAACGCTTAACATTCGTACGTAAACTGACAAGAATTTAATAAGGCAACGAACTTATAAGCGTACAAGTCAATTCGTATGATATATTATATTCCTGTATAGATACATTATATTCATAAGATATTAAAAACCAGTGAGATATTTAAAAAAGATTGTAGATGGTATTTTAGTTGAATTTTTGACACATTCCATTAGATTTATAGTCATGGCCAAAATGTACAACGAAATTATCCACTTCTGAAAAAAGATTTTCGTATACAAAGTGTTCGAAAAAATATTTTTGCAAATGCTATTAGATCTGGTAAAAATGTCAGATTTATATCAAAGTTTTACAAAACAATAATTTTTGTAAACTCGCAATATGTTTTACTTAACTTCAAACAAATGTATAGTAGAAATATTCAACAGTAAATTTTATGCGAGGGACAAGGCAACAATAGTAAAGGAAATTTACAGCTTAAAGTGTTGCGTACCTTGAGCAGCCAGGTGGCTAAAAACTACAGTGGCTGTGGATTTGCGTGTCAAGCTTTCTACAATAAAATTTACTGCTGGGTGTATTTCAAACTATACCCAAATCTAATGTTGTAAACTTTGACCAAAATCACTTTAGTTTGTGCAATACATTGTATTTTCTTGCTACTTCAGTCGAAAGTACGTGGTTCCGGCTGCGATTCCACGACAGAAAGTGTATCTTTCATGCACTGGTAGAGCTATGCGCGCGCCTTCTTGTAGCGGGAGTCATGAGCCGAGGGCATCATGACGCGCAGTTCAGATCCTGCACTTTCTGCCGTGGAATCGCAGCCGACACTACGTGCTGTCGACTGGAGTAGCAAGAAAACTAGTATACACTACACGGGCAGAAAGTTGAGAGCCCTGAAAGGCGCGCCATGATGCTTTCGGCTCCGCCTCGGGCATTATGGCGCGCAGTGCAGGATTCTCAACTTTCTGCCCTTGTAGTGTAATAAACTATTTCAATTATGTTATAAGATTCTATGTCAATTGTGTTACTTTTATCTAGTCAAACTACTTTCTGTGAAACATGCATACTCTATAAGACGGTACAAATACTATTTTTGCGACGTCTTAAGTCATAATAATCAAAACTATAAAGCCACAATTCAAAACAACAAAGAATGCGAGATTGTATGGTAGGTCTAGTAAACATTGAAGCAATATGTATGCACTTAGGGTTAAGATACATTAAGGCTTATGATAGCAACAAAGTGATATAAAATAACAAAAAAAGGCGCAAATCTTGTTTGCGCCTTTTACGTCATACACCAATTACGTACTAAAAAATTACATTTAAAATCTTTAGAAGCGATGCCACTTTACACACTAGTTTAGTATTTAGCCATTTAAACCAGTTTTCGCATAAAGTACTGCCCTCTAGCGTAATTAGCGCTACATTTTTTTTAGACGAATTTTTTACAACAAATCCAACATGGCACGTACATCTCTGCATCAACCGACCGATTCATGACACAAATTGATATTGAAAGCAATAAAAATCGACAAAAAAGCTAAATAATAATACAAACGTCAATCTTTATATAAATAAATAATTCACCCTTTCAAATAGAATTGAAGAGTTGTAGCTAGATTTTAATAGTGTATGCATGTGTTAACTAATATAGAGCAACTAAATATTATATTCGATTCACTCTATAGCCCAGAAAAGCAATAAAATATTTTTAATCTGTACCGAGTGTTTGATTTTTTTTTGGACGAAAACACGCAAGAACGCTATAATTTGTGGAGTTTCCGGACGGAGACAAGGGTAAGTTTACTAAAAATATACTACAGAAGGGTTGAGGTCACTGGGAAAGATATTGCAGGTTACGGAAAAACTCCCCATAGTGTTGTAACAGTGGAAAATTCATCAAAAGCTGTTGCAGAAAATGATTGAAAACAAATTCTCAAAACTTAGATTTTAAGCCGGTTTTGACGGAAAAGTACTTTTATACTATCAAAGCGTACAAAGTTGTAATAACACTAATTATGTAACAGTGTCAATTATATAAAATTAAATTTTACTTCTTCGTGTATCTAAAGAGTCAAAATAGGCTTTAAATCACCAGATAAACAAAAAAGCGTAATCTCTTACATAAACTATGTACAGTATTTATTTATAATTGAGCCAACAAAAACAACTAGAGGTAAATTTACTCCAAAAATACACATAACAACATAAAAATATAAAAAAAATAATCAAATTATATCTTTTTTTGGTAAATACCAACATTATAAAAAATGCTATAGTAACAAAAAGCATCAGCAAAAATATAAACAAAAACATGGAGCTTATTTCTATAAGCGGTATTTTTCTTTCGAACGGTTTGCACTACTGCTAGGTGGCAAGAAGAGCTTTTTCAATCTTTTAAAAAGGTTTTATGCGCTACATTTTCGGTTCGTAATCGCTTTTTTTCAGCTTATTCCAGACTGGTTCAATAGAACTCAGATGCAGACTTCTTGCTGGTCATTTAATTGCTCAAATACAAACATTCTCAAGGCAATTAAAAAAAGTAAACAAATTATATCTTTTTTTGGTAAATAATAGCAACCAACATTATAGAAAAAGCTATAGTAACAAAAAGGATCAGCAAAAAACATGAAGCTTATTTCTATAAGCGGTATTTTTCTCTCAAGCTGTTTACACTACTGTTAGGTGGCAAGAAACAGTTTTCCCGGCTTTTAAAAAAGCTTCTTTTGTTTTTTGAAAAGTTTTTTGCGCTACATTTTAGGTTTGTAGTCGCTCTTTTCCAGCTTATTCCAGACTGGTTCAATAGAACTCAGATGCAGACTTCTTGCTGGTCAGTGGAAAATTTATCAAAAGCTGTTGTAGAAAATGCTTGAAAACAAATTCTCAAAACTTATATTTTAAGCAGGTTTTGACGTTAGTATACACGAAAAAGTACTTTTATACTATCAAAGCGTACAAAGTTGTAATAACACTAATTATGTAACAGTGTCAATTATATACAATTAAAAAAAAACTAGCAATCTTACTTTTTTGTGTATCTAACGTCAAAATAGGCTTTAAATCACCAGATAAACAAAAAAGCGTAATCTCTTACATAAACTATGTACAGTATTTATTTATAATTGAGCCAACAAAAACAACTAGAGGTAAATTTACTCCAAAAATACACATAACAACATAAAAATATAAAAAAAATAATCAAATTATATCTTTTTTTGGTAAATACCAACATTATAAAAAATGCTATAGTAAGAAAAAGGATCAGCAAAAAACATGAAGCTTATTTCTATAAGCGGTATTTTTCTTTCGGACGGTTTGCACTACTGCTAGGTGGCAAAAAGAGCTTTAAAAGAGCTTTTTCAATCTTTTAAAAAGGTTTTTTGCGCTACATTTTAGGTTTGTAATCGCTTTTTTTCAGCTTATTCCAGACTGGTTCAATAGAACTCAGATGCAGACTTCTTGCTGGTCATTTAATTGCTCAAATACAAATCTTCTCAAGGCAATTAAAAAAAATAAACAAATTATATCTTTTTTTGGTAAATAATAGCAACCAACATTATAGAAAAAGCTATAGTAACAAAAAGGATCAGCAAAAAACATGAAGCTTATTTCTATAAGCGGTATTTTTCTCTCAAGCTGTTTACACTACTGTTAGGTGGCAAGAAACACTTTTCCCGAAAGCTTCTTTTGTTTTTTGAAAAGTTTTTTGCGCTACATTTTAGGTTTGTAATCGCTCTTTTTCAGCTTATTCCAGAGGGGCTCAATAGAACTCAGATGCTGACTTCTTGCTGGTCAGTGGAAAATTTATCAAAAGCTGTTGTAGAAAATGCTTGAAAACAAATTCTCAAAACTTATATTTTAAGCAGGTTTTGAACGTTAGTATACACGAAAAAGTACTTTTATACTATCAAAGCGTACAAAGTTGTAATAACACTAATTATGTAACAGTGACAATTATATACAATTAAAAAAAACTAGCAATCTTACTTTTTTGTGTATCTAAAGTCAAAACAGGCTTTAAATCACTAGATAAACAAAGAGGCGTAGTCTCTTACATAAAATATGTACAGTATTTATTTATAATTACGCCAAGAAAAACAACTAATGGTGATTTACTTCAAAAATACACATAACAACAAAAAAATATAAAATAAATAATCAAATTATATCTTTTTTTGGTAAATACCAACATTATAAAAAATGCTATAGTAAGAAAAAGCATCAGCAAAAAAATAAACAAAAACATGAAGCTTATTTCTATAAGCGGTATTTTTCTTTCGGACGGTTTGCACTACTGCTAGGTGGCAAAAAGAGCTTTAAAAGAGCTTTTTCAATCTTTTAAAAAGGTTTTTTGCGCTACATTTTAGGTTTGTAATCGCTTTTTTTCAGCTTATTCCAGACTGGTTCAATAGAACTCAGATGCAGACTTCTTGCTGGTCAGTGGAAAATTTATCAAAAGCTGTTGTAGAAAATGCTTGAAAACAAATTCTCAAAACTTATATTTTAAGCAGGTTTTGACGTTAGTATACACGAAAAAGTACTTTTATACTATCAAAGCGTACAAAGTTGTAATAACACTATTTATGTAACAGTGTCAATTATATACTATTAAAAAAAAACAACAATCTTATTTTTTCGTGTATAAGCCAAAACAGGCTTTAAATCACTAGATAAACAAAGAGGCGTAGTCTCTTACATAAAATATGTACAGTATTTATTTATAATTAAGCCAACAAAAACAACTAAGGGTAAATTTACTCCAAAAATACACATAACAACATAAAAATATGAAATAAATAAACAATTTATATTTTTTTTTTGGTAAATAATAGCTACCAACATTATAAAAAATGCTATAATGACAAAAAGGATCAGCAAAAAACATGAAGCTTGTTTCTATAAGCGGTATTTTTTTCTCGGACGGTTTGCACTACTGCTAGGTGGCAAGAAGCTTCTTTCCAGGCTTTTAAAAGAGCTTCTTCAATCTTTTAAAAAGTTTTTTGCGCTACATTTTAAGTTCGTAATCGCTTTTTTTCAGCTTAATCCAGACGGGTTCAATAGAACTCAGATGCAGACTTTTTGCTGGTCATTTGATTGCTCAAATACAAATACAAATGCTTCTCTAATCTTTTAAAAGGTTTTTTGCGCTACATTTTAAGTTCGTAATCGCTTTTTTTCAGCTTATTCCAGACGGGTTCAATAGAACTCAGATGCAGACATTTTGCTGGTCATTTGATTGCTCAAATACAAATACAAATGCTTCTCTAATCTTTTAAAAGGTTTTTGGGCTACATTTTAGGTTTGTAATCGCTCTTTTTTAGTTTATTCCACACTGGCTCAATAGAACTCAGATGCAGACTTTTTGCTGGTCATTTGATTGCTCAAATACAAATACAAATGCTTCTTTAATCTTTCAAAAGGTTTTTTGCGCTACATTTTAGGTTTGTAATCGCTCTTTTTCAGCTTATTCCAGACGGGTTCAATAGAACTCAGATGCAGACTTTTTGCTGGTCATTTGATTGCTCAAATACAAATACAAATGCTTCTTCAATCTTTTAAAAAAATTTTTGCGCTACATCTTAGGTTTGCAATCGCTCTTTTTCAGCTTATTCCAGACGGGTTCAATAGAACTCAGATGCAGACTTCTTGCTGGTCATTTAATTGCTCAAACACAAACCTTCTCAAGGCAATTGACAAGAATTGCACCAACATAAAAACTGTTTTAACAGGCATCTATGATTTTGACAACAATGGACATTGTATAAGCCTCAAACCTTCAAAACCGATTTCTGTCTAAGTTCTTATAGATCCAAATGTTCTCGTGTGTTCTATAAGACTGTTTTATTAGTTCGTTGTCGTAGTGTGCGGTTTTGTCTTTTTGTTTAGCTTTTTTTGTCTTGCTGCTCACATACCATAATGGTTCTTAGGGGTTTTGATTGGAATGCTATTAATTGTGGTCAGCTTAGCGGTTGGAGGCCGTAGGTCCAAATGGGTTTTATTGTGGCTTTATAGAGATCTCCTGCTCAGAACCCATCACATTTGACAAGGTTTTAAGTCCAATTGCTTTCTTTTGGCTTGAACGTGTTTTTTCCACGTATGTCTTTGGTCAAGGTAGAGATCAAAGTTTTTGGCTTCTGTTGCTGTTGGTCTTCATAGAGCGGTCTTCTGTTGATCATAGAAAGCTTCGATCTTCTGCTCAGCAGCCATCACATTTGACACGGTTTTAAGTCCAATTGCTTTCCTTTGGCTTGAACGTGTTTTTTTCACGTATGTTTTTGGTCAAGGTAGAGACTAAAGTATTTTGCTTCTGTTGCTGTTGGTAGTCGCTTATTGTTGGTTCTCCCAGACGGGCATACTTCATGTCGTTACTTGCGCGGATTTATTTTCCTTAATTCATCGAGCGTACCAGCTCTTCAGTATTTCGAGTTCTTAAAGGCTCTTCTAGGATTATCGTAAGTCTAAACCACTGCTACTTTATTAGCAGAAAAAGCAATCAAAAACAGAAGTGGTCCTAATACACTCCTTTAAAGAGCTCTAGATTTCTCCTTCTTTTATACCTTTTGCAACATACGAAAGGGCTCCAAATTTCTCCATCTTTCATACATTTTGCAACATTCCAATACACGCAAGCTCGTTTGGCATACATCAAGTCAAATTTGTAGTCAAGTCTTTAGCAATAGCAGTATGGTGTTGGACAACATGGAGACGGCACGTTGTACCTTGACTAAATCACCACCAGGAACACCAGTTAGTGGTTGGCAGATGATGCCTACTTTGAACCCAGTAGGCGACAAATTGGATGGTTCTCTTGGTTTTGATAATAGCAAAAGCTGCGCTGTACAACCTCACGGTAGAACATGCAGCAGACCATGTATTTACCTTGACGTAGGTCACTTTTGATCATTTAATTGGCAGGCCTTGGTAGTTTTAGCAACAGACCATTGCTTATGGTAAGCTTTTTTGGCAGAAATAACAGGTGCATAAGTAACGAGAGGAAGATGGATGCGCGAGTACAGTACCAAATGTGTTTGAAATTCAGTCAGGTCTACATTCAATGCACTATCGGAATAGACGATTTGTGTATGTTAGTCGTTTGATATCAAGATTTCTTCAACAGATAACATAAATGGCTTAATTTTCCACTATAAAAGTACAGTCGGAGGGCTCTAAGAGGTTTTGGGGCCGGAAGACGGTCCACCTAGTAATGTGGGTGGAGGAGATTTTCTGATATTTGCAGTACTTATGGTAACTATGACTGGAGTATGGTCAGAGGTGAGGTCAAAATTAGTTTCTACTGTACAGTTGTCTCTTGTTATTTCTCGAAGGTTCTCTGGGATTGCTTGGCCAGTAGGTTGGTTTTTCTTTGGAAAGACAGTCGTAGTTGTTCTGAGACATTGCAAGTAGAAGCTGTGCTGATTTTTGAGCCCCACTGCGTATGTTTAGCACTCTAATGGCCGCCTGCTATGAATCTGTTGCCAAGAGTCCAAAAGAAGTCTTTATATTTGAGAGGCTGTAGGGGTAGTGCCAGGGGTAATGCAGGCTGCTTGTATCTTAGGTGTTTAAACAATTGTTTTGTAGTAGCATATTACACTACAAAGGCAGAAAGTTGAGATTCCTGCACTGCGCGCTATAATGGCGCGCAGTTTAGGGCTACTCCAGTCGACAGTACATAGTGTCGGCTGCAAATCTGCGATTCCACGCGCCATAATGCCCTCGGCTATTTACTCCCGCTAAAAGAAGGCGCGCGCATAGCTCTACCAGTGCATGAAAGATACACTTTCTGCCGTGGAATTGCAGCCGAAACCACGTACTTTCGACTGGAGTTGCAAGAAAATCATTTTCACCACTTCTATCAACACGTTTTTTTTTTCTGTTCGTTTCGCATCAAATTAGAGATATATCTTCCATTTCCAAGCTTAGAAAATGAAAGGGTATTTTCGATTTCGAGTTGAAAATATCTTGAAGCCATTTTTCATTCCTAGCCTTGACAGCACGGCGGCTATTACGTGATGGATTTCCAATCACCTCGATTTCAAATCAAACTTTCCTCGTGGAGTTGATGGCGGCGTTGCTGCACCCTCTTCGTAATGACAGTGCTACAAACATGACAGTCTGAAAAGTGGAATCTTTTTCGATCAGTCGGTCCACTCCCTCGACAAAATCTAACATTATAATCAGAAATTCAATTTCTCAAAACTCCTACGAATATCTTCGGCGAATGCTTAGACATCGCCGCCTACACCGAAAAAAAGTTATGAATAGCAACAATCAAACCGGATTGGACCCACTTTTCAACATTTGATTGTAGTCTATTATAAAATTAACCCTTTTCTGCCAGTAAATTTGAGATCTTTTTAGCGACGGCGGTTTCTGCGCCGCCCACCCTCTAATAGCTTTACCGCAAAGTAATCGACGGCTGTTCGATGTTTTTTGATGGATGATGACATGAATAATGATAGAAGAGCACAGGGTGTTACCGCTATTTTATGCGAGAAGACTCTAAATGGAAGCTCCAATTTCTTTTAAATTTTTATAATTTGTCACGTAATTATCAAATCATCAACCCCTCTGAATAATTGGTCCTGTTCCGTCTGACCTATATTATCCGATTTTGTATTGAAAAGCATCAAAAAAAGAGGGAAAAATAGTGTTCCATCCCCCTGTTGCTGCTTCAATTTGAATTGGAGCATCTGTTGATTACACGTAGATCAGGTAGCGTGTTTCATCTGCCCTATTGTTAGTAACACATGCCCCTCTTTGCTGTAACTGTTTGGTTAGTTGTGGAAAATATACCGTTATTTACAACAAAACATCTAGTAACATAGTTTTTCTACGTGGTGGCAAAATAATCAAGCAGTAGATGGATTAATCGAGAATCTAGTCTAGAATTTCAGTTCCAACTGCAGAATTCGAATCAAATAGGAAATGTATAGATCCTTGTCAGTAAGATAATTGCGTGTGTTGTAATGTAAAGAGAGGGTAGGTGAGTGGATGCGGTTAATTCGTATGCAAAGCTAGTTCAGTTGCAGATACATTGCAGGGGATAAACGAACGAACGAACGGACAGCCCGGAAGCTCAAGCTTATCGAGTGTTTTCGATCAGGACTCGAAGGCTTGGGGGTTGCAGATAGCCCTTATCTGCGGCGACTGACGCCAAACCACGACGTTAGCAGGATTGCGCCTCGGCGCTTTCACACAATATACCGAACATATCATCGAAAAGATTAGGAAATGGTACAAAAAAGATTTGTAGCAAAACTTTCATAGACGTAAATAATTATTCAAGGGGCTGAGGGCAGCAGCACCAGGTACCAACTTACCGACCAAAGCGTGCAAACTACCGCCAAAGATCCTATCGTTTACTCATATCTTGCTCGTTTTGCTTAATTTCCCTCTAGACACGGTGTCACTCTGACAACCACCCTAAACACACTCTAATTTCATTCGACTAATCGTTGTGGGAACATACACTAGACATGCATAACAAATCCAAACTTTTTCCTTATTATCATTCTCACCACAAAACTCAGCACTAACACAAGACGGCGCAAAACTACCAAAGGAGCTGGAATCCCTCTTATTTCTTTTCACATTTTTGTAAACAAAGCGTAAGGAATTCAAAATTAAACCGTGCCCCAATTCTTAACCCTAAGCGACAAAGTCTATCTCCAATTAAAAAGTCTTAGTAATAGGCAAAACTGCACCATAGGGCTACCTATCAAACGGGGCTACTTTTTTGCCTCGTTTTTTGATAGCTAACAAAAATGCCGATTAGTTTTTATTCAAAGTTTGCTTTTCTGTGCGCTTAAATGTCGTAGTGACCTGACCTAACTGGAAGACCATTTCTTTTAATGGAAGACCAGAATAAGTACCTGTCAATAGAAGAGCAATGACCGCGCACGACAATGCGAGACCACACGGAGCTAGAGTAGTAATGGAATACTTACAAAAAGTAAATATTGCAATCTTCAATTGGCCAGCTTCTAGCCCATATATAAATCCGATTGAACACGTGTAAAACTTTGTTGAGCAGAGTACTATTTCTAGGTTGTTAGGCGCAACCCTATTCTAGAAAACCAGGGTTTTCTAGAATAGGGTTGGTCTCTAAAAGAGTAACTGTTTTCGTAGATGACCGCTTATTACGATTAACTGTCTTAAGAATCTATCACTGTACAGCTCTTGGCAGCTCAAAACGTCGGCAGACACTTCTGAATCGTCTGAGGGAAAAGGCTCCTGCTACAGGCTCTTGCTTAACCAGGGAACACCAAGTTTTCCGATTACGCTAACTAGGGCCTAGACGAATGGTTCAATTTTTTTTTGACAAGTCTAGGATCTGTTGCAAGCTATGAGCAATATCTACAGTACAACTTTTGGCAACGCGGTTTTATCATGGTATGGAGAGAAATTTCTTCTAACGAAAGAACCGAAATTGTAGCTGTCAATGGAGGAGCAATGACAACGCACGACAATGCGAGACTACACAGAGCTTGAGTAAAGAAATACTTACATTGCAACCTTCAATTGCCCAGCTCCTAGCCCGGATATAGATCCAATTGAACACGTGTTTGTAGAGCAGAGTACTATTTCCAGAGTTGTTAGGTGCTTTAGAGAAACTGTTCAATATTCTAGGAAACCAGGCTAGGGACGTACATGAGTAACAGTTGCTGTAGAAGACCGCTTCTTACAGTTAACTGTCTTGAGAATCCATTACTGTACAGCTTTTGACAGCTCAAAATGTTGCCAGACACTTGAGGAAACACGGCATAAAAGCAAGTTTTCTTCTTACAGGCTCTTGGTTAACTAGAGCACAGCAAGTTTTTTGATTACGCTGACTGGGGTCTGAAAAAATAGTTCAATTTTTTTTTTTGATAAGTTTAGGATCTGTTTTTACGCTTTAAGCAGACTTATGCCAGAATATTGCAAACCATGAGCGATATCTACAGTACAACTTTTGATAACGTGAGAATTTTGGTGGTATAAAAAGAATTTTTTTTTAATGGAAGAACAGAATTAGTAGCTGTCAATGGAGGAGCGCATGACAATGCAAGATTACACGGAGCTAGAGTAGTAATGGAATACTTTCAAGAAGTAAATTTTGCAACCTTCAATTGACCAGCTTCTAGCCCGGATATAAATCCAATTGAACTTTGTTGAGCAGAGTAGCATTTCTAAAGTTGTTAGGTGCTTCAGGAAGACTGGTCACTATTCTACAAGCCCAAGTCAAAGACGTAAAAAAGCAACTGTTGCTGTAGATGACCGTTTTTTACAGTTAACTGTCTTAAGAATCCATCACTGTACAGCTCTTGGCAGCTCAAAATGTCGGCAGACACTTATAAATTGTCTGAGGGAAGACGGCCATAAGAGCAAGGGTTCCTGCTACAGGTTTTTGGTTAACCGGGGAACACCAAGTTTTTGGATTACGCTGACTAGGGCCTGGAAGAATAGTTCAATGCTCTTTTTTCTAATAAGTCTAGGTTTTGTTTGTACAACGTTTGACAACGTGAGAAATTTGGTGGTGTGAACAGAATTGGTAGTTGTTACTGGAGTAGCAATGACCACACGAAGCCGGAATAGTAAAGAATAACTTACAAGAAGTGAACATTGCAACCCTCAATAGGCCAGCTCGCAGCGCGGATATAAATCCGATTGAGTACGTGTGGGGCTTCTTAGGGTAGGGAATCCAGCAACGTCAAATCCCATTATAATCTCAAAGTTATAATGATCTGAATCGTCTTTTCATCATGTAATTGTTTTTCTTAGCACCGCTCAGTTACCTACCGGGAACATTGTATATACGTAAACAGTTTTCAACTGCGTGCTGTTGCACTGGTCCACAGAAGATGTCCGACAGTCTCTCTGTTTATCACGATAATTAAACCAGTTGGTTAGTAAACAAACTGTAATAACGTAAAAAAACCGAAATGGTCGGTTTTGTAATATACAGATTATGAAAATCAGTTTCAATTCGCAAGATTCTTAACTTTGACCCAATTACCATAATGACAGGCTTTAGTCAACATTCTCTCTCTCTCTCTCTTCCACACACACGCACCCATTTCGAACAACTTTATTCAAACTTATTCGACCTGTCACGAATACGATTATGTGTGTTGAGTTAGTCTTATCTAAAGCCAAACGCATTGCTTTTGATTTAATGACATGCCCTAACTTTAGAACTTTGAGCTGATACTTTGAATAAAAAGATTTATTAGATTAGCTTAAGTGAATCAGCGATTCAAGAAGTTTTTGTTTCAAGTTTCGTAGATTTTAGATCAAACAAACCTTTATATTTAAATTTCCTGGCGGCGCAGGTTTGCAGTTCTTACGGATAATGAGGCGCTGAATTTGTAAGTAAATTTCTTTAAGATCATAGTGTGTCGTGTAATTTAAAATTTAGTAGAAACAGCAGCTGAAACGTTTCTAAGCCAGCAGCCATTATGGACCGTTTTGCAAGATTCAAAAACAGCCGGCAAAAAATGTATAGCAAGTGTCTTGGCTTAACGCCGTAGCTACGCAATACCACTCAGACTTGCACAGTATCAGTTCTGCTAGATATAATTCACAATAATTATTTTAACATAACTCCCCAAATTCTGAATTCAACCCCCATTCATGTTTTGCATGAAATTTGAACAAATTAATATTGATCAGCTCCCAAGTGTTGCTTGAAGTACACCATCCACGTGAATAGATTTATTGTTCTTGTGAACAAGATAATCTGATTAGTTTGATGACCACAGCCCTTACAGAGATGTTATGCTAATTCAATCAAGTTAATATAGGACACGGGTAAGGTAGAAATTAAATTAGCACAAGGCTCTGGAGGAAGAAGATCCTCCCCCATTCCACTCAACTAAAGCTGCAACATCTTTGCCTTGATAGCTGCTCTTCCCTTAACCCAAAAGACGTTAAAAGCAACAGTTGTTCCTGATATAAATAACAATTTTCTGCTGCAAAGCCAGCGCGGTGCGGGTTTTGGAGAGATTATGGGGTAATCGTGTTTGCTTTTGCAAACAATATTGCTACGATTGCAATTTGGGATTTAAGAAGCCATCATTTGCTGTTTACTACTACTTAAAATCGCATTAATCATAGGACCAAATTTGAAACGTACATCTAGAAGTCAGCCTCTCGGCAAAGGTAAAGAAAAAACAAAAACAGAAGTAAAAGAACCCAATAAAAAGTAAAAAAAAAATAGGATAATTGCCAAATTATGAAGAAAAAAAGTTGATTGCACGGTTTAGATGCAAAAAAAGTGAAGGAAAAAATGCTGAAAGAATAAAGAAAAAAAATTAAAGTCAAGTTGCTGTTTAAAAAAAAAGATGGTCTTAAATTTTTTAAACAAATGAACGTATTTATCTGAAAAAATTGCAGCTAAAAGTTTGTTTTTACGTGTCAAATTTTATTTTATTCTTATAAGTATTTTAAATTTTTTTTTTAAAATGAGAATGTCATCTTAAACGGATAATAATATCTATCTATCAAAAGCCTCTTCCGTCGTGGTCAAAAAACTATGTTTCTACTCTTTAATGCCAAAAATCACCACAAAAAAGTGCTAATTTAATAAGAAACAAATTCTTAAGACAATAATAGCTTGTTGTAGCAAAAAGTTATTGAATTAGTGTTTTTTGTCTGAAACGCATATTTAAGATATGCAATATTTTTAGTAATTAGAGTAAAACAAATTTATTTAATACCACGATTTATAGTCTTAAGTAGGATGGAGATCTTGAAAAAAAAAGACAAAAATAGCAAATAAGAAAAATAGAAATAATATAGTAATAATTAAAACTGGCGTGGGAAAAGAGGGAATAGAAGAAATTGAAAAAAAGAAGTAATAAACATTAAGACAAATAAAAATTTATGACAAATGAAAAAAAGCTGATTAAACAACTTAAAACATCTACATAGATAAAGATTTAACAAAGATACAAAAAAAACTTTAAAAAAAATTGAGAGAAATTTCGAAAGAAAAGAGAGGACAAGAAACAAAAGCATAAGTTAGACATGAAAAAACACTCGTGGACTAAAAAACATACAAATAAAATAAGAAAAACTTAAAATTGCAGGTTTAAAAAAAAAAGAGAGAGAAAAAAAATACAGTAAAGAAGGCACAGGCAAATGTAAGAAAAAAGCAACGTTGCAGGAAGGGTACTATTTTGGAATGTAGAGGGATTAGAGAGAAAAAAAGAGATTATCTGGAATTACGTAAAACTATTCGACATAGTAGGCTTAGTAAAAACAAAAGTAAAAAGCTAGAAAAAAATGAAGGGTGGGTTACTGGCGGAATGCAAGTGGGAATGTCAAGGAGCGAAGAGAGAAACGAAGAGCAGCAAGGAGAATAGTTACAGGGGTGAGAAAAAGAATAATAGAAAAAAACCATGAGTGGAGAGAACGAAAGAATATTATATTATATTATATTATATTACATTATATTATATTATATTATATTATATTATATTATATTATATTATATTATATTATATTATATTATATTATATTATATTATATTATATTATATTATATTATATTATATTATATTATATTATATTATATTATATTATATTATATTATATTATATTATATTATATTATATTATATTATATTATATTATATTATATTATATTATATTATATTATATTATATTATATTATATTATATTATATTTGATTATGTAGATAATTAGCACTAAATAAATTATATATTTAGACGTACTAAAGTTTTTCCGTGGGTGCGAGTGCGATGGTACTATATATACGTGCGAGTGCAAGTGAGACATTAGATATTACATTATTTTTCTCACATTTTGTATAAAAATCTAAAATTATAATTAAGATAATATCTATAAACATATAATTTTTTTATGTAGATAATTAGCACTAAATAAATTATATATTTAGACATAATAGAATTTTCCCGTGAGTGCGAGTGAGACGGTACTATATATACGTGTGAGTGCAAGTGAGAGCATTAGATATTTTAAGCAAATAAATGAAATTAAAACTGTAACATTCTACTGTTGTTATATTATATTATAATATATTAATTTATAATATTTTATATTATATTTTTTATGTAGATAAATAGCACTAAATAAATTATATATTTAGACATAATAGTATTTTCCCGTGAGTGCGAGTGAGACGGTACTATATATACGTGCGAGTGCAAGTGAGAGAGTTAGATATTTTAAGCAAATGAAATTAAAACTTTAACGTTCTACTGTTTATTATATTATATTATATTATATTATATTATATTTGATTATGTAGATAATTAGCACTAAATAAATTATATATTTAGACGTACTAAAGTTTTTCCGTGGGTGCGAGTGCGATGGTACTATATATACGTGCGAGTGCAAGTGAGACATTAGATATTACATTATTTTTCTCACATTTTGTATAAAAATCTAAAATTATAATTAAGATAATATCTATAAACATATATTTTTTTATGTAGATAATTAGCACTAAATAAATTATATATTTAGACATAATAGAATTTTCCCGTGAGTGCGAGTGAGACGGTACTATATATACGTGCGAGTGCAAGTGAGAGAGTTAGATATTTTAAGCAAATGAAATTAAAACTTTAACGTTCTACTGTTTATTATATTATATTATATTATATTATATTATATTATATTATATTATATTATATTATATTATATTATATTATATTATATTATATTATATTATATTATATTATATTATATTATATTATATTATATTATATTATATTAGATTATGTAGATAATTAGCACTAAATAAATTATATATTTAGACGTACTAAAGTTTTTCCGTGGGTGCGAGTGCGATGGTACTATATATACGTGCGAGTGCAAGTGAGACATTAGATATTACATTATTTTTCTCACATTTTGTATAAAAATCTAAAATTATAATTAAGATAATATCTATAAACATATATTTTTTTATGTAGATAATTAGCACTAAATAAATTATATATTTAGACATAATAGAATTTTCCCGTGAGTGCGAGTGAGACGGTACTATATATACGTGTGAGTGCAAGTGAGAGCATTAGATATTTTAAGCAAATAAATGAAATTAAAACTGTAACATTCTACTGTTGTTATATTATATTATAATATATTAATTTATAATATTTTATATTATATTTTTTATGTAGATAAATAGCACTAAATAAATTATATATTTAGACATAATAGAATTTTCCCGTGAGTGCGAGTGAGACGGTACTATATATACGTGCGAGTGCAAGTGAGAGCATTAGATATTTTAAGCAAATAAATGAAATTAAAACTGTAACATTCCACTGTTATTATATTATATTATATTATATTATATTATATTATATTATATTATATTATATTATATTATATTATATTATATTATATTATATTATATTATATTATATTATATTATATTATATTATATTATATTATATTATATTATATTATATTATATTATATTATATTATATTATATTATATTATATTATATTATATTATATTATATTATATTATATTATATTATATTATATTATATTATATTATACATATTTAGTTCAAAAATAGTACATTTCAACGTTAAAGTTATTGTACTCAAATAGATATTATTTCCTCTCGAGAAACTACCCCTATAGTCGTCATAAAAAATGCATTTTTGTGTAATAATTTTCTAGCTTGTATTTTTTTTTCTAAGCCGAACGTGCTTAAAAAACTACCCTTTCCAGATTTTCCGATTGTCTCGAAAACATGAGGAATAGATTGTTGTGAGTGTGCTACTTTAGCACTCTTTCGTGAAAGAAGGATATGGTACTCCAACACGTGGCAGGATGGGGCGCGTGCTCGAGAGGGTGAATAGAGCTTGGGGGAACGTGCGACCGACCGACCGACACGTGCGAATTGATACCTGGTGCTTTGAGCTTTGACGACCACCTGATAGCGTTTGTCTGCTTCCATACGGATATCTCTAGTGGCATATCGAAGCAGCTGTAGTAGTGCGGCTTGCGTGTGACCTGGGGTTAGGGTTACCCCCTTTTTCTAACGGAATTCCTATTATTTTTTTTTTGCTGTTGATTGTATCGAATTACAATTCGGGTATCCGTACACAACTATTGAGCTACCAACATTGTATCATCTCAAGCCATATTTCAATAATAATTATTTAGTGAAAATAGTAGGACAATATGCTAAGCCCACTTGATGATTATATTTTTATGGTGTTCGGTGGTTTATTGCGATAATAAAAAATGGGGTAAAAATGTCGGAAGCTGCAACTGGTATCTACCCTATATTATAGTCAGCAAGCAGTAGAAACATTCAACACACGGCCACGTGTTGGAGTACTACATCCTTGTCTCGGCGGCGCACAACCACCACCACCACTACCACCCCTTTGCAATCGATGCGCGGGGTGCCATCACCCCCGTCCGTTTTCACCCCCTCCCTCACCCTAACTATATAAAAGGCTTGTAGGGTGCGAATCCGCTCAAAAGCCACGAGGGGTCTGTTTAGTTTAGTTTGTTCTTGTGTTCGTTCTTGTGCTCTCTTTCGACTCCTGCTGTCTTCTCTACTCTCGTCTACTCTACACACACACACACACATACACTTATTATCATCATCATCTTTTTTTAATTTAAAAAAAATGCGTCGGTGGTGGTGCGGTGCGGCGGCGTTACGAGACGTGTAGTCGGTGGTGGCATGAACCTAGATGTTGTGGAATTGGAGCGGTGGATAAGTTGTCGGTGGCGGCAGGAGTGGATTGTGGGCTGGAAGCGATAGCGCCGCAATGCCGCGATGTCTTATGGCAAAAAAATGGAAAGCGTATCCGTGGCCCGAACGGCCTGAGCAGCAGCATGTTGACGCCGCCACCGACGACGATCACGAACAAAACAAGGATGAAGATGAAGAAATCGACGTGGTGGGCGACGCGCCGAGCTGCTGGGGACCAAGCAGTCCGACGGCGGGCGCTACGGCGCCGAGTCCACCACCTGGCTCACCGAATGGGACTACGATCATATACAATGGTATGTTATATAATATTATTTTACCATTTAACAAAAAGTCAAAAAAAATACTTTTTTCACCCCCAATCACTATTGTAATTAATTAATAACAAACCTACAAAAGGTAGATAATGTACATCTTCCTTCCCTTGAACGGAAAGGAAAGAGGTTGCTATGTATCAAACCGCAAGCAACGATCTGTGGTTTTAAAATTAATCTTCAATTGTTTTTCTTCAATTTAATGTCCCAAAATGTCAATTTTTTCTTCAAGTTTAGTGTGCATTAGAGAGCATCAAATACACAACACAGCATGTGCTGGAATTTTTTTAAATTAGAAAAGCCATGAAAATATGCCAAAAAAACATTTTCGGATGAATGATTAGTTTATGCAAGACTTTTCGACTTTTTTCTGCTATTAGATAGTGCTGAAGCTTGCAATAACTCCGGGGGAGTACTAGAGTCACTTTTGCACAAGATTAACAATTTTTTTTAATACCTGCTATTTTCGGTCATGGTAACTTGATTTTTTTTTATTTATTCGAAAACGTTGGTAGTAGTAATTGTATTGAATTAAAAATAAATATTAAGAAAAAACTTTATTTCAAGCTACTGTTTATCAGTTTTGTCTTATTATCCATTTTCAAAAAAATTGTTTTTTTATGTGTGTCAGCTTATAATTTTTATGTAAGTGAACCGATTCTGATGACGCTGGCGCTTTCCGTTTGGTCTCATTTAATTTTGATCATTACCTGACTAGAAGTTTTTGACTTATTCTTTTTTTTTTTGAGAATTATTTTTGACACAATTAATTGCTTATAAAAACAAGTATAAAACTTAAAATTAAAATAAATAAATATTAGTTTATAAGCAAGTGGAGTCAATTAAATAAAAATAATAATAATTAAGCAATCATATTGAAGACGGTTTTTTCGAAATTTTTAATTTGTTTAATTATTTTGGAAATTTTTTTTATTAATATTTAGTAAAATATTAAACAAAAATACTGTTTTTACTTTATTATTGTTTCGCTTAACTGCTGTTGTTGTTGTAAATACGTAAAGCCCTTAGCATGTGACATTTAATAAAAATATTCTAAATAATGACAAAAAACTTTATAAAATTGGTACATTTTTATTAGTTATTTTAAAAATTTTAATTTTCTAGTTTACAAATAATAATAATAACAAAATTTGATTCTAGTAAAAAAATACTAAACTCCCAAAAAAGAGAACAAACTGAAAAACAAAAAATAACTAAACTTTTCAGTCTATATTTACCACTACTGTGAATAATTTTGAGTCGACGCTATACAAACAAAATGTCATGTTTTCAAAGTTTGTACAAATAATTGTATTTCGTCTCTTATTTGGAAAAAAAAGTGTTTTTTTTTGATAAAAATGATACAATTTTGTACACAAATTGTTCATTTAGTTATAAATAAACAAATTAAAAATTTCGAAAAAACCGACATCGATATAATTTCTTAATTATTATTTTAGTTATTTAATTGACTCGAATATTCAATTATTTTGAAAACAATTTGCATTTTGGTTGAGAAATTTGATTTCAAACTATTATTTGTCAATTTTGTAATAACCGACTTAAAAAAAAATATTTTGGCTGTATCTTTTTTATGTGTGTTACCTCATAATTTTTTTTGATCATTATTTTTTTATTTGAAAGCTGGTGCTTTCCATTTGGTCCCATTTGAATTTATTCAAGATCTGATAAGAAGTTTTTTAGCTATTTTCCTTAGTGCTTTTTTTGACACTTATAATTAATTGATCATAAAAACAGCTAAAAAAATAAAAATAATTTTTCTAATAAATTTTAATCAATTAAATATAAAAAAATATAATTAAGTACATAATCATATTAGAGTCGGTTTTTTCTAAATTTTTATTTTGTTTAACTATTTTAGAAGAAAAAATTATTAATATCTAGTAAAATCTACAAAATATTAAACGAAAATACTGTTTTTACTTTATTATTGTTTCGCTGTTATTGTTGTAAATACGTAAAGCCCTTAGCGTGTGACATTTAAAAAAAAAGATTTTGAATAATAACAAAAAACTTCAAAAGATTGATACATTTTTATTAAATATTTTAAAAATTTAAATTCTTTAGCTTACAAATAATAATAACAAAAAATTTATTCTAGTAAAAAAATACTAAACCTTCAAAAAAGAACAAACTGAAAAACAAAAAATAACTAAACTTTTCACTTTTAACAAACAAAATGCCATGTTTTCAAACTTTGTAAAAATAAATCTATTTCGTCTCTTATTTGAGAAAAAAAGTGTTTTTTCTCATATACAATTAGCAAAAAACGATACATTTTTGTACACAAATTGTTTATTTAGTTTAATTTGTTTATAAATAAACAAATCAAAAACTTAGGAAAAAACCGACTTAAATAGAATTCTTTTTATTAATTTAATTGACTCAAATAACTTATAAACTAATTTCTTGATAATTTCTCATTTGTTTTTATAATCAATTAATTATAAGTGTCAAAAATATATGTCAAAAAAACATTTATAACAATAACTCAATAACTACTTCTAGATTAAATTAAATGGGACCAATTAAAAAGCAGCAACTTTCAAAAAAAAATTATTAAAATTGGTAATGAGATGACACATAAAAAAAATACAGTCAAATTAAGAATCTTTTTTTTTTATTTTAAATAGATTATAAATTTTCTATTCGTTGAAGTGTATAAAAAAAGAACAATCAATGCATAGCGTAACAGCAGCTGCTTGAGGGATGAAAAATAAGGGATGAAAACACGTTTATACTTTTCCCCTTTTAATTAAAACGACTATAGTGCAACAGCTGGTTTAGTTCTGAACCTTATTAGCATTTCTTGAATAATTGCTTTTTTTACTATTTGCTCTGTGTTGTTGTTCCAGGATATCTCCATGAACTCTCTCCACCTCCTTACACCACGACGTTTATCCCACGTCCCGATCAATCGCTCTCTCACCAAACCTCTCCTTCTTACGCAACTTTGCGTACTGTTGTAGAAACTCAGGACCTTCGCCCTGAGTATGATACTCCTCCTCTTCCTCCTCCACGCTCCCGAAAGTCTCTCTCAATGACCTTTACTAGTACCGGTACGGCTCTCTCACTACCTCCCAAGAAGAAAGATATTTATCGTCCTTATTCCTTAGAAGATAAACCATCACCTCCTCCGCCACCTCTACCGCCCTCTACAATACGAGTACCTGCCGAAGAAGATCTTCACGCCGCCCACGCTATTCTTGACCTTAGCGCATCAACGACAGTATTCCTTCCACCGCCTCCCACATTGCCTCTACAAGAAATTGACCAGAGCTTAGAAGAGGAAAAAGTGTTGCATTCTTCGCAAGCCGGAGGAAAAACTATTGCTTATACTTATGAAGCTTTTTTCGTCAGTGATGGAAGATCTAAAAAAAGGTAGTTACTGTTCCATAGACACTTCTTCTAGAAAGTAACGCATTACTTCAAAATACATCTCTAGCACTAATGACGGCTTGACACTGTGCTGATAGAGGCCAGATACTCCCTAAGTGTCTCAATTCGCTGCCCTATTGTGTTCCACAAAAGCTCTATAGGAGTTAGATCGGGACTCTCTGATGGCTAGTTACGATTATTTGCAAAAATTTAAGCAATGCGTGAATTTCTGGAAGCAGTGTACTTAGAAACTCATAACCTCTTGAGAGCTTTGACACTCTTACTCAGAGTCTACTGTTGTTGTTCTAGATTTATAGAAGACGCCGGAGTTGTCACCAAGGCCCTATCAAATGAAAAGCCAAAGTATACGTGCAGCGAATGCGGGAAACAGTATGCCACTTCAAGCAACCTATCAAGACACAAACAAACGCACAGAAGTCTTGATTCTCAGTCGGCAAAAAAGTGCATGACTTGTGGCAAGGCATACGTAAGTATGCCTGCCTTAGCCATGCACGTGCTGACGCATAAACTTGCGCATCGGTGTGGGGTGTGTGGAAAGCAGTTCTCCAGGCCTTGGCTTCTGCAAGGGCATCTAAGATCGCATACTGGGGAAAAACCGTACGGGTGTGCACATTGTGGTAAGTTTTATGTTTTTTTAGAGCCTTAGTTCTAAACGATACATAGTACCTTATATAACCGTGCGAAAAAAAATTATCAATAGGTGAAACAATAAGTGGAACTCTTATGCCAAAAATTTTTCCAACAAAATTCTTAAGAGATCATAGAGGTCTTTTGGTCAAGCGACAGCTTAAATTGAAGCTAAATAACGGTTTTCTTCTTCTGAGACCAATAAATTGAATAAAAAAGGTCTCTTAACCGGTTAGAACTGTAAACAATGTGTACCTAGGTGTCTAAGTAAACATTTTTAACGCTTCTAACCTAAAAAAAAAGTAGCTAACTAACCTAATTTTAAGGTAACTCAAATGAGTTAAGCATTGTTAACATTTTTAACCTAGAAAAAGTAACTAACAACGTACGTTTAAGGTACCTCAAATGAGTTACGCATTGTTAACGCTTCTAACATAAAAAATAGTAACTAATTAACCTAGTTTTAAGATACCTCAAATGAGTTACGCATTGTTAACGCTTCTAACCTTAAAAAAAGTAGCTAATTAACTTAATTTTAAGGTTCCTCAAATGAGTTAAGCATTGTTAACACTTTTAACCTAAAAAAAGTAACTAGCTAACCCAATTTTAAGGTACCTCAAATGAGTTACGCATTTTTAACGCTTCTATCTTAAAAAAAGTAACTAAATAACTTAATTTTAAGATACCTCAAACAAGTTAAGCATTATTAACGGTTCTAACCCTAACTAACTTTTCTGACCAAGTGCTCGCAGATTGTGGGCTATTATAACCCAAGCCGTAGGCAAGTCTGCAAGAGTGCTCCTTATTGTAAGCCAATCTAGTGATAGGCTTACAATAAAATTCTTAAAAGTAATTAACTAACCTAATTTTAAGGTACCTCAAACATTTTTAACGCTTCTAACCCAAAAAAAAAAGTAGCTAATTAACCTAATTTTAAGGTACCTTAAATGAGTTAAACATTTTTAACGCTTCCAACCTAAAAAAAAGCAGCTAACTAACCTAATTTTAAAGTACCTCAAATGAGTTAAGCATTGTTAACACTTTTAACCTAAAAAAAGTAACTAACCAACGTACGTTTAAGGTACCTCAAATGAGTTACGCATTGTTAACGCTTCTAACATAAAAATTAGTAACTAATTAACCTAGTTTTAAGATACCTCAAATGAGTTACGCATTGTTAACGCTTCTAACCTTAAAAAAAGTAGCTAATTAACCTAATTTTAAGGTACCTCAAATGAGTTACGCATTGTTAACACTTTAACCTAAAAAAAGTAACTAGCTAACCAAATTTTAAGGTACCTCAAATAAGTTAAGCATTATTAACGGTTCTAACCCTAACTAACCTTTCTGACCAAGTGCTCGCAGATTGTGGGCTATTATAACACAAGCCGTAGGCGAGTCTGAAAGAGTGCTCCTTATTGTAAGCCTATCTAGTGATAGGCTTACAATAACATTCTTAAAAAAGTAACTAACTAACCTAATTTTAAGGTACCTCAAATGAGTTAAACATTTTTAACGCTTCTAACCCAAAAAAAAAGTAGCTAATTAACCTCATTTTAAGGTACCTTAAATGAGTTAAACATTTTTAACGCTTCTAACCTAAAAAAAAGCAGCTAACTAACCTAATTTTAAGGTAACTCAAATGAGTTAAGCATTGTTAACATTTTTAACCTAGAAAAAGTAACTAACAACGTACGTTTAAGGTACCTCAAATGAGTTACGCATTGTTAACGCTTCTAACATAAAAAATAGTAACTAATTAACCTAGTTTCAAGATACCTCAAATGAGTTACGCATTGTTAACGCTTCTAACCTGAAAAAATTAACTAATTAACCAAATTTTAAGGTACCTCAAATGAGTTACGCATTGTTAACGCTTCTAACTTAAAAAATAGTAACTAATTAACCTAGTTTTAAGGTACTTCAAATGAGTTACGCATTGTTAACGCTTCTAACCATAAAAATAGTAACTAACTAACCTAATTTTAAGGTACCTCAAATGAGTTAAGCATTGTTAACACTTTTAACCTAGAAAAAGTAACTAACCAACGTAATTTTAAGGTACCTCAAATGAGTTACGCATTGTTAACGCTTCTAACCTAAAAAATAGTAACGAATTAACCTAGTTTTAAGGTACCTCAAATGAGTTACGCATTGTTAACGCTTCTAATCTAAAAAAAGTAACTAACTAACCTTTTTGACCAAGTGCTCCTTGGTCATATAACCCGAACCGTAGACGAATCTGCAAGAGTTCTCCTTATTGTAAGCCTATCTAGTGATAGGCTTACAATAAAATTGTAAAAAAGTAGCTAACTAACCTAATTTTAAGGTACCTTAAATGAGTTAAACATTTTTAACGCTTCTAACCTAAAAAAAAGCAGCTAACTAACCTAATTTTAAGGTAACTCAAATGAGTTAAGCATTGTTAACATTTTTAAGCTAGAAAAAGTAACTAACCAACGTAACATTAAGGTACCTCAAATGAGTTACGCATTGTTAACGCTTCTAACATAAAAAATAGTAACTAATTAACCTAGCTTTAAAATACCTCAAATGAGTTACGCATTGTTAACGCTTCTAACCTGAAAAAATTAACTAATTAACCTAATTTTAAGGTACCTCAAATGAGTGACGCATTGTTAACACTTTAAGCTAAAAAAAGTAACTAACTAACCAAATTTTAAGGTACCTCAAATGAGTTAAGCATTGTTAACGCTTCTAACTTAAAAAAAGTAACTAACTAACTTAATTTTAAGATACCTCAAACAAGTTAAGCATTATTAACGGTTCTAACCCTAACTAACTTTTCTGACCAAGTGCTCGCAGATTATGGGCTATTATAACCCAAGCCGTAGGCGAGTCTGCAAGAGTGCTCCTTATTGTAAGCCTATTTAGTGACAGGCTTACAATAACATTCTTAAAAAAGTAACTAACTAACCTAATTTTAAGGTACCTCAAATGAGTTAAACATTTTTAACGCTTCTAACCTAAAAAAAAGCAGCTAACTAACCTAAGTTTAAGGTACCTTAAATGAGTTAAACATTTTTAACGCTTCTAACCTAAAAAAAAGCAGCTAACTAACCTAATTTTAAGGTAACTCAAATGAGTTAAGCATTGTTAACATTTTTAACCTAGAAAAAGTAACTAACCAACGTAACATTAAGGTACCTCAAATGAGTTACGCATTGTTAACGCTTCTAACTTAAAAAATAGTAACTAATTAACCTAGTTTTAAGGTACTTCAAATGAGATACGCATTGTTAACGCTTCTAACCATAAAAATAGTAACTAACTAACCTAATTTTAAGGTAACTCAAATGAGTTAAGCATTGTTAACATTTTTAACCTAGAAAAAGTAACTAACCAACGGAACATTAAGGTACCTCAAATGAGTTACGCATTGTTAACGCTTCTAACATAAAAAATAGTAACTAATTAACCTAGTTTTAAGGTACCTCAAATGAGTTACGCATTGTTAACGCTTCAAACCATAAAAATAGTAACTAACTAACCTAATTTTAAGGTACCTCAAATGAGTTAAGCATTGTTAACATTTTTAACCTAGAAAAAGTAACTAACCAACGTAATTTTAAGGTACCTCAAATAAGTTACCCATTGTTAACGCTTCTAACCTAAAAAATAGTAACTAATTAACCTAGTTTTAAGGTACCTCAAATGAGTTACGCATTGTTAACGCTTCTAATCAAAAAAAAGTAACTAACTAACCTTTCTGACCAAGTGTTCCTTGGTCGTATAACCCGAACCGTAGACGAGTCTGCAAGAGTTCTCCTTATTGTAAGCCTATCTAGTGATAGGCTTACAATAAAATTGTAAAAAAGTAACTAACTAACCTAATTTTAAGGTACCTCAAATGAGTTACGCATTGTTAACGCTTCTAACCTAAAAAAAAGTAGCTAACTAACCTCTCTGACCACGTGCTCGTAGATTTCGGGCTATTGTAGCCCGAGCCGTAGGCGAGTCTGCAAGAGTTCTGCTTATTGTAAGCCTATGACTAGATTTTTGGCAAGATTATATTGGCGCCTTTGCAATTTTCGCGTGTTTTTAATGACGCATTTCGGTTTTTTTGCACAGGGAAGGCCTTTGCGGATCGTTCAAACTTAAGGGCCCATATGCAGACCCATTCGGCCGACAAAAACTTCGAATGTCTGCGTTGCCACAAAACGTTCGCCTTGAAATCCTATTTGAACAAACATTTGGAGTCGGCCTGCTTGAAGGAGGAGGCTGTCCCGCCGCCCCCAGCCAGTTGCGGCGAGGAGGTAGCTCGGGAGGTGACAGTACCTATTCGAGTGTATGCTGCCTAGTCAACTGGGCTTATAGACTGAATGCCATTTGTCAGACAAGTTGCATTCAGCAATCTAGTCATTCCGTCTTTCCTGTGTAGTTTTAAGCGCCGGTTCCTAGTGATTTATTCTTTATCCCTCTTGTATATATCCCTCCTTTAAATAATATGAGATAACACACATCGCAACACGTCCAATAATTTAGGTCTAGCGTTAAGAGATAATAAAAATACCTAAAGATCTTTTAGAACACCAGAATACGAGAAGTAAAGTAAATAAAGCACCCTTTTGGAACATGTTTTTTTCTAACGTTTGAAACAACGTTCAACGAACGAAATGCAAAGTTTCGCAAACAACGAACTATAGTATTAATATATTTAGAGTTTAAGAGTGGAATTAAGTGAGATTTATAATTATATTTAGATTATTAAGCGACGACCGGAAAAACGCGTGGTGTCGCACTAGTCGCAGTTCTAGTCCCGGTCCCAAATCTAGTCCCATTTATAGTCAATTATGTTTATTGTTCGATTTTATCCAAAAAAAATAAAAATAATAAATTATATGATATTATATTATTAGACAACGACTAAAAATTGTATTATACTAATATATAATAAATAGTCAACAAAAATAAAAAAAAACATAAAAGTCAACGAAGCATAGTTTTTGGCAGTATTTTTGCAAGCATATATTATACAACCATATTTATTACAAAAAAAAAATTGAGAAAACAAAAAGATGGAGTAGATTCATAATATTATAATTATTGTACTTGATTGTTATGAGTGGGCCAGTGCAATGGAGCTATAAGCGAGTGTGCATCTAGTCAATAGTCATTTGAGACGCCACTGACTATAACACAAACATGTCAATATATATAAAAAAAAATTCCTACTTACTGCGCCAATTATAACTGTATATTTTTATAGAGAACAATTAATTAGAAACGTTGTGTTTATATAATCAAAACTAGATTTTAGCAGTGGCGTCTCATCAGCTTGCACTGTAGGCGTATGAAAGTGTGGGTTGTAGCATAACCATTAATTTGACATATAATAGTTTATTAAAAGTATTCGCTGGCAATAAGTCGGGGGTGAGACGAGTCCGTGTGACTTCTTCAAACATCGAACTAAAATTATAGCAATAACACCACAACAACGAAGAAAAAATCGGCTTGAGGGGGTCTCCTGGGCCTCGTAATCGGCCCCCGGAAAGCCGAGTATTCAAAAGCAATAAGCACAGTAGATGATGAGTTATATTTGACTCGGGAACTATAGCAATATAGATAACGAATATTTAAGTAATCTTAAGATCTAGACATCGAACGGAAAATGACAACGGCCGCCATGTCAATTTTTGAAAAAAAAAATGTCAATGAGTTGGCGGGCCCCGTTGCCGTTTATTTAGCTGCCTGCCTATCTATATAATAGCAATATAGTGTCAGCAATAGTCTACAATTATTATTAATATTAACGAAATATAATCAAAGCAATACCTTATACTGTATTATTTATTTATATTTAACCTTAGGAATTTATCTAGACAATTTATGAAAAAAAAATGCAGTAATAAGAGTTTTAAATAGTACTATAATGTGGTATATAGCTAGAAAAGCCATGTTTTGGCTTACAGAACCTGTACACATGCAGTCCAGTACTTGACCACTTTATTATTATACTGAATTATTTATTATATTTATTATTATTATTATTATTGTAACATTACATAGTAAGTTTTGTATTATATTTTCATAATAAATAGAATAGAAAACAAAAACTGTTTTATTTAGACCTCTATCTAGCTGGTGTTTGTATATTATTGCAAGCCAATCTCTATAAGGTAAGTAAAAATTTTTATAATATTTAAGTTAGGTTAGAAGTTTCAATAATACAGATACCTACAGCTTGTCAAAACTTGTTGCGTTTGGATGCGCAGTAAATTTGCCGGATTGTGTAACGTGAAAGCTGTACAGTTTAACTTATTTATTTATGAGCTAATTTAAACAGTATTATTTGGCTGGTGTAACTTCTCTAAATAACAATAAAAAAAAAGCAAAATTAAATATTAAACCAATTATAAATTAAACTAAATTAGAAATTTATATTTGTTAAAATAAAACCATTTGTAAACTTAAAAACTTTTAAAAATTGTAAATATAATAAAAAAAAATTATTTTTGGACTGTATTATTTGAACTAATTTTGCTCTAAAACAATATTTTTGACATTTGCTTGTCAAAAAAAAAACACTTTTTTAAATTGTGATATTTATATAAATTTGAGAAGCTTCTCTAAATAACAATAAAAAACAAGAGAAAATTAAATATTAAACAAATTGTAAATTGAATTAAATTAAAAATTTAAATTTGTTAAAATAAAACCATTTGTAAACTCAAAAACTTTCAAAAATTGTAAATATAATAGAAAAAAATTATTTTTGAACTAATTCGGCTCTACAACATGATTTTTGACATTTGCTTGTCAAAAAAAAAGCACTTTTTTAAATTGTGATATTTATATAAATTCAAAAGTGTGGGGTAACTTCTCTAAATAACAATAAAAAATAAGGCAAAATTAAATATTAAACCAATTATAAATTAAATTAAATTAGAAATTTAAGTTTGTTAAAATAAAACCATTTGTAAACTCAAAAACTTTCAAAAATTTTAAATATAATACAAAAAAATTATTTTTGAACTAATTTGGCTCTACAACAATATTTTTGACATTTGCTTGTCAAAAAAAAACACTTTTTTAAATTGTGATATTTATATAAATTTAAGAGGCTGGGATAACTTCTCTAAATAACAATAAAAAATAAGACAAAATTAAATATTAAACCAATTATAAATTAAATTAAATTAGAAATTTAAATTTGTTGAAATAAAACCATTTGTAAACTCAAAAACTTTCAAAAATTGTAAATATAATACAAAAAAATTATTTTTGAACTGTATTATTTGAACTAATTTGGCTCTGCAACAATATTTTTGACATTTTCTTAGAGGTTGGGGTAACTTCTCTAAATAACAATACAAAATAAAGCAAAATTAAATATTACACAAATAAATTAAATTAAATTAGAAATTTGAATTTGTTAAAATAAAACCAATTGTAAACTCAAAAATTTTGAAAAATTGTAAATATAATACAAAAAAAAATTATTTTTGAACAGTATTATTTGAACTAATTTGGCTCCACAACAATATTTTTGACATTTTCTTGTCAAAAAAAAAACACTTTTTTAAATTGTGATATTTATATAAATTTAAGAGGTTGGGGCAACTTCTCTAAATAACAATAAAAAATAAGACAAAATTAAATATTAAACCAATTATAAATTAAATTAAATTAGAAATTTAAATTTGGTAAAATAAAACCATTTGTAAACTCAAAAACTTTTAAAAATTGTAAATATAATACAAAAAAATTATTTTTGAACTGTATTATTTGAACTAATTTGGCTCTGCAACAATATTTTTGACATTTTCTTAGAGGTTGGGGTAACTTCTCTAAATAACAATACAAAATAAAGCAAAATTAAATATTACACAAATAAATTAAATTAAATTAGAAATTTGAATTTGTTAAAATAAAACCAATTGTAAACTCAAAAATTTTGAAAAATTGTAAATATAATACAAAAAAAATTATTTTTGAACAGTATATTTGAACTAATTTGGCTCTGCAACAATATTTTTGACATTTTCTTGTCAAAAAAAAAACACTTTTTTAAATTGTGATATTTATATAAATTTAAGAGGTTGGGGTAACTTTTCTAAATAACAATAAAAAATAAGGCAAAATTAAATATTAAACCAATTATAAATTAAATTAAATTAGAAATTTAAATTTGGTAAAATAAAACCATTTGTAAACTCAAAAACTTTCAAAAATTTTAAATATAATACAAAAAAATTATTTTTGAACTAATTTGGCTCTACAACAATATTTTTGACATTTGCTTGTCAAAAAAAACACTTTTTTAAATTGTGATATTTATATAAATTTAAGAGGCTGGGGTAACTTCTCTAAATAACAATAAAAAATAAGGCAAAATTAAATATTAAACAAATTATAAATTAAATTAAATTAGACATTTAAATTTGTTAAAATAAAACCATTTGTAAACTCAGAAACTTTCAAAAATTGTAAATATAATACAGAAAAATTATTTTTGAATTGTATAATTATAAATTAAATTAAATTAAAAATTTAAATTTGTTATAATAAAACTATTTGTAAACTTAAAAACTTTCAAAAAATTGTAAATATAATACAAAAAAATTATGTTTGAACTGTATTATTTGAACTAATTTGGCTCTACAACAATATTTTTGACATTTTCTTGTCAAAAAAAAAAAAATACTTTTTTAAATTGTGATATTTATATAAATTTGAGAGACTGGGGTAACTTCTCTAAATAACAATAAAAAATAAGACAAAATTAAATATTAAACCAATTATAAATTAAATTAAATTAGAAATTTAAATTTGTTAAAATAAAACCATTTGTAAACTCAAAAACTTTTAAAAATTGTAAATATAATACAGAAAAATTATTTTTGAATTGTATAATTATAAATTAAATTAAAAAAAAAACTTTAAATTTGTTAAAATAAAACCATTTGTAAAGTTAAAAACTTTTAAAAATTGTAAATATAATAAAAAAAAATTATTTTTGGACTGTATTATTTGAACTAATTTTGCTCTAAAACAATATTTTTGACATTTGCTTGTCAAAAAACAAACACTTTTTTAAATTGTGATATTTATATAAATTTGAGAAGCTTCTCTAAATAACAATAAAAAACAAGAGAAAATTAAATATTAAACAAATTGTAAATTGAATTAAATAAAAACTTTAAATTTGTTAAAATAAAACCATTTGTAAACTCAAAAACTTTCAAAAATTGTAAATATAATAGAATAAAATTATTTTTGAACTAATTCGGCTCTACAACATGATTTTTGACATTTGCTTGTCAAAAAAAAAGCACTTTTTTAAATTGTGATATTTATATAAATTCAAAAGTGTGGGGTAACTTCTCTAAATAACAATAAAAAATAAGGCAAAATTAAATATTAAACCAATTATAAATTAAATTAAATTAGAAATTTAAGTTTGTTAAAATAAAACCATTTGTAAACTCAAAAACTTTCAAAAATTTTAAATATAATACAAAAAAATTATTTTTGAACTAATTTGGCTCTACAACAATATTTTTGACATTTGCTTGTCAAAAAAAAACACTTTTTTAAATTGTGATATTTATATAAATTTAAGAGGCTGGGATAACTTCTCTAAATAACAATAAAAAATAAGACAAAATTAAATATTAAACCAATTATAAATTAAATTAAATTAGAAATTTAAATTTGTTGAAATAAAACCATTTGTAAACTCAAAAACTTTCAAAAATTGTAAATATAATACAAAAAAATTATTTTTGAACTGTATTATTTGAACTAATTTGGCTCTGCAACAATATTTTTGACATTTTCTTAGAGGTTGGGGTAACTTCTCTAAATAACAATACAAAATAAAGCAAAATTAAATATTACACAAATAAATTAAATTAAATTAGAAATTTGAATTTGTTAAAATAAAACCAATTGTAAACTCAAAAATTTTGAAAAATTGTAAATATAATACAAAAAAAAATTATTTTTGAACAGTATTATTTGAACTAATTTGGCTCCACAACAATATTTTTGACATTTTCTTGTCAAAAAAAAAACACTTTTTTAAATTGTGATATTTATATAAATTTAAGAGGTTGGGGCAACTTCTCTAAATAACAATAAAAAATAAGACAAAATTAAATATTAAACCAATTATAAATTAAATTAAATTAGAAATTTAAATTTGGTAAAATAAAACCATTTGTAAACTCAAAAACTTTTAAAAATTGTAAATATAATATAAAAAATTAATTTTGGACTGTATTATTTGAACTAATTTGGCTCTGCAACAATATTTTTGACATTTTCTTAGAGGTTGGGGTAACTTCTCTAAATAACAATACAAAATAAAGCAAAATTAAATATTACACAAATAAATTAAATTAAATTAGAAATTTGAATTTGTTAAAATAAAACCAATTGTAAACTCAAAAATTTTGAAAAATTGTAAATATAATACAAAAAAAATTATTTTTGAACAGTATATTTGAACTAATTTGGCTCTGCAACAATATTTTTGACATTTTCTTGTCAAAAAAAAAACACTTTTTTAAATTGTGATATTTATATAAATTTAAGAGGTTGGGGTAACTTTTCTAAATAACAATAAAAAATAAGGCAAAATTAAATATTAAACCAATTATAAATTAAATTAAATTAGAAATTTAAATTTGGTAAAATAAAACCATTTGTAAACTCAAAAACTTTCAAAAATTTTAAATATAATACAAAAAAATTATTTTTGAACTAATTTGGCTCTACAACAATATTTTTGACATTTGCTTGTCAAAAAAAACACTTTTTTAAATTGTGATATTTATATAAATTTAAGAGGCTGGGGTAACTTCTCTAAATAACAATAAAAAATAAGGCAAAATTAAATATTAAACAAATTATAAATTAAATTAAATTAGACATTTAAATTTGTTAAAATAAAACCATTTGTAAACTCAGAAACTTTCAAAAATTGTAAATATAATACAGAAAAATTATTTTTGAATTGTATAATTATAAATTAAATTAAATTAAAAATTTAAATTTGTTATAATAAAACTATTTGTAAACTTAAAAACTTTCAAAAAATTGTAAATATAATACAAAAAAATTATGTTTGAACTGTATTATTTGAACTAATTTGGCTCTACAACAATATTTTTGACATTTTCTTGTCAAAAAAAAAAAAATACTTTTTTAAATTGTGATATTTATATAAATTTGAGAGACTGGGGTAACTTCTCTAAATAACAATAAAAAATAAGACAAAATTAAATATTAAACCAATTATAAATTAAATTAAATTAGAAATTTAAATTTGTTAAAATAAAACCATTTGTAAACTCAAAAACTTTTAAAAATTGTAAATATAATACAGAAAAATTATTTTTGAATTGTATAATTATAAATTAAATTAAAAAAAAAACTTTAAATTTGTTAAAATAAAACCATTTGTAAAGTTAAAAACTTTTAAAAATTGTAAATATAATAAAAAAAAATTATTTTTGGACTGTATTATTTGAACTAATTTTGCTCTAAAACAATATTTTTGACATTTGCTTGTCAAAAAACAAACACTTTTTTAAATTGTGATATTTATATAAATTTGAGAAGCTTCTCTAAATAACAATAAAAAACAAGAGAAAATTAAATATTAAACAAATTGTAAATTGAATTAAATAAAAACTTTAAATTTGTTAAAATAAAACCATTTGTAAACTCAAAAACTTTCAAAAATTGTAAATATAATAGAAAAAAATTATTTTTGAACTAATTCGGCTCTACAACATGATTTTTGACATTTGCTTGTCAAAAAAAAAGCACTTTTTTAAATTGTGATATTTATATAAATTCAAAAGTGTGGGGTAACTTCTCTAAATAACAATAAAAAATAAGGCAAAATTAAATATTAAACCAATTATAAATTAAATTAAATTAGAAATTTAAGTTTGTTAAAATAAAACCATTTGTAAACTCAAAAACTTTCAAAAATTTTAAATATAATACAAAAAAATTATTTTTGAACTAATTTGGCTCTACAACAATATTTTTGACATTTGCTTGTCAAAAAAAAACACTTTTTTAAATTGTGATATTTATATAAATTTAAGAGGCTGGGATAACTTCTCTAAATAACAATAAAAAATAAGACAAAATTAAATATTAAACCAATTATAAATTAAATTAAATTAGAAATTTAAATTTGTTGAAATAAAACCATTTGTAAACTCAAAAACTTTCAAAAATTGTAAATATAATACAAAAAAATTATTTTTGAACTGTATTATTTGAACTAATTTGGCTCTGCAACAATATTTTTGACATTTTCTTAGAGGTTGGGGTAACTTCTCTAAATAACAATACAAAATAAAGCAAAATTAAATATTACACAAATAAATTAAATTAAATTAGAAATTTGAATTTGTTAAAATAAAACCAATTGTAAACTCAAAAATTTTGAAAAATTGTAAATATAATACAAAAAAAATTATTTTTGAACAGTATATTTGAACTAATTTGGCTCTGCAACAATATTTTTGACATTTTCTTGTCAAAAAAAAAACACTTTTTTAAATTGTGATATTTATATAAATTTAAGAGGTTGGGGTAACTTTTCTAAATAACAATAAAAAATAAGGCAAAATTAAATATTAAACCAATTATAAATTAAATTAAATTAGAAATTTAAATTTGGTAAAATAAAACCATTTGTAAACTCAAAAACTTTCAAAAATTTTAAATATAATACAAAAAAATTATTTTTGAACTAATTTGGCTCTACAACAATATTTTTGACATTTGCTTGTCAAAAAAAAACACTTTTTTAAATTGTGATATTTATATAAATTTAAGAGGCTGGGGTAACTTCTCTAAATAACAATAAAAAATAAGGCAAAATTAAATATTAAACAAATTATAAATTAAATTAAATTAGACATTTAAATTTGTTAAAATAAAACCATTTGTAAACTCAGAAACTTTCAAAAATTGTAAATATAATACAGAAAAATTATTTTTGAATTGTATAATTATAAATTAAATTAAATTAAAAATTTAAATTTGTTATAATAAAACTATTTGTAAACTCAAAAACTTTCAAAAAATTGTAAATATAATACAAAAAAATTATGTTTGAACTGTATTATTTGAACTAATTTGGCTCTACAACAATATTTTTGACATTTTCTTGTCAAAAAAAAAAAAATACTTTTTTAAATTGTGATATTTATATAAATTTGAGAGACTGGGGTAACTTCTCTAAATAACAATAAAAAATAAGACAAAATTAAATATTAAACCAATTATAAATTAAATTAAATTAGAAATTTAAATTTGTTAAAATAAAACCATTTGTAAACTCAAAAACTTTTAAAAATTGTAAATATAATACAGAAAAATTATTTTTGAATTGTATAATTATAAATTAAATTAAAAAAAAAACTTTAAATTTGTTAAAATAAAACCATTTGTAAAGTTAAAAACTTTTAAAAATTGTAAATATAATAAAAAAAAATTATTTTTGGACTGTATTATTTGAACTAATTTTGCTCTAAAACAATATTTTTGACATTTGCTTGTCAAAAAACAAACACTTTTTTAAATTGTGATATTTATATAAATTTGAGAAGCTTCTCTAAATAACAATAAAAAACAAGAGAAAATTAAATATTAAACAAATTGTAAATTGAATTAAATAAAAACTTTAAATTTGTTAAAATAAAACCATTTGTAAACTCAAAAACTTTCAAAAATTGTAAATATAATAGAAAAAAATTATTTTTGAACTAATTCGGCTCTACAACATGATTTTTGACATTTGCTTGTCAAAAAAAAAGCACTTTTTTAAATTGTGATATTTATATAAATTCAAAAGTGTGGGGTAACTTCTCTAAATAACAATAAAAAATAAGGCAAAATTAAATATTAAACCAATTATAAATTAAATTAAATTAGAAATTTAAGTTTGTTAAAATAAAACCATTTGTAAACTCAAAAACTTTCAAAAATTTTAAATATAATACAAAAAAATTATTTTTGAACTAATTTGGCTCTACAACAATATTTTTGACATTTGCTTGTCAAAAAAAAACACTTTTTTAAATTGTGATATTTATATAAATTTAAGAGGCTGGGATAACTTCTCTAAATAACAATAAAAAATAAGACAAAATTAAATATTAAACCAATTATAAATTAAATTAAATTAGAAATTTAAATTTGTTGAAATAAAACCATTTGTAAACTCAAAAACTTTCAAAAATTGTAAATATAATACAAAAAAATTATTTTTGAACTGTATTATTTGAACTAATTTGGCTCTGCAACAATATTTTTGACATTTTCTTAGAGGTTGGGGTAACTTCTCTAAATAACAATACAAAATAAAGCAAAATTAAATATTACACAAATTATAAATTAAATTAAATTAGAAATTTGAATTTGTTAAAATAAAACTAATTGTAAACTCAAAAATTTTGAAAAATTGTAAATATAATACAAAAAAATTATTTTTGAACTAAAATTTATTAAAATGAAATAAATTACCTAAAATATATAAAAATAAACTTAAATAAACTAAAATAAATTAAAATAAAATAAAATAAAGTAAAATAAACTAAACTAAAATAAACTAAAACAAACTAAAATACATTAAAATGAAATAAAATACATAAATTAAATTAAACTAAAATAAACTAAAATTTCTTGAAATGAAATAAATTAACTAAAATATATAAAAATAAACTTAAATAAACTAAAATGAATTGAAATAAACTCAAATAAACTTTATTGAATTAAAATGAACTGAGTTTAATTAAAATAAACTAAACTAAATTAAACTAAAATTAAGTAGATTAAACTTAAATAAATTAAATTAAATAAAAAAAAATTAGAAAAATCTAAAAATTTACTAACATAAACTAAATTAAACTAAAATAAACTAAAATTTAATAAAATAAACTAAAATAAACTAAATTAAACTATTATAAATTAAAATAAGTTGAATTTAACTAGAATACGCAGAAGTAAACTAAATTAATTTAAAAAAAATCTAAAATAAACTGAATTGAATTAAAATAATCCAAAAGAAAGTAGAACAAACTAAAATGAATTGAAATAAACCAGAATAATCTGAAATAAACTAAAATAAACTAAAATAAACTGAATTTAATTAAAATAAACAAAATTATATATAATTAACTGAATTAAACTGAAATAAATTGAATTAAACTAAAATAAACTAAAGTAAACTAAAACAAATTAAAATGAACTCAATTAAACTGAGATAAACTTAAATAAACTAAAGTAAACTAAAATAAAGAGAAAATGAACTGAATTGAACCAAAATAAGCCAAATTAAACTAATATAAACTAAAGTAAGATAAAATATACTAAATTAAACTATTATAAATTAAAATAAGGAGTTCAATTTAACTAGAATACGCAGGAATAAACTAAATTGAGCTAAAATAAACTAAATTAATTAAAAAAAAATTAAATAAATTGAATTGAATTAAAATAATCCAATTGAAACTAAAAGAAAGTAAAACAAACTGAAATAAATTAAAATAAACTAGAATAAACTAAGATAGACTAAAATAAACTAAAATAAACTTAAATGAACATTAAAATGAACTAAAATACATTTTAAACTGATATAAAGTAAAATAAAGCAAATTAAACTAAAATGAAGTAAATTGAAACTTTGAAATAAATTAAATCAAACTAAAAAAAACTAAAATAAACTAAAATAAACTAAAATAAACTCAAATAAACTGAAATAAACTAAATTGAACATAATTAACTAAATTAAACTAAAATAAATTGAATTGAGTCAAAGATAAAGTATAGTATTCAAGTTGCACTTGAATAATCACAACAAACGCTCACTTCGAACAAACTCGCTAAATAATACACTATTATTTATATATTTTTTTGTCTGAAAAGTTCATTTTTGCTGTTATTGTTTTTCATTAGAGACAACACCCATTATTTTCCATAAAACCTGTTTTTCCAGCCTTTGCACGTTTCTAATCTGGTTTTAATTATTGTCCGTGAACTGGCTGTTTTTCCAAATGGAAAATCAGATAACTTCTTTTGTTTTTTTTGTATATATCTCAAGCAAAGCGATAAATTTTAGGTGGATCGGATAAAGCCGTGAACATTTCCATCTAGATAATTAATTATTTTTGGAGAATTTAGAAAGGCAAGTCTTTCTAAAGAAGTCTAGAAGCTATAGTAATTTCAAGTTAGAGGTAAAGAGGGAGGAGCATATAGTTGGAGATCATCGGTGTTTCTATTGGCTGAACCGTTACATGACCTAGCAGAGAGTGCATTGATTGGCTCGCTAAACAGGCTTGAGCATTGTTTACTTCCACTTCGTTTTTAACTTGAAAATACTATTGCTAACAGATTAACTACTAAATTAACAACTTTTAATGTTAGGTTTCATGTGCTTATCTTTTAATATTGTGGAAAAAAAAATTAATTGGCTTGTCTTGCAAGCAAAATTTGAGCTTTTTGAAACATACCCGGCAGTAATGTTGCAACAAGGCTACAATGATAAGAAAGATTTACAACCCAAATTAAAATATTTATTGTTAACAGCCGTTTTGAAGAGAAACGCCATTATAATTACTAGAAACAGTTGTACTATTTATAAACATTTTAGAATAGAAAAAAAAAGAAAAATTAATATTGACGATTCGATTAACTGACCTAGGTAGCGTGTCTGTGGCAGTGGTGATTGTTGTCTTTCTAAATAAATAATAAGTGAAGTTAGTCTAGTCCATCATCTATCAAAAGCCTCCAATTCTGACGATTTGGGTCAATTTATGTCGCGCCAAAAGCACCCCTTTTACCAGCCACCACGTCATTTTCCATGTGAAGTTGCTTGACAAATCGTTATTTATCGAAAAGCCATAAACAAGTCGTTTTCTCCAAGTGAGGCATTGATCATAACATTGTTTACGTTCACGTTTATTGTCATGTTACATACGACAAACAATATTAACGATGGCATATTTACCGCAATAATGATAATTTATTACTTTTGTGTTTGTTTAAGCGAGTTCCATCTATTTACAATAATTCTAGAGCTTACAGACACCTCTAACTTTGTCTATGTAAACAAACGCCAATCATTATTATTTTTTTTGAAATTTATATTTTTTTCATTGTGGCAACACTACATTGTGGATATTAAAGATAGGTTAGAATTAAATATTCCCTAGATTTGGGGATATTCGTCTATATTAAAGATAGGTTAGAATGAATTACTCCCCAGATTTAGGAATATTCGTGCCATACATTTGGTCAAGTTGGAGGCCATGGAGTTCTGGTGGAAAACAAAAGATAGAGAGAGAGAGAGAGAGAGAGAGGAAGATTAAATCAGAGAGTAAACAAAGAATGAATAAAAAAGAGAGATGATGGAAAGAAGGAAAATAAAAAAAAGGGCAAGGAAGTCTAAAAAAAATAGTTTATCTGTTTTTTATATTCTATACAGTGAGGAAATGAAGATTTATTATATAAAAAATAAATACATTCGCACAAATCGGCTGCATATTGTGTTTTACTTTTTATTATACGCCGTGCTTTGCATTCTCATCTGCAAAAACGCTTCTAAAACAAATTGCATTGTAAAATAGCGAAAGCGTGCGATATTAAAACCGAAAACAAACGCCAATTTGAATGTGAAACAGTGTCTGGATTGCACGGAAGAGAAATACACCTTGCAAATAAAACGGCTTTTATTAAATGAAGATTGAGAAGGCGAATGCAATATGCTTTTATAAAATAATGTGCGAAATAAAATGACGCCGACATTTGCAAAAAATTTATTTGAATTTGAAATATTTTTAAATTATGGTACTGTAGAAAAGTAAGAATCAAAGGTTCAAGACGGTTATTCAGTGGGCTCTAGACTCTGCGCTATAAGCGAGCAGCAAGCGAGAGTGGGAGTCAGTTCAAGCTCAAGTTTAGACCCAACCGGATAAGCCACAAGTGTATCTACATAAATACAATGTACAAAGTGTCAAACAAGAACAAATATCAAATAGTGTATTATTGACAATTTACATAAATTAGTGTTATATTAGTTTATAAATAAATAAACTGTACAGCTTTTACGTTACAGTAAAAAAAACAAGTTCAACTTTGTAAAATATTTAGACCTGACTCAGACCTGACCTGATCTAAATAATGTAACGCGAGTGAGCTCAATTAAGTTCAAAGCTATTAATTCGGCATTATAAAATATTCAGACTTGACCTGACTTAATCTGACTATAGAATAACGCCATTAGGCTTATTTAAGTTCAAATTTAAGAAGCTTGACAGGTATTACTCGATAATGTATAAATCTGATCTATAAAGTCAGCAATCTTTCTAAAATAGATAGAACCCTGACTGATAGATCCTAAGCTGCCAAAACATCTTAATGATAACTGCCAGAATCAGACCTTAGACTGAAAAAAATCTTTAAATCAACAATAACGCCCTAAGTCTTCAAATACGAGCCTGGCGCAGAATATTTAAGATTCTGCACAGACAGGAAAGCTTACGCCGAACTCTCATAAAGATTAGTGAAGGTTAAGTAACAGTAAAACTATATTTGCACAAAATGTTTAGCCAAACCAGACGTAACTTATTATTAAAAAAGTCTCTTATTAATTGTTAAATTTTTGAATTTATGTTGAAATTTAGAGAAAACTGACCAAAAATGTAATCAGCACAACAAAAAAAATTTTTTTTTTGCAACATTTAGATCTCTAAACTGTTTATTACAATTAGCAAGTTAATATACTTTAATAAGTGAATGTTCTACATTTGATATGTTGTTCGAAAACTTTTATTTCAATTTTTTGTACATTAAAACTCGAGTTTTGATACATTTTTGTAATTTTTTAAAATAATTTTAAAACAAATTTTATGTATCATACGTCTAGAAACGGTTTGGCGAAAATTTGTACTGTAAAGATTTTCACCTAACAGATCTAAAAATTTATTCGCAATCACTTAGCAGTTTGGAAAGTCTATAAGACGTTAGAATTTTATAAATCACACGTCATAGTATGACTTATGACGTCACTTAAGCCGTTACAAGTCTATAAGCCTTTTGCAAACATTTCTCAATGTGACTTTGATCAAAAGCTTGATAATAACAAATAATTTGGCGTCGAGGATTTAACTTTACACTGTAAACGTACCTTTACCATCAAATTGAAGTGACAGTTATTAATTTGACATCTGAACCTAACCTCCTAACCAACCTAACACGTTAATGGGGACTATATAAACTAACAGCACTTGTAGTGTTATAGCAATCAAAAAAATGAACTTTAATGAGGAAATATGAAAAAAATAATGAAAATGTCGTCTGGGGAATAAATAATTTGAAATTGTTGATTTATTTATGGTAAATTGCAGTGCAATAGAAAAGGTAAGAATGTCATTGTAAATTAGTCGCCCTAAGGGTTGATGAGGATGTCAAATGATATGTCTTAGAAAGTGAAGGGAAATTTCATCAAGAAAGGGAGGAACTGAACTGCTTGAGAACGGTGCAATCTGCCAACCTTCGTCTTCGCCAACCCCCGAGAAGAAACATTGACAAGGTCTAGTAAAAAAAAAACTTTAAAAGATCTAGCAAGCCTTGGCACACGCCGAACAAGTGTTTTTTATCTTTAAACAAAAAAAAAAACAAAAGATAAGAAGTTTCTCTATAAAAATCAGCATAAAAATTGCTTTTGTCGTTCGTTCGGATCATTTCCTTTTATCCATACCACACCTCTTTCTAATGCCCCATTACATTAATTCTATTACGACACGGCAGGCGAAAACTACTCTTGATTGCCTTATAAACTGAGAATGCCCGCTCATAAACGCCATCGAATCACCCTTTTCCGCCCTTTTTAGACTTCGATTTTACTCCGCTGAGAAACTGTGGGAACAACCCCAAGAAACCTAAAATAATGGGGTAAAATACTTTTTTTTTTTTAATTTTACATACTACAACCCCTTCTCATCTATCTGATATTTATGTTTTAATAGAGGCATAAAAACAGAAGGGAGAGAAGGTACAAAAGACACTAGAAATATTAAAGCACATATAAAGAAGGTAAAGAAAAGCAAGCTGAAAAATAAAACAAAACAAAAACGAAGGAATAAAAGAGATAAAAATTATTAAAGAGAAAGAAAAACAATTCCAAAAACCCACAATTATCAGAAAAATTTCCACCTGGCGGTTTGTCTGGGCAAAGCTGTTCTTTTAAAATAACCAAAAACTTAATTTTAAATAAAATTTAGATCAAAAATATCAAAAAAAATGGTACAAAAAAAACTACATTATTTTGATCAGAATTATGTTGTTTAACAGAGAGAAAGCGCAAAATTTGAATGCAAAAATAAAAGAAAAATGCGAATAGAATCTAAAGCATATAAATGTGTGGAGAAAAAACAAGCCGAAAAATAAAACAAAACAAAAAACAAAAAAGAAGGAATAAAGGAGATAAAAATATTAATGAGAAAGAGAAAAAAAATAGAATTTGGTTTAAATCTGACCTATTTTAAGCGGTTTCTCAATTTGACTTTATACCACAAAATTCTAAAAACCAAAAATTATTAAAAAAATTTCCACTTGGCGGTTCAATAGTCTGAGCAAAGCTGTTCTATTAAAACAACCAAAAACTCAATTTTCAAATAAAATTTAGTTGGAAAAAATCAAAAATAAATAGTACTTTTTTTATAAAAATATATAAAAGGTACAATTACAAGAAAGAGTTAGACGTAAAAAAAAAAATCAAAAAAATTTTTGCATCATAAAATAAACGGTAATGATAGAGACATAACAAAGCATAAAAGAAAACGAGAAGAAAAACAAGCTGAAAAATAAAACAAAACAAAAAAGAAGAAATAGAGGAAATAAAAATATTAAAGAGGAAGAGAAACAAAAAAGAATTTTGTTTTGAGTCTTTTTTATATCAATTTAACTTGGTACCTCAAAATTCCAAATTCTAAAAACCAAAAATTATTAGAAAAATTTTCACTTGGCACTGAGCAAAGCCGTTCTATTAAAACAACCAAAAACTTAACTTTCAAGTACAATTTAGTTAAAAAATAACAAAAATAAATAATACTTTTTTTATAAAAATATATACTATTGCAAGAAAAAGTTGGGCGTAGAAAAAAAACAAAAAAGTTTTGTATGATAAAATAAACGGTAATGATAGAAACATAACAAAGCATAAAAAAAACAGATACAAAAAAAAACTACATCATTTTGATCACAGATCACAGTTGTTTAACAGAGAAAGAAAGCAAATTTCAGTGCAAAAATTTTAAAAAAATTTAGAACAGAAAAAGAGAATCATTAAAACATATAAATGTGTGGACCTAAAAAAAAGCAAGCTGAAAAATAAAACAAAAAAGTAAGAATAAAGAGATAAAAATATTAAAGAGAAAGAAAAGCAAAATGAAATTTTGTTCAAATCTGACTTATTTTGAGCGTTTTCAAAATGAGTTTGACTTTGTACCTCAAAATTCGAAAAACCAAATTTTTAGAAAAATGTTCACTTGGCACTGGGCAAATTTGTTATATTTAAACAACCAAAAACTCAACTCTCAAACAAAATTTATTTCAAAAATAACAAAAATAAATAGTACTTTTTTATAAAAATATATAAAAAGTACTATTACAAGAAAAAGATGAGGGTAGAAAAAAAAGCAAAAAAAAAATTGCAAGATAAAATAAACGGTAATCACAAGGACATAACAAAGCATAAAAAAAGAAGAAACAAGTACAAAAAAAAACATTATTTTGATCAGAGACATGTTGTTTAACAGAGAGAGAAAGCAACATTTGAGTACATACTTAAAAAAAATGCAGAAATTGAATTGAGGTAAAGAAAAGCAAGCTGAAAAATAAAACAAAAACAAGAATTAAAAAGGAAAAAAAAAAAAGAAAAAAAAAATAAAATTTTGGTTAAATCTGACTTATTTTGAGCGTTTTCTTTAACAATTTGACTTTTTACCTCAAAATTCCAAAAACCAAAAATTATTAGAAAAATGCTCACTTGGCACTGGGCAAAGATGTTCTATTAAAACAACCAAAACTCAACTCTCAAAAAATCATTTTATCAAAAAAAATAGTACTTTTTTTTTATAAAAATATATAAAAGGTACTATTACAAGAAAAATTTTTTGTATTACAAAATAAACCGTGATGATAGAGACATAACAAAACATAAAAAAAAAGAAACAGGTACAAAAAAAATACATTATTTTGGTCACAGATATGTTGTTTAACAGAGAGAGAAAGCAAAGTTTCAGTGCAAAAATTAAAAAAAATAAAGAAGAGAGGAAGAGAAACATTAAAGCATATAAATATGTAGAGGTAAAGAAAAGCAAGCTGAAAAATAAAACAAAAGGAAGGAATGAAGGAGATAAAAATATTAAAGGAAAAGAGCAACAAAATAGTATTTTGTTCAAATCTGACCTATTTTGAGCGTTTTTTATATCAATTTGACTTTATAACCCAAAATTCAAATTATTAGAAAAAATTCCACTTGGCGGTTCAATAGTCTGGGCAAAGCTGTTCTATTAAAACAACCAAAAACTCAATTTTCAAATAAAAAATAGTTCAAAAATAAAAAAAACAAATAGTACTTTTTGTATAAAAATATATAAAAAGTACTATTAGAAGAAAAATTTGGACATAGAAAAAAAAACAAAAAAATTTTTTTATAATAAAATAAACGGTAAGGATAGAGACATAACAAAACATAAAAAAAAACAAGTACAAAAAAATCTCCAATATTTAGATCTGTTGTTTAACAGAAAGAGAGAGCAAAGTTTTAATGCAAAAATAAAAGAAAAATGCAGAAGAGAAACATAAAAGCATATAAATGTGTAAAAGTAAAGAAAAGCAAGCTAAAAAACAAAAAAAAAGAAACAAAGAAGAATGAAAAAATAAGAGAAAAAAAAATCAGAATAAAATTTTCTTCAAATCTGACTTATTTTGAGCGTTTTCCATATCAATTTGACTTTCTACCTTAAAATTCCAAAAACCAAACATTATTTTCAATAATTTGCTTTGACTGGACAAAGCTGTTCTATTAAACCAGCCAAAAACTCAACTTTCAAATAAAATTTAGTTGAAAAATAAAGCTCGTTTTCTAGTTTTTATTAATGGTTTGTTAAAACTTTTAATTAGTCGAATTTATTTTGAACGAAACAAATTGGGAAAGTTGTGATCGCTCCGAGAACGCCAATACTTCCAAGAAAAAGTATAAAACCCGCCAAATTTTCATAATTTTGTTCGCATTCAAAAGAAGTTAAAAGATCAAAGGGAGCACACGAGAAGTTCATTGAAAATTCAGCTCGTCTATCGGAAAAGCGAAACTTTTTTAAGAAGTTGCTACATTTGTGTGTTGCTCCCTAAAGAAGCAAACAATACGATCAAAATAACTCTTTATTAGTTTATCGGTTGGGTTATCAACTTAACGAGTTAACCACCCACTTTCTCCACCCTCCAAGGGAGTTATAAAGGTGATAGGTAGCGCTAGTCTAGTAGTTATATAATATTCGAAATAATCTACCTAGTTGGCTGGCTGATGTGGGATTAACATCCAGGAAACCATTAGCTAAATGACGTGATGTATCTCCTGATTACTTCCACTCCCATCGTTCTTCGAACATTTTGAGGATCCATTCCTGTACCACAACCAGATCAAGGTGGAGCGGAAATAGGGGCGAAATCGATCCTAAGTACGGGCCACACGATATCCGCCCGAATCCGGTAATGTATTTCCTTTGGCTCTAATGATTTATTAAAAAATTGATGATAGCTGAACTGAAATAAATAGACCGAAATCTGAAAATACCATTTCCATTACCAACAAATTATTTCCATTGCCTATTGGTCTATTGTGCGCTCTTTTCTCGAGCTGCTCGAGTAAAAGTTAAATTTTTGTCTGTAGGAGTCGGTTCACTACCTAGAATAAGTACCTGAAGAAGTAAAGTGGCACCTTTTCGTTGAAAGTCCAAAGAAGTTGAAGTGATATTTTCACAAAAAGTCTGAAAATGTAATTTTTTGGGGGTTTGCGTGCTTGTGTAGCCCTGCCAGTATTTGTTTTTCAGATCACTGGTTTTTGTTTCACCAGGCAAATAATATTTTGACTATTATTATTAATAGTCAGTATACAAAATGTCAAGTTTAGTAATGTCTTTTGTCACTATAAAATAATAATTTAACTATTTTAATAATCACTACAGAAAAAAACAAACCTCATGTTTCTTACCACTGACAGACAACTTTTTGTAATTATTAATAATAGTCAGTTGATTACAATAATAGTCAATATAGAAAATAAAAAATTTAATCTTTTTTTGTCATCATAAAAATATTTTGACTATTTTTAGTCAGTATACTTAACCAAAAACTTACTGTTTTTGTTATTATAATAATTAATAATAGTCAGAATGCAAGATACTAAATCTAATGATTTTTGTCATTATCAAATGATATTTTTGACTATTATTATTAATAGTCAGTATACAAAATGTCAAGTTTAGTGTTTTTGTTACTAAAAAAATAATAGTTTTAATAATTATTATTAATAATCACTACAGAAAAAGCCAAACCTAATGTTCCTTACAACTAAAAAATAACATTTTGTAATTATTAATAATAAACAGTTGATTATTATTAATAGTCAGTATAGAAAAGGACAATTATAATGTTTTTTTGTCATTATAAAATTAATATTTTGACTATTATTAAAAATTAGTATACTTAACCTAAAGCTTAACGTCTTTCTTATTATAATTATTAATAATAGTCAGAATGCAAGAGACTAAGTTTAATAATTTTTGTCATTAACAAATGATATTTTTGACTATTATTATTAATAGTCAGTATACAAAATGTCAAGTTTAGTAATGTCTTTTGTCACTATAAAAATAATAATTTAACTATTTTAATAATCACTACAGAAAAAAATCAAACCTAATGTTTCTTACCACTGACAGATAACTTTTTGTAATTATTAATAATAGTCAGTTGATAATTATAGTAGTCAATATAGAAAATAAAAAGTTTAATGTTTTTTTGTCATTATAAAAATAATATTTTGACTATTATTAGTCAGTATACTTAACCAAAAACTTACTGTCTTTCTTATTATAATAATTAATAATAGTCAGAATGCAAGATACTAAATCTAATGATTTTTGTCATTAACAAATGATATTTTTGACTATTATTATTAATAGTCAGTATACAAAATGTCAAGTTTAGTAATGTCTTTTGTCACTATAAAAATAATAATTTAACTATTTTAATAATCACTACAGAAAAAAATCAAACCTAATGTTTCTTACCACTGACAGATAACTTTTTGTAATTATTAATAATAGTCAGTTGATAATTATAATAGTCAATATAGAAAATAAAAAATTTAATATTTTTTTGCCATTATAAAAATAATATTTTGACTATTATTAGTCAGTATACTTAACCAAAAACTTACTGTCTTTGTTATTAAAATAATTAATAATAGTCAGAATGCAAGATACTAAATCTAATGATTTTTGTCATTAAAAAATGATATTTTTGATTATTATTATTAATAGTCAGTATACAAAATGTCAAGCTTAGTGTTTTTGTTACTAAAAAAATAATAGTTTGAATAATTATTATTAATAATCACTACAGAAAAAGCCAAACCTAATGTTCCTTACAACTAAAAAATAACATTTTGTGATTATTAATAATAAACAGTTGATTATTATTAATAGTCAGTATAGAAAATGACAATTATAATGTTTCTTTGTCCTTATAAAATTAATATTTTGACTATTATTAAAAATTAGTAAACTTAACCTAAAGCTTAACGTCTTTCTTATTATAATAATTAATAATAGTCAGAATGCAAGATACTAAATCTAATGATTTTTGTCATTAACAAATGATATTTTTGACTATTATTATTATTAATAGTCAGTATACAAAATGTCAAGTTTAGTGTTTTTGTTACTAAAAAAATAATAGTTTTAATAATTATTATTAATAATCACTACAGAAAAAGCCAAACCTAATGTTCCTTACAACTAAAAAATAGCATTTTGTGATTATTAATAATAAACAGTTGATTATTATTAATAGTCAGTGTAGAAAATTACAATTATAATGTTTCTTTGTCATTATAAAATTAATATTTTGACTATTATTAAAAATTAGTATACTTAACCTAAAGCTTAACGTCTTTCTTATTATAATAATTAATAATAGTCAGAATGCAAGAGACTAAGTTTAATAATTTTTGTCATTAACAAATGATATTTTTGACTATTATTATTAATAGTCAGTATACAAAATGTCAAGTTTAGTGTCTTTTGTTACAATAAAAATAGTAGTTTAACTATTAATATAGTTATTATTAATAACCAGTACAGAAAAAGCCAAACCTAATGTTTCTTACCACTAACAGATAGCTTTTTGTAATTATTAAAAATAGTCAGTTGATTACAATAATAGTCAATAATATAGAAAATACCAAGTTTAATGTTTTTTTGCCATCATAAAAATAATATTTTGACTATTATTAGTCAGTATACTTAACCAAAAACTTACTGTCTTTAATATTATAATAATTAATAATAGTCAGAATACAGAAAAAGCCAAACCTAATGTTTCTTACAACTAAAAAATAACATTTTGTAATTATTAATAATAGTCAGTTGATTACATTGATAGTCAGTATAGAAAATGACTACTTTAAGATTTTTTTTTCATTATAAGAATAATATTTTGATTATTAATAATAGTTAGTATACTTAACCTGCAGTTTTTGTTATTATAATAATTAATAATAGTCAGAATGCAAGAAAATAGGTTTAATGATTTTAGTCATTATTAGACTATTAATATAGTTATTATAAATAGTCAGTATACAAAAAGTAAGACTATTGCTTTTTGTTATTAACAAATACTCTTTTGACTATTAATATGATTATTTTTAATAATAATTAATGTTTTTTGTATTAATAAATATTTTGACAATTATAATAATTATTATTAATAATCAATATAAAAAAGTTTTGTCTAATGTCTTTGTGATTAACAAATAATACTTTGACTATTATTATGACTATTAACCATAACCACTACACCAGATGCCAAGCTTGGCGTTTTTTGTTATATAAAAATTCAATACTGTTACGTTAATATAATAATTTTTAATAATCGGTATAGAGAAATCTAACTCTAATGTTTCTTCCTATTTATAATAAATTTATTGACTATTATTACAATTATTAGTAATAGTCAGAATGCAAGCGGCTAAGCCCAATGCTTTTAGTCAATATTTGACTATTAAAATAATTATTAGAAATAGTCAATATATAAAAGATAAGACTAATGCTATTTGTCATTAACAAATAATATTTTGACTATTATTATTAATAGTCAGTATACAAATAGTCCAGTTTAGTGTTTTTTTTCACTACAAAAAAAAATATTTTAACTATTAATATAATTATTATTAATAATCACTACAGAAAAAGCCAAACCTAATGTTTCTTACAACTAAAAAATAACATTTTGTAATTATTAATAATAGTCAGTTGATTACATTGATAGTCAGTATAGAAAATGACTACTTTAATGTTTTTTAGTCAATATAAGAATAATATTGTGATTATTAATAATAGTTAGTATACTTTACCTGAAGCTTAATGTTTTTGTTATTATAATAATTAATAATAGTCAAAATGCAAAAAAGTAGGTTTAATAATTTTGGTCATCATTTGACTATTAAAATAATTATTAGAAATAGTCAATATATAAAAGATAAGACTGTTTGTCATTAACAAATAATATTTTGACTATTATTATTAGTCAGTATAGAATATACCATGCTTAATGTTATTTGTTATTTATATAATCAATATGGAAAAAACAAAGCTTATAGCCTCTAGTTATCATTGATAAATAATATTTTGACTATTAATAAACATAATTAATAATTAATAAAAATATTTTTATTATTAATAAATATAATTATTATTAATTATATTAAAAAAAATTAATTAGCTTATGTTTATTCAAATTATGTGAATATATGAAAACACAACAAAACAACTAATATAAATAATATCAAAAATTATAATTATAAAATACATTTTAAATTAAAAAAAAAAATAATTTTATATTCTCAAGAAACCCTAAAATGTTCTCAAATTTGTTTATATTTTAAACAAAAAATATTTAAATATTATTTATAGAAATATTATGTAGACAAATACACAATAATGCAATTATCGGAAAAAAGCGCACATTTTTGGGGTTTAATTGCGTAAACGAAAAAAACAATCAATATCTAATTATTTATAAATAATTATTTTAAGTAAACAACTTATTGTCACATTATCTCTCTTTCTAGCAATTGAACTATTTTATCGTTCACAAGACTCAAGTCTATAAATAAAAACAAAACAAAACAATTGTCTATATCAAAAAAGACCGAAAAAACGTAGTTCATCTGGTTGCCTTTTTAGTTATCTTTATTTTGTTTAGTTTTGCTTACAGTTTAAGTTAATTTACATTAGATGTATAGCTTTAAATAGTGCAATTTAAGATTTTAGCTAATTCGGTAACGCGCTTAGTTTACTTACTGCATCTAATGCGCGTAACTTAACGCGCTTAGTATAATGCGCTCAGTATAACGTGCTGGGTATAATGTGTTCAGTATAATGTGCTGAGTATAATGTGCTCAGCACATTAATATTAGACATTGTCAAAACTTATTTGTTTTTTACAACGTTAGCTACTACTGCATGTCTTCATTATGAAGTAAAAATTGAAAACGAATCTAGTGTCTCCAAAGGCTGTATTCTAGATAGTCCTGACATTAGGAAGACTTGTGCAACTAGCAGCATACTTTATCCTGGCATAAGTTGCTCATTAATATTGAAAAAGATGAAGATAACAATGAAGGAGTTATTTTTGCACCGCTGCTAGAACAAGTGCTGCCACCAGGCTTTTCTAAAGAGATGTTTCCTAACAAGTTTGGTTCAACTAAGTCATAATTTATATAGTTAATCTAAACAGAGATAAATAGATCAACATTTATAATATTTTATGGACTTTATTGAAAATGTTGAAAAATGGCGGAGGCGCCAAATTCAAAATGGTTAGAAAATGGTTCTACGGCAATAATTTCCAAATAATATATCGTATTAAAGCGTTTTTCATATTATAAGCAAGCTGTTTGAAGTAAATATCAAATAAATTGGAGCCGAGCGCAACAGTGCCTTGAAATATCCCGTTTTTTTGATGGGAAAAGTGTCGGATGCAAGAAGGGTCGCCGATAACACGTCTTGCGATCAACATTTTTATGACACCGATTTTGGATATAAACCAAATATATGAGAATGACGAATGAACACAATTGGCTGAATCCAGCAAGTTAAGGTGGTGACGCAGGGATAATATTGGCACCGGGGCTGTGTTTTATAGGGGTTGAACTGCTTGCCGCCACCGCCGCCGCCACCACCGGGTGTGTTTGCTGACGATTGCTGAATAAACTAGGTAACACTCGTCGCATTAAAAGAGGGGAACGGACTACAAGACCTGCTGACCATAGCTTTTTTAGGTCTTTTTAGCAAAAAAATGTTTAATTAGAACCAAGTTGTTTGGCGGAAACTTTTCATCCCTTATTGCCTCACCGTCAAAGGAAGAAATGTCGCTTTTTTCCAAATACTTTAGCAATAATCAGTGACCTTTTCGTAAATTTGGAAACAAAATAAAAACTGTCTGAAACCCAATTCTTAGAATTGAAATTTCTTTACCTAATCCGCAATCGGAGCGATAATCCGTCGATGGAAATTGAAGGAAACGTTCTTTTGTATGGAGCACACGCTTTTAAAGTGATCACAAAATGGCAGTGGCAATGACACTAAAGCCGTTGGCAAAATTAGAATTTTTATGGATTATTGCCCGCTCAACACTTTGGTTTGAAAAAGAAAACCTTCTTTTTAGCACATAAAATACTTCTTAGGAAAAAAAAGAGCTCAAAAATGGCGGAGGCGCCAAATTCAGCTCAAAAATGGTGGAGGCGCCAAATTCAAAAGTTAAAAGCGCCGCTCACTTGTTTAAATCAATTATTTTGATGTAAATTGCCCGTTTGTGTCGATAACTTTTCAATTATTCTAAGAACTGCAAAAGTCGAATTCTTTCTATAATTCAAAAGCAATAATTTTATAAACTGTTCCACTATTCTGGCGTGTTCTAATTCAACGTTGTGTGGAAATGTTGCATGCAATTGATTGATTCCGCCGTGCTGTAATTGGATAAAAGTAGATAATTAAATTTTAAGCCATTTTGTCAAAGCTTAAAATAGTTTAAGGCACTTAGCGCGCGCTGTTTTATTATTTAGAACACAAATATTGTTGTTGCTGCGTATTTGTGTCAACTTTTTTTGATCCAGGAACATAACCATAGCGGTTAATACTCTAGCCAGGATAGCAATCTGTAAATGCGTACAGACGTCATGGAAGTACAACCAAAAATTTTACAGTTTAACAATATACACAACGCCCGACCGACCGTTCAAAGTCTTTTTCTACACGTTCTCATCCCTCTCGGTGCACCAACTACGACCGCTACCAGAGATGCTACAACCAACTTCTCTTTTCTAACTCAAGATTCCATATGGCCCTCATCGAGAACTTTTAATTGCACAAGTTTGTATTTCACTTTAAATATATAAATTATTATAAAATTAAAAACAAAAATATTGTTGAAAAAGTGAAGTTTGTTGTGCTTTTCGGCTTATTTAGAGACAACAAATTTTTTATTTACCACACATTTTTTCCATTTTTTGTCAGAAATATTTGCAAAAATTGTTTTTTTATTATCGAAAAACAGACAATAAGAGCTTTTGCTCTCTGTTTTCATAAATTGCGACGATCTTTGCTTCGGAAAAGAGTAAAAAATCTTTCATTTATTAAAGTGCTCTTATTGTAACTCTTTTCATTTTTGCTTCCCATGACTGAATTTCGCTGAAAATTATGTACCGAGATGTCAAAAATTGATTTGACAGATTGCAACGTTGGATTCAGTCCAAAGTGGTGGACGGTTTTTATTATTAATTTTGTAAATTAACACCCTAATGTGAGAAGTGTTTAATTAAAGAACGCTGTTTCCGCCTTGAACCGTTAGTCTTTAAGCATCTTGTGTTACATGTTAATGAGACGGCTTAGCCCACGAAGCCTATGCGTGCAGTAACAAAGGCCTTTTTGCGTTTTTCTTCTTTTTAGACCTTTCTCCTCGTCGTCGTCGTCTAAAACAAACCCTTAAAGTGACAGAGCTTGTTGCTTAAAACTACTAATCCCTTAACCCTCTTAACGTGCTGCAATATTTTTCGAAATTTCGGCGAGGGGTGAGAATTAGTCGCTATCTGGCATTAGCATCAAAACCTAAAGTTCTACATTTACTTATCTATTCAAATACGATAAAATATCATTTACATATAAACAACATGCAAAGATTACATTTAGTTACGTTTTGAATAGGCGATTTGGGATTAACTGTCAAAGGGAGGTAATTAATGACTTATGAAACTGACTTATTTAGCTTAAAAAGGAGTTTATATACTTCATTACCAGTAAAACTTAGTGAGGAGTTGTAGCAAAACTAAACTTTAATTAATTTAAAACGACAGGAATGAAGAAGAAAACAAAACTAAATTACAAAAAATGAGCAAAGTGATAAATTAAATAAGGAAAAAAATTATTATAAGATTTTCTGATAAGCTAGATTGATAAGCTGGTAATAGAAGATTATAAATAATTTTTTACAAATCAATTGAAATGTCAAAAATATATGTCAAAAAAAGCATTAATAAAAATAACTCAAAAACTACTGACATCTGGATCAAAATAAGATCAAATGGAAAGCACCAGCTTACAAATAAAAAAAAAATCAAATTTTGTTCACACAAAAAAAAAATTAGCAAAATAAAGGAAAAATATAGGTATTAAAAAAAGGTATTGGTTGGTTAAAAAAATAGACAATATACAACAAAACAACAAATAAAAATATTTAAAAAAAGATTATCAGATTTTAATAGAAGATAAAAAACAAGAAACGACGTAAGCTAGAAACAGAACGGTTACATCTTTTAGTCATCTATCTATCTTCTTTTTCTTCTTCTCAAAAAATAACATTTAGAGAAAAACATATAGATAGATAACAAAGTTATAGAAAGCAAATACAATAAATAAAAAATTTAAAAAAAAATAAAAACAGGCAAATAACAAGTCAAAAAATTATCAAAAATTATAGAAAAAAGTAATAAGCAAGAAGAGAACGACAAAATAAGCTAAAAAAGTATACAGCAAATCTAAAGTAAAAAATAAATAAAACAAAAAAAAATAATGTTGGCAAGGAAAGATAAAAGTAAAATGATTTCTTTTATCTTAGTGAGGGGTTGTAGCAAAACTAAACTTCAATTAATTTAAAACGACAGGAATGAAGAAGAAAACAAAATTTAATTACAAAAAAATGAGAAAAGTGTTTCAATAAAAAGAAAAAAAATTTGAAGAAAAAACCAATGCAAAAAAATATGTAAACGATAAAATAAAAGTAACAAAAAAAGAAATTTAAAAAAAAGATAAAGATAGCTTAAGAGCGATAGACAATATACAGCAAAGGAATAAGTTAAATAAGAAAAAAATTATTAGGAGATTTTCTGATAAGCTAGAAATAGGAGATTATAAATAATGTTTTACAAATCAATAAAAGTGTCAAAAAAGCTATAATAAAAATAACTCAAAAACAACTGGTCAGATCTTGATCAAAATAAGATCAAATGGAAAGCACCAGCTTACAAATTAAAAAAAAATTATCAAACTCTGTTCACACAGAAAAAGGTTATAAAGTAACCCACAAAAAAAAAATTAGCAAAATAATAGTAAAAATAAAGATATTCAGAAAAGGTATTGGTAGGTTAAGAAAGATAGACAATATACAGCATAAGAATATATAAAATAACAAAAAAAAACATATTAAAAAACCAGATTAGACGGTTTAAATCGAAGATAAAGAGCAAGAAACCACGAAGCTGGAAAGAGAACGGCTACATCTTTTAGTAATTTATCTATCTATCTTCTTCTTCTTCTCCTCAAAAAATAACATTTAGAGAAAAATATATAGACAAATAACAAAGTAATAAGAATAAAAAACATCAAAGAGTTACAGAAAGCAAAACCAATTAGTAAAAAATAAGCAAATAACAGATTAAAAAATATATAAAAATGTAATAAACAAGAAGAGAACGACAAAATAGGCTAAAAAAGTATCCAATCAATCTAAAGTAAAAAATAAATAAAACAAAAAAAAATTGTTGGCAAGGAAAGATAAAAGTAAAATGATAAAAATGATTTCTTTTATCTTAGTGAGGCGTTGTAGCAAAACTAAACTTCAATTAATTTAAAACAACATGAATGAAGAAGAAAACAAAACTAAATTACAAAAACATGAGAAAAGTGTTTCAATAAAAAGAAAAAAAAATATGAAGAAGAAACAAATGCAATAGAAAAATATGTAAACAATGAAATAAAATTAGCAAAATAAAAATAAAAAAAGATATAGATAGGTTAAGAGCGATAGACAATATACAGCAAAAAAATAAGTTAAATAAAAAAAAAATATTAAAAAAAAAAATCATCAAATTCGGTTCACACAGAAAAAAGTTATAAAGTAACGCAAAAAAAAATTGCAAAATAATACTAAAAATATTGATTTAAAAAAAAGGTATTGGTAGGAAAAAAAAATATATACAGCAAAATAACAAAAAAAAATATTAAAAAAAAAGATTATAAAATTTCAATATGAAGATAAAAAGCAAGAAACGACGTAAGCTTGAAATAGATCGGTTACATCTTTTAGTCATCTATCTATCTTCTTCTTCTTCTTCTTCTTCTTCTCAAAAAATAACATTTAGAGAAAAACATATAGATAGATAACAAAGTAATAGAAATAAAAAAAAAACATCAAAGAGCTGTAGAAAGCAAATACAATAAAAAAAATTTACAAAAATTAAAAAGAAGTAATTAACGAATTTGAAAATTATCATAGAAAAAAGTAATAAACAAAAAAAGAACGATAAAATATGTTAAAAAAGTATACAGTAAATCTAAAGTAAAAAATAAATAAAACAAAAAAAGAAAAAATTTGTTGGCAAGAAAAGATCGAAGAAAAGTCAAGGGCTTAGTTGTCTTCTTTCTTTAGAAACAAATATTTTAAAAAAACATCATTAGAATTTGACATTATCATAGACTTATCACAAAATGAAAAAAATATACCAAAAAATTAAATCAAGCAAATTTAAAAAAAAGACAATAAAAGCAAAAAAAAAATAAAAAAGCGGTTAATAACTTTCAAAACAAAAGAAAGGCAAACTTTAAAAAAAATTACAATAAAAGCAAAAAAAATTATGAAAAAGATGGAAAAAGCGGCTAATAACTTTCAAAAGAAAATAGAGAGAATATAAAGACAATATTCAATCGAACAATGAATAAAATAAATAGTATAAACACAAAATAAAAGAGTGAATTTGCAAAGAGTAAAAATGAGAATAGAATAATGGAAACAATATAAGAATAGATTAATAATAATAAATGTCAAAATAGACAGAAAGAAAACAAATCATAGCGTAAAAATAATTAACAAAAACAACTCAAAAATAAAAGAGAAGGTATTAGTAGGTTAAGAAAGATAGACAATATACAGCAAAATAACAAAAAAAATATTAAAAAACAAGATTATAAGATTTCAATAGAAGATAAAGAGCAAGAAACGACGTATGCTAGAAATAGATCGGTTACATCTTTTAGTCATCTATCTATCTTCTTCTTCTCAAAACATAACATTTAGAGAAAAACAAATAGATAGATAACAAAGTAACAGAAATAAAAAACACATCAAACAGCTATAGAAAGCAAATAAAATAGAAAAAAAATAAAATAAAAACAAAAATAGGCAAATAACAGATTAAAAAATTATCAAAAATAATAGAAAAAAGTAATAAACAAGAAGAAAACGACAAAATAGGCTAAAAAAATATACAGCAAATCTAGAGTAAAAAATAAAAAAAACAAAAATAGAAAAAAATTGTTGGCAAGGAAAGATAAAAGTAAAATGATAAAAATGATTTTTTTTATTTTAGCTCTATTTTCAGATAGTTCTTGGCCAAAGTTTTGGTCTTTTTTGACTGTCAAGGGCTGTCAAAGGCAAATATTTTGAGAGAACATCATAAGAATTTGACATAATCATATCCAGATCACAAAGTGAAAAAAATATACCAAAAAATTTAATTCAGCAAATTTTCAAAAAAAAACAATAGAAGCAAAAAAAATATGAAAAAAATGAAGAAAGCGGTTAATAACTTTCAAAACAAAAGAAAGGCAAACTTGAAAAAAAAAAACAATAGAAGCTAGAAAAATTATGAAAAAGATGGAAAAAGCGGCTAATAACTTTCAAAACAAAAGAAAGAAAATAGAAAGAATATAAAGGCAATATTCAACCGAACAACAAATAAAATAAATAGTATAAATACAAAATAAAAGAATAAAGATGAGAATAGAATAATGGAAACAATATAAGAATAAATAAATAATAATAAATATCAAAATAGACAGAAAGAAAACAAATCATAGCGTAAAAATAAATAACAAAAACAACTCAAAAATAAAAAGTCTTTGGTTTTTACTTATCTTATATAAATTTTAACAAAATTGTGTGATTCTAGCAGCATTTCTTGTGTTCTCTGCAGAATGACATGAGAATGAAAATTAGGTTAGTAACACAATATAGTGCATTTTTAATTTTTTTTTTCCAAGTACGTCTCAGTGTCTTTTTAATTACCTCAGCAAAAATTCCCCTTATTCTGTTCTAGTTTCCCTTGTAAATGCAAAGTAAGAGCCATATTCGTTATCTTAAAGTGTTAGGGTTCTTCGTTGAAGAAGTTCGTGTCCATGCAATGCTTGCAGCTCTCAATGGCCACTTGTGGCTCTTCTGGAAAGTCTGGATTGATCCTGTGCTGTGCATTGTATTTGCTGCACCCTGCATGCACAACAGCTTTTGCCCTCTCTTTTGCATCCTACTTCAGAGCTTTTCCCAGAGAGTTTCGCTAACTAATCCAATCAGGCTATAACGGTCTGCCGAATATGCAATCAATTCCTGAAATAATGAATTGAGAAATGGGAGAAAACGCTCTTGAATATGCTTTGTTTTCGATGATTTTGAGCTACTAAAGGTATCTGAAGACTTTTTCAATTTTAATTGTAGAGCTGGAAACGTTTATTTTAGTCTAAGCTGCAAATAAACGCGTTCTGCAGGATTCAAAACCGGCCGGCAACAGCAATCTTCCGGCCTAGTACTTACAAAAGTGACGTTTGTCAATAGATCAATTGCAACATTCATTCTTAATTTTGTAAATGTCAACTTAGACATAAAAAAGTAATCAAAACTAGGCATTGCATAAATAAACAAATACAACCTGTAAGTAAACAATTTTTCAGTTTATCTTCATGCAGATACAATTGTTCTGTAGGTTAGGTGTGGGATTGATAGAAAATTGTGTATTATTGCTAGACTTTTGACGCACCCGGTATTTTTCATTGTCACAAAAACAATATACTATATAGCGACATCTATTAGAAGCTGATTTTACAACAAAGTTGAAAAATCAGGCTTCTACATATTAATGCATCATAGCTCACTCTAAATGATAGATATTAATTTTGATAGACACAATATATTCTGACTGTTGTTACGACTTGTTGCAAAGTGCCAATAAGAACCAAACATGTTCAAGTCTACAGCTCTAGTTTGAATGAATTTGCGTTGATCGTATTTTTGGCATGTTTTGAAGGTAATTTGGAGTAGGTCAAAAGTCACAGAATTTCGTCTATTTGACCGAGTTTCCCGAGCCGCACCTAATGAAAAAGTGTCTCGTGACAAAAACCCATCAGGAGCAGCAGGAATGGCGGCAGGAAGAATTCAGAATCAGGTGGCTCGATCGAATACCGAAATGTGGAAGCAGAGATTGCCGATGAAATGTCCACATGGGACTTTTACGAATTTGCGGACGTGTCCTGAAACTTTTTTGGCTAAATTTCTACGTGCCTTCTCCGGCCCATTTGGCCATGATTTATTGCAAAAATCTTTTGTTTTTTCGATCATTTTCGGTTTTTTTGGATGAATTGTTGCTGTAACGGAAATAAACTTCCCATCTGTCTTTTGTTTCCCGGAAAGGTAGGATATAGGACCGTCGAATAATTGATAGGTTTCTGATCATGATTATTATTCTGGTGGCTATTTGATACCATAGAGTACATGGGGAGGTGTTACTGTACAGGAAACGACATTTGCTCACTTTACTTGTTAAGCCTGGAATTAAATGTAATATATACTTTGACAGTTGGTGGGTATTGCATGTCTCAAAAACAAAAAAATGTCGAAAACTATTGTTTTCAAACAACTGTTACACTTTATTCAATACAGCAATAACAAAATTTTCCCAATAAAACGTTTAAAAACAATTTCTGTTATGGTTAGAGCCCTACAGTATAGCTGAAAAAATTCAATCTTTAAAATAAAAAATTATTAATAGTTGGATTAACAGAGGTGGCTCAATTTGCTAGCCACCTAGATCACCCGACCTATGAAAACATTTTTTTTTATTCTAAGGTTATGTAAAAAAATTGTGCATGAAAAATTGATATAGCTTTACTTTTTCGTTGAGTGTTTTATTTTTATTCAAGTATTCTACTACTGTCTACAGTAAAAAAAGCGACATCTATTAGAAGATCTTATTATCGAAACTGAAAACAACGTTTCTACAAAATGACAGATGTCAATTTTTGATAGGAAACAAATTTTAAGACAAATGCTTTTAATCATCTAATAATCACGTTTTTACAATAAAATGTTTATCTATGATATGCAATATTTAATCTTTACAAAGAGATAAAGAAAATATAAAGTTAAGCCAAATTTCTTCAAACTAAGATCCAGAGTCTTGAATTGTCATCTGTTTTCAAGAACGACCTCTCTGATCAAAACGTACAAACCTGCTTATTGTCACGCTCTGCCTATAAAAGCGCACGCGCCAAGCAAGCGATAGAAAAGCACGATGGGCTGCGAGTATTTTGTTGCCACTAAACAGATTAATATTGATTTAGCCTTGATCTTTTGTTTTTTTCAAATGTTAAAAGTGAGCCAACTTTTTTGTCTTGCCATCTAATAAGCATGAAATGCATCTGTGCGTGTAATAAACAAGATAACGCGACTGACTGCGTTCTGACATAATAACGTAGCGTAAATAAAATTTTCTGCTTGGCTATGAAGCAGAACAAATTAATGAAATATAAATATTACGAATATTAGAATAGAATTTGAGAAGGAATAGAGAACAAACGAGGATGCGAAAGAATCAACGTCATTCTCTGTTATCTTGTTTGTTCAACTAAGTTGCAGTCGGAGGGAGCTTTGCCATGTCTTGGAAATCCGACAAAGTCTTTCATAGATAGTGTTTTCACCAAAAAAGAAGAGGATAGCTTCAAGTTATTACAAGCTTTAGAATGTTGCAAACTTGACGTTTGAGTGATAAACGAACGAAACAAAGGTAATTTATATTTAAAAATGGCTAAATTACTACCGTACAACCAAAAACCCTTTAACATAATATGTCTAATGACAAAAAATAAATTACAAAAACTAGTATTTTCCAATAAAGTCCGGGCGCACTATTTCTAAGATTCTGCACAGGCAAAAAACCCTGCGGTGAGCCCTCATAAAGCTTAGGAAAAGTTAAGTAACAATAGGATTTTTAGATTTCTTGAGAATTGGAGAGATCTTTGAGACCGCGTTTGGTGCTGCTGCCAAGGGTGGTACCTTGTCGCTTCAAAGGGTTGTAGTGTTATTCCAATTGCAACAATAATAGGTTGCAGTGTTCTTACCTTTCAACTTCTTTAATTTAATTTTTCGCTCCGGAAACACAGTAGCCAATGACCATCTAGAGCTAATTATCTAGATCCAGAGTCGGAGAGGTCTCTATAACTTCTCTCAGTTGCCAAAAACAGATTTAGTTTCTAGGTAGAAGTTATAAAGAAGCAAAGGGTAATGGTAGAGGTTATGGAGAAGCATATGAAAGTAGTCAAAGTCCATGGAGTCCGGTCTATATAATAGAAAGAGCAAAGCCACCTTAGCCGAGAAAACACTATTACGCGCCGCTTACGACAAAATAGGCGTGTCTGTTCTTACAGGGTTGTATACAAAAAATGCATGCCCTTTATCTTATGCTTCACGAACTATAACAGGCTCTGTCTTGTCAAGTAAGCTACGCCTTTTGTGGTACAACGTGGGGTCCTTCTGGATTTGAACTATGTAATGATCACGCGTTGTGTTTTACTGTAGATATAACCAGTTAAGTCGTTTAATGACTACGGAGCGACACACAGATCCACACTATAAGCTTGTAACACTTCTTTTTTTTCAGTCGGGGGTTGACTAACCGCCAGTGATTGTTGTAAACATTGTGCATTTTGTAAATAAAAACAAGATCAAAAATGCTTAATAAGCGGATCTTTTTGACGAGCGCTACGAGGTTATGAAGAAGCATATAGAAGTGGTCGAAGTCCATGGAGTCCGGTCTATATGACAGAAAAAGCAAAGCCACCTTAGAGAATGCGCTCCACAAGGATGGGATGAAGGAAGATACTATTTAACGTTACTACTATACTATCTTTACGTTAAAGGCCACTATCACGTGCGGTTTATGACAAAATAGGCGTGTCTGTTCTTACAGGGTTGTATTCAAAAAGTGCATGCCCTTCATCTTATGCCTCACGAACTATAACAGGCTCTGTCTTGTCAAGAAAGCTACGCCTTTTGTGGTACAACATGGGGTTCTTCTGAATTCAAACTATGTAATAATTACGCATTGTGTTTTTCTGTAGATACAACCAGTTAAGTCGTTTAATGACTACGGAGCGACACACAGATCCACACTATAAGCTTGTAACACTCCTTTTTTTTCAGTCGGGGGTTGACTAACCGCCAGTGATTGTTGTAAACATTGTGCATTTTGTCAATAAAAACATGATCAAAAACGCTTGATAGGCGGATCTTTTTGACAAGCGCTACGAGGTTATGGAGAAGCGTATGGAAGTAGTCGAAGTTTATGGAGACCGGTCTATATAATAGAAACAGCAAAGCCACCTTAGCAGAGAATGCCCTCTACAAAGGTAAGATGGAGGAAGATACTATTTAACGTTACTACTATACTATCTTCACGTTAAAGAACACTATCACGCGCAGTGTACGACAAAACAGGCGTGTCTGTTCTTACAGGGTTGTATTCAAAAAGTGCATGCTCTTCATGCACTTATCGTCATGCCGTCAAGTAAGCTACGCTTTTTGTGGTACAACATGGGGTCTTCCTGGATTCGAGCTATGTAATGATCACGCGTTGTGTTTTTCTGTAGATACAACCAGTTAAGTCGTTTAATGACTACGGAGCGACACACAGATCCACACTATAAGCTTGTAACACTCCTTTTTTTTCAGTCGGGGGTTGACTAACCGCCAGTGATTGTTGTAAACATTGTGCATTTTGTAAATAAAAACAAGATCAAAAATGCTTAATAAGCGGATCTTTTTGACGAGCGCTACGAGGTTATGGAGAAGCATATAGAAGTGGTCGAAGTCCATGGAGTCCGGTCTATATGACAGAAAAAGCAAAGCCACCTTAGCAGAGAATGCCCTCCACAAGGATGGGATGAAGGAAGATACTATTTAACGTTACTACTATACTATCTTCACGTTAAAGGCCACTATCACGTGCGGTTTATGACAAAATAGGCGTGTCTGTTCTTACAGGGTTGTATTCAAAAAGTGCATGCCCTTCATCTTATGTCTCACGAACTATAACAGGCTCTGTCTTGTCAAGAAAGCTACGCCTTTTGTGGTACAACATGGGGTTCTTCTGAATTCAAACTATGTAATAATCACGCATTGTGTTTTTCTGTAGATACAACCAGTTAAGTCGTTTAATGACTACGGAGCGACACACAGATCCACACTATAAGCTTGTAACACTCCTTTTTTTTAGTCGGGGGTTGAAAAACCGTCAGTGATCGTTGTAAACATTGTGCATTTTGTAAATAAAAACAAGATCGAAAATGCTTGATGAGCGCTACGCTTTTCAAATAAATCTTTGCCTGAAAGGATTTTCTTAATGAAACCTAAAGTTATTAAGCGTTTGAAGCGAATGCTCTTTTCTATTGTAGCAAACTACTGCAAAACTTATTCATCTCTTCCAATCAATTCTGAAAGCGCCCAGCGAGCGTTTCATGCTTATCGCAATCTCCAAGCCGAACAACAACAATAACAATAAAAATTTCAAACTAAGGATCGATTTCGGGGGCCACGAAATGAATAAATCAGAGCCGGCCTAGCTTTGCTGATGGAATCAATCGAAACGAAGAGGCTCATTTTCCTGGTTTTCTTGGCAAACTTGCGGACATGCCCGCCGAGCTCTACAGGCTGCTGTTGAGCGTCGAATCGATAGACATTTTTCTCTTTTCAACCCCTTTACAAATTGCTACTAATGGAAGTAAACGAGTGGTCGAAGGAAATGCTGTTCTATTTTCAGATGACTTTATTGCATTGGCCGCGAGACTTGCCGAAAACGTCACCGTCCTAATACCTCATCCGCCTGTGTTGATTTATTCGCAAAACAAGATGGGGAAATTGTTTGTTTTTTGCAAGCAACAAGCAAACAGTAATATGCGCTGGAATAACCTGAAAGAGCCCTGCTTCATTATGGAATCGGTCGGAAAAAGCAATTTGAGGCAATTCCGACAGACAATCGTCTATTCTACAAAGATGGGAAAGAGCCGGATGAAACTTGGCTTTTGTACTCGAACCGAACCAAAACCGAAAACAAATAACAGCCTCTTCAACAAGAATAATATACCGAATGTGTATGTATAAGCCGGTTTTCTCTTCTATTCAACTATATTGCTATTTTCAAATATTTCAAGCACGATAAAATAAACAAGCTCTTAGAAACAAATCTATCATTTGTATGCATTGCATACCACATACCCCTTGCAAATTTAGCCATAATTCACCAATAAAATACAAGCAAAGTCATTCAAAAGTAAAATTCGGCGATGTTTTGTGTCTATTGGCGCTCTTCAGATAGTTATGTCATGTCAAAGAACTGCAACTGAAGCAGCACAAGATTGCGAGAAGAACAGCCTCTATAATAAATTCCCAAAGTTAAAGTAGAACAGCATATTAGAGGAAGATACTATTTAACGTTACTATCTTCACGTTAAAGAGCACTATCACGTGCAGTTTACGACAAAATAGGCGTGTTTGTTCTTACAGGGTTGTATTCAAAAAGTGCATGCCCTTCATTTTATGCTTCACGAACTATAACAGGCTCTGTCTTATCAAGTAAGCTACGCTTTTTGTGGTACAAATTTAACAAATTTAGCCATAATTCACTAATAAAATACAATCCAATTCATTCAAAAGTAAGATTTGGCGATGTTTTGTGCCTATTGGCGCTCTTTAGATAGTTATGTCATGTCAGGAAACTGCAACCGAAGCTGCACAAGACCGCGAAAAGAACAGCCTCTATAATAAATCCCCAAAGTTAAAGTAAAGCGGCATATGCCAAATTTTGTACATACTGCCAAAAATATACTTCTTCAAAGTCGTCTTAGAACGCCTTAACTTGAAGACGTCTCTTTGGGTCTGAACTTTCCTGTCTTGCCAAAGGGTATTCCGGCTGAGAAACTTTTCCTTAAGCCTATAATCAGGTTTAAAGGCAAATAAGAGCAAAAATCCGCAGACCATAGTTCTAAAAAAGTTAGGTCTAATAGTAGTACTCTTCCTAGAGCGGGGGCAAGAGAAAAGCGTTATAAGAAGGCGGAAGAAACGATCAAATAGGACAAAATCCTGTCTTTTACCTGAACCCTGACAAGTACAGTTTGAATAATACCTTGCAACTTTGCAGGAACCGAAACGCTTCTGAGTGGAATAACTTGCAGCCACCTAGAAAGTGGTACTAGACAAAATGTCAAAATCTATAAATCCTCAATTGTTTAAGTTGGTTGGCGCTTCTGTGTGCATCATTTAAGCTGATGGCTTTAGCTCTGGCGGGCAGTAGATGAGATCTATCGTTTCCTCTAAATTACCAGTTCCAAATCCGGGACTACGAGGAAAGCAAAAGATCTCATCAAAGCTCCCATTCAAGAACTTAACGGCCAAGGCAGAGTCTAAAGATAAGAAAAATGCTCTGAAGCTTCACTAACAAGCCAATTCCAAAAAGAGTAAACTAAAGCCCAAACGGCTTAGGTCTTAACCAGATAAATCTTTAACATTCAAAGCAGTTTCTAGTGCTTTATTCCGGAGGCTTGTCAAAAAGCATATAGGAGGCTAATCCAAGAACCCTGGCTAAAAACGGCGTAATTTAAAGATTTTCAAGAGAGACGCACAGTCTTCTAGCTGACTAAGAGCAGTATTATTGCTCAGAAAAAATCTGAATTTGGTTTATTACTGGACCCGACCTGACCTGACCTGACAGCGGTTATAGTCAAGTTGCCAGTTGGGACACGCAATAGCCTCAACTTTCTTTTCTTGTGAAGGTACCAGTGCATCATCAGAGGAAGTTTAACGCCTCACCGACTGATGCCGGAAAGGGTACTAACCACGCATTCTGAGCTCCAATGCCAATACGTACCGCTAAGTATGGGGCAACTTAGACAACAATCAAAGAGAGGTATGAAATTGCTGAATTTTGTTTGTGCATTAAGTCAACGTTCATAAACGTGATAGGCCAAAAGATCCTGGACCTTACGCTGGCAAGTCAGTTTGTCAAAAATTGTCAAGTGATGGATGAAACATTGTTCTCGGATTACGCGACTGTAGCGTTTGAACTAGAAACAACAAAAGTGGTGAAAGTGCAGCGCGGAGTGCCACGAAAGACAGACTGGTGCCTCTTTACGGAGACACTGAGGACTAAAGTCAAAATTCTTCACTACGTAGTAGCCACGGCAAAAGAGTTAGAAGTTGCCTCCGAGCATATGAGGCAACAAATGATATCATTAACAAAACTAGCTGCCTTCTGAAGAAGCGTACAGTTTCTAGGGACGTACCGCGTAGAACGCCAAGAAAGCGTTCAATGAGGCTAAGAAAAACCAGCTGCCTTCTGAGAAAGCGTATGGTTTCTAGGGACGTACCGCGTAGAACGCCAAGAAAGCGTTCAATGAGGCTAAGAGAAACCAGCTGCCTTCTGAAGAAACGTACTGTTTCTAGGAACGTACCGCGTAGAACGCCAAGAAAGGGTTCAATGGGGCTAAGATTTTAGGACTCTGCGAAGACTACAAACAAGCCCTAACACGATAGAACAAAAAGTGTTGATCCTTCGTCAATAAGCACTTTCTTTGTCTCAATCGAAAGGCTTATAATATACTCAGAGCAAAATGGCTACCCGTTGTCGCGCAAGATCTTTTAGGTAAGCGCAGCTTTTAAAGCAATTTTTTAAATTTTACAAAATTTTGTGAACCTTCGGTTCATTCATCTTGAAGTAATCTAAATTTATTTAAATGTCTAACGAACGAGCGGAGCGTGATCTATGAACAAAAAATGAGAAGATTTTATATCTATATTGAAGTATTTTCTGCAGCCTTTGTCTGCTTTTGATGGTTGAACGGCGCCGAGATGTTTGCTAGATATTAGAATATTTAATCCCATCATCAAACAGAAAATTGTTGTTATGTAACATACAGAAGACGAGCTCGAAAATGCAATAAGCAATTTATTAATTTAACGTTTTTTAGAAAAAATATTGACATTAAAGAAAGATTTATAAAAAATACAATAAGTATCTAAAATGTTTTTAAGAGTTTTGAGCATTAAAGGACCAAAAAAAGTTTACATTTGAAAAAGCAGTATATTAGAGGGAAATTAGAGGGAAAAATGTAATAAAATGTAAGCTTATTGAAAACAAGTTGGCTTAAAATTTCCGAAGAGGTTTGAGTTTACAACCTGTTGACTCTGAACGTCTAGCCCACGCATTGAAATAACGACGATATGGATCCTGCGCCAAATCATTGAATTGTTAACTTTTCTATAAAATACCAAAAATATATGTCAAGAGATTTCGGCTTTTTGGGTAATTTTGGACCATTTTGCATAAGCTGATGATGCGATGTTTGTTTAGTAGTACTTTTGTTATCTATTTGAAGTTCAAAATGTAATGAAATGTTAGCTTATTAAAGACAAGTTGGCTTAAAATTCCCGAAGAGGTTTGAGTTTATAACCTGTTGACTCTGAACGTCTAGCCCACACATTGAAATAACGACGATATGGATCCTGCGCCAAATCATTGATATGTTAACTTTTCGATAAAATACCAAAACTATATGTCAAGAGATTCCGGCGTAATTTTGGACCATTCTGTAAGCTGATGATGCGATGTTCGTTTAGTAGATGCTGGGCTTAGATTACCTAAAAGTTTGTGACAAGTAGATGGCATCAACAGTTTATTAACTTTTAACTCAAACCATATGACCGCACTTTACTGTAAACGCTAGAAATTACATTAGTTTGGGCGCAAAAGCCGAAAAAAGTGTTTTCTTGAAGGCAACTCAAAGTACAGCAACCGTTCTACATAAAGTAATTTAAACTTTTCAACAAGCTGAGAATAACATGGAAGTATATAATTACTGTGGTCGCAATTAAACTCCAAAGCCAAAGTCATTAGGCCGAGGAGAACCGCTACGAATAATATTGAAATAACTTTCTATTATATTCCAAAACGCACCCCTGCCTTTCGATTAGATAAATTTTAGCAATTTAGTTGGGAAAATCAATTATTAATTAGAGATAGCTCTCTTCATTTTGAATTTGGCGCATCCACCATTTTTCAAAATTTTTACAAAAACATATTAAATGTTATAAATGTTGCTATCTTCACTGATCTACTAACTTTTTTTTTGAATATCTTGATTAGCTTGAGAGTTTGATACAAAAAACATCATCCAATAGAACATTTTTTTACAAAATAATGTATTTGGCGCATATACCATTTTCAAAATTTTTACAAAAACACATAAAATATTACAAATGTTGCTATTTTTACTGATCTACTGACTTTTGTTTGAAATAACTTGATCAGCTTAAAAGTTTGATACAAAAAAAATCACTTAATAGAACATTTTTTAAAAAATATTGCATTTGGCGCATCCACCATTTTTCAAAATTTTTACAAAAACAATATAAAATATTATAAATGTTGATATTTTTACTGATCTACTGACTTTTGTTTGGAATAACTTGATCAGCTTGAGAGTTTGATACAAAAAACATCACTTAATAGAACATTTTTTCAAAAATATTGTATTTGGCGCATCCACCATTTTTTACAAATTTTACAAAAACATGTAAAATGTTATAAATGTTGTTATTTTTACTGATCTACTGACTTTTGTTTGGAATAACTTGATCCGCTTGAGAGTTTGATACAAGAAACTTCACCTAATAGAACATTTTTTCAAAAATAATGTAATTGGCGCATTCACCATTTTTCAAAATTTTTACAAAAACATAAAATATTATAAAGTTTGCTATTTTGACTGATTAACTGACTTTTGTTTGGAATAACTTGATTAGCTTGAAAGTTTGTTACAAAAAAAATCACTTAATAGAACATTTTTTCAAAAATATTGCATTTGGCGCATCCACCATTTTGTAAAAATTTTACAAAAACACATAAAATGTTGTAAATGTTGCTATTTTTACTGATCTACTGACTTTTGTTTGGAATAACTTGATCAGCTTGAGAGTTTGATACAAAAAACATCACCCAATAGAACATTTTTACAAAAATATTGTATTTGGCGCATCCACAATTTTCAAAATTTTTACAAAAACACATAAAATGTTATAAATGTTGTTATTTTTACTAATCTACTGACTTTTGTTAAGAATAACTTGGTTAGCTTAAGAGTTTGATACAAAAAACATCACTTAATAGAACATTTTTTCAAAATATTGTATTTGGCGCATCCACCATTTTTAAAATTTTTTACAAAAAACATCTAAAATATTATAAATGTTGATTTTGAAAAAACGGCTTTAAATATTAAAATTGATGTCAATAACTCCCAAAAGTGTATAAAAAAAATTTTCCAACCATCTGAAAAGCGCGTTTTGAGTTAACACAATTTTCGTTTTCCCACATCCCGCCATTGTCGTCAAATTTAAATCGTATTCGTAGCAAGTCAAAATTCAATATTGAGCTCGCAGTTGTTGGTAAATATCTGCGAAAGACCTGTTGCCATTTAGAATTCGCCGTGAGTCCTGTAGGAACGTCACGTCCTGCTTTTATTAGGACCGTCTTTGGGAGCAGCCAGCAGAAAGCAACCGGTCGACTCAACAAAATAGACTACAGCCGCTGTTGCTGCGATTCTCTCTCAAAATAAGCGTAAAGATTCTGCTTTTTTGTCTTTCCGGAAAAAAGAAATTATTCGGTTTGACTTTATAGACGAAGTTATAGGCCAGAAATGAAGGTAAACAAAATCTTGACCAGCCAGCCAATCAACGCACTTGCTGCTAGGTCATGTAATTGTTCAACCAATAGAAACGTCAATAATCTCCTTTTCTTGTTTACACCCACTTTGCCTTTAACATATCTTACTACCTATAATATAGAATTTTATATACATTTTAATTTCAGTTCCTCTTTTGTCTCCATTCATTAACACAGCTTAACATTTCAGCTTACAATTTTTCCAATGTTCTAATAATTTTTTTGAACACTAATGTCAAATTATTTGCAAAATAGCAAAAAAGAGTATGATTTTTGTAAAACAGTCATTGGTTTGCAGTTTACGTAAAGAAAATTAAATATTAATATAGGTAACTCTATATCAAATTAATGTTATGTTAATAACAGACAATATCTAATTAATAATTCATATTATTTAGTAATTTTGTTTTTTTTTGGATGTTTAAGCCAACTGAAATTATCTTGAAAAAACAAAACAATTACCAAACATGTATGTTCTAACTTTATTGTTTGCTATTTCTGTTAGTATTTTTAAGTTATAGACGAAATGGAGGTAAACAAAATCTTGTCTAGCCAGCCAATCAACGCACTTTCTGCAAGGTCATGTAATGGTTCAACCAATAGAAATCTTCTTTACTTGTTTACACCCACTTTGCCTTTAACATTTTAATTTCAGTTCCTCTTTAGTCTTCATTCATTAGATCTTCCAATGCTTCTATCTCTTTCAGCTTACAATTTTTCCAATATTCTAATAATTTTTTTTAACACTAATGTCAAATTAATAACAAAAAGAGTATGATTTTTGTAAAACAGCTATTGGTTTCCGGTTTACGTAAAGAAAATTAAATATTAATATAGGTAACTCTATATCAAATTAATGTTATGTTAGCAGAATTAATAACAGACAATATCAAATTAATAATTAATAATATTTAGTAATTTTGTTTTTTTTTTGGATGTTTAAGCCAACTAAAAATATCTTGAAAAAACTAAACAATTACCAAACATGTATGTTCTAACTTTATTGTTTGCTATTTCTATAGTATTTTTAAGTTATAGACGAAATAGAGGTAAACAAAATCTTGTCTAGCCAGCCAATCAACGCACTTTCTGCTAGGTCATGTAATGGTTCAACCAATAGAAATCTTCTTTACTTGTTTACACCCACTTTGCCTTTAACATTTTAATTTCAGTTCCTCTTTAGTCTTCATTCATTAGATCTTCCAATTTTTCTTCTGTTTCTTTCAGCTTACAATTTTTCCAATATTCTAACGTTTTTTTTAAGCACTAATGTCAAATTAATTGCAAAATAACAAAAAAAAGTATGATTTTTGAAAAACAGCCATTGGTTTGCGGTTTACGTAAAGAAAATTAAATATTAATATAGGTAACTCTATATCAAATTAATGTTATGTTAGCAAAATTAATAACAGACAATATCAAATTAATAATTAATAATATTTAGTAATTTTGTTTTTTTTTTTAGGTGTTTAAGTCATCTAAAATTATCTTAAAAAAACTAAACAATTACCAAACATGTATGTTCTAACTTTATTGTTTGCTATTTCTATCGTATTTTTAAGTTATAGACGAAATAGAGGTAAACAAAATCTTGTCTAGCCAGCCAATCAACGCACTTTCTGCTAGGTCATGTAATGGTTCAACCAATAGAAATCTTCTTTACTTGTTTACACCCACTTTGCCTATAACATTTTAATTTCAGTTCCTCTTTTGTCTTCATTTATTAGATCTTCCAATTCTTGTTCTGTCTCTTTCAGCTTACAATTTTTCCAACATTCTAATGTTTTTTTTGAACACTAATGTCAAATTAATTGCAAAATAACAAAAAAAAAGTATGATTTTTGCAAAACAGCCATTGGTTTGCGATTTACGTAAAGAAAATTAAATATTAATATAGGTAGCTCTATATCAAATTAATGTTATGTTAGCAGAATCAATAACAAACAATATCAAATTAATAATTAATAATATTTAGTAATTTTGTTTTTTTTTTGGGTGTTTAAGCCAACTAAAATTATTTTAAAAAAACTAAACAATTACCAAACATGCATGTACTAACTTTATTGTTTGCTATTTATATAGTATTTTCAAGTTATAGACGAAATGGAGGTAAACAAAATCTCGTCTAGCCAGCCAATCAACGCACTTTCTGCTAGGTCATGTAATGGTTCAACCAATAGAAATGTTCTTTACTTGTTTACACCCACTTTGCCTATAACATTTTAATTTCTGTTCCTCCTTTGTCTTCATTCATTAGATCTTCTAATTCTTATTCTGTCTCTTTCAGCTTACAATTTTTCCAATGTTCTAATGATTTTTTTGAACAGTATTGTCAACTTAATTGCAAAATAGCAAAAAAAAAGTATGATTTTTGCAAAACAGCCATTGGTTTGCGATTTACGTAAAGAAAATTAAATATTAATATAGGTAGCTCTATATCAAATTAATGTTATGTCAGCAAAATTAATAACAGGCAATTTCAAATTAATAATTAATTCGTGATGAGCGTGTATAACCAGGCATTATTTTAATTTTGATATTTACAAATTTTATGTTGTTGCCTTGCAATTACTTGAATCAGGCACAAAAAAAAACTATTATTATTAGTCAAAAAACAGCAATTTTCAGGTTCAAAATCCGTGACTTACCACCATCTCACCAGTCAGCTGTTGGAACCAGATGTTTCCTTCCAGCTGAACCCATGACGAAGCAACAAGTCACTTTAGGAGCCACTGACCCAACTTATTGCCCCCCAATCAACAAAAAAAAGCTATTTAATTAACAAAGATAGAAAAATTTAAATTTAATAACGGCTCTATATTACACAAAGCCTGATTAAAATCGGGAATTATTAAAAAGTTGGCAATATGGATCGTCTGAGCTTTATGTGTTGGACAGCTGTTTCGGAAAAGCAGATGGCAAATTGAATAATCGAATTTGGGCATAACATGTTCGCTTTCAAATGCAGACTTTGAGGGCAAAAGGGCATTAGGTCGAGCTGTCATTTAATTTGTGTTATCGCAGATTGATTTATTGTCGAGACTTTGTCATAATTTATTAATTATCTCAAATTAATGTGAATATTGTCAAAAGTTTTTCAATTTAATTTGCGAAATTTATCGGCTTTAATTGTAAATAAAATAATAAAACGCGAAAAAGGCGTCTCTCTCTAGCAAATAGAAATGTAATATAGTCTCTCTCTCTTTAGCTATCTAATCTATCTTCATTAGTTAGGAATAAACTGATAAAATGTCACTGCAAATTTATCAGCAAAATAATCGGCTTTAATTGTAACTAAAATAATAAAATGTGATAGGGGCGTCTCTCTCTAGCTAATAGAAATGTAATCTAGTCTCTCTCTCTAGCTATGTAATCTATCTTCTTTGATTAGCAATAAACTGATAAATTGTCACTGCAAATTTATCAGCAAAATAATTGGCTTTAATTGTAACTAAAATAATAAAACGCGATAGGAGCGTCTCTCTCTAGCTAATAGAAATGTAATATAGTCTCTCTCTAGCTATGTAATCTATCTTCTTTAGTTAGGAATAAACTGATAAAATGTCACTGCAAATTTATCAGCAAAATAATCGGCTTTAATTGTAACTAAAATAATAAAACGCGATAGAGACGTCTCTCTCTTGCTAATAGAAATGTAATATAGTCTCTCTCTAGCTATGTAATCTATCTTCTTTAGTTAAGAATAAACTGATAAATTGTCACTGAAAATTTATCATCAAAATAATCGGCTTGAATTGTAACTAAAATAATAAAACGCGATAAGGGCGTCTCTCTCTAGCTAATAGAAATGTAATATAGTCTCTTTCTAGCTATGCAATCTATCTTCTTTGGTTAGGAATAAACTGATAAATTGTCACTGCAAATTTATCAGCAAAATAATCGGCTTTAATTGTAACTAAAATAAGAAAACGCGATAAAGGCGTCTCTTTCTAGCTAATAGAAATGCAATATAGTCTCTCTCTAGCTATGTAATCTATCTTCTTTGGTTGGAAATAAACTGATAAGATGTCACTGCTAATTTATCATCAAAATAATCGGCTTTAATTGTAACTAAAATAATAAAATGTGATAGGGGCGTCTCTCTCTAGCTAATAGAAATGTAATATAATCTCTCTCTAGCTATGTAATCTATCTTCTTTGATTAGCAATAAACTGATAAAATGTCAGTGCAAATTTATCAGCAAAATAATCGGCTTTAATTGTAACTAAAATAATAAAAGGCGATAGGGGCGTCTCTCTCTTGCTAATAGAAATGTAATATAGTCTCTCTTTCTAGCTATGTAATCTATCTTCTTAGGTTAGGAATAAACTGATTAATTGTCACTGCAAATTTATCAGCAAAATAATCGGCTTTAATTGTAACTAAAATAATAAAATGTGATAGGGGCGTCTCTCTCTAGCTAATAGAAATGTAATATAGTTTCTCTGTAGCTATGTAATCTATCTTATTTCGTTAGGAATAAGCTGATAAATTGTCACTGCAAATTTATCAGCAAAATAATCGGCTTTAATTGTAACTAAAATAATAAAACGCGATAAAGGCGTCTCTCTCTAGCTAATAGAAATGTAATATAGTCTCTCTCTAGCTATGCAATCTATCTTCTTTGGTTAGGAATAAACTAATAAATTATCACTGCAAATTTATCAATAAAATAATGAGCTTTAATTATAACTAAAATAATAAAACGCAATAGAGGCGTCTCTCTCTAGCTAATAGAAATGTAATATAGTTTCTCTGTAGCTATGTAATCTATCTTATTTCGTTAGGAATAAGCTGATAAATTGTCACTGCAAATTTATCAGCAAAATAATCGGCTTTAATTGTAACTAAAATAATAAAACGCGATAAAGACGTCTCTCTCTAGCAAATAGAAATGCAATCTAGTTTCTCTCTCTAGCTATGTAATCTAGCTTCTTTGATTAGCAATAAACTGACAAATTGTCACTGCAAATTTATCAGGAAAATAATCGGCTTTAATTGTAAATAAAATAATAAAACGCGATAGGGGCGTCTCTCTCTAGCTACTAAAAATGTAATATAGTCTCTCTCTCTAGCAATGTAATCTATCTTTTTTGGTTAAGAATAAGCTGACAAATTGCCACTGCAAATTTATCAGCCAAATAATCGGATTTAATTGTAACTAAAATAATAAAACGCGATAAGGGCGTCTCTCTCTTGCTAATAGAAATGTAATATAATCTCTCTCTAGCTATGTAATCTATCTTTTTTGATTAGAAATAAACTGATAAATTGTCACTGCAAATTTATCAACAAAATAATCGGCTTTAATTGTAACTAAAATAATAAAACGCGATAAAGGCGTCTCTCTCTAGCAAATAGAAATGCAATCTAGTTTCTCTCTCTAGCTATGTAATTTATCTTCTTTGGTTAGAAATAAACTGATGAATTGTCACTGCAAATTTATCAGCAAAATAATCGGCTTTAATTGTAAATAAAATAATAAAACGCGATAAAGGCGTCTCTCTCTAGCTACTAAAAATGTAATATAGTCTCTCTCTCTAGCAATGTAATCTATCTTTTTTAGTTAAGAATAAGCTGACAAATTGCCACTGCAAATTTATCAGCCAAATAATCGGCTTTAATTGTAAATAAAATAATAAAACGCGATAGGGGCGTCTCTCTCTAGCTACTAAAAATGTAATATAGTCTCTCTCTCTAGCAATGTAATCTATCTTTTTTGGTTAAGAATAAGCTGACAAATTGCCACTGCAAATTTATCAGCCAAATAATCGGATTTAATTGTAACTAAAATAATAAAACGCGATAAGGGCGTCTCTCTCTTGCTAATAGAAATGTAATATAATCTCTCTCTAGCTATGTAATCTATCTTTTTTGATTAGAAATAAACTGATAAATTGTCACTGCAAATTTATCAACAAAATAATCGGCTTTAATTGTAACTAAAATAATAAAACGCGATAAAGGCGTCTCTCTCTAGCAAATAGAAATGCAATCTAGTTTCTCTCTCTAGCTATGTAATTTATCTTCTTTGGTTAGAAATAAACTGATGAATTGTCACTGCAAATTTATCAGCAAAATAATCGGCTTTAATTGTAAATAAAATAATAAAACGCGATAAAGGCGTCTCTCTCTAGCTACTAAAAATGTAATATAGTCTCTCTCTCTAGCAATGTAATCTATCTTTTTTAGTTAAGAATAAGCTGACAAATTGCCACTGCAAATTTATCAGCCAAATAATCGGATTTAATTGTAACTAAAATAATAAAACGCGATAAGGGCGTCTCTCTCTTGCTAATAGAAATGTAATATAATCTCTCTCTAGCTATGTAATCTATCTTTTTTGATTAGAAATAAACTGATAAATTGTCACTGCAAATTTATCAACAAAATAATCGGCTTTAATTGTAACTAAAATAATAAAACGCGATAGGGGCGTCTCTCTCTAGCTAATAGAAATGTAATATAGTCTCTCTCTAGCTATGTAATCTATCTTCTTTAGTTAAGAATAAACTGATAAATTGTCACTGCAAATTTATCAGCAAAATAATCGGCTTTAATTGTAAATAAAATAATAAAACGCGACAAAGGCTTCTCCCTCTAGCTAATAGAAATGTAATATAATCTCTCTCTAGCTATGTAATCTATCTTCTTTGATTAGCAAAAAACTGATAAAATGTCAGTGCAAATTTATCAGCAAAATAATCGGCTTTAATCGTAACTAAAATAATAAAACGCGATAGAGACGTCTCTCTCTTGCTAATAGAAATGTAATATAGTCTCTCTCTAGCTATGTAATCTATCTTCTTTAGTTAAGAATAAACTGATAAATTGTCACTGAAAATTTATCATCAAAATAATCGGCTTGAATTGTAACTAAAATAATAAAACGCGATAAGGGCGTCTCTCTCTAGCTAATAGAAATGTAATATAGTCTCTTTCTAGCTATGCAATCTATCTTCTTTGGTTAGGAATAAACTGATAAGATGTCACTGCTAATTTATCATCAAAATAATCGGCTTTAATTGTAACTAAAATAATAAAATGTGATAGGGGCGTCTCTCTCTAGCTAATAGAAATGTAATATAATCTCTCTCTAGCTATGTAATCTATCTTCTTTGATTAGCAATAAACTGATAAAATGTCAGTGCAAATTTATCAGCAAAATAATCGGCTTTAATTGTAACTAAAATAATAAAAGGCGATAGGGGCGTCTCTCTCTAGCTAATAGAAATGTAATATAGTCTCTCTTTCTAGCTATGTAATCTATCTTCTTAGGTTAGGAATAAACTGATTAATTATCACTGCAAATTTATCAATAAAATAATGAGCTTTAATTGTAACTAAAATAATAAAATGTGATAGGGGCGTCTCTCTCTAGCTAATAGAAATGTAATATAGTTTCTCTGTAGCTATGTAATCTATCTTATTTCGTTAGGAATAAGCTGATAAATTGTCACTGCAAATTTATCAGCAAAATAATCGGCTTTAATTGTAACTAAAATAATAAAACGCGATAAAGGCGTCTCTCTCTAGCAAATAGAAATGCAATCTAGTTTCTCTCTCTAGCTATGTAATTTATCTTCTTTGGTTAGAAATAAACTGATGAATTGTCACTGCAAATTTATCAGCAAAATAATCGGCTTTAATTGTAAATAAAATAATAAAACGCGATAAAGGCGTCTCTCTCTAGCTAATAGAAATGTAATATAGTCTCTCTCTAGCTATGCAATCTATCTTCTTTGGTTAGGAATAAACTAATAAATTATCACTGCAAATTTATCAATAAAATAATGAGCTTTAATTATAACTAAAATAATAAAACGCAATAGAGGCGTCTCTCTCTAGCTAATAGAAATGTAATATAGTTTCTCTGTAGCTATGTAATCTATCTTTTTTGATTAGCAATAAACTGATAAAATGTCAGTGCAAATTTATCAGCAAAATAATCGGCTTTAATTGTAACTAAAATAATAAAACGCGATAAAGACGTCTCTCTCTAGCAAATAGAAATGCAATCTAGTTTCTCTCTCTAGCTATGTAATCTAGCTTCTTTGATTAGCAATAAACTGACAAATTGTCACTGCAAATTTATCAGGAAAATAATCGGCTTTAATTGTAAATAAAATAATAAAACGCGATAGGGGCGTCTCTCTCTAGCTACTAAAAATGTAATATAGTCTCTCTCTCTAGCAATGTAATCTATCTTCTTTAGTTAAGAATAAACTGATAAATTGTCACTGCAAATTTATCAGCAAAATAATCGGCTTTAATTGTGACTAAAATAATAAAACGCGATAGGAGCTTCTCTCTCTAGCTAATAGAAATGTAATATAGTCTCTCTCTAGCTATGTAATCTATCTTTTTTGATTAGAAATAAACTGATAAATTGTCACTGCAAATTTATCAACAAAATAATCGGCTTTAATTGTAAATAAAATATTAAAACGCGATAGGGGCGTCTCTCTCTAGCTACTAAAAATGTAATATAGTCTCTCTCTCTAGCAATGTAATCTATCTTTTTTAGTTAAGAATAAGCTGACAAATTGCCACTGCAAATTTATCAGCCAAATAATCGGATTTAATTGTAACTAAAATAATAAAACGCGATAAGGGCGTCTCTCTCTTGCTAATAGAAATGTAATATAATCTCTCTCTAGCTATGTAATCTATCTTTTTTGATTAGAAATAAACTGATAAATTGTCACTGCAAATTTATCAACAAAATAATCGGCTTTAATTGTAAATAAAATAATAAAACGCGACAAAGGCTTCTCCCTCTAGCTAATAGAAATGTAATATAATCTCTCTCTAGCTATGTAATCTATCTTCTTTGATTAGCAAAAAACTGATAAAATGTCAGTGCAAATTTATCAGCAAAATAATCGGCTTTAATTGTAACTAAAATAATAAAACGCGATAGAGACGTCTCTCTCTTGCTAATAGAAATGTAATATAGTCTCTCTCTAGCTATGTAATCTATCTTCTTTAGTTAAGAATAAACTGATAAATTGTCACTGAAAATTTATCATCAAAATAATCGGCTTGAATTGTAACTAAAATAATAAAACGCGATAAGGGCGTCTCTCTCTAGCTAATAGAAATGTAATATAGTCTCTTTCTAGCTATGCAATCTATCTTCTTTGGTTAGGAATAAACTGATAAGATGTCACTGCTAATTTATCATCAAAATAATCGGCTTTAATTGTAACTAAAATAATAAAATGTGATAGGGGCGTCTCTCTCTAGCTAATAGAAATGTAATCTAGTCTCTCTCTCTAGCTATGTAATCTATCTTCTTTGATTAGCAATAAACTGATAAATTGTCACTGCAAATTTATCAGCAAAATAATTGGCTTTAATTGTAACTAAAATAATAAAACGCGATAGGGGCGTCTCTCTCTTGCTAATAGAAATGTGATATAGTCTCTCTCTAGCTATGTAATCTATATTTTTGGATTAAAAATAAACTGATAAATTGCCACTGCAATTTTATCAGCAAAATAATCGGCTTTAATTGTAACTAAAATAATAAAACGCGATAGGAGCGTCTCTCTCTAGCTAATAGAAATGTAATATAGTCTCTCTCTAGCTATGTAATCTATCTTCTTTAGTTAGGAATAAACTGATAAAATGTCACTGCAAATTTATCAGCAAAATAATCGGCTTTAATTGTAACTAAAATAATAAAACGCGATAGAGACGTCTCTCTCTTGCTAATAGAAATGTAATATAGTCTCTCTCTAGCTATGTAATCTATCTTCTTTAGTTAAGAATAAACTGATAAATTGTCACTGAAAATTTATCATCAAAATAATCGGCTTGAATTGTAACTAAAATAATAAAACGCGATAAGGGCGTCTCTCTCTAGCTAATAGAAATGTAATATAGTCTCTTTCTAGCTATGCAATCTATCTTCTTTGGTTAGGAATAAACTGATAAATTGTCACTGCAAATTTATCAGCAAAATAATCGGCTTTAATTGTAACTAAAATAAAAAAACGCGATAAAGGCGTCTCTTTCTAGCTAATAGAAATGCAATATAGTCTCTCTCTAGCTATGTAATCTATCTTCTTTGGTTGGAAATAAACTGATAAGATGTCACTGCTAATTTATCATCAAAATAATCGGCTTTAATTGTAACTAAAATAATAAAATGTGATAGGGGCGTCTCTCTCTAGCTAATAGAAATGTAATATAATCTCTCTCTAGCTATGTAATCTATCTTCTTTGATTAGCAATAAACTGATAAAATGTCAGTGCAAATTTATCAGCAAAATAATCGGCTTTAATTGTAACTAAAATAATAAAAGGCGATAGGGGCGTCTCTCTCTTGCTAATAGAAATGTAATATAGTCTCTCTTTCTAGCTATGTAATCTATCTTCTTAGGTTAGGAATAAACTGATTAATTGTCACTGCAAATTTATCAGCAAAATAATCGGCTTTAATTGTAACTAAAATAATAAAATGTGATAGGGGCGTCTCTCTCTAGCTAATAGAAATGTAATATAGTTTCTCTGTAGCTATGTAATCTATCTTATTTCGTTAGGAATAAGCTGATAAATTGTCACTGCAAATTTATCAGCAAAATAATCGGCTTTAATTGTAACTAAAATAATAAAACGCGATAAAGACGTCTCTCTCTAGCTAATAGAAATGTAATATAGTCTCTCTCTAGCTATGCAATCTATCTTCTTTGGTTAGGAATAAACTAATAAATTATCACTGCAAATTTATCAATAAAATAATGAGCTTTAATTATAACTAAAATAATAAAACGCAATAGAGGCGTCTCTCTCTAGCTAATAGAAATGTAATATAGTTTCTCTGTAGCTATGTAATCTATCTTATTTCGTTAGGAATAAGCTGATAAATTGTCACTGCAAATTTATCAGCAAAATAATCGGCTTTAATTGTAACTAAAATAATAAAATGTGATAGGGGCGTCTCTCTCTAGCTAATAGAAATGTAATATAGTTTCTCTGTAGCTATGTAATCTATCTTATTTCGTTAGGAATAAGCTGATAAATTGTCACTGCAAATTCATCAGCAAAATAATCGGCTTTAATTGTAACTAAAATAATAAAACGCGATAAAGACGTCTCTCTCTAGCTAATAGAAATGTAATATAGTCTCTCTCTAGCTATGCAATCTATCTTCTTTGGTTAGGAATAAACTAATAAATTATCACTGCAAATTTATCAATAAAATAATGAGCTTTAATTATAACTAAAATAATAAAACGCAATAGAGGCGTCTCTCTCTAGCTAATAGAAATGTAATATAGTTTCTCTGTAGCTATGTAATCTATCTTATTTCGTTAGGAATAAGCTGATAAATTGTCACTGCAAATTTATCAGCAAAATAATCGGCTTTAATTGTAACTAAAATAATAAAATGTGATAGGGGCGTCTCTCTCTAGCTAATAGAAATGTAATATAGTTTCTCTGTAGCTATGTAATCTATCTTATTTCGTTAGGAATAAGCTGATAAATTGTCACTGCAAATTTATCAGCAAAATAATCGGCTTTAATTGTAACTAAAATAATAAAACGCGATAAAGACGTCTCTCTCTAGCTAATAGAAATGTAATATAGTCTCTCTCTAGCTATGCAATCTATCTTCTTTGGTTAGGAATAAACTAATAAATTATCACTGCAAATTTATCAATAAAATAATGAGCTTTAATTATAACTAAAATAATAAAACGCAATAGAGGCGTCTCTCTCTAGCTAATAGAAATGTAATATAGTTTCTCTGTAGCTATGTAATCTATCTTATTTCGTTAGGAATAAGCTGATAAATTGTCACTGCAAATTTATCAGCAAAATAATCGGCTTTAATTGTAACTAAAATAATAAAATGTGATAGGGGCGTCTCTCTCTAGCTAATAGAAATGTAATATAGTTTCTCTGTAGCTATGCAATCTATCTTCTTTGGTTAGGAATAAACTAATAAATTATCACTGCAAATTTATCAATAAAATAATGAGCTTTAATTATAACTAAAATAATAAAACGCAATAGAGGCGTCTCTCTCTAGCTAATAGAAATGTAATATAGTTTCTCTGTAGCTATGTAATCTATCTTATTTCGTTAGGAATAAGCTGATAAATTGTCACTGCAAATTTATCAGCAAAATAATCGGCTTTAATTGTAACTAAAATAATAAAATGTGATAGGGGCGTCTCTCTCTAGCTAATAGAAATGTAATATAGTTTCTCTGTAGCTATGTAATCTATCTTATTTCGTTAGGAATAAGCTGATAAATTGTCACTGCAAATTTATCAGCAAAATAATCGGCTTTAATTGTAACTAAAATAATAAAACGCGATAAAGACGTCTCTCTCTAGCTAATAGAAATGTAATATAGTCTCTCTCTAGCTATGCAATCTATCTTCTTTGGTTAGGAATAAACTAATAAATTATCACTGCAAATTTATCAATAAAATAATGAGCTTTAATTATAACTAAAATAATAAAACGCAATAGAGGCGTCTCTCTCTAGCTAATAGAAATGTAATATAGTTTCTCTGTAGCTATGTAATCTATCTTATTTCGTTAGGAATAAGCTGATAAATTGTCACTGCAAATTTATCAGCAAAATAATCGGCTTTAATTGTAACTAAAATAATAAAACGCGATAAAGACGTCTCTCTCTAGCTAATAGAAATGTAATATAGTCTCTCTCTAGCTATGCAATCTATCTTCTTTGGTTAGGAATAAACTAATAAATTATCACTGCAAATTTATCAATAAAATAATGAGCTTTAATTATAACTAAAATAATAAAACGCAATAGAGGCGTCTCTCTCTAGCTAATAGAAATGTAATATAGTTTCTCTGTAGCTATGTAATCTATCTTATTTCGTTAGGAATAAGCTGATAAATTGTCACTGCAAATTTATCAGCAAAATAATCGGCTTTAATTGTAACTAAAATAATAAAATGTGATAGGGGCGTCTCTCTCTAGCTAATAGAAATGTAATATAGTTTCTCTGTAGCTATGTAATCTATCTTATTTCGTTAGGAATAAGCTGATAAATTGTCACTGCAAATTCATCAGCAAAATAATCGGCTTTAATTGTAACTAAAATAATAAAACGCGATAAAGACGTCTCTCTCTAGCTAATAGAAATGTAATATAGTTTCTCTGTAGCTATGCAATCTATCTTCTTTGGTTAGGAATAAACTAATAAATTATCACTGCAAATTTATCAATAAAATAATGAGCTTTAATTATAACTAAAATAATAAAACGCAATAGAGGCGTCTCTCTCTAGCTAATAGAAATGTAATATAGTTTCTCTGTAGCTATGTAATCTATCTTATTTCGTTAGGAATAAGCTGATAAATTGTCACTGCAAATTTATCAGCAAAATAATCGGCTTTAATTGTAACTAAAATAATAAAATGTGATAGGGGCGTCTCTCTCTAGCTAATAGAAATGTAATATAGTTTCTCTGTAGCTATGTAATCTATCTTATTTCGTTAGGAATAAGCTGATAAATTGTCACTGCAAATTTATCAGCAAAATAATCGGCTTTAATTGTAACTAAAATAATAAAACGCGATAAAGACGTCTCTCTCTAGCTAATAGAAATGTAATATAGTCTCTCTCTAGCTATGCAATCTATCTTCTTTGGTTAGGAATAAACTAATAAATTATCACTGCAAATTTATCAATAAAATAATGAGCTTTAATTATAACTAAAATAATAAAACGCAATAGAGGCGTCTCTCTCTAGCTAATAGAAATGTAATATAGTTTCTCTGTAGCTATGTAATCTATCTTATTTCGTTAGGAATAAGCTGATAAATTGTCACTGCAAATTTATCAGCAAAATAATCGGCTTTAATTGTAACTAAAATAATAAAACGCGATAAAGACGTCTCTCTCTAGCAAATAGAAATGCAATCTAGTTTCTCTCTCTAGCTATGTAATCTAGCTTCTTTGATTAGCAATAAACTGACAAATTGTCACTGCAAATTTATCAGGAAAATAATCGGCTTTAATTGTGTAATTGTAACTTACAAATTTATCAACAAAATAATCGGCTTTAATTGTAACTAAAATAATAAAACGCGATAGGGGCGTCTCTCTCTAGCTAATAGAAATGTAATATAGTCTCTCTCTAGCTATGTAATCTATCTTCTTTAGTTAAGAATAAACTGATAAATTGTCACTGCAAATTTATCAGCAAAATAATCGGCTTTAATTGTAAATAAAATAATAAAACGCGACAAAGGCTTCTCCCTCTAGCTAATAGAAATGTAATATAATCTCTCTCTAGCTATGTAATCTATCTTCTTTGATTAGCAAAAAACTGATAAAATGTCAGTGCAAATTTATCAGCAAAATAATCGGCTTTAATTGTAACTAAAATAATAAAACGCGATAGAGACGTCTCTCTCTTGCTAATAGAAATGTAATATAGTCTCTCTCTAGCTATGTAATCTATCTTCTTTAGTTTAGAATAAACTGATAAATTGTCACTGAAAATTTATCATCAAAATAATCGGCTTGAATTGTAACTAAAATAATAAAACGCGATAAGGGCGTCTCTCTCTAGCTAATAGAAATGTAATATAGTCTCTTTCTAGCTATGCAATCTATCTTCTTTGGTTAGGAATAAACTGATAAGATGTCACTGCTAATTTATCATCAAAATAATCGGCTTTAATTGTAACTAAAATAATAAAATGTGATAGGGGCGTCTCTCTCTAGCTAATAGAAATGTAATATAATCTCTCTCTAGCTATGTAATCTATCTTCTTTGATTAGCAATAAACTGATAAAATGTCAGTGCAAATTTATCAGCAAAATAATCGGCTTTAATTATAACTAAAATAATAAAACGCAATAGAGGCGTCTCTCTCTAGCTAATAGAAATGTAATATAGTTTCTCTGTAGCTATGTAATCTATCTTTTTTGATTAGAAATAAGCTGATAAATTGTCACTGCAAATTTATCAGCAAAATAATCGGCTTTAATTGTAACTAAAATAATAAAACGCGATAAAGACGTCTCTCTCTAGCAAATAGAAATGCAATCTAGTTTCTCTCTCTAGCTATGTAATCTAGCTTCTTTGATTAGCAATAAACTGACAAATTGTCACTGCAAATTTATCAGGAAAATAATCGGCTTTAATTGTAAATAAAATAATAAAACGCGATAGGGGCGTCTCTCTCTAGCTACTAAAAATGTAATATAGTCTCTCTCTCTAGCAATGTAATCTATCTTTTTTGGTTAAGAATAAGCTGACAAATTGCCACTGCAAATTTATCAGCCAAATAATCGGATTTAATTGTAACTAAAATAATAAAACGCGAAAAGGGCGTCTCTCTCTTGCTAATAGAAATGTAATATAATCTCTCTCTAGCTATGTAATCTATCTTTTTTGATTAGAAATAAACTGATAAATTGTCACTGCAAATTTATCAACAAAATAATCGGCTTTAATTGTAACTAAAATAATAAAACGCGAAAAGGGCGTCTCTCTCTTGCTAATAGAAATGTAATATAGTCTCTCTCTAGCTATGTAATCTATCTTCTTTAGTTAAGAATAAACTGATAAATTGTCACTGCAAATTTATCAGCAAAATAATCGGCTTTAATTGTAAATAAAATAATAAAACGCGACAAAGGCTTCTCCCTCTAGCTAATAGAAATGTAATATAATCTCTCTCTAGCTATGTAATCTATCTTCTTTGATTAGCAAAAAACTGATAAAATGTCAGTGCAAATTTATCAGCAAAATAATCGGCTTTAATTGTAACTAAAATAATAAAACGCGATAAGGGCGTCTCTCTCTTGCTAATAGAAATGTCATATAATGTCTCTCTCTAGCTATGTAATCTATCTTCTTTGGTTAGGAATAAACTGATAAATAGTCACTGCCAATTTATCAGCAAAATAATCGGCTTTAATTGTAACTAAAATAATAAAACGCGATAGGAGCGTCTCTCTCTAGCTAATAGAAATGTCATATAGTCTCTCTCTAGCTATGTAATCTTCTTTGGTTAGGAATAAACTGATAAATTGTCACTGCAAATTTATCAGCAAAATAATCGGTTTTAATTATAACTAAAATAATAAAATGTGATAGGGGCGTCTCTCTCTAGCTAATAGAAATGTAATATAATCTCTCTCTAGCTATGTAATCTATCTTCTTTGGTTAGGAATAAACAGATAAATTGTCACTGCAAATTTATCAGCAAAATAATCGGCTTTAATTGTAACTAAAATAATAAAATGTGATAGAAGCGTCTCTCTCTAGCAAATAGATATGCAATCCAGTTTCTCTCTCTAGCTATGTAATTTATCTTCTTTGGTTAGAAATAAACTGATAAATTGTCACTGCAAATTTATCAACAAAATAATCGGCTTTCATTGTAACTAAAATAATAAAACGCGATAGGGGCGTCTCTCTCTAGCTAATAGAAATGTAATATAGTCTCTCTCTAGCTATGTAATCTATCTTCTTTAGTTAGGAATAAACTGATATATTGTCACTGCAAATTTATCAGCAAAATAATCGGCTTTAATTGTAAATAAAATAATAAAACGCGACAAAGGCTTCTCCCTCTAGCTAATAGAAATGTAATATAATCTCTCTCTAGCTATGTAATCTATCTTCTTTGATTAGCAATAAACTGATAAAATGTCAGTGCAAATTTATCAGCAAAATAATCGGCTTTAATTGTAACTAAAATAATAAAACGCGATAGGGGCGTCTCTCTCTAGCTAATAGAAATGTCATATAATGTCTCTCTCTAGCTATGTAATCTATTTTCTTTGGTTAGGAATAAACTGATAAATAGTCACTGCCAATTTATCAGCAAAATAATCGGCTTTAATTGTGACTAAAATAATAAAACGCGATAGGAGCTTCTCTCTCTAGCTAATAGAAATGTAATATAGTCTCTCTCTAGCTATGTAATCTATCTTTTTTGATTAGAAATAAACTGATAAATTGTCACTGCAAATTTATCAACAAAATAATCGGCTTTAATTGTAACTAAAATAATAAAACGCGATAGGGGCGTCTCTCTCTAGCTAATAGAAATGTAATATAGTCTCTCTCTAGCTATGTAATCTATTTTCTTTCGTTAAGAATAAACTGATAAATTGTCACTGCAAATTTATCAACAAAATAATCGGCTTTAATTGTAACTAAAATAATAAAACGCGATAGGGGCGTCTCTCTCTTGCTAATAGAAATGTAATATAGTCTCTCTCTCTTTAGCTATCTAATCTATCTTCTTTAGTTAGGAATAAACTGATAAAATGTTACTGCAAATTTATCAGCAAAATAATCGGCTTTAATTGTAAATAAATAAAATAATAAAACGCGATAGAAGCGTCTCTCTTTAGCAAATAGAAATGCAATCTAGTCTCTCTCTCTCTTTAGCTATCTAATCTATCTTCTTTTGTTAGCAATTAACTGATAAATTGTCACTGCAAATTTATGCAAGTATTGCAACTTGTTGATGAGTTCCAATAAAAGCAAAAGATGTTTGAGTGAGTTTGAAGATAGATTACAATATACGTTTGAGACAAAAGGCGCTAACGTGTTAACTTGGTTGTCCAATCAGCGATATACTTTTCATTCCAATTTGTATCTATCAACATCTGGAGTTGTTTTTCGTAACAATGTTACTTTTTGTTTGTTCCACCCTCCGCGTTGTCTCAGATTTATGTTTATTTGCATTGCATTTCATTAGAAAGAGCAAACATAAACACGCCATCCATCCCATTTATGCTCAGATAGGGTGGGTGACTATGCCTATGACTAGGGGTTGGAATAATTTTCGATTAAGCCGTGGCTGGGTCATGTGCACGAAGCCGTCTTGATCCCAAATATCAACAAGCTAATTTATTCTGTACGGTCCAAGCGTTTTGGACAAAAAACACACAAACATCTTTTTTTTTCCTTAAACAGGTGACATTTTGAGGAAAAAGGTCGATTTTCAAACTATAAAACCGCGATACTAATGAGGTTTGCTGACATTTTTAGGGCCTTTCTGGCACCGCATTGCGACATCATCAAGCATTTTAGACAAAAAAATATTTATTTTAATTATTTTCTGCTTCCTAACTTCTTCTGTATTTATTTCTTTGTTGTTATTTTCTTTTTCTTCTTCTTTTCTATTACGGTCTATATTCTTTCTTATACAAATATTCTTTTCATCTCGCTAAGTTTTTTTTCTTGTCGTTATATGTCTTCTTCTTTGTTCTTCAATTGTTGTGTGTTGTTTGTCTTTTCTTTTTTGGACCGTAGAAAAAGTTTCGGCTTGTCTTAGCTGTCATTCTTTTTTTAAAACTTTTTTTTGCTGCGTTTACCATATATTTTACTTTTTTTCTTTCTTTTTTATAATTATCAATCAATTTACATCATCTCTTTTTTATTCTTTCCTCATTTATCCTAAGATGTCATCTTTCTCTCTCTCTTTTATTATCATTTTTATTCATTCTATTCCCTTTTTATTTCCTTTCTTTACATTCTCTCTTGCTAACGTACTTTCTTTTACTTCAACGTGCTTCAATGTTTCTTTCTTTCTGCTGTCTTTTAGGCTCATTTTTCTATTATTATACCTGTTCCCTCTAATTTCTTTCCTCTTTTTTCGCTTGCTTTTTTACCTCTTTTTTTTTCCGACTTTTTCATTATTTTCTGCTTCCTTAACTTCTTCTGTATTTATTTCTTTGTTGTTATTTTTTTTTTATTTCTATTACGGTCTATATTCTTTCTTACGGAAATACTTTTTTCATCTGGCTATGTTTTTATTTCTTGTTGTAATATGTCTTCTTCTTTGTTCTTCAATTGTTATGTGTTGTTTGTCTTTTCTTTTTTAGACCGTAGAAATAGTTTCGGCTTGTCTTAGCTGTCATTCTTTTTCTTAAAACTCTTCTTATCTTTCTTTGCTGCGTTTACCACATCATCTCTTCTTTTTATTCTTTCCTTATTTATTCTAAGATTTCATCTTTTTCTCTCCTTTATTATCATTTTCATTCATTCTATTCCCTCTTTATTTTTTTTTAAGACATTCTCTTTTGCTAACGTACTTTCTTTTACTTCTACGCATTTTTTCATCATGTGGTTCTATGTTTCTCTCTTTCGCCGTCTTTCAGACTCATTTATCTATTATTATACTTGTTCTCTCTAATTTTTGTCTTTTTTTTGCTTGTTTCTTTAGCAGTCTTTTTTTCTTTTTTCTTTGGCTTTTTTTTCTAAATTTTTTTACCATTTTTGCATCTTTATTGGGATCATACGCTACGTTTACAGTTGTACTTTATACACACAGGAGTGTAAAGTGCGCACAAATAGCGTAGCAAGGTCATTCAATCACTAAGTTTCATTCTCCCAGTATTTTTTTTTAAATTGATTTTTAAGTAGTAGAATTTGAAAAAAATGCGTTGTATTAGCTAGTAAAACAGTTTACAGCAACTTTAAGCGATGTAGCTGAAAGCTGAACATTTAATAGTGATTAGTTAAATACAACTTCTAACTTTGTAAGCAGAGCTTAATAAAACAGCCACGTAGTTCAATTATTTACTACCGCTTGTTTTAAAACTAACTAGACGACACATCTTCATTTTCCATTCAAAACACGTACAGTTTGAAGCTTTCGCTAAATTAAAGTGAATTAGTATAAGATGAAGGAACATTAGCCGCTAGAAATAACTGAATAAAAAAAAAAAAAAAAAAAAAAAGATGACAATCAAACTTTATGACCAAAGGAGAAATCTTTTTGTTTTGTTTTCTTTTCAATACAGCCCTTAAAACCGCTGCGAAAAGCTTTTTTTTGTGAGTTAACTCTTCAAAAAAAATTTTTTGATCTGTTTAGTGAAAAACATTGAAATATTGCTCTTAATTTTTCAATATTTTTTTTGGTTTTACCTTTATATGAAATTAAAACAATTGAAGTGATTAATACATTAAACAAGAAATCACAGAAGAAATAAAGAACATGAACAGAGAGATGAAGGAAAAGATTAAAGAAATGAAAAAAAACTTGAAGGAAATACAAAGAAAAATGATGAAAATAGAAGAAAAATGAGGAAAGAAAAGAGCTAGGACAAAGAATAAAGCATCTAGAAGATAAAACAAAAAAAAAATTTAAAAAAAACAATATATTTATTAAGGATTTGGAAATAAAAAAACTGTAAAAAAATGGCTACAAGAGGAAATTGGCGTAGCAGTAAACGTTAGAAAGAAGTATGAAATAAATAAAGTAAAAATAATGTGGATGAATTAGAAAAGTGAGAAGAGAAAAAGGCAGTAATAAAAAATAAAAGAAAACTAAAAGAAAAAAAAAGGAAAAACGTTTTCATATACAACTACATAGCAAGAGAAGAATGAGCTGTAGGAGAAAGAATAGGAGGCAGGAAAAGAATTTTGAACAAAATTTTTGAGTAGGAAATAGAAAGAAAACATAGCTAAAATTTATAGAATTGCAAAAAAGAAAAGAAAGCAAAGAAGACAACAAAAAGCGAGAAAAAGAACAAGAGAGATGAGAAATTATCAGATGGAACGTTAAAGAATTAAAGATAGTAAAAGAATTAGAAAAAAAATATCTGAAAAATAAGTAAAAAAAAAGAAAATAAATGGTAGAACAGAGAATGTGAAGAAAAAAAAAGAGAAAAATGAAGAAAAAGATTGAGTAACTGAAGAAATAAAAAAATAATAATACAGGGATACAAGCAAAAAAAGAAAACGAAATAAAAAATTAAAAACTCAGTACCAAATTTGGGAATTCGTAAAAGAAAATAAAGAAGAAAGAGAAGAGATAAGAAACAAAATTGGAATGAAAAAGTGGTTGGAACATTTCAAAGAAGGAGAGGTAGAAGAGAAAAAAGAAAAAAACAAGCAAAAAAATTTGAAAGAGAAAAAATTGAAAGAAGATTGTAAAAGAGGAAATAACAAGAGAAGAAATAGGTAGAAAATATTCTAATAAAACTTAGACAAAAGAAAATCTCCAGGAACGTATGGGATAGCAAATAAGACATGGAACGTATGGGTCTGAAAGGATAAAAATCAGTATTTAATAAAGTGTGGAAGGGAAAGAGTTTTTCTGGAGTGGACAAAAGGGATAATAATAATACAAATCCACAAAAAAGGAAATAAAAAAAATGAAAAAAATGAAAAAAACCACAGAGGTATAACTAATCTTCATATGATGTAGAAAATGTATGCAATGTTTGTGGCTGAGAAATAGAAAAGAGAGTTAGAGAGAGTGGGAGGATTACCAGACTAGCAACCGGGATTTAGTGTAGAAAGAAGTTCGATAGACAATGTTTATATTTTATAGGAAGTGAGATATAAAAGAAAAGAGGATGAGTATGTAGAGTATTTGTAGATGTAAACGTTATTTAATTTAAATAACGTCATCAATATAAGGTTTAGATAATAATATCGTATCAAAGCAAGTACACATCAATAGTGAGACTGTCAAAGCAAAATCATTTTTTTCTAACCCTATTTCTTTAAGATTTTATTAGTTAAATAATATTTAGTTCAGCTGTCAATGTTTTGCGTCTGCTGATTTAGTCAGCAAAAAAGTTTAGTCAGCTGTAGTAAGAGGACTAATTTCAAGGTTCAAGCGACGTGATTGGTTGAATGTTCAAGGTTATTATGCGTGCGCAATAGAAGTCGATGTTTAACGTTTACGGATTTAGTAAGCTGTAGTAGGAGGAGTAATTACAAGGTTGAAGCGACGTGATTGGTTGAATGTTTAAGGTTATTATGCGTGCGCAATAAAAGTCGATGTTTAACGTCTGCGGATTTAGTCAGCTGTAGTAGGAGGAGTAATTTCAAGGCTGGAGCGACGTGATTGGTTGAATGTTTAAGGTTATTATGCGTGCGCAATAGAAATCGATGTTTAACGTCTGCGGATTTAGTCAGCTGTTGTAGGAGAAGTCATTTCAAGGATAAAGCGACGTGATTAGTTAAATGTTTAAGGTTATTATGCGTGCGCAATAGAAGCCAATGTTTAACGTTTGCGGATTTATTCAGCTATAGTAGGAAGAGTAATTTCAAGGCTGAAGCGACGTGATTGTTAGAACGTTCAAGGTTATTATGCGTGCGCAATAGAAGTCAATGTTTAACGTTTGCGGATTTAGTCAGCTGTAGTAGGAAAAGTAATTTGTAGGCTGAAGCAACGTGATTGGTTGAATGTTCAAGGTTACTATGCGTGCGCAAAAAAATTCAACATTAAACGTCTGCGGATTTAGTCAGCTATAGTAGGAGGAATAATTTCAAAGCTGAGGCGACGTGATTGGTTGAATATTTAAAGTTATTATGCGTGCGCAATAGAAGTCGATGTATAACGTTTGCGGATTTAGTCAGCTGTAGTAAGAGGAGTAATTTCAAGGCTAAAGCGACGTGATTTGATGAATGTTAAAGTTATTATGCGTGCGCAAGAAAAGTCGATGTTTAAGGTCTGCGGATTTAGTCAGCTGTAGTAAGAGGAGTAACTTTAAGGCTGAAGCGACGTGATTGGTTGAATGTTCAAGTTTATTCTGCGTGCGCAATAGAAGTCGATGTTTAACCTTTGCGGATTTAGTCAGCTGTAGTAGGAGGAGTAATTTCAAGGCTGGAGCGACGTGATTTGAGGTTATTATGCGTGCGCAAGAAAAATCGATGTTTAAAGTCTGCGGATTTAGCCAGGTGTAGTAGGAGGAGTAATTTCAAAGCTAAAGCGACGTGATTAGTTGAATGTTCAAGGTTATTATGCGTGCGCAATAGAAGTCGATTTTTAACGTCTGCGGATTTAGTCAGCTGTAGTAGGAGGAGTAATTACAAGGTTGAAGCGACGTGATTGGCTAAATGTTTAAGGCTATCATGCGTCCGCAATAGAAGTCGATGTTTAATGTCTGCGGATTTAGTCAGCTGTAGTAGGAGGAGTAGTTTCAAGGTTGAAGCAACGTGATTGGATGAATGTTCAAGGTTATTATGCGTGCGCAATAGAAGTCGATGTTTAACGTTTGCGGATTTAGTCAAAAAAGTTTAGTCAGCTGTAGTAGGAGGAGTAATTTCAAGGTTGAAGCAACGTGATTGGACTTTAATGTTAGATGCTTATAATATCAATAGATGTCGCTAATTTTCTGTGACTTTTTGATCTACAATAAATACGGATTTAAAAAAATAACTTTGTGTTGCAACATTATTAATATTTTTTTTTTATTGTTTTTGACTACGGCAAGGTAGGTAGCTGCTTCATTTACTTTAAAACTAAATTAACGGTAATGACTGATCTTAATTTGAAAATTTCTATTTCTTCCTTGCGATCAATTGCAGGATTTTTCAAGACACAGTTTTGTTATGCGCACAGAAACTCAAGAAAAGATTGTTGAGATTGTTTTTTAGAAAATTGCTGCTTATATCCGGCTTTTACAAAAAGGGCATTAAAAAATTTGGTATAGGGTTTATTGCATTTTGTTCAGCTTCAATATGTAAATGATCAATCAACCGAATAGCAAATAATTTTGATCAAATAGTAAAGAAGTTGGAATGGCCTTTAATGTCGACAATAGTGTAGTTTTCTTTCGTGAGGATAATTACATTATTTGTGAACACGCAGGCCGTAGTGACGGTGGCGGCGGCGGCGGCGGTTATATTGATTGTCAATTGTTTCTCTGCCTCTTAAAACTAATTTTCGAGTTTTTTCAATATTCGTAAATTGTTCACTCTAAAGAGAAAAATGCAACAAATAGTGTTAAAAAAAGTCAAACTTTTTTTTTATAAGAAAAAATCCAAAATATTAATTATTTTCAACAAATAAGAACTATTATAAGTATTATGAGTTATAAAATAAGACAAAACAAGAAACTAATCGTCAAAGTGCTTGCCCAGAAAGTAGTTGTTTTCAGTTTATAAGGTTTTGATAGTTTTTTCCAAGAAAATCATTTTTTTCAAGAAAATTTTGTTTTGGCGCACCCACCATTTGTCAACATTTTTATCAAAAATTAATTTTTTACAAAAAACTTAAAATTGTCAAACAGATTTGTATTTAATTCGAACCGTTTGTTGGTTTTATATTAAATAATTAAAATATAATTTCATTATGCTATTGTTGCCGCGCTGAAGCTGAAAAAGTTGCAAAAACTCCCTTCTTTTTGCGCAAATTTTTTGCAAACTTATTTAAAAACTCAATTTTATTCAGTAAAAGCAATATTAAAGAGGGAAAAATCGCACCCTCGCCGCTCAAATCATTAATTTTGCACAAAGAATGTCATTCGCACATTTGAGCCCACACTGTGTCCTTTTCATAATTAATCTACCCCCAAAAATTATGACTTGCACCGAGGCCAGTCGCCAAACAATACACATTCCCAAACAAACTTCCGGAAAACTCCTCAAGTATTTCCGATGTGGCGGCGTCATCCACCGCCGCCGTCGCCGCCAAACAAGATTGACGACTCAAACTACTTTATTTGGGGGTGGCTATTTGCGGCTGTGTATATTATTGTATTTATTACAATGGAGCAGTTTTGTTTTGAGAGAAAGTTGCAGAGTGGGTGGCGGGTTTGGGAGTTGCGGCTTTTAGTGCAATGGGAGTTGAATGGCTGCTAAAATCAACAGTTTGAACTCTAAAACACTAAACTTCGCATCGGTATAAAAATGTACTTTACTTTTTGTTTTTTTTTTGACAAAAAAAAATAAATAAAAACAAAACAAATTTGAATTGCTTGTATACTTCATAAACTGATTAATAAGTATCTTTCCTCTCTTGGGCGGAAAAACTTAACCTACTTTATTACACTGTACGTAGCAAACCGCAAGCAACGATCTATGGTTTTATATACTTCAAAATGTCTATTGTTTTTTCAAGTTTAGAATAAATAAAACATTTTTGGACGAGTAATTTGTGTTGTGTATTGTTTGGCCCAGTTTATGTAAGTCTGCTATTAGTTCGCTTGTAGCTTCTGCTGCAGCTTGCAATAACTCCGGCGAAGGTAATTGTGTGTCACTATTAGACATTTTTATCAATTTCATTCATGACAACTTAGCAACATGAATCTTTAAAAAAACTGACAACTATTTTTTGTCAAAAAAAATTAATTAAAAGCGGCTTTGGGAGGGGTTGCTCCGTTTAGAAATTTTTGTAAAAATGCACGTTGATATGAGGGTGTAATCTTAAGACATTACCGCCCTAGTATCTCCTCTTTGATTCCTCTCCTCTCGGATGAGCCTTATCAGTAATGCCTTTTCTGATAAAAACCCTCAAACCCTCCAATACGTTACTTTAATGATGCGGCAAGCGACATTTCCGATAATTGCTTCTTCAACTTGTTGTAGTTTTTCCCTATTTTAATGCATAGAAAAAAGCACTGGTCATTAATTGCGCGCACATCCGAGGACAGTTCTCTAAATTAAGCCCTTATGGCCGCCAATTAGCATACTGAGGGCAGTAGCAATCTCTGATATATCTGCATCTGTTAAAGTTAAGCCCGACTCTGGTGAAACCATAAATTATCGTAATAAACTACGTTAGAGGACATTAATTATAGAAGGATGGCGTGTTCTCAGAGCTGCTGCTGTTTTGACGATGACGACAAGGAGGAAATACTGACAAATAAATGAGTGATTAACAATTTGGTTTTATATGACACAAATTAAAAATGGTAGACGTTTTTATTAACGAGCTGCTAATTTGTGGCTTTTGTTACCTTTTTATTTCCCTATTTCTTTTTTGTTACGTGACTATAAGTTTAACCTTGAAATACTTACTATGATTTTAAGATCTATTACGCACGCATAATAAATTTTAACATTTATCCAATCACGTCGCTTCAATCTTAAACACTTATCCAATCACGTCGCTTCAACCTTGAAATTACTCTCCTCCCACTACAGCTGACTAAACTTTTTGACTGACTAAATCCGCAGACGTTGAACATCGACTTCTATTGCGCACGCATAACAACCTTAAGCATTCTACCAATCACGTCGCTTCAGCCTTGAAATTACTCCTCCTACTATAGCTGACTAAATCCGCAGACGTTAACATCGACTTCTATTGCGCACGCATAATAACCTTGAACATTCAACCAATCACGTTGCTTCAGCCTACAAATTACTCCTCCTACTACAGCTGACTAAATCCGCAGACGTTAAACATCGAATTTTCTTGCGCACGCATGATAATCTTAAATATTCAACTAATCAAGTCGCTGAAGCCTTGAAATTGCTCCTCCTACTATAGCTGACTAAATCCGTAAACGTTAAACATCGACTTCTATTGCGCACGCATAATAACCTTAAATATTCAACCAATCATGTCGCTTCAGCTTTGAAATTACTCCTCCTACTATAGCTGACTAAATCCGCAGACGTTAACATCGACTTCTATTGCGCACGCATAATAACCTTGAACATTCTACCAATTACGTCGCTTCAGCCTTGAAATTACTCCTCCTACTACAGCTGACTAAATCCGCAAACGTTAAACATCGACTTCTATTGCGCACGCATAATAACCTTAAATATTCAACCAATCACGTCGCTTCAGCCTTGAAATTACTCCTCCTACTATAGCTGACTAAATCCGCAGACGTTAACATCGACTTCTATTGCGCACGCATAATAACCTTGAACATTCTACCAATCACGTCGCTTCAGCCTTAAAATTACTCCTCCTACTACAGCTGACTGAATCCGCAAACGTTAAACATTGACTTCTATTGCGCACGCATAATAGCCTTAAATATTCAACCAATCATGTCGCTTCAGCCTTGAAATTACTCCTTCTACTACAGCTGACTAAATCCGCAGACGTTAAACATCGAATTTTCTTGCGCACGCATGATAATCTTAAATATTCAACTAATCAAGTCGCTTCAGCTTTGAAATTACTCCTTCTACTACAGTTGACTAAATCCGCAAACGTTAAACATCAACTTCTATTGCGCACGCGTAATAACCTTGAACGTTCTACCAATCACGTTGCTTCAGCTTTGAAATTACTCCTCCTACTATAGCTGACTAAATCCGCAGACGTTAAATATTGAATTTTTTTGCGCACGCATAATAACCTTGAACATTCAACTAATCAGGTCGCTTCAACCTTGAAATTACTCCTCCTACTACAGCTGACTAAATTCGCACATGTTAAACATTGACTTCTATTGTGCACGCATAATAACCTTGAACATTCTACCAATCACGTCGCTTCAGCCTTGAAATTACTCCTCCTACTTAGATAGCTGACTAAATCCGCCGACGTTAACATCGACTTCTATTGCGCACGCATAATAACCTTAAATATACAACCAATCATGTCGCTTCAGCCTTGAAATTACTCCTCCTACTTTTGCTGACTAAATGCGCAGACGTTAAATATTGAATTTTTTTGCGCACGCATAATAACCTTGAACATTCAAGTAATCACGTCGCTTTAGCCTTGAAATTACTCCTTCTACTACAGCTGACTAAATCCGCAGACGTTAACATCAACTTCTATTGCGCACGCATAATAACCTTAAATATTCAACCAATCAAGTCGCTTCAGCCTTGAAATTACTCCTCCTACTATAGGTGACTAAATCCGCAGACGTTAACATCGACTTCTATTGCGCACGCATAATAACCTTGAACATTCTACCAATCACGTCGCTTCAGCCTTGAAATTACTCCTCCTACTACAGCTGACTAAATCCGTAAACGTTAAACATCGACTTCTATTGCGCACGCATAATAACCTTGAACATTCAACCAATCACGTCGCTTGAACCTTGAAATTAGTCCTCTTACTACAGCTGACTAAATCCGCAGACGTTAAACATCGATTTCTATTGCGCACGCATAATAACCTTGAACATTCGACCAATCACGTTGCTTCGCCTACAAATTACTCCTCCTACTATAGCTGACTAAATCCGCAGACGTTTATTATTGAATTTTTTTGCGCACGCATAATAACCTTGAACATTCAACTAATCACGTCGCTTCACCCTTGAAATTACTCCTCCTACTACAGCTGACTAAATTCGCAGATGTTAAACTATTGCGCACGCATAATAACCTTGAATATTTAACTAATCAAGTCGCTTCAGTCTTAAAATTAGTCCTCCTATTACAGTTGACTAAACTTTTTTGCTGACTAAATCCGCAGACGTTAAACATCGTCTTCTACTGCGCACGCATAATAACTTTAAACATTCAACGAGAAACCAGGCTTCTACACTACATGTCAATGTATAAGCCACTACAAATAAAAGATCTATATATCGCCGGCTGTCACTTTAACGCTTTTTGCCTCAAACGTCTATCAATGTAATCTATCTTCTTTAGCTTCTACCAACAATTAGAAACATAAGATTAAAGTAAATTTATTCAAGCCAGATTCGTAGACTTGGACATATTTATTCAAATAAGAATCTGTTGCAACTGGCTGAAGAGTTCCAACACGAACAAAACATGCTTCAACTAGATAAAAAGTTATTAAAATATAATTTTTTTAAAATTTTTTTTAATTTTTTTTAGTTTTTTTTAATTTTTTTTTTAATTTTTTTTTATTTTTTTTATTTTTTTTTTATTTTTTTTTATTTTTAACTAATAATTATACTTTCCGCTTTTTGTGACAGATAATAAAAGCAAAAAAAAAACTCTCGATAAAAAGAATTCTTTCAGAAAACTCTCGCTCGTCAAAACTGTCTTAAAAAATCCTGCAATTAATCGCAAGGAAGAAATAGAAGTTTTTAAATTAACATCTGTCATTACTGTTCATATAAACATCTGTCAAAAACAATTGAAAATCTATGATACCTATCCCATTTCCAATTGAAATATTATCTCTTGTTCAAAATTGTTTTAATTCTACGTCACCATAAATTCCACGTACTCCGCCCAAATCCAATTTGGTATTTCTGTACAACCGAACCAATAAATTTCATTTTATTTTTCAATATGCAAGAGTTGTCCTAATGCCTGAAATTTACAATACAATAACTTAATTTTGCAAAAAAAGGCATTCTGCAACAAAAATATAGGTCACTGCTTTTCTCCTTCCGTACCAATTATAATAAAAGTCAAAATGGAGCTGCTGATCGTTTAAAGTGGGCTTTGCATACAAATCGAAAACTTTTATTCAATTTTTTGTACATTGGAACTCGAATTTTGATACGTTTTTGTAAAGGAGCATAAAGGGCCAATAAAAATAATTCAAAAAAATTTAATTTTTACGTTGGCAGAACAAATTTTTGTGTATCATACGTCTAGAAACGGTTTGGCGAAAGTTTTGTAATCAAAAAATTTATTCGTAATCACTTAGCAGTTTTGAAAGTCTATAAGACGTTAGAATTTTATAAATCACGTCATAGTATGACTTATGACGTCACTTTAGCTGTCACAGAGTCTAAGCCTTTTGCAAACATTTCTCAATGTGACTTTGATCAAAAGTTTGACAATAACAAATAATTTGGCGTCGACGGTTTAACTTTAAACTGTAAACGTCCCTTTACCAGCAAATCAAAGTGACAGTTATTAATTTGACATTAGAACCTAACCTCATTTTTAAGCGTAATAAATTTGAACAAGCGTAAAATTTTTCTATAACTGTCTAAGCCTACATTGATGTTTCCAAATAAACATGTCAACAGCATTTAATTAGGGATTTTTAATCACACTATAACAAAAATTTTGCTGTCAGCCGTTGCAATGTTTGTCTGACATAACCTAGCTTTTGTATTTGAAAACTTTTAAGCCCTACCTCCCATAATAATGCCTTACTGATGGCTAAGCTAATCTCTAAACGTAATTAGCACGTACTATATAAATGGTCTGGAAAATGTAGAAATCTACCATTAAAATCAAATAATTATAAAAACCTTTTATCTATAGATTTTCAGTGAACATCAATCTGCAATTTGTGCTTTTGCTGAATTCGCCCTAAACTTTTCAATCGGGCGATAATGTTGATTTGATATTGTAGAGAGCAGCAGCTTGGCGAACAAGTTTTTTCAATAAAAAAAAACGACGAAACCTAGCCGAAGAAATCTTTTAATATTCACAATGTACATGGCTTGATAAAAGAAAACACGTTAGATACATAAAAGATTAAAAAAACAGCGTTAAATAAAGAATTTGAGTCGTTAATATGCTTATTGAAGCTCATAGATATCTATAGTGAAATCGAGAGAGCGAGAGTGATAGTTATCTCTACATTCGAACGAATATGACTTGTTATTGTGTGCTTAACATTTCTGTTTCAGTAACCTTGCCAGGTGACAGATCCTACCTTCTTCTAATAATGTGGCTATGACCTATGACAGCTAGGTTGAGTACTGAAACGACTTGCTCTAATCTTAGCAAAGAGCACATGTAAGACATTATTGACATACTTGTTTTTATTATAGAGCATGCAGATTATTTGTGTCAGAATTGACTATTGTTTATTATTGCTCTTTATTGTGTATTTGTTTCTCGACGCCGATTAACGTAATTTCTGTTTTTCGGCTGAGATCTAGCTTCTCAGATTTCTTAAAAAGAATGGAGAGGATAGAAAAATTATAAATTTAATTATCCCGGCGCCTTCACCATTATTCTTATACAAATTGCGTCGAAAAAAATACCTTTTACAATAGATATCTATAAAAGCACTTGTGCTCTTATAAATTTATTTTTAACAATTGGTATACATGAGCCATATAGCATTTTAAGTCAAAGAGAGAGAAATTGGTCTTAGCATGCCTGGAAAAGCTGAGTGGCGGTAGCAGTTAGTGCACCAAGAGGGATAGGGACGAGAAGAAAAGGTCTTTAAACGGTCCTTCGTACGTTGTGTATATTGTTAAACCGTTAATTTAGAAAGATAGACAACGTGTGCTGTTGTCGTTGCTAATGATAATGTGTTATTTTATGATATCATTTTAAGTCAAAAAGAGAGAAATTGGTCTTAGCATGCTTAGAAAGGCTGAGTGGCGGTAGCAGTTAGTGCACCAAGAGGGATAGGAACGACGAGAAAAGATCTTTAAACGGTCCTTTGTGCGTTGTGTATATTGTTGAACTGATAATTGTTTATAAAGATAGACAACGTGTGCTGTTGTCGTTGTTGCTAATGATAATGCGTTGTTTTATAATATGATTACAGAAGGATTATAAATTCAGTGCTGTCTTCCCAGATTTGGAGGAATAATGAGTAAAGAAAGTATTATTGATAAGTTATAATATACAGGTAGCATAAATATGTTAATATGAAACTCTACGGCAGAAATTATAGTTTATACCTGGACTACGGTCTATGTGGCTTTGCATCTCAGATTGTTTGGTTCTACTTCTATGACGTCTGTACGCATTTACAGATCGCTATCTCGCCTTTCTACTACCTCAAAAATGGCGAAAGAGTAGAAGGGTGGGTCCGAGCCCTTTAGCCGCTATGAGAGTACCGAGGCAAGTTAAATGAACTGAGCAAAAATAACAAAGTTTTCTTTGTTTGGATACCCGGACACTCGGGAATAAAAATTAACCCTTTTTGTAGAGCCAGAATCATTCTGCGGTTTAAGAAAACCTACCTACAGGAAAAGGTTCAAAATGAAGACAGAGACGGACAGATCAAAACGCTGGCTGAATCTTCCTGGTTTGAGATTTGGATCATGTAAAGTTCCAAGTTTATTTTAACCTTACTAAAAATAGGATTCGCATCTTGACAGGTTTCTTGTAACGGTTGAATTGCAGCACACGCCAAAAATTGCGATAAATAAGCGCCTTCTTGCCATTTTGCGGTAAACTACTCATTGCATGACGCTAGTTTGTGCACTATCGAATTTGCTGTCATCGATTTAGTCTAGAACTGCGAAGACCTGACGCCTTTAAGACAATTTATGTCTTTCGAGTAACTGTCTTTTCTGAACACTCTGTATATAAAGTAAAGCAAGCTAACTTTTTTTTATTGGCCAGAAAAAAAAAACCTAGGTAGTTTTTAACGGATGGGAAAAGAATAATCCGATAGTAAAGCAGAATTTACCAGATTTTAAGCGGGAAAGATACCGACTCTATATATAGGAGTGGTGATAGCGTCCATATTTCACTTTAAGTCCGCCACCGTACGTAGTGTTAGTGTACCCTTCTACGCCAATTAGTCAGTCAAATAAACCCGGTAGTGGGTATTACGTGTGATCACGACTTTTTTGACAAGAAAATTGGTACGGTTTGGAAGCCACGTTTTGATAACGACTTTACCATTTTCGCGATTACGTGACGTTAGAAGGGGACAAGTCTTGGGACAAGTCTAGGGACAAGTCTTGGGACAAGTCTAGGGACAAGTCTAAGGACAAGTCTGGGGTCAAGTCGAGAGACGACTCAATTGCGGCACTCGATCTCTTTCTCCTGTTATCCTGCTATTTACCATCGAGCTTCCGAGGAGTAAATCACTGCAAAACAACCATCTCCAACGGAAACAGCAGATAAGGTTAGTTCAAGGTCTATGAAAGGTAGAATAAATGTGTGAATGTTAGTAAGCCTTTGAACGACACCTTTAAAGTGAAGAAAACCTTCCTTTTATTATATTTTATTTCATCAAATTACTGACTTTATTGTTTGTGGTAATCAGGACAATCTGTAAGGGGTGCTTGAGTTAACTTCAAGGGAATTGTCTTGTCTAACTCAGACTGCACCGAGTCCTGTCAAGTTGTGTTAAAATTGTGATAAAATTTTATTTGAATTATTTAGAACTAATTAATTATTTGAACTTTCTGGATTTACCTTTTTTTATTTTATTTCATTTTGCTGCCAATATCACTTATTGATATCAGTTAGTTTTTTTTATTTGTTGTATTTTCTTTTATTCATTCAATATATTAATATTATTTTACTGGAGCTTTTGTTTAGCCTGCAGGTCTTGACCCCTAAAAGGCTAAAGGGAGGCTAATTTCAGCTATTGTCTGAGCTTAGGTTGAGTGGCGCCTTCCACCACCTGTGTTCCTAGATTCACGCCTCTACGGCTGAACTACCGGGCAATTTTGAACAAGGTAAAGCTAGCCGAGATTAGCCTGTCCTCGAGTATTCCTATTCTCTTTATTCCCTTCTCTCCTTTTCCCCTTGTGTAACTTCACGGTTACATGCCGTAAGGGGCAGGAATACATATTAGATAGAGACATGTCATCCTTGAAACCATCTTGGATCCTTGGATAGAGAGCTATGAACTGAAACACACCTTCAACAGGACTTCTGACCAATAGGTCGCCGTGAATATGACAATTTATTACCGTTTTCTTGACCTGACTTCATTATTCAGGAGTACCATACTCCTCCCAGTACTACCCGCTAACCACTGTTCACTTCACTGCCATCCGACAAATAGTGTCACCCTCAGCAAAGCGCCTTGCGCAATCTCTATTTTTGCATTTTGCTATTTGAATTATTTTAGAATGTCTCGTCAATCCAGTCAGAGTCAGTATTTTATTGCGCTGGATTTAAAACAAAAAAAGTGCTTCAATGAAAAGAGCAATCATTGTAAGGGGTATAGTTATCATCAGAATTGATTAAGTGCTAATTAAAAACAAAATATTGATGTCAATAATGCTGTTGTGTTTATAATTCAATTGCGTTTGAATAGTTAATGCGCTAATCGGGAAGAAAATAGCCTATAATGGCATGATAGATCCTAGACATGCAACGAGCGCATTTCTAGAAATAACAAATTAATAAATAGTATTTTTATCGCGAAGCGTTATGTAGCTACGTACTTTTAAGATAATCAGGGTAGTTATTTCTGTAAGGGTGGAAAAAGCCGCATCCCTCCGGCTTTCCTTCCTCCTAACGAACGCCTCACCACGAATGCTAATAGAGTCTTGCAGGCCCACGTCTTATAAAAATGAATAGGTTCTCGGGGTGGTCCCCGATGAGAGAAAATCCCATGTTGACACCAGCTCCTTCACACACGAACACAGCCAAAGAAAGGAAAAAAAAATTAGAAAAAGAAAGAGGAAAGAAGGGCTTAGTGTGAAAGAAGAGCTTCCCTTCTTTAAAGAGAAACGAGCAAAGCGTAAAGCTCTAGGCCGACGCCAACGAAGAGCGTCTCAATTCACATTATAAGATTCGAAGCTAAATAAAAGAAAACCTCCTGCTGAATATTTTATTAGAGCGCTTTATTTCAAACACTTTCTTTGAGTTTAGAGAAGAAGGGAATCCTTTAAGCCGGATAGGATCCGGTAGTGACTGCTGAGCGAGATCCTTCTTTAATTAGAATGATTGAAGGGAGATAATTGAATTTTTTAGAAAAAAAAATAGCACCATATAAAGCAGGAGTTACACAAATACACATATTAATGACACTTAATGTGCTATAATTGTGGATTTAGTGCTACAATCTGAAATTTGGAGAAATAATGAGTAAGGTATTATCCACGGCAGAAACTATAGTTCAATACCTGGACTACGGTCTACGTGGCGTTGCATCTCAAACTGTTCATGTAAAGTCTATTTTTGGTAATATTCAAATAAATTCTAGACCTTGTCGCTGATTCTACAAACTGCATGAATAATAATATTATAAATATTGAACAGAAAGGTTGCATGAGTGGTTCTTTTGATGCTAAAGAACAATAAATTATAGATTCGCGGTGTTGCCGTGTCTGCAGTAATAATTGTATGCGTTTTTAATTAAATTGCAGCTCGCTCATATTAAATTTATGCTCCTCTAAGCCGAAGTTTCGTGGAAAGAAAGCGCACCCACACACGTTTTAGTGACAGTTCTTGAAAATATAATTATCGCATGAGTAAGTCAGACTAATTAAATGTTAACTGCATGTGACCGCGGTCGAGCGATTTGGTGGCCACTGGGACAACTTTATTATCCCATAAACTCCGCTCAACTCACGGATCTACCTTTAAAGAGTTCTACAACAATGTGCAGTTTTCAAGTTTCTAATTAAAAAAAAATTAATAATGATAATTATAGCGGAATAATTCAAGGAGATTCATTAAGCTCTCTATGGTTCTTCATATCCGGGCGTCTAAACGAAAAAATTGAGCTTTGCGCTCCAAACAAAACAGAATCTGCACGCCGATGAGAAAGAATTCGGTTCGACAAGCAAAAGTGAGGTTAAGATAAATTGATAAGTCCTGCTGACACCTTTGAAAAAGATGTTGCGTGAACACAATGTAACAAAAAATTGTATAGTTGTAGTAAATTTGAATCTTTGAAGTAGAGTAGATGAAAACAGATTTTATATTTGACAACATTCAATAATGTGCAATGAAAAACACCGCTTACGTAGCTTTTAACGTGTTTGCTAACATTATATAAAATTATGATTCAACTATTAAAATAAATAATGCAATTTTGACAAACTTTACATCATTTTTCAATTGGAAAGTGGTTATAAAACGCTAAAACGAGGAAAAATTCGGTTCGACAAGCAAAAGTGAGGTTAAGATAAATTGATAAGTCCTGCTGACACCGCTGAAATTGTGTTGCGTGGACACAATTTAACAAAAAATAGTATAATTGTAGTAACTTTGAATCTTTGAAGTAGAGTAGATGTAAACAACTTTTATATTTGACAACATTTAATAATGTGCAATGAAAAACACCGCTTACGTAGCTTTTAACGTGTTTGCTAACATTATATAAAATTATGATTCAACATTAAAATAAATAATGCAATTTTGACAAACTTTACTTCATTTTTCAATTGGAAAGTGGTTACAAAACGCTAAAACGAGGAAAAATTCGGTTCGACAAGCAAAAGTAAGGTTAAGATAAATTGATAAGTCCTGCTGACATTGCTGAAATTGTGTTGCGGGGACACAATTTAACAAAAAATAGCATAATTGTAGTAACTTTAAATCTTTGAAGTAGAGTGGATGGAAACAACTTTTATATTTGACAACATTTAATAATGTGCAATTAGCTTTTAGACGTGTTTGCTAACATTATATAAACTTATGATTTACCTATTAAAATAAATAATGCAATTTTGACAAACTTTACTTCATTTTTCAATTGGAAAGTGGTTATAAAACGCTAAAACGAGGAAAAATTCGGTTCGACAAGCAAAAGTGAGGTTAAGATAAATTGATAAGTTTTGCTGACACCGCTGAAATTGTCTTGCGTGGACACAATAAACAAAAAATAGCATAATTGTAGTAACTTTTAATCTTTGAAGTAGAGTAGATGGAAACAACTTTTATATTTGACAACATTTAATAATGTGCAATAAAAAACAGCGCTCACGTAGCTTTTAGACGTGTTTGCTAACATTATATAAACTTATGATTCACCTATTAAAATAAATAGTGCAATTTTGACAAACTTTACTTCATTTTTCAATTGGAAAGTGGTTATAAAACGCTAAAACGAGGAAAAATTCGGTTCGACAAGCAAAAGTGAGGTTAAGATAAATTGATAAGTCCTGCTGACACCGCTGAAATTGTCTTGCGTGGACACAATAAACAAAAAATAGCATAATTGTAGTAACTTTTAATCTTTGAAGTAGAGTAGATGGAAACAACTTTTATATTTGACAACATTTAATAATGTGCAATAAAAAACAGCGCTCACGTAGCTTTTAGACGTGTTTGCTAACATTATATAAACTTATGATTCACCTATTAAAATAAATAGTGCAATTTTGACAAACTTTACTTCATTTTTCAATTGGAAAGTGGTTATAAAACGCTAAAACGAGGAAAAATTCGGTTCGACAAGCAAAAGTGAGGTTAAGATAAATTGATAAGTCCTGCTGACACCGCTGAAATTGTCTTGCGTGGACACAATAAACAAAAAATAGCATAATTGTAGTAACTTTTAATCTTTGAAGTAGAGTAGATGGAAACAACTTTTATATTTGACAACATTTAATAATGTGCAATAAAAAACAGCGCTCACGTAGCTTTTAGACGTGTTTGCTAACATTATATAAACTTATGATTCACCTATTAAAATAAATAGTGCAATTTTGACAAACTTTACTTCATTTTTCAATTGGAAAGTGGTTATAAAACGCTAAAACGAGGAAAAATTCGGTTCGACAAGCAAAAGTGAGGTTAAGATAAATTGATAAGTCCTGCTGACACCGCTGAAATTGTCTTGCGTGGACACAATAAACAAAAAATAGCATAATTGTAGTAACTTTTAATCTTTGAAGTAGAGTAGATGGAAACAACTTTTATATTTGACAACATTTAATAATGTGCAATAAAAAACAGCGCTCACGTAGCTTTTAGACGTGTTGGCTAACATTATATAAACTTATGATTCACCTATTAAAATAAATAGTGCAATTTTGACAAACTTTACTTCATTTTTCAATTGGAAAGTGGTTATAAAACGCTAAAACGAGGAAAAATTCGGTTCGACAAGCAAAAGTGAGGTTAAGATAAATTGATAAGTCCTGCTGACACCGCTGAAATTGTCTTGCGTGGACACAATAAACAAAAAATAGCATAATTGTAGTAACTTTGAATCTTTGAAGTAGAGTAGATGGAAACAACTTTTATATTTGACAACATTTAATAATGTGCAATAAAAAACAGCGCTCACGTAGCTTTTAGACGTGTTTGCTAACATTATATAAACTTATGATTCACCTATTAAAATAAATAGTGCAATTTTGACAAACTTTACTTCATTTTTCAATTGGAAAGTGGTTATAAAACGCTAAAACGAGGAAAAATTCGGTTCGACAAGCAAAAGTGAGGTTAAGATAAATTGATAAGTTTTGCTGACACCGCTGAAATTGTCTTGCGTGGACACAATAAACAAAAAATAGCATAATTGTAGTAACTTTTAATCTTTGAAGTAGAGTAGATGGAAACAACTTTTATATTTGACAACATTTAATAATGTGCAATAAAAAACAGCGCTCACGTAGCTTTTAGACGTGTTTGCTAACATTATATAAACTTATGATTCACCTATTAAAATAAATAGTGCAATTTTGACAAACTTTACTTCATTTTTCAATTGGAAAGTGGTTATAAAACGCTAAAACGAGGAAAAATTCGGTTCGACAAGCAAAAGTGAGGTTAAGATAAATTGATAAGTCCTGCTGACACCGCTGAAATTGTCTTGCGTGGACACAATAAACAAAAAATAGCATAATTGTAGTAACTTTTAATCTTTGAAGTAGAGTAGATGGAAACAACTTTTATATTTGACAACATTTAATAATGTGCAATAAAAAACAGCGCTCACGTAGCTTTTAGACGTGTTTGCTAACATTATATAAACTTATGATTCACCTATTAAAATAAATAGTGCAATTTTGACAAACTTTACTTCATTTTTCAATTGGAAAGTGGTTATAAAACGCTAAAACGAGGAAAAATTCGGTTCGACAAGCAAAAGTGAGGTTAAGATAAATTGATAAGTCCTGCTGACACCGCTGAAATTGTCTTGCGTGGACACAATAAACAAAAAATAGCATAATTGTAGTAACTTTTAATCTTTGAAGTAGAGTAGATGGAAACAACTTTTATATTTGACAACATTTAATAATGTGCAATAAAAAACAGCGCTCACGTAGCTTTTAGACGTGTTTGCTAACATTATATAAACTTATGATTCACCTATTAAAATAAATAGTGCAATTTTGACAAACTTTACTTCATTTTTCAATTGGAAAGTGGTTATAAAACGCTAAAACGAGGAAAAATTCGGTTCGACAAGCAAAAGTGAGGTTAAGATAAATTGATAAGTCCTGCTGACACCGCTGAAATTGTCTTGCGTGGACACAATAAACAAAAAATAGCATAATTGTAGTAACTTTTAATCTTTGAAGTAGAGTAGATGGAAACAACTTTTATATTTGACAACATTTAATAATGTGCAATAAAAAACAGCGCTCACGTAGCTTTTAGACGTGTTGGCTAACATTATATAAACTTATGATTCACCTATTAAAATAAATAGTGCAATTTTGACAAACTTTACTTCATTTTTCAATTGGAAAGTGGTTATAAAACGCTAAAACGAGGAAAAATTCGGTTCGACAAGCAAAAGTGAGGTTAAGATAAATTGATAAGTCCTGCTGACACCGCTGAAATTGTCTTGCGTGGACACAATAAACAAAAAATAGCATAATTGTAGTAACTTTGAATCTTTGAAGTAGAGTAGATGGAAACAACTTTTATATTTGACAACATTTAATAATGTGCAATAAAAAACAGCGCTCACGTAGCTTTTAGACGTGTTTGCTAACATTATATAAACTTATGATTCACCTATTAAAATAAATAGTGCAATTTTGACAAACTTTACTTCATTTTTCAATTGGAAAGTGGTTATAAAACGCTAAAACGAGGAAAAATTCGGTTCGACAAGCAAAAGTGAGGTTAAGATAAATTGATAAGTCCTGCTGACACCGCTGAAATTGTCTTGCGTGGACACAATAAACAAAAAATAGCATAATTGTAGTAACTTTTAATCTTTGAAGTAGAGTAGATGGAAACAACTTTTATATTTGACAACATTTAATAATGTGCAATAAAAAACAGCGCTCACGTAGCTTTTAGACGTGTTTGCTAACATTATATAAACTTATGATTCACCTATTAAAATAAATAGTGCAATTTTGACAAACTTTACTTCATTTTTCAATTGGAAAGTGGTTATAAAACGCTAAAACGAGGAAAAATTCGGTTCGACAAGCAAAAGTGAGGTTAAGATAAATTGATAAGTCCTGCTGACACCGCTGAAATTGTCTTGCGTGGACACAATAAACAAAAAATAGCATAATTGTAGTAACTTTTAATCTTTGAAGTAGAGTAGATGGAAACAACTTTTATATTTGACAACATTTAATAATGTGCAATAAAAAACAGCGCTCACGTAGCTTTTAGACGTGTTTGCTAACATTATATAAACTTATGATTCACCTATTAAAATAAATAGTGCAATTTTGACAAACTTTACTTCATTTTTCAATTGGAAAGTGGTTATAAAACGCTAAAACGAGGAAAAATTCGGTTCGACAAGCAAAAGTGAGGTTAAGATAAATTGATAAGTCCTGCTGACACCGCTGAAATTGTCTTGCGTGGACACAATAAACAAAAAATAGCATAATTGTAGTAACTTTTAATCTTTGAAGTAGAGTAGATGGAAACAACTTTTATATTTGACAACATTTAATAATGTGCAATAAAAAACAGCGCTCACGTAGCTTTTAGACGTGTTGGCTAACATTATATAAACTTATGATTCACCTATTAAAATAAATAGTGCAATTTTGACAAACTTTACTTCATTTTTCAATTGGAAAGTGGTTATAAAACGCTAAAACGAGGAAAAATTCGGTTCGACAAGCAAAAGTGAGGTTAAGATAAATTGATAAGTCCTGCTGACACCGCTGAAATTGTCTTGCGTGGACACAATAAACAAAAAATAGCATAATTGTAGTAACTTTTAATCTTTGAAGTAGAGTAGATGGAAACAACTTTTATATTTGACAACATTTAATAATGTGCAATAAAAAACAGCGCTCACGTAGCTTTTAGACGTGTTTGCTAACATTATATAAACTTATGATTCACCTATTAAAATAAATAGTGCAATTTTGACAAACTTTACTTCATTTTTCAATTGGAAAGTGGTTATAAAACGCTAAAACGAGGAAAAATTCGGTTCGACAAGCAAAAGTGAGGTTAAGATAAATTGATAAGTTCTGCTGACACCGCTGAAATTGTGTTACGTGGACACAATTTAACAAAAAATTGTATAGTTGTAGTAACTTTGAATCTTTGAAGTAGAGTAGATGGAAACAGATTTTATATTTGACAACATTTAATAATGTGCAATGAAAAACACTACTCACGTAGCTTTTAACGTGTTTGCTAACATTATATAAACTTATGATTCACCTATTAAAATAAATAATGCAATTTTACAAACTTTACATCATTTTTCAATTGGAAAGTAGTTATAAAACGCTAAAACGAGGAAAAATTCGGTTCGACAAGCAAAAGTAAGGTTAAGATAAATTGATAAGTCCTGCTGACATCGTTGAAATTGTGTTGCGTGAAAACAATTTAACAAAAAATAGTATAGTTGTAGTAACTTTGAATCTTTGAAGTAGAGTAGATGGAAACAACTTTTATATTTGACAACATGTGCAATGAAAAACACCGCTTACGTAGCTTTTAACATGTTGGCTAACATTATATAAACTTATGACTCAACTATTAAAATAAATAATGCAATTTTGACAAACTTTACTTCATTTTTCAATTGGAAAGTGGTTATAAAACGCTAAAACGAGAAAAAATTCGGTTCGACAAGCAAAAGTGAGGTTAAGATAAATTGATAAGTCCTGCTGACACCTTTGAAAAAGATGTTGCGTGAACACAATGTAACAAAAAATTGTATAGTTGTAGTAAATTTGAATCTTTGAAGTAGAGTAGATGAAAACAACTTTTATATTTGACAACATTCAATAATGTGCAATGAAAAACACCGCTCACGTAGCTTTTAACGTGTTTGCTAACATTATATAAAATTATGATTCAACATTAAAATAAATAATGCAATTTTGAGAAACTTTACTTCATTTTTCAATTGGAAAGTGGTTATAAAACGCTAAAACAAGGAAAAATTCGGTTCGACAAGCAAAAGTGAGGTTAAGATATATTGATAAGTCCTGCTGACACCGCTGAAATTGTGTTGCGTGAACACAATTTAACAAAAAATTGTATAGTTGTAGTAACTTTGAATCATTGAAGTAGAGTAGATAAAAACAGATTTTATATTTGACAACATTTAATAATGTGCAATAAAAAACACCGCTCACGTAGCTTTTAGACGTGTTTGCTAACATTATATAAACTTATGATTTACCTATTAAAATAAATAATGCAATTTTGACAAACTTTACATCATTTTTCAATTGGAAAGTGGTTATAAAACGCTAAAACGATGAAAAATTCGGTTCGACAAACAAAAGTGAGGTTAAGATAAATTGAAAAGTCCTGCTAACACCGCTGAAATTGTGTTGCGTGAACACAATTTAACAAAAAATTGTATAGTTGTAGTAACTTTGAATCTTTGAAGTAGAGTAGATGGAAACAGATTTTATATTTGACAACATTTAATAATGTGCAATGAAAAACACCGCTCACGTAGCTTTTAACGTGTTTGCTAACATTATATAAAATTATGATTCAACATTAAAATAAATAATGCAATTTTGACAAACTTTACATTATTTTTCAATTGGAAAATGGTTATAAAACGCTAAAACGAGGAAAAATTCGGTTCGACAAGCAAAAGTGAGGTTAAGATAAATTGATAAGTCCTGCTGACACCTTTAAAATTGTGTTGCGTGAGCACAATTTAACAAAAAATTGTATAGTTGTAGTAACTTTGAATCTTTGAAGTAGAGTAGATGAAAACAGATTTTATATTTGACAACATTTAATAATGTGCAATGAAAAACACCGCTCACGTAGCTTTGAAAATTTACATTGAAGTGGCACTTGCCGCCTAAATTGCTGGGGTTTCAGTCAGTAGAAAGTCACAATCGCTTGTCGGTGGAGAGATTCTGTCCCACGGGAGATGACAGTTTATTGGGATAAGCACTTAATAGACGCCGAGATGGGGGCCTTGCCTAACTTCGTTACGCCATTCCCTTAATTCATAAAGCTTTTGTTTTCGCATTGTCTTTGTTCGCGTCTGAAAGATATTGGTGTTGAAAGTAAGTGCTTCTTTATTTTAGAGAGATATAAGAAAAGAGGAGCGAAAACGGGAGAGAACGTTAAGTGACACAAAACAGGGACGCATCCAAAAAGAAATTACTTTACAGCACTTTACGCTTCTTTTTCCTTAGAAAGCGAAAAAGACTAATTTTAATACCATTTTTATATAGATTATATTTAAAAATAAGAAATAATTTATAATCATCGGAACTGATGACGGCGCATCCACCATTTACTATAAAAAGTCATTTTGGTATGCGGGTGTTTTTGCGTACCTCGCTGGCGCTCGGCACGTAATATGCATTTTTATACCAAAATGGCTCTTTTTACACACTAAATACATAAAAAACTATTTTGTAGTTGACAAAAAAAATCTTTTTTTTTTAATAAACATGTTTTATTTCAGGTTTAATTCCAGCCAATCACTCAAGTAATCACTTCGCTGAACTTGCGGTAAATTTTAAGAAGCTTATCAGCCTTGAGGGATAAGAATTAGCGAAACTCTAAGTTGTATGGTCTGCTTCATCTCTTTCTCTTTGCTTCTCCGGCTCTATTTCCACCCCAACTAGGCCACAAGCACCCCATATTGGCAAAGTACGTCTGCAACTGAACGAAACTTTCAAGATTGCAACAGATTAAGGGTGTTATATAGTTGCTATCGCAGAATCAATTAGATGGCGTTGGCGAGACAATGTAAGATGAGGGATGAAAGGGGGTGCAAAACACGTGCATACTATAAACGACTGATTCATAAGGGGATGACTAAATGTCCGAGTCACGTGTGTAAATCACATATCATTGGGCCACACCCGTTACACAGATTTGGTATTGACAAATGCCCATTGTTTGGTGGTGGTTAATTTATATTTGAGAAGAGAACTTGAATCAGATGGTTTTGAAATCGCATGAATTATGACAGGCTTAATAGCACCGATTTCAGAAATAAATACCAAAACCGGATTTAATTAATTCAATTCAAAAAATTACGTCACATGCAACAATTATTTTCAATTAATTAAATTAATAATCTCGACCGTCTAGCCGATATTTTTTATTGTAGAATAAATTTACAAGATATTGGCTTAGTTATCACAGCACGCTTGATTTTAATATTATATTTTCAAAATTTCACTTAATTTGGCGCCAAAAATAATTCTGCAATAAATGCAAATTATGTAAGGGCAGGTAAGAATAATTTACTTCCCGCTGTTATTAATTAAAAAAAAATATTCGGCTTCAAGTCTTCGGATCTAGTTTGAATAAATTTTTTGTTATCATTGCATATCATACGTATGCGTTTCAGGCGAAAATCACTAATGTTATGATTTGATTGTCTAATCAGTGATATACCTTCTGTCTCAAATTGTGACTATCACAATTGATATCTATGATACTTTAATATGTAGATCTTAAACCAAACTGCTAATAGATGTCAGTAGTTTTACTATATTACGGAAGTAATAGGCACTTGGGCAAATATAAGTCCACATTTTATCACTGCAAATTTATTCAAATTAGAATCTGGGAAGAGCTCTAATAAGAACACGCTTACGTTTACTGATCTAGTGTGAATAAATTGGCTTTGATAATATTTTTTATATTAAAACAATGTGATCAATTTTATATCTTTTTTACCCCATTCTACTTTTTGTCTTGCTCCCTTATCACTATTATCTTTGTTTTTCTTTTATTCACTCTCATCTTACACTTTGTTTTTCTAAAAATTTTCTTAATTTTTTCTACTATTTTTTACTCTATGTCCTTCTTTTCCATTCATTCCTCTAATATATTTTTATTTACTCTGTCAAACGCTGCTTTTAAATCTACAAATACTCTTTTTTCTATCTCATTTTCGACTACTTTTTCCAAAATATAAACATTGTCTATCAAACCTCTTCTCTCTAAATCCCGCTTGCCAGTCTGGTAATCCTCCCACTCTTTTTACATATTTTTTTAATGTTTCTGTCACACACATCGTATTGGGAATTCCTCGCTAGTTACTTTCGTTATTTGTTTTTTTCCTTTTTTGTGGATTGGTATTAGTATCCCTTTTGTCCACTCCAGAGACAAGTTTTCTCCCTTCCATTATTGGTATTATTACTTTTTTTAAGTATACTTAATGCTTAATAAAGTATCCTACTGGTATTATTTTGACAAATTTTTTTAGTAATTTTTTATGTTTTTTTTTTCAACAAAAATCTTTAATTTAGTTTTTATCTTTAGCTCACATTTAAAAACAAATATATAAAAAACTACGTGATTTTTTAATTTTTGGCATAAAAATCTGGGTATCATTTAAAAAAAACAATAAAAATAATTGAACTTTTAATAGTCTAAATGAGCTTAAAAACAATTTTTTTAGTAATTTTTTATGTTTTTTTTCTCAACAAAAATCTCTAATTTAATTTTTAACTTTGGCTCACATTTAAAAAAAAAAATAAAAAAAACTACGCGATTTTTTAATTTTTGGCATATAAATCTGGGTATCATTTAAAAAAAAAAACAATAAAAATAATTGATTTTTTAATAGCCGAAATGAGCTTAAAAACAATTTTTTAATAATTTTTTATTGTTTTTTTGTTCAACAAAAATCTCTAATTTAATTTTTAACTTTGGCTCACATTTAAAAAAAAAATAAAAAAAAACTACGCGTTTTTTTAATTTTTGGCATATAAATCTGGGTATCATTTAAAAAAAAACAATAAAAATAATTGATTTTTTAATAGTCTAAATAAACTTAAAAACAATTTTTCTAGTGGTTTTTGAGTGTTTTATGCTCTTTTTTTAACAAAAATCGAAAAACTAGTCTTCATCTTTGGCTCACATTTAAAAAGTTATATAAAAAATTACGCGTTTTTTTAATTTTTAGCATAAGAATCTGACTATTATTTAACAAAAAATCATAAAAATAATTGATCTTTTAATAGTCTAAATAAACTTAAAAACAATTTTTCTAGTGGTTTTTTGGTTTTTTATGCTGTTTTTTTAACAAAAATCTATAAATTAGTCTTCATCTTTGGCTCACATTTAGAAAATTATATAAAAAATTACGCGGTTTTTTAATTTTTAGCATAAGAATCTGACTATTATTTAACAAAAAACTATAAAAATAATTGATCTTTTAATAGTCTAAATAAACTTAAAAACAATTTTTCTAGTGGTTTTTTAGTGTTTTATGCTCTTTTTTTAACAAAAATCTATAAATTAGTCTTCATCTTTGGCTCACATTTAAAAAAATTATATAAAAAATTACGCGTTTTTTTAATTTTCAGTATAAGAATCTGACTATTATTTAACAAAAAACCATAAAAATAATTGATCTTTTAATATTCTAAATAAACTTAAAAACAATTTTTTTAGTAATTTTTTAATTTTTTATGCTTTTTTTTTCTACAAAAATTTCTAAATTAATCTTTATCTTCGACTCACATTTAATAAAAAAATATAGAAAACAGCGTGTTTTTTCTTATTTTTGACATGAAAATCTTACTCACATTAAAAAAAAAATAATAAAAATTAAGTATTCTTGAAAAAATTGATATTTTAATAAAATAAATCAGCTTAAATTTTAATTTTTTGTACTTTTAAACAGTTTTTAATAGATTGTTTTTCTAATTCGACAAACTTCAGCTATTATTACTCAAAACTTGCCAGATTTTTCTAAAAAATAATTTTTTTTTTTGAAAATTTCAAGTCAAATTTAGGAATTAAAAACTAGACTGAATAGTTTAATTAGAAAATTTGTTAATTTCATTTAAAACTAAAACTCTTTTTGTGTTCATGAGTTTTCAAAATCTTTCAAAATGTATCTTTTTTCTGTTTGAATAAGACGTCTCAAAAAACGACCGTTTTTTGTAAAAGTTTTTGATTTTTTATTAACAAAAACTCGAAAATCATTTCTTAAGAAAAGTTTTTTTTTTGACACAAAAATTTGACTCACATTTCTATCAAAAATTTATATTTTTAAATTTATTTTGATTTTAAAGCAGTATTTTTAATAAAAATTGATGTTGCAATTTTTTCTTTATGATTATTTATAAAAAAAATTGTAATGGGATAGAATTTTATTTTTTTCAACTCCGATTCTTGCCGTTTTTTTAATACACGATCAATATTTTCCCGATTTATACTAAAATCAAAAGTAAAAATCGCTTTAAATTTAAAAATATTTTTGTTTATTTTTTAGTTTATCGACAAAAATTTATATAATAAACTTGATAGCATAACTCTGCAAATATTAATCCTAGCGTAAAAACATTAATAACCAAACTTGTAGAAAATTAAATTTCCAACAACTTTGAGTACAACTATTTTTGCCCTAAAGTTAAAAATTAAAGAGTTATTTCTAAAAAACCAAAAAAAAACTTTCAACCACCTCCCCCAACCTTAAAAAAAAAATTGGGTCTCTTATTTTTTTTTATTTCAATGTTTATCTCAACTGAATTAAATAGCAAATAAACAAACAAAACAAAAAAATTGTGTCTAGAGCTACAAAATCCAAGTCATTCATTATTAAATCATAATTGTAATTAATTAAAATTTTTTGTGCTAATCACTATAAATCTTAAAAATGTTTAGATTTTTTACTACAGTCGATGTTTTAGATTTCATCAGCATAATGAAGATAACCTTCAAAAATTTGGGAGCTACTAGGCTTAAAAATATTTATTAGTGCACTCTTACTAGTACCCTAAGACAGTTGACTTCTAAAGCATCCACCTACCATGACGTAAATAGAGTTAATTTTGTTTTTTAGACATAATGTGTGTGATTATATTTTCCAGGAAACAATTGAAGTCTCAATTATTCAAAACAGCTGAAATTGTTACCAAATTGATATTTCTTTTAATTTTCCACACTCTTCGAGCGATTTATTACAAGATTTTCGGCAGAACGTTGAAATCTGTCAGAAACGAGATAGTATTGGTGAGTGAAAAGAATTTTTTTATCTAATTTATCTAATTTTATGAAAATTTTTAGATAACTGGCGGTGCTCAAGGCATTGGTCGCGAATTGGCTTTTGCCTATTCCTCCGCAGGGGCCACTGTAGTAATTTGCGATGTCAATGTCACGATTGGCCAAAAAACCGTGCAAGATTTGGCCGAAAGTGGGCACACCTCGGTCCACTTTTTTGTTTGTGATGTTACTAATTACGACGATGTCATGTCCATGGCCCGAAAAATCCACGAACAAGTTGGTGACGTTACAATCCTGATTAATAATGCCGGTATTGCTTACATAAACCTGCTTTTGGATCATAAAAAGAACGAAATTGAAAAACTAATGAATATTAACATTATGGCTCAATATTGGGTAAGTGTAAACAAAAAAATTTTTATTTGAAAGCAAATTCAAAATGAAAAAATTATTTAGACAATTCAAGCCTTTCTGCCCGCAATGGTGAGGAGCAACAAGGGGCACATTGTGGCCCTAGCGTCCATAGCCAGCATTTTTGGGCTGCCGTACAGTGTGCCCTATTCGGCGTCGAAATACGCCACTCGGGGGCTGATGACGGCTTTATACAACGAGTATCGAGAGACCAACCCAAACATCAAATTTACAACAATTTTTCCTTATTTTGTCAACACGAAAATTGTCGACACAAACCGATTAGTCATATCAAAGTTCTTTCCGGTGCTTGACACAAAATTTGTGGCCGAAAAAATTCTTGAAGCCCAAAGAAAAAATCTGGCGGAAGTTTCGATTCCGAAAATGTGGAGAAATTTTTATGTAATCTTCAATTTGCTGCCTAAGGCCGTTCAGGACTATCTTTTTGATATACTCAAACCTGGACTCAAAACGTAAACTTTAAACCTAATTAATTAATAAAAAGTTAATTTTGTTATTAATAATTACTTTTTGTTTAGTTAAATGTAAATAATTTAGGAATTATCCATTATTATCCCTATGAAGAAGTAATAAATTATTTCTGTGCAGAAGACTTTTGTCCAATGGGAGCTTTGCCTCAGGGTGGCTTTAAACCATGGTTTAATTAGAAAAAATTCTTTTTTTTTTAATCGAATTTATCTAAATTTATTAGACTTTTTCTGTTTAAAAATAGTCTTCGCTCAGTAATTTATTAACTTTTTAGGTTTAAAAGATAGTGAGGCTCTTGGATCACATAATTCTTGTATATAATTTTTTTTTACTTTAAATATATTTTTTTTTTTGCAACATTGTATTTGTTCTCTTCTTTTCTCAATTTATTTTTTGAACCAAAAGAAGATTTTTTTTAAATACTGATGTTTACGTCTTTTGAAAGGTGTTTACATTAAAATTATAAGTCAAAATCAAGACGTTCCAATTATTGTAAGTGGCTGGATCCGATGAACTGCAATATTGTGGTCGAATCACAGCTCTGGTCGGCAGTGTTGCCAGATGAGTTCTGTTTAGAGCCAAAGTGGCGATTGTTATTATTTTTAATAAAGCATTTATTACAGTCGTTATCATTCTTAATCTTCAAAAGTGAGAAGAAATAACAAAAAAAAAACGTTTTTCTTTAATTTTCATTTAAATAAGTCATTATTTTGTCATATTTTATAAATTTTGATAAAATAGTTGAAAAATGGTGGATGCGCCTAGTACAATATTTTCAGTAAATGGTTCTATGGCAGTCGCTACCATTCTTAATCTTTAAAAGTTAGAAAAATATAAAAAAAAGTCAGAGTTTTTTAAAATTTTGATTCAAATGAATCTTTATTTTGTCGTATTTTATAAACTTTGATGGAGTTTTTGCAACTTTTTCAGCTTCAACGTAGCGACAATAGCATAATGAAATTATATTTTAATTATTTAATGAAAAACCAACATTATAAAATCAACAAACTGTTCAAATTAAATACAAATCTGCTTGACAAACTGAAAACTATAAGTATTTCGTAAAAAATGTCAACGTTTTGGTTAAAACACTTAAAAAAAAATTGATTTTTGATGATCAAAAACACATTCTGCATTTGAAATAATCATAAATTTATACAAAAAAATAAAATATTATTTGCATACAAAATACAAAATTTTTAGTATTTTGTTCTATGACAGTTTTTACCATTCTCAATCTTTAAAAGAGAGAAAAAATAACTAAAAAACGATGTTTTTCTTCAATTTGGCTTCAAATCAGTTACTATTTTGAAATATTTTACCAAATTTGAATAAAATAGTGGATATGCCAAATACAAAATTTTTATTAAATTGTTCTATGGCAATCTCTACCACTCTTAATCTTCAAAATAGAGAAAAAATAACTAAAGAACGATGATTTTCTTTCATTTTTCTTCAAATCAGTTACTTCTGGGAATATTTTATCAAATTTGATTAAAATGGTAGATGCGTCAAATACAATATTTTTAATAAATGGTTCTGTGATTCTTAATCTTTAAAAGAGAGAAAAAATAATCAAAAAATTGAGGTTTTTCTTCAATTTTGCTTCAAGTCAGTTACTTTTTTAGCATATTTTATCAAATTTGATTAAAATGGTGGATGCGCCAAATACAAAATTGTTAGTAAATGGTTCTATGACAGTCGCTACCATTCTTAATCTTTAAAACAGAGAAGAAATAGCTAAAAACAAGGTTTTTCTTCAATTTCGCTTCAAATTAGTTACTTTTTTGGCATATTTTATCAAATTTGAATAAAATAATGGATGCGCCAGATACTAAATTTTAGTTCTATGGCAGCTTTTACCATTCTCAATCTTTAAAATAGAGAAAAAATTATTAAAAAACGATGATTTTCTTCAATTTGGCTTCAAATGAGTTACTTTTTTGGAATATATTGTCAAATTTGAATAAAATGGTGGATGCGCCAAATACAAAATTTTTAGTAAATGGTTCTATGGCAGTTTTTATCATTCTCAATCTTTAAAAGAGAGAAAAAATAACTAAAAAACGACGTTTTTCTTCAATTTTCCTTCAAATCAGTTACTTTTTTGGAATATTTTATCAAATTTGATTAAAATGGTAGATGCGCAAAATTTAAAATTCTTAGTAAATTGTTCTATAACAGTCGCTACCATTCTCAATCTTTAAAAAATAGAAGAAATAACTAAAAAACAATGTTTTTCTTCAATTTTCTTCAAATTAGCTACTTTTTTAGAATATTTTATCAAATTTGATTAAAATGGTTGATGCGCCAAATACAAATTTTTAGTAAATGGTTCTATGACATCGCTGACACTCTCAATCTTTAAAAGAGAGAAGAAATAACTAAAAAACAATGTTTTTCTTCAATTTTCTTCAAATTACTTACTTTTTTGGAATATATTATCAAATTTGAATAAAATGGTGGATGCGCCAAGTACAAAATTTTTAGTATATTGTTCTATGACAGTCGCTACCACTCTTAATATTTAAAATAGAGAAAAAATAACTAAAAAACGATGTTTTTCTTCAATTTTCCTTCAAATCAGTTACTTTTTTAGAATATTTTACTAAATTTGATCAAAATGGTGGATGCGCCAAATACAAAATATTCAGTTAATTGTTCTATGACAGTCGCTACCACTCTTAATCTCGAAGAAATAACTAAAAAACAATGTTTTTCTTCAATTTTCCTTCAAATCAGTTATTTTTTTGGAATATTTTATTAATTTTGAATAAAATGGTGGATGCGCCAGATACATAATTTTTAGTTAATAGGTCGATGGCAGTCGCTACCATTCTTAATCTTCAAAAAAGAGAAGAAATAACTAAAAAACGATGTTTTTTTTTCAATTTTGCTTTAAATGAGCTACTTTTTTGGAATATTTTACCAAATTTGATCAAACTGGTGGATGCGCCAAATACAATATTTTTAATTAATTGTTCTATGCCTGTCGCTATCATTCTTAATCTTCAAAAGTGAGAAGAAATAACTACAAAACGATGTTTTTCTTCAATTTTCTTCAAATTACTTACTTTTTTGGAATATATTATCAAATTTGAATAAAATGGTGGATGCGCCAAATACAAAATTTTTAGTAAATGGTTTTATAGCAGTCGCTACCATTTTTAATCTTTAAAAGAGAGAAGAAATAGCTAAAAAACGATGTTGTTCTTCAATTTTGCTTCAAATATTTTATCAAATTTGGTTAAAATGGTAGATGCGCCAAATACAAAATTTTTAGTAAATGGTTCTATAGCAGTCGCTACCATTTTTAATCTTTAAAAGAGAGAAGAAATAGCTAAAAATCGATGTTGTTCTTCAATTTTGCTTCAAATATTTTATCAAATTTGGTTAAAATGGTAGATGCGCCAAATACAAAATGTTTAGTAAATGGTTCTATGGCAGTCGCTACCATTCTTAATCTTAAGAAATAACTAAAAAACTATGCTTTTCTTCAATTTTGCTGTAACTTTTTTGAAATATTTTACAAAATTTGGTTAAAATGGTGAATGCGCCAAATTTAAAATTTTTAGTAAATTGTTTTATGACTGTCGCTACCATTCTTAACCTTTAAAAAAGAGAAGAAATAACTAAAAAACGATGATTTTCTTTTATTTTTTCCAAATTAGCTACTTTTTTGGAATATTTTATCAAATTTGAATAAAATAGTAGATATGCCAAATACAAAATGCTTAGTAAATTGTTCTATGGCAGCTTTTACCATTCTTAATCTTTAAAAATAAGTAGAAATAGCTAAAAATCGATGTTTTTCTTCAATTTTCTTTCAAATCAGTTATTTTTTTGGAATATTTTATCAAATTTGAATAAAATGGTGGATGCGCCAAATACAAAATTGATGCGCCAAATACAAGATTTTTAGTAAATTGTTCTATACGGTCGCTATTATTCTGAATCTTTAAAAGTGAGAAGAAATAACAGAAGAAGACGTTTCTTCATAATTTTGGCTCAAATAAGTCATTATTTTTAAAATTTTTTTTATAAATTTTGAAATTTCAGCTATGTTTCTTTCAGAAAAACAAAGAGAACTTTTTCTGCACTCGAAATAAAATTGCAAATAATTTTTTCTTGATATATCAATTATGACATTTAAATAATAAAACAAAATATATGATTCAAAACCTTATTTAATCGCAACATATCCAAATAAACAAGGTTTTTCTGGACGGGTCGGCGCCTTGTTTATCTAAAAACCATTTGTTTCTTTATTAGTTCCAAAGATAACGTCTCATTTTGTTTTGTGCTTAGAAAAATATGCTCTGTTAGAAAAACAACTGTTGTTTTTTCATTATTTAAAAAAATTGCATTGAAAATAAAGCAATAATACTTAAGTTTTGTGATTAAAATATTTTGTTTTTGTAACACGTCTTAGAAGACATTGTTGTGAGTATAATTAATAAAATTCAAACACTTATGACGTACAAAAGTTAATAATTAATTTTGATGACCGTGACCAACTCGAAACTGGATTTTTGAGTCGATGAAGTAACTATTATTTATTTATTTATTCATTCAGTCGAACAATTTCAACTACCTCTGCTGTAGAAACAATAACAACAATCTTATTACTTTTGTTGTCTAATATGAAGTAGGTGTATCCTTGTTTTTGTTTTTAATGCCATTTTGGTTCCAGCCGAAATTTTATCAAACAGTTGTTTGAATTTGCAACAGTTGTGTTATCAACTGTATTCTACATCATTTATTATACAGTAATAGATGTGTTTAAGGTGTGGTTCGCTACAAGGTTGAAGTCTGTAAAAAACGAAATAGTTTTGGTGAGTTAACAAAACAAAAAAATTGTTAAATTTTTTTTACGAAAATAACCAGATTTTTAGATTACAGGCGGTGGGCAGGGTATTGGGAAAGAATTGGCATTTTTGTATGGGGCCGAAGGGGCTACTGTAATCGTCTGCGATATAGACGTTTTTAATGGAGAAACTGTAGTAGAGGAATTAAACCAATTAGGTTATAATTCTTATTTCTTTAAATGTGATGTAAGCAATCGTGCTGATGTTGTCAAGCTAGCTGAGCAAGTTCAAGATAAAATTGGCAATGTCACAATATTAATCAACAATGCTGGAATTGTGTCCGAAAGCTTGCTACACCAGTCCAAGCAAGTTGACATAGAAAGAGTTATGAACGTTAACATAATGGCACATTTTTGGGTAAGCAAAAACAAAACAAATTATTGTTTTTAAAATAAAAAACTATTAAAGTCTGTGAAGCAGATTCTGCTTTTATTGAAGCTCATCAGTCACATATAGTTCAATCAATCAAAAGACACTTGTAGTATGTGTTTATTTCACATTCAAAAAATGCGCAAATGCGTTAGTACGCCACTGGGCTCTAAAATGACAATGTCAGTTGTGAATAAACATCTGCAACACCGGTTTTACTATTGCGACTTGCTGATGAGTTTCAATAAAAACCAAACATGTCCAAGTTTGCAGCTGTAGTTTGAATGAATTTGCTTTGGCCAGTGAAACCAAAGAACTTTTTGCTACTACCCTTAAATTCTAGACGATTCAAGCATTTCTTCCCTCAATGATCCAGAACAGAAAAGGGCATGTCGTAGGGATTTCATCCATAGTAGGGTTGAGTGGCATTCCAAACGCTGCTTCTTATGCCGCGTCAAAATTTGCCGTTCGTGGAATGATGCAATGTTTGTATCAGGAAAATCGCATAAATAAAACAAATGTACAATTCACAACAATTCTTCCCTATTTTGCTGATACTAAACTATTTGATATGACCAGGATCAAGATGCTCAGTTTTCTGCCTCTCCTTAAGCCTAAAATGGTTGCTGGGAAAATAATGGAAGCCCAGCGGAAAAGTTTACAAGAAGTCACCATTCCGCACGCTTTGATCTATTATTACAAATTACAAGAGTTTTTTCCTCAGCCTGTTGTTGATTATTTAGTTGATTTATATAAGTTTACATAGATTAAAACAATAATTGTACAAATATTATCAATAAAAAAGTATTATTAACTTTTTTTGATCTTTGGGCTTTACTTTTATAAACATACAAACACCCATAGCCAGACAAAAAGCATCTTTTTTGTAGAAAGAGACTCTTGCCTGGTTGAGACTCAAATCTATTGCCAGATTCTGAACGCACCATCATCAGCCACCTGGCTACCAACCAACCTGTATTATGAATTATATATTATAACCTTTTTGTTAGAAATTGCTTGTTCAAAAAGCATTACCTGTTGTTGATTATTTAGTTGATTTATATAAGTTTACATAGATGAAAACAACAATTGTACAAATTTATAAAAAAATTATTATCAATAAAGAAGTATTATTAATATTTTTTGATTTTTGAACTTTACATTTTTAAACATACAAACACCCATAGCCAGACAAAAAGCATCTTTTTTGTAGAAAAAAACTCTTGCCTGGTTGAGACTTGAACCCACTGCCAGATTCTGAACGCACCATCATCAGCCACCTGGCTACCAACCGAGCTGTATTATGAATTATATATTGTAAACCTTTTGTTAGAAATTGCTTGTTCAAAAAGCGTTACCTGTTGTTGATTATTTAAGATTAAAACAATAATTGTACAAATTTATAAAAAAATGATTAGTAATAAAAAAGTATTATTAACCTTTTTTGATCTTTGGGCTTTACATTTATAAACATACAAACACCCATAGCTAGACAAAAGCCATCTTTTTGCAGAAAAAGACTCTTCCCTGGTTGAGACTCAAACCCACTGCCAGGTTCTGAACGCACCATCGTCAGCCACCTGGCAATTATATATTATAAACCTTTTGTTAGAAATTGCTTGTTCGAAAAGCATTCTGTTGTTTATTCACGTAATGTAAATATGTAGTTGTGAGCGGGCGTTAATAAATCAGTAACAAATTTCCGGACTTTCCTGCCATTTCCATTTAGTCCATAACAAAACAAGACAGGAGAACAGATGGGACTTTGAAATTGTATCCTGACTAAAACACAAATACAGTTTCTTGTTTTATGTCAAGAAGCAACAAGTAAATCATGAATTGTTGATGTCCCCAGCTAAAAGCGTTCAATTGAATTTCTGTCAGGACAAGCTGACTGTTATATTACTTATTCACTATCTGAAACAATTTCCTACGCTATTCTTCTATTTTGTAAAATTTTCAAAGAAATCTTTAAGAAACTCAAAAAAAAGCACTGAAATTTTAATTGGTCATGTTATGTTTTCTTAAAGCAACTGAAAAATGGTGCTTTCTGCTTCAACGCCAGAATAGTATATTACACTACTCGGCTCCGCCTCGGGCATTATGGCGCGCAGTTCAGGGCTCTCAAATTTCTGCCCGTGTAGTGTATACTAGTTTTCTTGCTACTCCAGTCGACAGTACGTAGTGTCGGCTGCGATTCCACGGCAGAAAGTGCAGGACCTGAACTGCGCGCCATGATGCTTTCAGCTATTTACTCCCGCTAAAAGAAGGCGCGCGCATAGCTCTACCAGTGCATGAAAGATACACTTTCTGCCGTGGAATCGCAGCCGAAACCACGTACTTTCCACTGGAGTAGCAATAAAATATAATAAGTCTATTTTATAAAAAATCTATTCCATACTAAGATTAACTTGGATGAGGATACATCAAAGAACAGTAAATTACAGGCACTTTGCAAAAGATCCTCTCATGGTTACGCAGCCAAAAATCTGATATTTTAGAGAAACATGATGTTTTGAAGCAAATGATACAACATAGCTGGCGCTGAAAGTAAAACTATCACAACCACAAAATTAGAAAATAACACTAACCTCACTTTTGCTGCGCGAAATAAGCCAGTGTCAGAATCTAACAGACAAATGTGGCGGTAACATGGAGGCTTTAGACAACCAAATAGTCAAGGCAATGACATGCGTCGAGGATAGGTGCAAATTTGATCTGAAAATTTTCAAACAAAAGAAGAGAAACTACCACAAACAAAGATCAGATAACTGAAGTGTTAAATCCCAAATTCCAACAATTCAAAATCAAGGGTCAGAAGATATCCCATGCATAACAGAAGACGAAATAATGGCGGCATTCTCCTAAGTAAAAAACAACAAATCATCTAGAGAAGACAAAATTTGGGTTAAGTCTATAAAGTCAGAAGAGGTAAAGCTGGTGAGTACCATGCGTGCTCTGTTTAATCTGTGCATTAAGCAGGAAAATAGTATATTACACTACAAAGGCAAAAAGTTGAGATTCCTGCACTGCGCGCCATAATGGTGCGCAGTTCAGGGCTCTCAACTTTCTGCCCGTGTAGTGTATACTAGTTTTCTGGCTACTCCAGTCGACAGTACGTAGTGTCGGCTGAGATTCCACGGCAGAAAGTGCGCGCTATGATGCCCTCGGCTATTTACTCCCGCTAAAAGAAGGCGCGCGCATAGCTCTACCAGTGCATGAAAGATACACTTTTTGCCGTGGAATCGCAGCCGGAACCACGTACTTTCGACTGGAGTAGCAAGAAAACTCTATTTGGCTTCAGTTAGTTTGTAGTCTCATCTTCACAAAGATTCTAACCAGAAGAGTTGCATCAAAACTGAATCAGTACCAATCTTAAGAACAGGGCTGGATTTGGAACAAATGATCATCTTCAAGTTCTCAGTATCTCTCACTTTTAGAGATCAATTTAGATCTATTTTTGATCAATAAAATAGATTAAAAACCGATAGAAATATATCGATGGAAAAAAACTCAACCACTTCAAATTTGCAGACGACATTGTTCTATCCACGTATAGTGTGGATGAAGCGAAAGAGAGATGTTGGCGAAACTCTCTCATGTTTCTAATCAATTTGGTTTAAAGATCGACAAAACAAAATTTATGACAAATCTAGTGCTTAACGAAAAGACCATTTTGAACAGCAGGGAGGTTGAGCACATTGTTATTTGCAAATATTTTGGTCATAAAATTCCTTTAGAGACAATTATGAGATCTGTGAGATCCCAAACCTGTGAGATCTTTTGGCAAATGAGATTAGCTTAGACTGCGTTTGGAAAGCTGTCAAAACTTAGTGCTCGAGCAAAAGCCTTAACTGTGACAAAAAACCTATTAAGAAGATCCAAGTGACGCAACGAGCTATGGAAAGGTCCATTGAGAGACATGGTTCTAAATACCATTATTTGCTTCAGAACACATGTCAGCGAAGTCGTTGAGAAGATCGCTTTCTTGAAGTGGAGCTGCGCTAGGCACATTGTCAGATCATCTGATAAACAATTAACCAAGACGATTCGTGAAAGAAAACCCAAAAGAAGGCTCGACCAAGATGGTAAGATGACATTAAGCGTGTTACCAAAAACTGCATACAAGCAGCGCAAAATAGAACAAAATGGCTGAAGCAATTTTCTTACTGTCTAGAACGCAGTACAGTGTTACAGCCGGGGTTGGTAAATTTGATCTGCAAATTTTCAAAGAAAAGAGGAGAAACTACCCCAAAAACTGCGTCTAGAACACAGTACAATGTTACAGCTTGGGTTGGTAGTACAAGTAGTCTGGAGAAAAGATCTCTAGTCAGCAATGTAGATGTGGAAAACCCAACAGTACAAAAAACTATTTAAAAACAAAAGTGTTGTGTAGACAAAAGATGTCGCATGAAAAAATCAAAATGTAAGGATAGAAGCTTTACAGGACAGAGCGGATGTATCTTTCTTTTCATGGCCTGCTCGCGCTTCAGACTTGTCACCAATCGAATATGTATGGCAATCGAGCAAAAATCCCTAGTCAGCATTGTAGATCTAGAAAACCCAATAGTCAAAAAACTAGAGTTGCAAAAAGTCTTCAAAGCATCATCTTATCGCAAAATACGCGCTTTAGGTTATGTTTCTATAGATCTTAATTTTCTCTACATCATACTGCTCTGCTTGAGCGGTGTAATGCCAGATCAAATTATAGCCTGCGTTGCAGAAACGGTTGATGGTATGAGATGCAATAAGACATGGTAGCAAAGCTTTTCTTTGTTGTCATTGACATTAGATTGACGCTACGTACAAACCCTACTGCAGCTTGTTGCTTTTCATACATTACAAGGGTTAATTTATCTTTTTTATAACAAGATAAGGCACGTTCTTGTATGGAAAGAACTACTAGGTACAAAGCTTCTTTCTTTTAATGGCCTGCTCGCGCTTCAGACTTGTCACCAATCGAATATGTATGGGCAATCGAGCCAAAATCCCTAGTCAGCATTGTAGACCTGGAAAACCCAACAGTCAAAAAATTAGAGTTGCAAAAACTCTTCAAAGCATTATCTTATCGCAGAATACGCGCTGTAGGTTATGTTTCTATAGATCTTTTTAATTTCCTCCACATCATACTGTTCGGCTTGAGTGGTGTAATGCTAGGTTAAATTATAGCCTGCGTTGCAAAAAGAGTTGAAAAAGGCTAGAAAAAACTACTACGTACAAAGCTTCTACAAGAAAGTGTATCTTTTTTTTCATGGCCTGCTCGCGCTTCAGACTTGTCACCAATCGAATATGTGTGGCAATTTGAGATGGATGAGAAAAAAGTGTCTTGTAGTTCTCATAATTGTGAAAATATTGAAAAAAAAGATCTAAACGTTACAAACAAAATGAAAAATTTTGATCTTAACGGCGGCACGTCGAACATGGTCTCGAAAATATTCGGTAAAGAAAAGCAAAGCATTAAGCACTAAGCAAAAGCACTTAGATATTGTTTGCCAGATAGGTGTCACCAGCGTTGTAATATGATAATAGGAGGGTGATTAATAGCAAGGGCCGCGGCCTTCGCCACGCTCGAACTTTGCCTATTTGTTATTGTTGTCAGCGCTACTTTACATAACGCCAACCTGTCTGCCTTTTCTTCAAATTAACGATCACTTCACTGGACTGCCCGAATTAAATCAAAAGAATATTTCCATAATACAGTTTTGGCAGCCAGGACAGCCTGACGTTACCATTACCATTGCTGCAAAAAAAAATATCAAAAAACCAGATCAATTTTATAAAATCTCAATTATCTCCTCAGAATGAGCGAGAATTAAGTTACGTTATTTGCGCTTAGGAGGGCAGTATACACTCTCGCAATTTCTAGTTATAACGTATCTCTCTCCCACCTCTGCAAAACTCAATGTTGCCTCTTTCTCACAAGTGCAACATTCTAAAACCAATTAAAAAAAATTCTCAAATGTTTCGGTGCTTTTAAAAAAGTTTAAATTTATTGAAGAATACTCTGTAGTTTATCATATTCAAAAAAGATCAGTTTTATAGAATGTTGATTATCTCCTCAGAATGAGCAAGAGTTGAGTTATGTCGTTTGCGCTCAGAAGGGCAGTATACACTCTCGCAACTTCTAGTTATAACGTATCTCTCTCCCACCTCTGCAAAACTCAATGTTGCTTCTCTCTCACAGGTGCAACATTCTAGAACCAATGAAAAGAAACTCTCAGATATATCAGAGCTTCTAAAAAATTATTAAGTTTATTAGAGAATACTTTGCAGTTTATAATAAGATCGATGTCATAAAATCTCAATTATCTCCTCAGAATGAGCGAGAATTGAGTTACGTCATTTGCGCGTAGAAGGGCAGTATACACTCTCGCAACTTCTAGTTATAACGTATCTCTCTCCCACCTCTGCAAAACTCAATGTTGCTTCTCTCTCACAGGTGCAACATTCTAGAGCTAATCAAAAGCAATTCTCAGATATTTCAGTGCTTCTAAAAAGTTTTTATTTATTGACGAATACCGTGACTAAAAGAGACATTAAACGATCCAAAAATGATTGTTATCCCTTATTAACACTCACCTGACCGCGTTAAATCAATGGAATAAAAGCCATAACAACCAGGGATATACAAGAGCAATATCGATATAATAGTAATACTTTACAAGCTATTGGAGAGAGTGTATAGGATATTGGATCCGATACGCAATCTGCTATATTGTCTATTAAGCTCGAAATATTTACGGTAGTTTAAATGTTATTTAATAAGCAATTATCGGTAGTACACAGCCTAAACGGCTTTTATGGCTGAATCTAGAGAGCATCTGGTTACTGTGTGGTTACCATATCGGTTGCATAAAATAGAACAATAGACATTTTTACCGAACTATTTGCTATAAAATAAAATTTTGTTTTGGAAAAAGTCATTAAAACAAGTGACATAATAAAAAAAATAGCTTTTTCTTGCTACTCCAGTCGAAAGTACGTGCGATTCCACGGCAGAAAGTGTATCTTTTATGCACTGCACTTTCTGCCGTGGAATCGCAGCCGAAACCACGTACGTTCGACTGGAGTAGCAAGAAAACTAGTATACTTTACACGGGCAGAAATTTGAGAGCCCTGAACTGCGCGGCATTATGGCGCGCAGTGCAGGAATTTCAACTTTCTGCTCTTGTAGTGTAATATACTATTTTAGCTCTTTAACCACCTTTTGTGGTCCTTAGACTAGAGTAGTAAAAGCTCTGCAGTAGACTATGAGCAAAAGAATCGAATAAGTGAAGACAACGCCAGAGTTGTAGCCAAAAGAACAGAAAATTATAAAGAAGAAATAAAGAAGAAAAAAAGCAACAAAGTTAAGAAAACAAAGACAAAGTAATAAAAGTTCTAATTGATTGTGAGCGAAAAAAAAGATTCAGTGAAAGTAGTAGCCAAAGAAACAAGAAAACACAATAATAAAACAAAAGAGTACAGAAACAAAAGAGAGTAGGAAAAAAGCAACAAAAATAAAAAGAAAAAGCGTTTGCATAAAGCAAAATAATTTCAGCATTCGATCTGTGGAGAACAATGTAAACAAGGATTAAAAGCCATCGGTAATTTCACAGTGCAGCCAACAACCAAATAAAGAGAACAAAAAACGAACATGGCCGGCTGCCAGTTTCCTGGTTCCGGTGAGTCCTGGTGACGTTGCTGAATAGCTGGATATGCAGACGTGGCGTCGTGGCGCTGCACATCCTTCTGCCAACTGGCCACCGAATGGAAAAAAAGAGGAAGGAAAGAATGGGATAGAGGAAGTGATATATGAGGACAGGAGGGATTAAGCGATAAGCTACACACTCTTCCGGCGCTCTCCCGTATCTCCTGTTGAATGGGGCACACAATAATGAGGACGTCGGGAGATTGCTGCTGATTTACGCTGATTCGTGATGGTAATATTAAACAGCGTGGAAGTTTTTTAAGGGATTACACAATGTGGATTGATCCTATCAGGACCATTTCTCTACTTGATAGACAGAATATTAGAAAAAAGCAAAAATTTTCAAATTGTTCAAGGGTCTATCGCCTATTTTCCTCACCTGCATTCTATTTATAACATTATTATTCAGTAAATATTGACTAAAAGTGCTGAAAAATGATAAACAGAAAAACAGACAAGAGGATAAGTAAAGAGAGAAAGGGATACTATGAAAGAAAAGGGTTCAATGTAGGAAAGATGGAAAAAGAAAGAGAAAAAAAGCCATAGGTGTATAGAGAACTGAGAGACATAGAGAAACAAGAAATGAGGAAAAAATTAGAAAAAGCAGATCATAACGGAAAACATGAGAGACTAGTAATGGAAAAACTATTTAGAGAAAGAGAAAATAAGAAAAAGAAAAATATGATTGCAAGATTCAGATGTGGGATTGAAGAGAGAGAAAACAGATGAAGGAAAATGAAAGAAAATGTAGATGTGAAGAAACATTACAGCATTAAAGAAGAAATATGTATACTTTTTTAAAGGCCTATAGCCTATTTTCCTCACCTGCATTTTATTTATAACATTATTATTCAGTAAATATTGACTAAAAGTGCTGGAAAATAATAAACAAAAAGACAGTCAAGAGGATAAGTAAAGAGAGAAAGGGATACTGTGAAAGAAAAGGGTTCAATGTAGGAAAGACGGAGAAAGAAAGAGAAAAAAAGCAATAGGTGGATAGAGAACTGAGAACCATAGAGAAACAAGAAATGAAGAAAAAAATTAGAAAGAGCAGATCATAACGGAAAACATGAGAGACTAGTAATGAAAAAACTATCTAGATAAAGAGAAAATGAGAAAAATGATTGCAAGATTCAGATGTGGGATTGAAGAGAGAGAAAACAGATGAAGGAAAATGAAAGAAAATGTAGATGTGAAGAAACATTACAGCATTAAAAAAGAAATTTGTATACTTTTTCAAAGGCCTATAGCCTATTTTCCTCACCTGCATTTTATTTATAACATTATTATTCAGTAAATGTTGACTAAAAGTGCTGAAAAATAATAAACAAAAAGACAGACAAGAGAAAAAGTAAAGAGAGAAAGGGATACTATGAAAGAAAAGGGTTCAATGTAGGAAAGATGGAGAAAGAAAGAAAAAGAAAGAGAAGCAAGACAATAGGTGAATGAGAACTAAACGACATAGAAAAACACGAGATAAAAAAAAATTAGAAAGAGCAGATTATAACGGAAAACATGAGAGACTAGTAATGGAAAAACTATCTAGATAAAGAGAAAATGAGAAAAATGATTGCAAGATTCAGATGTGGGATTGAAGAGAGAGAAAACAGATGAAGAGAAATGGAAAAAAAATAAGATGTGTAGAAATATTAGAGCATTAGAGAAGAGATTCGTAGAGGTAAAAGAAAGTATTGAAGCGAGAAAGAATATTATGAAAAGAAAGAAAAAAGGGAATAGAATAGATGAAAATGATAAGCAAAATAGAAAAGAAAATCATAATTAAATATTTTTTTATTGAAGTAAATATTGACTAATATAAACGACATCTGTCAGCTTTGAAAGAAACCGAGAACTTTAGACCTAACCTCAAATTACTCAATCTCTTAAAGTGCTTGTCAAAAATAACACTAGACAGCGTTGCCGCTGTGTATTTTAGAACTTTCCTCACTTCCTAAACTGTCAATTAACTGTTTGTACTGACTTATATTGAAACTTTCTTACTGTAGGTTTACAAGAAGATTGGCTTTTATATCTAATTGACTAAAAACTTTTGAACAAAAAACTGGACCAATTTCTCCCCTCGCCAGCCAATCAAATCTGGATTTTTGTATATTTCTTTTGTTTTTTTGGCACATTTGACGTGCGCTGTAATAAATTTGGTCTTTTTTGAATGAGTCTAATCCAATTGACTCATCCAGAACGAGTTTCTAAGACAAATATTAGCAGTGCATTAGCAATGAATATTAAGAAGCTTCCTAACTATTGTAGTCAGACAAATGTTTACTTACGAAAATTGTATAATGGGTCTATCAACATTGAAGATTGTAAACATCGCAGATTTAAATTGAGAAAAATGCTTAACCAAGCTTAACAATAGAGAGCGGGATGTGGGAAATATGCTGCAGCATATCCAAGAAACAGTCAATAAAAAGCAAAATTTAACTGTCTTGCGTGATAAAAAATCTATCTGGTAATCCCCCCACTCTTTCTACCTGTTTTTTTAACTTTTCACTTTGTACATTGTGTTTATAAGGGTAATTTTTATCTCTTTTTAATAAATTGAAACAATGGCGTAAAATACTTTTTGTTTAATTTTTTTTTGACATCACTACGTAATGTCTCATATCTCAAATCATTTTTTAGTAGTTTTTACGGCACAGCAACAAAAAGCCCATTATTTCTGTTGCAATTTTCAATGGACGTCTCCACATATCTCTCTGCAGTACTGCCAGATTTCCACTCATACTATCAGGTGAGCACTCAGAGGGTGCGCAACCATAATCTCGTTACTATGAATCACAGGGTGAAATATTTTTTTCACTTTCTCATCTATCTGATATGTTTTTTCCGCTGAATTTTCCATATAGAGGTAGTAAAAACATTTTGAAATTCGCATAAAGACAACACTAAGTAACTGTGACGTCAAAGTGCACCATCTGGCAACATTGCATTCTTGTTTTTCCAATCTGTACTGCGAGTGTCACTGCTTTCACATGAATGAGCTTATCTGTATGGTATGAGCTAATCTATGCCGCAAGTCGCATACGTGAACATTAAAAATTAAAATAAAGTGCTTCTTTTGGAAAAAAAATTACAGCTGATTTTGGTCATCAGATACTACGCAGCGTTGCCAAGTAAGCTCGACTTGCGTCTGGATGACAGAAAATTTAAAACGCCACTTTAACAAGTATAAAACAAAAAAAAAGCGAGGTTTTTTAAATTAAAAACTGTATATTATCAACCTAGTGCCATCAGTGCTCAAATATTCAAATTTCGAAAGTAGTATTATACTCTATTTTTGACTATTTTGTTATCTCTTTGTTATTGTTTTCTTCTCTTTATTTTTTTTAGCAAGTTTTTTTGGGTTTTGAATTTTAACTCTTCTAGTTTTTGTTTTGTTCTGTTTTTTTAATTTTAAATAATCTTGTTCTTTATGTTTTTTTTTCTGATCTTCATTTGTCTTTCTATTTTTTCTATGGTTACTTGTTTTCTACTATCTTTAGTTTTGTTTGTCGTTTCTTTTCTTTCTATTATCTCTTTTTTTTCATAGTTTTTGCTGTTTTTTATGTAGTTTTCAATCTATTACGAATTTTTCTTATGTGAAGCTAGCTAATGACTGAAATTGATGCTTTTTGCACAGTTGGTTTAAGTTGTTCGCCCCTGTTTACAAGCGATGTTATCCGATTAGCTAATGAGCTAGTGTATGTCAGGCACGTAGGGGCTCTGATGGTGCTCTGTTTTAGAGATTAGATCACTTTTCGACGGATTAATATTTATCTGACGCTTTTCGTGGAATAATGAACGGAATTACGTAACGCCACCACTTTTCTCAGCGAATTAATTTTGCACATAATTAATCAGGAAATAATTAAAGACTTTATAAAGTTGTTTCAATTGGCGCTCGAAGCTAAAAAACTTTACTTTAATTAAAATACTGTACAGGGTGGCTCAAAATTACCGAAAAAGCTTAAAGCCACATTTTGATTTTGTTTTGCTTTTGTCAGCATAATCAAGTCGTTGCTGGGAATCTGTCGGTTTCAATTTTGTAGGGAAACTTCCTCATTGGATGCAAAATTTTCTTCAGCGATCCTCCAGAGAGGCCAAATTGTGTCATAAAAATTCAACTTTATTGTAAAAAAAAATATTTTTTAAAGTTACATAACAAATACAGCAGCACAAAATAATTAGCATTGAGAATATCTTTATTTCTAGCAGTTTTTGTAAATTAAAACAAAATGTAAACAAAAATAATAACATTTTGAAGATTAATAGAAAAGTAGAAAATCTACAAAAGATTCTTGATGACTTAGAGAAAAAAAGTGAAAATTTTAGATAATTTAGAAGTATAATTTCTATATTGAGAAAGAAAATGCAAAAACTTTTAGAGAAATCTAAAATCAAAAACAAAATTGGTCAAAAAGGCTTATAATTATCTAAAAAAATCAATAAAAAAGTAGAAAAACTACAAAATATTATTGATGAGTTAGAGAAAAGAAGTGAAAACTTTAGATAAATCAGAAAAAATATCTAATTTGAGGAAAAAAATGCGAAATTTCTTAGATAAATTTGATATCAAATACAAAGTTGGTCAAAAAAGCCTAAAATTATCCAGAAAATCAATAAAAAAGTAGAAAAACAACAAAATATTTTTGAAAAAAAGTGAAAACTTTAGATAATTTCGAAGTAATTTTTAATTTGAGAGAAAATGCAAAAACTTTTAGATAAATCTGAAATCAAAAACAAAATTGATCAAAAAGGCTAAACATTATCTAAAAAAATTAATAAAAAAGTAGAAAAATAACAAAAAATTAGTCATGAGTTAGAGAAAAAAAGGGAAAATTTTAGATAAATCAAAAGTAATTTCTAATTTGACAACAGAAATCTAAAAATTTTTAGATAAATCTGAAATCAGAAACAAAGTTGGTCAAAAAAGCCTAAAATTGTTCAAAAAAATTAATAAAAAAGTAAAAAAACTACAAAATATTCTTGATGAGTTAGAGAAAATAAGTGAAAGCTTTAGATAAATCAGAAAAAATATCTAATTTAGCAACAAAAATGCAAAAACTTTTAGATAAATCTGAAATCAAAAACAAAATTGGTCATAAAAGCTTAAAATTATCTAAAAAAATCAATAAACAAGTAGAAAAACTACAAAATATTATTGATGAGTTAGATAAATCAGAAGTAATTTCTAATTTGAAAAAAAAATGCAAAAACTTTTAGATAAATTTAAAATCAGAAACAAAGTTGGTCAAAAAAGCCTAGGATTATTCCAAAACATCAATAAAAAAGTAAAAAAACTACAAAATATTCTTGATGAGTTAGAGAAAATGAGTGAAAACTTTAGATAAATCAGAAGAAATATCTAATTTGAGGAAAAAAATGCGAAATTTCTTAGATAAATCTGATATCAAATACAAAGTTGGTCAAAAAGGCCTAAAACTATTCAGAAAATCAATAAAAAAGTAAAAAAACTACAAAATATTTTTGATGAGTTAGAGAAAATAAGTAAAAACTTTAGATAAATCAGAAGAAATATCTAATTTAGCAGCAAAAATGCAAAAATTTTTAGATAAATTTGAAATCAAAAACAAAATTGGTCAAAAAGGCTTATAATTATCTAAAAAAATCAATAAAAAAATAGAAAAACTATTAAATATTATTGGTTAGTTTGAGAAAAGAAGTGAAAACTTTAGATAAATCAGAAGAAATATCTAATTTGAAGAAAAAAATGCGAAATTTCTTAGATAAATCTGATATCAAATACAAAGTTGGTCAAAAAGGCCTCAAAGTATCCAGAAAATCAATAAAAAAGTAAAAAAACTACAAAATATTTTTGATGAGTTAGAGAAAATAAGTAAAAACTTTAGATAAATCAGAAGAAATATCTAATTTAGCAGCAAAAATGCAAAAATTTTTAGATAAATCTGAAATCAAAAACAAAATTGCTCAAAAAGGCTAAAAATTATCTAGAAAAGTTGATAGAAAAGTAAAAAAACAACAAAAAATTACTGATGAGTTACAGAAAAAGGGGAAAATTTTAGATAAATCAAAAGTAATTTCTAATTTGACAACAAAAATCTAAAAATTTTTAGATAAATCTAAAATCAGAAACAAAGTTGGTCAAAAAGTTTTTAAATTATCTAAAAAATCAATAGAAAAAAAGAAAAACTACAAAATATTCTTGATGAGTTAGAGAAAATAAGTGAAAACTTTAGATAAATCAGAAGAAATATCTAATTTAGCAACAAAAATGCAAAAACTTTTAGATAAATCTGAAATCAAAAACAAAATTGATCAAAAAGGCTTTAAATTATCTAAAAAAATCAATGAACAAGAAAAAAAACTACAAAATATTATTGATGAGTTAGAGAAAATAAGTAAAAACTTTAGATAAATCAGAAGAAATATCTAATTTAGCAGCAAAAAGCCAAAAACTTTTAGATAAATCTGAAATCAAAAACAAAATTGGTCAAAAAAGCTTATAATTATCTAAAAAAATCAATAAAAAAGAAGAAAAACTACAAAATATTATTGATTAGTTAGAGAAAATAAGTGAAAACTTTAGATAAATCAGAAGAAATATCTAATTTGAGGAAAAAAATGCGAAATTTCTTAGATAAATCTGATATCAAATACAAAGTTGGTCAAGAAGGCTTAAAACTATTCAGAAAATCAATAAAAAAGTAAAAAAACTACAAAATATTTTTGATGAGTTAGAGAAAAAAAGTGAAAACTTTAGATAAATCAGAAGAAATATCTAATTTAGCAACAAAAATGCAAAAACTTTTAGATAAATCTGAAATCAAAAACAAAATTGATCAAAAAGGCTTTAAATTATCTAAAAAAATCAATAAACAAGAAAAAAAACTACAAAATATTATTGATGAGTTAGAGAAAATAAGTAAAAACTTTAGATAAATCAGAAGAAATATCTAATTTAGCAGCAAAAAGCCAAAAACTTTTAGATAAATCTGAAATCAAAAACAAAATTGGTCAAAAAGGCTTATAATTATCTAAAAAAATCAATAAAAAAGAAGAAAAACTACAAAATATTATTGATTAGTTAGAGAAAATAAGTGAAAACTTTAGATAAATCAGAAGAAATATCTAATTTGAGGAAAAAAATGCGAAATTTCTTAGATAAATCTGATATCAAACACAAAGTTGGTCAAAAAGGCCTAAAACTATTCAGAAAATCAATAAAAAAGTAGAAAAACAACAAAATATTTTTGATTAGTTAGAGAAAAAAAGTGAAAACTTTAGATAAATCAGAAGAAATTTCTAATTTAGCAGCAAAAATGCAAAAACTTTTAGATAAATCTAAAATCAAAAACAAAATTGGTCAAAAAGGCTTAAAATTATCTAGAAAAGTTGAAAGAAAAGTAAAAAAACAACAAAAAATTACTGATGAGTTACAGAAAAAGGGGAAAATTTTAGATAAATCAAGAGTAATTTCTAATTTGACAACAAAAATCTAAAAATTTTTAGATAAACCTGAAATCAGAAACAAAGTTGGTCAAAAAGTTTTTGAATTATCCAAAAAATCAATAGAAAAAAAAAACTACAAACTTTAGATAAATCAGAAGTAATTTCTAATTTGAAAAAAAAATGCAAAAACTTTTAGATAAATTTAAAATCAAAAACAAATTGGTCAAAAAAGCCTAAGATTATTCAAAAAAATCAATGAAAAAGTAAAAAACTACAAAATATTTTTGATAAGATACAGAAAATAAGTGAAAACTTTAGATAAATCAGAAGAAATATCTAATTTAGCAACAAAAATGCAAAAACTTTTAGATAAATCTGAAATCAAAAACAAAATTGATCAAAAAGGCTTTAAATTATCTAAAAAAATCAATGAACAAGAAAAAAAACTACAAAATATTATTGATGAGTTAGAGAAAATAAGTAAAAACTTTAGATAAATCAGAAGAAATATCTAATTTAGCAGCAAAAAGCCAAAAACTTTTAGATAAATCTGAAATCAAAAACAAAATTGGTCAAAAAGGCTTATAATAAACTACAAAATATTATTGATTAGTTAGAGAAAATAAGTGAAAACTTTAGATAATTTCGAAGTAATTTTTAATTTGAGAGAAAATGCAAAAACTTTTAGATAAATCTGAAATCAAAAACAAAATTGGTCAAAAAGGCTTAAAATTATCTAAAAAAATTGATAGAAAAGTAAAAAAATAACAAAAAATTACTGATGAGTTACAGAAAAAGGGGAAAATTTTAGATAAAACAAAAGTAATTTCTAATTTGACAACAAAAATCTAAAAATTTTTAGATAAATCTAAAATCAGAAGCAAAGTTGGTCAAAAAGTTTTTAAATTATCTAAAAAATCAATAGAAAAAAAAAAACTACAAAATATTATTGACGAGTTAGAGAAAAAAAGTGAAAACTTCAGATAAATCAGAAGTAATTTCTAATTTGAAAAAAAAAATGCAAAATCTTTAAAAAAATAAAAAAAAAATTGAACAACTTTGGTAATTGTAGGCCACTTGTAAAAGTTGAATAATTTTTTAAAAACTGTCCTGTGCATAGGATCTCGGCCGATAAAAAGCGAAAGGGAGGGCTTTGGGCAATCCTCCCGCTATTCCCTCGGGAGAATTTATGTCGTCGTTACTGTCAGACGCTGTTTGAGTATTCTGGAGATCGTACGAAGGCAGTGATCTTCTACAGCCTGTCCCTTAGGTGTTGTGATCCTCAAATTACAATCTAGCTTCACGCTCTAAACGAAGCTGACCGGAATAAAATCCCTCAAATCAACGGAAACCAATCTTGAAAAATATTTTCAAAACTATACCACTCACTTATTCTGTCAGAAAAGTGTCAAACGCTGTTTTTTAGGCGGTAAAAAATGATCAACGCTCGGCTGCGCAAAGAACTTCAATCTGACCACACTCTGCTTAGCCAGAGAGAAACATGCCGATTCCTTCCCGCTAAGCATTTTAAACTACCCTTACAATAAACACACCCCCTTTATCAAAGAAAAAAATCGATAAAAGTTGAATATATTCAGATTAGATAGAAAAATAAAATAAAGCAGAAGAAAAGTTTGAAAAACATAAAACAAAAGTGATTAAAAAAACAAAAAGTAAATAAGACCATCATAATAAAAGAGAGAAAGCAAGAGATAAGTATAGAAAACCAGAAAGAAAGAGAATAAAAACTGAAGTAATGAGAAGAAAACAAAAAAAACAAAAAATGAAAAAATAAGAGAAACAACAAAAGCAAAGTAAATAGACACAAAGGTAACAAGAAAACAACAAAATAGTTAATTATGATGCACACAAAAACATTTGTCGCACCAATAGTTGAATATTTAAAATTGACCTTTCAGCCCAATTTGGGCAATTTGATTATTTTTTGACTTTTTACTCGACTCCGGAATCGCCGTAATTTGATTAATTTATCAAATTGTCTAATGAGAATTTCTTAATTGTAGCAGCTCTGCTTGCACAAATGATCGTTAGAGAAGAAAACAAACAAAAACTTTTGACAGCAATGTTTTGACAGTCATTAATTAAAAAGTTAATGAGAAAATTGGCAAAATGCAAATCTCTGCATTATTTTCTGTTTGTTTTTGTCTCATAATTAAATGTAAATAAAAGAGAATTTGTGTTTTCAAATCGATCTTGAGGATTAGGCTTGATAATTTGTAAGCAAATTGGTAAACAGATTGAGGATTACAATAGGCTAGCTAAGCGATGACGTATATATACGTCTATAACCGTAATTGTTATTAGTACACATGTATATTTACTTAGTTTGTTTTATTTTTTTTAAATTAAGTCTTTTTAAGGCGTCTAAAAGTAGTTTTTTGACATTGAAAGAACCATTTCACTACGTAATGTGTCATGTGTCGTTCAATTGAAGACCCTCCACATATCCCTCTGCAATTCTGTCAGATTTCCAGCCTCTATAGCGCTTCGGAGTATGCGCATCAGCCAGGAATCACGCTAAAGATCTGCGAAAACGATGGCCTGTATACGATCCTGGTTCAGATAATCAAAAAAATGTCGTCAACATTTTATAAATAAGTCAAGTTGCGTGCCTCAAAGTACAATGCATAAGAATATACAACCTTTGTAGCAATAAACCACCTGTACAGTTGTAATATCGATAAAGCAGTTTTCGTCTAAATAAGCACTAGAGGCTTAACTCGACGAAAGGTAATCGGAAAAGCAGGATATTGAGTTATTATTGGACATACAATCTGTTTGAATGGTATACAGAGTAATTTATACAATCCGGACCACCTGTCAAATACTCAAATACCCAATTATAGTGTGAATGGGTTTTGGTTAGCTTCAAATTGCTGATTTGGTGGTGGCATAGGACTCGTAGCAAATACCATTTTTCGATTTATAATTTTGCATTTCAATCTGAATCTAAAGGTGTTTGTGGAGAACGAAATCGTTCAACTTTTTGGTCAATAGGTAGCCAATGACTTTAATAATATTCGAATTCAACTGGCATTATTAAAAATGCCACGTTCTCAGTTCAATTAAAGGCAAGAAAAGGTCTGGAATCTTTCCCATTTGAAGGGAAAGGCACAGGGAAAGAAACTTTTTCCCAAACTAATCAATGTTGGTAGCATTGCTCTTCTGATCGCTCAGCCACAACTTTGATAATTACCCTTTCTCAAGAAAACTTTTAGTGGAGCGACTCGAGAATTCTTATAGCAATCTGGTTAAAAGCGGCGGAAAATGATCACGTTTCGGTGCCTGAAACATAAATTTTCAGCTGTCAGTGATACACAATACGCAAATATTGGAAGATACGGTTTTCATATGTATAGAGGTGATTGACAGCCACTTAAGCGGCGCGAAAAATAACGCCGCAATCCTCCAAGGGCCCTGAAACCATTATCGAACATGAATATTTGCTGACCCTTCGTTTTCGGATTTGATCGTATATAAATTTGATTTTTTGTATTTGGTTTGCCTAAAAAATTATTTGAATCTGAACCACTACAAAACCTAAAAAAAGTTCCACGCCATTGTAGATAGTCTAAGCTACTTTTATTTTTCTCGTTAAAGCTTATACATGTTTACGTAATAATTATAAAAAATAATTAAAAAATAAATTTACATTTTGGTTCAGAGAGTGGGATGAGCACCCTGAGGGTGCGCAACCATACTCTGGTTAAATTTTTTTTTTGTTGAAAATTTTTTTAATTTTTATGATACATTAATTGTATATCAAACATTGTTAAAAAGAAACGATCGAAAAAATAAAAAACAACTTAAAAAAAGTTTCACATCATTGTAAATAGTCTAAACAACCTTTATTTTTTTTTTTAAAGTCTATATATGTTAACATAATAATTATAAATAATAATAAATTTTATATGGAAAATAATTTTGCGTTTGGGTTAAGAGAGTGAAGTGAGCACCCGGAGGGTGCGCAACCATACTCTCGTCAAAATTTTTTTTTTGTTTAAAATTATTTTTTATTTTTGAGATACACTAATTGTATGTCAAACTTTGTCGAGAAGTAAAGATCAAAAAAATAAAAAACAGCATAAAAAACGTTTCACGCCATTGTAGATAGTCTAAGCTACCTTTATTTTTCTTTTCAAAGTTTATACATGTTTATATAATAATTATAAATAATAATTAATTTTAATTAAAAAAAAAAATGCGTTTGGGTTAAGAGAGTGGGGTGAGCACCCGGAGGGTGCGCAACCATACTCTCGTTAAAAAAATTTTTTTTGTTCAAAATTTTTTTTTATTTTTGAGATACATTAATTGTATATCAAACTTTGTCAAGAAGTAACGATCAAAAAAATAAAAAACAGCTTTTAAAAACGTTGACGCTATTGTAGATAGTCTAAGCTATCTTTATTTTTCTCTTCAAAGCTTATACATGTTTATATAATAATTATAAATAATAATTATATTTAATTAATAAAAAAATTTGCGTTTAGGTTAAAAGAGTGGGGTGAGCACCCGGAGGGTGCGCAGCCATACTCTCGTAAAAAATTTTTTTTTTTTTCAAAATTTTTTTTTATTTTTGAGATACATTAATTGTATATCAAACTTTGTCAAAAAGTAACGATCAAAAAAATAAAAAAACAACTTAAGAAACGTTTCACGCTATTGTAGATAGTCTAAGCAACTTTTATTTTTTTATTTAAAGCTTATACATGTTTACATAATTATTATAAATAATAATAAATTTTAGATAGAAAAAAATTTTGTGTTTGGGTTAAGAGAGTGCAGAGAGCACCCGGAGGGTGCGCAACCATACTCTCGTTAAAAATTTTTTTTTGTTTAAATTTTTTTTTATTTTTGAGATACATTAATTGTATATCAAACTTTCTCGAAAAGAAACGACCAAAACAATAAGCAACTGATATGTATAAAAAAACAATCGGTTTCCATACAAATAAATAAAAAATTACGTTAAATTTATGGCAAAAGACACATTTGTGCTTAGTTTTAAAACTGAAATACTTGTGTTTTGCGCTAAAAATAAATTGTTTTCAATTATTGCGCATGCTGTGCAATTAAAAAAAATCTCGTGTGTGATGCAAGCAACCGCAAAATTCATTGCCGATTTCCAGAGATTAGCCACTCTGAATCGACAATATATTATTTTGCGCTCTCAATACACAAATAACTATTGAACGATTCGCTTTGCAGCTAATGCATTGGAAATTTCTAGTTTAATTAAATTTCTACTTATAGGATAAAACTCAACGACCTGATTTCGATCATCGCCCAATTGGATGAGTATTTTCAAAGATGAATATAAAGCATAATGCGATTCTGATACTACTTCTAGGTAGGGACAGGGCAACAATGGTAAGAAAGATTTACAATCCTAAGATCAATAGGCCACGCCTATGCGGAATAATTTCATTTCATTACATATAGTCAAGAATAGCATCCTATATCCTTTGGTTTGTGTGCAGTAGATAACGCTATTGGCTTTGTGGCAAAGATGAGATTTGATTTAATTGAAGGAACGGTGTCCATAATGTAGCTTTCCTGTAAATTTATGTATGGTCGAAAATAGAGGGGTCCGACTGTATTATATATTCACTGTTTTTTGTGAGTGTTAAAATGCAAACCGAGCCATTATGCCTTCTACCGTTCTTGATGTTTATCCCTCTCATTTTTCGGTGTCTGGCGTCTGCCTGTCCGCCCCCATGCCCCCTATACGCTTGTGCTGTTTTTCCAGAAAATATATCAGGATAAAACGTGGCACAAGCGAAAGAAATACGTATACTAGACAAGGAATTATCCGGGATAGGATGGGATAGAAACACGATGACACAATTTATATAAGTAGTTGTCTCTTAGAGTCGTTCGTCGCATTAAAGCATCGTGAGAACGAAGAAGACGCTATCAAGTGACACCGGGAACAGTGGGACGCACAAATCACGTCACGAACAAATGCTGCTGGAAATGCAGGGAGAATAGAAATGTGGGCTTTGGCGGCGGCGGCGGCAGCAGTGGCGGTGCGAACTTTGCGCCGCAGAATACTAAACTCGCTAAGAAATGTGTGCTTAGGACGGGAATAATTTCAACGAGAAAAATGCGTTCCGGAAGAGGGGAAAGAGGACCCGGTGCAGGACAAGAAAAGGAAAAAATCTCTCGTGTTTCAGAGGGATCATCTATCACTTTTTGTCGAGATTTGCGGGACGAGACCGGATCATCCCGAAAATGAGACGAGAGGAAAACAGGAATGAACGAGAAGAGGTTTTTCTGTGATTCTAACTAATAAAAGATGCTGTTTTATACATTAGAAATAATATATTACACTACAAGGGCTGAAAGTTGAGATTCCTGCACTGCCCGCCGAGGGCATCATGACGCGCAGTTCAGGGCTCTCAACTTTCTGCCCGTGTAGTGTATACTAGTTTTCTTGCTACTCCAATCGACAGTACGTAGTGTCGGCTGCGATTCCACGGCAGAAAGTGCAGGACCTGAACTGCGCGCCATGATGCCCTCGGTTATTTACTCTTGCTAAAAGAAGGCGCGCGCATAGCTCTATCAGTGCATGAAAGATACACTTTCTGCCGTGGAATCGCAGCCGGAACCACGAACTATTTCGACTGGAGTAGCAAGAAAATAATCTATTACAAAAGTATGGTTTTCAAACCGTAAAAATGATGTCCGAATGAGCGGCTATACATCCAACATAACCTACAAATTGTCATAAACCATTGCTACAGTACGTTGTTTTTTGCAACGCACAACGTTATTTTCACGAGTTTATTAAGTACATCACTGTGTACAGCATCACAAAAAAAAGAAGAAGTGGAGGAGCTTGTTATCTTGGAAGAAGAAGCTGCTGACAGATGCGTCAAACTGTAAGCGCGCAGAAAGTGGAGAGTTTGCTGTAGGTATTGACGTCATTTCCCAGAGCTTATTCCAGAAGAATGTATCTCCGGAAGATACATGGCGAACCGTAAGGCAAACACCACATACGTCTCAAAAAAGTGCCCGTGTATGCCCGAGCCTCATTCTGGTTATGACTACTTGGTCTGATCTCTTTGGAGGCAGAACATACATATTCCGGACGGTTTTCTAACCTCCCTTGTAAACGCAGCCGTTAGTTCTCACCTGCGTTGCACTTTCTGCGTTGCACTTTCTGTGTTGCACTTTCTACCCAAGCTGGTAAAAAACTCCTCAAGAGTTTGGCTCTTTCCAGCAATATTCTTGATCAAAGTAAACCGCTTTGCTTTTATCTGCCTTTTCCCCAACAAATGAGTAAATAAGAAATCGGACATTTTGTCAGAAAACTGCCTGTTTGGCATTAATTAAACAAAATGGATTTAGTTTTAATTAAAGTGTAAAAAACGTTAAGGGTCCTAGAGAATGTCAACTTCATTAAAGAAATAACGAGACATTCGCAATTAAAATTAAATATAAAGCTCCTCCGCATTGCATTCGAACGAATCCAAACAAATTTGAATAATTTGCATTTGGCAGTGAATTTATATTAATGTAAACGAATTAAGTCTATTTTATTAAAGTTCAATCTTCAATAATCCGCCGCGCTTTGAGATGCAAAATAAACAACGCGACGGATGAGACCATTAAATTTTCGAAATCTGTATACAATTGGTGGCAATTATTAGTGCGTAACCTCTATCTTTACAATTCCATAATTTATAAAAACCTGCCATAACCGCCGACTTCTCGAAAACAATACTTATTTACAATTGGTTTACCAAGTACCAACAAGAAGAGGTCTCTAACTGGTGTTTTCAAAATAAAAAAAAAAGTATTTAGGCAAATATATATGCCTTAAAACACAACTCGTAGCTCATCAAAACGCCCTTTGTTCTTTTTTTCTGTCCCTGCTCAAGTATCATGACTATGGCTCGGTAGATCAGATGGCCAACGATAGTGCGTTGTAGTCTGATCTAACAAGGTTGTGGGTTCAATTCCTTACCTAGACAAGAGTCTTGCTCTACAGGAAGTCTAGCTATGAATATTTGTTTGTAAATGTCAGAAGTACAATAGATCACAAACGTCGCAGTGCAGGATTAACTATGAATAAAAAGAAATCAACCAGAACATAGTACCTTAGAGTACCGAAGAGCAAAAAAGCCCAGTTAGAGGGGCATAAGAAACCAACTAGGTTGCCTTTTCACCTTTCTCAGTTAGGGCATGAATTGAGAGAAGCAGGAGTTACCAAGTGCTTATCAAGGCCTTAGGTCTAAAATGAGGTACTCTTAGAACAAGAAAGAGAAGACAAAAAACCAACTTTCTTATGGTAGAAAGAAAGAAACTGAACAAATCATTTTTCAAGAAATGACAGCGGTTAAAGATGAGCAGTTAACTTCTGCTAAACTTAAAAAGTAGCAATAGTACCTAAAGCGTATCTGTACTGATATATTGTTAGATGCCATCTAATTTTCTTTTCTTGAAACACCTTTAGTAGAAATATGTAGAAAAAGTGGAAAAACATTAGCTTTCATTTACCGACACAGGTTGCAGAATGGATAGCACAACTTAAGAAACTAGATACACTAAAAAGGAAACAGCCTTCTCTAAATCTCAAATCGTTCCGACCTTCCAAGAGGTCAAAAGATGCAGATTGAGAAAATCATTAAACTGGCTTAAGGTAATTAAACCTAGATGGCCATTGGCTACAGTGTTTCCGGCGAAGAAAACTAAAAAAAATAATTGAAAGGTGAACACTACAACCTGCTATTGCTGCAATTGGGATCACACTGCAACCCATTCACAACCCTTTCAAGCAACAAGAGACCAACCAGCCTTAGCAACAGCATCAGCCACTTGAGAGCCAAATAATAGTAACATAGAATAGTAAAAAGAAGAAAAAACCGGTATGTCAATGTAGACATACCTAGATGTATCTGCATGTAATATAATGTAATAAAGTCTTACATGTGCTTTTTTTCCAAGATTAGAGCAAATTGATTCAGTACTCACAAACCTAGCTGTCATGGGCAAGCCAGCCACATTATTATAAGAAGGTAGGATCAGCCACCTAGCTAGGTTACTGAAACAGAAAGGTTAAGACACCACATTCACACACAATAACAAGTTAAATTTTGGCACGCATTTGACTATGCACGCACTTGACACTCCTCCCAGTACTACCCGCCGACTACTGTTTACTGCCCTTACTAGGGCTCCACTAGCGCAGTGGAAGCATGCTGGGCCCATAACCCAGAGGTCCGTGGTTCGAAACCACGCTCTGCTACCAGCAAATTAGCGAAAGACGCAACTGGAACAGTCTCAACGGCTTTCGTACTGTAGTATAGAAAGAAAACGGAACTTCTACTATACTATATCATTCCAAAATATCCAAATATCCAAATGGCAGATGAAAACGTAAACACGGCCCTCAGTCCGGGGCACCTCCTAAGTGAAGAGAGGGTGCTAAAAATCCCCCCGTCATCTACCATAGGACGCAAAACTAATAAGACAAAGCTGCACATATATAACGATCAATCGGAAGGCGGCAGAACTCGTGACTGAAAGATCTACGTCGATGGTTCGGTTGCACATCAATTGAAATCTTCCGTGCAGCAATGTCTAAAAACAATGGTGGCTATTTGTATCACCAACCTTCGAAGGGAGATGGTGTGAGAAGAAGAAGCCCTTACGGCAATTAGTTTCATCCCTTATATCTGCTTAGCTTCTTTTTCTTTTTCTTGCATTATACTATTTTAAGATAAGAGCAAGTTGGCTCAGTACTCACAAACCTAGCAGCCATGGCCAAACCAGCCACATTATTAGAAGAAGGTAGGATCTGCCACCTGGCTAGGTTACTAAAACAGAAAGGTTAAAAGACCGCATTCGCACACAATAACAAGTTAAATTTTTCCTCTCAGTACTACCCGCTGACCACTGTCTACTGTCCTTACGGAAATTAGTTTCATCCCTTATATCTGCTTGACTTCTTTTTCTTTTTCTTGCATTATACTATTTTAAAGCTGTTTTGACTTGAGTAATTTTATAAAAAGTGATGTCCCACAACCCTTTGTATTAATTTAGAGGGTAGCTTTGTATGGCTTTGTGCGCTTCGTATAAGAAATTTGGGTCAGTTTTTCGTAGCTGATGCCATAAAATAAACGGATAAAATCAACAGGTAAATACAGAGTGGGGTTGTGTATTCAGCGAGCAGGGGCAGCAAGCAAGCAGTATGTAGCTTGTGTTTAATTTTCCCGGCATGTAAAAGGAAAATGAACGTCCTTTATCCCTAAGTGCTGCAATTAGCCACGACATGAATTTGTACTTTATGTCGCAAGCTTATAAATAATGCGAGGCATTTTCAAGAAAATTGTGTGTAGTATTTAGCACGGAATGACAGTTAAAGCTCATTTTCGCATTGAACGCTTTTCATCATCGAAGGAACGAAATGAGGAAAATAAGGAAAAGAAAATTCTTTTTTTTCCTCCTGAGATTATGCCGCTCTATTTCCTCTGTTTAATTTGATTGGTAAAAATAAAATTGCAAAGTGGAAGGAAGAGAGGCGGCGAGACGAAATCGCTAAAAGGTCCTCGGAAAATAAACAAAGTTTGCAATATAAATCTTTGTAATCAGATTGTCGAGAAAAGGAACGTTTGAGTTTGGCATCGTCAGCGCGAAATATAAGGAACTTCATCGAAGCAACAAACATAACAAAACAAACACTCTCACAACTTTCATTTCCTGAAATATACAGCGAAAACATTGCGGAGATAAGCAAGGCAGGCCAGGCAGCAGACGTCATTTGCGACAGATCACCTGATTATTTTTACTTTTGTTTCTTGCTTGCTTGATAAACATGTCAAAGTCAATACAATTCACGGAAAATAAGAGAAAAATCAAAACAAATACCGTAGAAGAACGGTTTTTTTTAGATCGGGACAGCTTATAAGTCACATTAGATGCGCAGTGGTACTTTCTGCTTAGCAGAGCTTCACTAATTAGCGTAAGAACATGATTGAAACATCACATTAATTGGCCTACAGCGCAATGTGTTCTCTTTCTTAATATCACCCCCAGATAGTGAGTGGTGCAATGAGTATAAAAGAGCCGGAAATACCAAGGTCAAGTTATAAGATTGGATGCGCAGTGGTACAACCGCGTATATGCTGCTTAGCGGAGCTCATTCATTAGCGTAAGATTATTGTAGGAACTTGATTAAAACATCACATTAATTGGTCTACTGCGCAATGTGTTCTCTCTCTTAAAATCACCTCCAGATAGTGAGTGGTGCAATGAGTATAAAGCAACCGGAAATACCAGGGTCAACTCACATTAGATGCGCAGTGGTAACGCCGCGTATATGCTGCTTAGCAGAGTTCACTCATTAGCGTAAGATTATTGTACAAACATGGTTAAAACATCATATTAATGGGCCTACTCTGCAATGTGTTCTCTCTCTCTCTTGGAATCACCCCCAGATAGTAAGTGGTGCAATGAGTATAGAAGAGCCGGAAATACCAGGGTTAAGTCACATTAGATGCGCAGTAGTATAGCCGCGTATATGCTGCTTAGTGGAGCTCACTCATTAGCGTAAGATTATTGTTAAAACATGATTGAAACATAACATTAATTGGTCTATTGCGCAATGTGTTCTCTCTCTTGGAATCACTCCCAGATAGTGAGTGGTGCAATGAATATAAATGAACCGGAAATACCAGGGTCAACTCACATTATATGCGCAGTAGTACAGCCGCGTATATGCTGCTTAGCGGAGCTCACTCATTAGCGTAAGATTATTGTAAGAACGTGATTAAAACATCACATTAATTGACTTACTCTGCAATGTGTTCTCTCTCTTGGAATCACCCCCAGATAGTGAGTGGTGCAATGAGTATAAAGGAACCGGAAATACCAGGGTCAACTCACATTAGATGCGCAGTGGTAACGCCGCGTATATGCTGCTTAGCGGAGCTTACTTATTAGCGTAAGATTATTGTAAGAACATGATTGAAACATAACATTAATTGGTCTATTGCGCAATGTGTTCTCTCTCTTGAAATCACCCCCAGATAGTGAGTTGTGCAATGAGTATAAATGAACCGGATTACCAAGGTCATCCCATATACTCGCCCTAGCTACCTGTCAAATCTTTTGATAATTCCCGGACTTGATAGCGAACCGCTCCGTGCGTCATAATTACATAAACATGATCTTACCGCCGTAGGTGACTATATTACAAGTAAAACTGCTTCAGTTGGCCGGTTTTTCTCATTGAAGGTCTAATAGACTCCAAGATTTACCAAACCACCAATAAGATAAGCCTGTATTTAGAAGGCTTATCTTATATTCTTGAACGCTGCCCGTTTCTCTCAACACATAGAAAATGGCAAATCTATCATTACGAAATTTTTTTACTTTTGTTTTTGCTCTTTAGAGCCCATTGCACATTGTTATATAATTGGCACATACTTGTACCAAATTGTGGCTTTTTTATTCCTGCTCAATAGTTCAAAAGATTGCCGTGCGAGGTTAATGGAATTTTGTGTTAAATTTATACTTTTTGTTTTTATTTATTTTGAGTATTTTTTTGCGTTTGTTTTCAGCTGTTTTGATTTTATTCATGGAAATTGGAGGTTGACTTGTTGGTTGATCACTAACTGTCAATTAGTGAGTAGAGTGAGAGTACCTTGATATCCCAAATTTTGCCAGAAAGAAAAGATTTTAAACTCTACCCTCTCTGCACGCTAAGCCAGCACAAAAGAGTAATTTTTTTGCCGCCGCCAGACCGAGTGCTGCCACCAAAGTTCCAACTGTTTAGCTAATGACTATTGTGTCTATAAGCCCGATTTTTTGTGTTCAAAAATCAGGTCTGTCTTTATGATCTGTCTAATGTAAACTTTTTCACAAAGCACGGAATCTAATAGACATTATAGACCACCAAACTGTCAAATTTGACGAACCTTTAAGCGTGTTTTCAATCTTTGTTTAGTTTTTCATTAAATCTAATTATTTTTTTTGCTGCTGCCAGACCGAGTGTTGCCACCAAGCTTTCAATTGATTGAATCTATATATTGTAGCCATTGTTTAGCTAATATAACTCCGATTTTATGCATTTTTGTCTCCAAAAATTAGATGCGTTATGGTCGGTCCAATGTAAACTTTTCCACAAAAGCACGGAATCTTATAGACATTATAGACCACCAAACTGTCAAATTTGATGAGCCTTTAAGCGTCTTTTCAATCTTTGTTTAGTTTTTTATTAACTCTAAGCAATGATAGAATTTAAAAAATATTTAATCACGCGGTGATAAATCTGGGGCTTTTTGTTCACTGATGCCTCCCAAACATTCCTCTAATTTGTGTGTCTAATATAAATTATTGGCGGTAAGGGTGGCGGCGCTGTAACTGTAGAATTTCGCCATACCAACCAACCAAACTGTAATTTAGTTATGAGATATGTATGTGGTAGACAGCTATACTCAGCTCGTTAGACTCTGTTGCTTTACCGGATGGTTGGCAGACCTGTCACACGCAGAAATGATGACACGTGATTTATTATTTTGATGGAGATCTGTCAGTGATTTCAATGCTAGAAAGGAAAAAATTTAAACAAATTATTATCATCGGCAGCGCGGATAATTTAGGTGTTATTTTACAATTTGCATAAGAAAACATATGCCCATTCTATTGTTATAATTGTACAATGGCGATTAGAATGTGCTCGTTAGCGAATTGGTGGCGGTTTGCTGATTAAAGGCCGGTTTACATCGATAATCGCCGACGAGTGCTAAATTTGATGAAGGCAGAAACGACGACGCAATTACAGCCCCTAAATCAATGCTTTAATTATTTGTGTCATGATTTTGTTTAATTTTTTCGGTAGAAATGGCCATTCGACTAAAAATTCCAACTGGAACTGTTGCTCCAGCGATTCTAACCGTATTTATTCTGTAAATACAAAGCTCCAGCTCGGGATAATTGCATTTGTAACGATCGCGCAATTAACGAATAAAATGATTCAGCAGAAAATCAGAGAGGGTGACTTTTCCATCTTTAATATCTCCATTGGCAATTCTAACAGCTCAATTTATTCACAAAGGACGCTGAATTGCCAAACAGAATTTTTGAAAAAAAAATATCAAACGAACAAAGCTTTTTGCCAATCGCAAATGTTTTGGTGCAATCAAGCTCAATTTAAATAAATTCTATTATTGTTAACTCTTTATCTTGATTGGTTGTTTTATTTTAAAGTTTTAAAGCAGAGTCTACAATGTAGGCGTTCTCATTGGCTGAGGAATTGTAGTACTAAGAGGGAGGTGTTTACTATACCTATGAGACAAGCGTTCTCATTCGCTGATTACACAAGTCGCGTTCATTGACAGTTTTCAAAAACAATACCTCATTTTTATAAAAAAAACTCTAGCGTTTTTAATAGGATAATTAAATTTATTCATTCCTAAAGACCATTTCTACTTCAAAATAACTGTTGACAATAAATAATTTAAATTTATGACTAAAATCTAATTGTCAAATTAGCGCATAGGCAGTACTTGCTAGAAAAATTATATAAGGTTATGTAAAAAGCGGCATTTGCTAAGCAAAAACTTTAATTTAATTTGTAATTACTAATTTTCAATTTGATTTTAATAGGTCAACAGCTGTGTTGTGGATATTGCCACACGAGATAGCAAGAGAAACGTTAATTGCAGTACCAAAGTACGAAAGTTAAGTTGTCTTCTAAGTTGCACAATCGCTCGCGTTAATTGGTTCAGATACGTTTTAGTAACCCCTCGTCCTAATTGGTCGCTTTATTTTGAAGTTTTGAAGCATAAAAATAATAATAATATATTTTTTTTTATTTTATCTGTTACAAAAAATCTCAAACGGTCAAAGCTTTTTGTCAATCGCAAATGTTTTGGTGCAATCAAACTCAATTTAAATAAATTCTATTATTGTTAACTCTTTATCTTGATTGGTTGTTTTATTTTGAAGTTTTAAAGCAGAGTATACGATGTAGGCGTTCTTATTGGCTGAGGAATTGCAGTACCAAGAGGGAGGTGTTTAATATACCTATGAGACAAGCGTTCTCATTCGTTGATTACACAACTCGCGTTTATTGGCAGTTTTTAAAAACAAAAAAAATATCAAACAAACAAAGCTTTTTGCCAATCGCAAATATTTTGGTGCAATCAAGCTCAATTTAAATATATTGTTAACTCTTTATCTTGATTGGTTGTTTTATTTTAAAGTTTTAAAGCAGAGTGTACAATGTAGGCGTTCTTATTGGCTGAGGAAATGCAGTACCAAGAGGGAGGTGTTTAATATACCTATGAGACAAGCGTTCTCATTCGTTGATTACACAACTCGCGTTTATTGGCAGCTTTTAAAAACAAAAAAAATATCAAGCAAACAAAGCTTTTAGCCAATCGCTAATCTTTTGGTGCAATCAAGCTCAATTTAAATAAATTCTATTATTGATAACTCTTTATCTTAATTGGTTGTTTTATTTTAAAGTTTTAAAGCAGAGTGTACAATGTAGGCGTTCTTATTGGCTGAGGAATTGCAGTACCAAGAGGGAGGTGTTTAATATACCTATGAGACAGGCGTTCTCATTCGTTGATTACACAACTCGCGTTTATTGGCAGTTTTTAAAAACCAAAAAAATATCAAACAAACAAAGCTTCTTGTCAATCGCTAATCTTTTGGTGCAATCAAGCTCAATTTAAATAAATTCTATTATTGTTAACTCTTTATCTTGATTGGTTGTTTTATTTTAAAGTTTTAAAGCAGAGTGTACAATGTAGGCGTTTTAATTGGCTGAGGAATTGCAGTACCAAGAGGGAGGTGTTTAATATACCTATGAGACAAGCGTTCTCATTCGTTGATTACACAACTCGCGTTTATTGGCAGCTTTTAAAAACAAAAAAAATATCAAGCAAACAAAGCTTTTAGCCAATCGCTAATCTTTTGGTGCAATCAAGTTCAATTTAAATAAATTCTATTATTGTTAACTCTTTATCTTGATTGGTTGTTTTATTTTAAAGTTTTAAAGCAAAGTGTACAATGTAGGCGTTCTTATTGGCTGAGGAATTGCAGTACCAAGAGGGAGGTGTTTACTATACCTATGAGACAAGCGTTCTCATTCGTTGATTACACAACTCGCGTTTATTGGCAGCTTTTAAAAACAAAAAAAATATCAAACAAACAAAGCTTTTTGTCAATCGCTAATCTTTTGGTGCAATCAAGCTCAATTTAAATAAATTCTATTATTGTTAACTCTTTATCTTGATTGGTTGTTTTATTTTAAAGTTTTAAAGCAAAGTGTACAATGTAGGCGTTCTTATTGGCTGAGGAATTGCAGTACCAAGAGGGAGGTGTTTAATATACCTATGAGACAAGCGTTCTCATTGGCTGATTACACAACTCGCGTTTATTGGCAGTTTTTAAAAACAAAAAAAATATTAAACAAACAAAGCTTTTTGCCAATCGCTAATCTTTTGGTGCAATCAAGCTCAATTTAAATAAATTCTATTATTGTTAACTCTTTATCTTGATTGGTTGTTTTATTTTAAAGTTTTAAAGCAGAGTGTACAATGTAGGCGTTCTTATTGGCTGAGGAATTGCAGTACCAAGAGGGAGGTGTTTAATATACCTATGAGACAAGCGTTCTCATTGGCTGATTACACAACTCGCGTTTATTGGCAGTTTTTAAAAACAAAAAAAATATCAAACAAACAAAGCTTTTTGTCAATCGCTAATCTTTTGGTGCAATCAAGCTCAATTTAAATAAATTCTATTATTGTCAACTCTTTATCTTGATTGGTTGTTTTATTTTAAAGTTTTAAAGCTGAGTCTACAATGTAGGCGTTCTTATTGGCTGAGGAATTGCAGTACCAAGAGGGAGGTGTTTAATATACCTATGAGACAAGCGTTCTCATTCGTTGATTACACAACTCGCGTTTATTGGCAGCTTTTAAAAACAAAAAAAATATCAAACAAACAAAGCTTTTTGTCAATCGCTAATCTTTTGGTGCAATCAAGCTGAATTTAAATAAATTCTATTATTGTTAACTCTTTATCTTGATTGGTTGTTTTATTTTAAAGTTTTAAAGCAAAGTGTACAATGTAGGCGTTCTTATTGGCTGAGGAATTGCAGTACCAAGAGGGAGGTGTTTAATATACCTATGAGACAAGCGTTCTCATTCGTTGATTACACAAATCGCGTTCATCTACAGTTTTCAAAAACACAATCGAGAATATTTAGACTTGTTATCAAACCGTTATGTTTTCCATTAATACATTTTTTTCAATTTTATTTAAATTTCTTATATAAAAATACAAAAAATAAGTTCAAACCATATTAGATATCTTAGATTTTTGTCTTAAAATTATATCAGAATTGGTACCTGTCATTTAGAGTGACTTATGCATTGGCATGTAGAAAGCTTATTTCTCGACTTTGATGTAAATAAATTTGTAATAGATGTCGCTACTAAAGTTGTACTACACAGTTTTTTTTGGTTTTTGGCGTTATTAAACTGACAATCATTCATTTCCTGGCTACGATTGCTTTAACACAATGGCACATTTCTGGAAAATCAATGAAAGCCGAAAAAAGTTTCCAGGATAAAAAAGGAAAAGCTCCCGATTTCCGACCACGGGTTTTAGGTAGAATGTCGACGTAGGAAAAATGGACATGGTGGATAGATTGAAACGCAACAGCGCAATGAAATTGGCTTCGTTTCCCGGTCATTCATCAGGAGCTAATGGCCGCTACCGTTTATTCCCGAAGGCGACAGGAAGAGTTTCTCCCTCAGCAGTTTATCATTTTTTTTCATCTATCCCAAGTTTTTCTGCTTTCTAACGCAAAGGCTATTCAAATTTTATCAATCTATTTATAATTTTTTTTACTGTAAAAAATCTTATCAAATTTTGAAAAATAATTAATTTATTTTCAGTAATTAAGTCAACATTTTAGTAATTAAATTGATAAATACCCGTAATTCTGAGCGAGAAAAGAATAATAAAAAAAATTTATAGCGGAAACTGCTATTACAACAGCCTTGGTGGAATAATTATTACAAGAATAGCCTTTGTTCAATACAATTATTTTATACTTACCACATATTTGTTGTTTTTTGCCATACAAATTGGGATTAAGCGTCAATTATTTACAAAGTTGATGTTAATTTGTTTTTAACTGTTTTTTCATAAGTTGTTATTTATGTGTTTTTGTGTCTGTAGGAAACAACAACGCTATAAGTTATATTTTTTTATTATTTTCATAAACAAATACATACCTAGCTCATTTTTTTTGCAAATTTAAGCAAAAAATTAAACAAAATTTATTTAAAATAGGTATTGTATCTGTATTATTAAGTAACAATTTACGCCTGCTAGTTAAATTTTAATAAAGTCGAGCTACCACTTATGCGACCGCTTTTCTTTAAACGAGAACACTGTCATACTGGCCGAATGTTGCAGGTTTTTTGTCACACTAGAGCAATAAAATGTGTTTATAATTGATTTTTTTGCGGTTTAGCTACATAAAATGTAATTATTATGGCAAGCATCCAACAAAGTTGAAGCTTATTTCCTCTGTTTTCGTAGACTGCAAGACTAGGCTTACCCATGCATTATATAAAACATTTCAGATTTCTACGACCACCTGCCAGCAAAGCTCGAAAAGGATTTCCCTGTCAGGGTAGAAGTTTGAGTGGATTCTCAGTAAACACGTGTACAATACGATGGATGCTTGCCAGAGCGTGAAAAACTGACTGCTGACTGAACTGTTGCACTGATGGGAGAGATGGCTTCGGTAAAAGTCAAAATTACGTCTGCATTTGACACATTTTGCACAGACTGCGCTCGGTCGTAATTGACTTTGAAGTTAGCCGGATTCAATTTGAAAGTTGCGCCAGTTTAGGCAATAAATAGGTAAACATACACCAAATTATTCATGACAGGACGTCGGAAAGTGGAAACTTTCTTAACAACTTTGACGTGTGTTGTTCTATTTTATGCTTATAAGAACTTGCGCGCACTTTTTTCAGTTGCGTTGTATCTAAAGCTTTTTCAGCATCGGATTGTCTCTAAAAGTCTATAAGTTATCTTATCAGTTGAATATTGAGACTAAAATTACTAAAAACAGAGCATTAAACGGTCAAAACTCAAATGTATAGAGCTAACATTACCTACAAACTGTCATAAATTGCCGCTACCGTACGCACTAGGTGAAATTTACTATATGCAATTGCCATCCGAACCACTCGTTAGTCTTTATCATTAGACACACGGCCCTTTATGAGTTTAATCCAAATCTGATACCTACTCTGGCGGAAAGAGCAAGAAGATTAACACTTGAGCCCTATTGTTGTATCACCTCAGTACAACCAAAGCTGTCAATTATCATTCCGCTCTAAAAACCAACCTCTACAAGAACATGACACAGTTTCTAAAGCACAGCACTCATCCTTTGGTCTAGTAGAGCAGCTCCCAAACTACAAATTCCTTTACACAGATGCGTCAAAATGTGGAGACCAAATTGGGGCAGCAGTCGTCACTCCGAAAGGGAGTCTGGGGTTTACAGTACCCTCTGCTGATAATATATGTTTCGTCACATACAGAAAGCAGAATCTGCTGTAGAAAACTCAGAAATAGTATATTACACTACAAGGGCAGAAAGTTGAGATTCCTGCACTGCGCGCCATAATCATGGCGCGCAGTTCCGAGCTCTCAACTTTCTGCCCGTGTAGTGTATACTAGTTTTCTTGCTACTCCAGTCGACAGTACGTAGTGTCGGCTGCGATTCCACGGCAGAAAGTGCGCGCCATGATGCCCTCGGCTATTTACTCCCGCTAAAAGAAGGCGCGCGCATAGCTCTACCAGTGCATGAAAGATACACTTTCTGCCGTGGAATCGCAGCCGAAACCACGTACTTTCGACTGGAGTGGCAAGAAAAAGAACTTTAACGCACTTGGCCGGCCTCACAGCAGCAGATGTGAGGCTAAGTGCAAAATGAAAGCTGCTAGAAAAGTGGTAAGAACCAACGGCTGCGTTCACGAAGGAGGTTAAGAAAACCGTCCGGGATATGTATGTTTTGCCTCCAAAGAGATCAAGCCAAGCAGCCATAACCCGACTGAGGCTAAGACATACAGAGGCACATTAAACTGTCAAATTTATCAAGATATCTGACACAAAAATCAGTAGATTAATAAAAAAATATTTTTTTTTAATATTTTATTAATTTTAGAAAAATATTAGAGACGCTACATACAATATTTTCAGATGATTGATCTATGTAAAGCTCTATGACACTCGTAATCATTCTTAATCTTAAATTTAAAAAAAAAATAACAAAAAAAAACAATTTTTTCTTAGTTTTGCATTAAATGAGCTATTTTTTTGTCCTATAACTAACTTTTTGTTAAAATTAACACTATTTTTAGCCATTTTACCAAGTTTCAAAGTGCTGTAACTATTAAAATTTGTTTTAAACTGTCAAGCTTATCAAGTTGTCTAGACAAAAATCAGTAGATTAGTAAAATAATTTTTTTTAAATATTTTATCAATTTTAGAAAAATGTTAGAAGCGCCAAATACAATATTTTTAGTTAATTGGTCTATGGAAAGTTCTATGACACTCGTAGCCATCCCTAATCTTAAATTAAGAAAAAAACAAGAAGAAAAAGCATTTTTTTTTAGTTTTGCTTAAAATGAGTAATTTTTTTTGTGCTATAATTAACGTTTTGTTAAAATTAACACTATTTTTGCAATTCTTCTAGGCTCTATAGTTCTGTAACTCTTAAAATTTGTATTAAACTGACAAGTTTATAAAGTAATCTTAAACGGAGGGCAGTAGATTAGAAAAAAATAGACATTTATTATATTTAAGAAACTTTAGAAAAATTCTGAAAAATGGTGGAGGCGCCAAAAACAATATTTTCAGTTGATTGGTCTATGGGAAGTTCTATGACGCTCGTAACCATCCCTAATCTTAAATTAAAAAAAAACAAGAAAAAAAAAACAATTTTTGTGTAGTTTTGCATTGAATAGTTGATTGGTCTATGTAAAGTTCTATGACACTCGCAACCATTCTTAATTTTAAAATTTAAGAAAAAATACCAAAAAAAAAGCAAATTTTTTTTTGTTTTGCTTAAAATGAGTAATTTTTTTATGCTATAACTAACTTTTTATTAAAATTAACACTATTTTTGCAATTTTACTAAGTTTTAAAGTGCTGTAATTCTTAGAATTTGTATTAAACTGTCAACCTTATCAAGTTATCTAAGACAAATGACAGTAGATTATTAAAAAAATATTTTTTTTTAAGATTTTATCAACTTTAGAAAAATCTTAGAAACGTCAAATACAATATTTTCAGTTAATTGATCTATGTGAAGTTCTATGACAGTCGTAACCATTCTTAATTTTTGAAATGAAGAAAAAATAACAAAAAAAGCTAATTTTTTCTAGTTTTGCTTAAAATCAGTAATTTTTGTGTGCTATAAATAACTTTTTGTTAAATTTTTTGCAATTATACCAAGTTTTAAAGTGCTGTAACTCTTAAAATTTGTATTAAACTCTCAAACTTATCAAGTTATCTTAGACAAAAGTCAGTGAATTAATAAAAAAAATTTTTTTTTTAATATTTTATTAATTTTAGAAAAATGTTAGAGGCGCTAAATACAATATTTTCAGTTGATTGATCTATGTGAAGTTCTATGACAGTCGTAACCTTTCTTAATTTTAAAAATTATGGAAAAATAACAGAAAAAAGCTAATTTTTTTAAGTTTTGCTTAAAATGAGTATTTTTTGTGTGCTATAACTAACTTTTTGTTAAAATTTTTGCAATTTTTTGCAGTTCTATTAGGTTTCAAAGTGCTGTAACTCTTAAAATTTATTAAACTGTCAAACTTATCAAGTTATCTTAGACAAAGGTCAGTAAATTAATAAAAAAATATTTTTTTTTTAATATTTTATCAATTTTAGAAAAATATTATAGGCGCGACATACAATATTTTCAGATGATTGATCTATGTGAAGTTCTATGACACTCGTAATCATTCTTAATCTTAAATTAAAAAAAAAATAACAAAAAAAAAATTTTTTTTCTTAGTTTTGCTGAGCTATTTTTTTGTGCTATAACTAACTTTTTGTTAAAATTAAGACTATTTTTAGCAATTTTACCAAGTTTTAAAGTGCTGTAACTCTTAAAATTTGTATTAAACTCTCAAACTTATCAAGTTATCTTAGACAAAGGTCAGTAAATTAACAAAAAAAAAATTTTTTTTCAATATTTTATCAACTTTAGAAAAATGTTAGAGGCACCAAATACAATATTTTCAGTTAATTAATCTATGTGAAGTTCTATGACACTCATACTCTCAAACTTATCAAGTTATCTTAGACAAAAATCAGTAGATTAATAAAAAAATATTTTTTTTAATATTGTTTACTTTGTAAACTTTAAAAAAATTTTGAAAAATGGTCGAGGCGGTAAATACAATATTTTCAGTCAATTGATCTATGTGAATTTCTATGACAGTATATTAAAAATTAAGAAAAAACAACAAAAAAAGCAATTTTTTTTTAGTTTTGTATTAAATATGCTATTTTTTTGTGCTATAACTAACTTTTTGTTAAAATTTTTGCAATTTCTTGCAGTTCTATCAGGTTTCAAAGTGCTGTAACTCTTAAAATTTATTAAACTGTCAAACTTATCAAGTTATCTAAGACAAAGGTCAGTGAATTAATAAAAAAATATTTTTTTCTTAATATTTTACTAATTTTAGAAAAATGTTACAGGCGCTAAATGCAATATGTTCAGATGATTGATCTATGTGAAGTTCTATAACACTCGTAATCATTCTTAATCTTAAATTTAAAAAAAAACAACAAAAAAAAACAGTTTTTTTTAGTTTTGCATTAAATGAGCTTTTTTTTTGTGCTATAACTAACTTTTTGTTAAAATTAACACTATTTTTTGCAACTTTTCCGGGTTTTAAAGTGCTGTAACTATTAAAATTTGTTTAAAACTGTCGAGCTTATCAAGTTGTCTAGACAAAAATTAGTAGATTAGTAAAATAATTTTTTTTTAATATTTTATCAATTTTAGAAAAATGTTAGAAGCGCCAAATACAATATTTTTGGTTAATTAGTCTATGGAAAGTTCTATGACACTCGTAGCCATCCCTAATCTTAAATTAAGAAAAAACAAGAAGAAAAAGCATTTTTTTTTAGTTTTGCTCAAAATGAGTAATTTTTTTTGTGCTATAATTAACTTTTTGTTAAAATTAACACTATTTTTGCAATTTTTCTAGGTTTTATAGTTCTGTAACTCTTAAAATTTGTATTAAACTGACAAGTTTATAAAGTAATCTTAGGCGGAAGGCAGTAGATTAGAAAAAAATAAGCATTTATTATATTTAAGAAACTTTAGAAAAATTCTGAAAAATGGTGGAAACGTCAAAAACAATATTTTCAGTTGATTGGTCTATGGGAAGTTCTATGACGCTCGTAACCATCCCTAATCTTGAATTAAGAAAAAACAAGAAAAAAAAAACAATTTTTGTGTAATTTTGCATTGAATGGGCTTTTTTTTTGCTATAAGAAACTTTTTGTTAAAATTAACACTATTTTTTGCAATTTTACCAAGTTTTAAAGTTCTGTAACTCTTAAAATTTGTATTAAACCGTCAAACTTATCAAGTTATCTTAGACAACGGTCAGTAGATCAATAAAAAAATATTTTTTTTTTAAGTTTTTATTAACTTTAGAAAAATGTTAGAAGCGCTAAATACAATAATTTCAGTTAATTGATAAAAAAAATTTTTTTTTTCAATATTTTATTAATTTTAGAAAAATGTTAGACGAGCTAAATACAATATTTTCAGTTGATTGATCTATGTGAAGTTCTATGACAGTCGTAACCTTTCTTAATTTTAAAATTTAAAAAAAAACAACAGAAAAAAACAATTTTTTTTCAGATTTGTATTAAATGAACTATTTTTTTTGTGCTATAACTAACTTTTTGTCAAAATTAACACTATTTTTGCAGTTCTATCAGGTTTTAAAGTGTTGTAACTCTTAAAATTTGTATTAAACTGTCAAACTTATCAAGTTATCTTAGACAGAGGGCAGTAGATTAATAAAAAATTTTTTTTTTTCAATATTTAATAAATTTTAGAAAAATGTTGAAAAATGGTGGATGCGTCAAAAATAATATTTCTAATAAATTGTTCTATTAGATGCTATCTGAATGCTTAGATCTGTTTTGTCTAAGCAGAGGTCAGTAGATTAGTAGAAAGATAAACATTTATAACATTTTCTAGACTTTGAGGAAAATGTTGACAAATGGTGGATGCGCCCGGTACAAAATCTCTTTAAATGAGAGTTTTTTTTTTCAAATTTTTGATAAATCGTTAATTTTCCGATACTTAAAAGTTTGCATTTGCTTCCAGAAATGCCCTTCCGGCTTAGATCGCCTCAATAAAATGTCGGTCGGCATTAAAAGCAACAAAAACGCGCCATATAAAAGGGATAAAGAAAGTTTACTTCTTACATATCGTCCACACAGTATAGATAATGTTTATAGTCACATTTGGAGACACTAAACTGCTGCTTTTATATTCTCAGCCAGATAAGAAGAGAGAAAAGCGTCGTCAATTGTATTATTTTCGGCGCGATTGCAAATGAGACACTTGACTAATGGCGATGATAAATCACAAAAAGCGACCCTTTTTTCAAAATCTTTTAAAGACGATCGCAATCACCTAAAGGCTATTATCTAAAGAGCCATTAGTCAGGTCAGATTAAATTACCACCAAGACTTGAGACGGCTTCCTGATCACAGAGTTTCATTTCCGCCGGAAAATCAAATAAACAAAGATAAATGCTTTAGATGGATTTTTTTTTTTTTTTTTTTTGGTAAACGTTATGTTGTTGTTGTTGTTGTCATCAATCTGAATCAATAGAAGATTAAGTTCAGCTTTCCATCAACTTTTTTTAAGAAGAAAATTATGTTCTTAAGATATTTTATGTTGCTTTTCTTATTATGTTTTCACTCAAAGTTCCAATATTATATATATAATGCTAGCAGTACACACAAAAAACCTTAACTACTTATGTCACGTTCCGCCTGGGCTAAGCAGAGAAAACGATAAAGAGGCACGATCGGCTGCGAGTATCTACAACATTGATACGCTGCTATACCAAGAACTTGTACCATATATACCATAAGTATGCAATTTTCTTACGACATTATCACGTAAAAGTATTGTCTCTAAAACGGCTTTAAAAATATTATATTTTTTTTATACTGTTTTTCAACTGATTTATTTTTTGTTCATTTCCTCTGAAACGCCAAATCAAGATAAATATTTCATTGCTTTCTAAAGTCGAGTTGTGCTTTTACGGCTTTCACAGGAATATACCACATAACCAGATCGTAGACGATAGGCCACAGAATTTAGGCAGATTTCCGCGCAGAAAAAGTGCGCTAAAAGCCCGTAAAAATTGTCGCTTTTCTTGTGTGCTCAAATCGAATTGAGCGGTTTTATCGCTTTACTGACGAGATTTGTGCATGCAGCAACATAAAAATTGATGTTTTGCAAAAAATTTCAGTCTTAGAAAAATTCATTTAACGCTCCGAAACTCTTTTAAATCATTAAAAACGCTGAGTGTTAGTCCCAGGACGGAGCAGGCTTTCTCATCCTCACGAAGCGACCGGATTAACATCAGAGGAAGGATATATGGGCATAATTCCAGCTTCGTTTTAAAAGAAGATGAATGTTGCGTTTTATCTGCGCAAATTTATGAGCGAATGCAGCATAATTGTGAGCTGTTTATACGCTCTGCAACACCCATTTTCATGACGTTCTCAATTTTCACGTCATTTCGAATTTATTATTAAACTTATACAATAAATTATATCATTTTTCACCGTTTAACAATAAAAAAGTTATAGATCTGGCGTTCTAGCAGGTGAATTTTTGTTGTATATAGCGATTTTAACTAATAAACGTACCTGAAAAGTAGACAATTTGGCCAATTGTTACGGCTAAAATCATGGCCGACTGTAAATATGTTTCGGGAGATGTCAAATTAACAATATCATGTCAGAAAGCCAAAAAAAATCAGACAAATGTAAAGTTTTCAAGGTGACGTTGGTTGAGATAAAGTGCACAATCAGTAAAGCTTAAAGTGTGGAAAAAGTGGTATTATTCCAAGTTTGATTGTTCCTGGAATGGTCAGATTCCGACGGGAACATGACCATAGCGGTTAACAAGCTCTAGCTCACCCTTCTACCCCTTCGCCACTTTTCAAGGAAGTAGAGAGCTAGGATAACAATCTGTAAATGCGTACAGACGTCATAGAAATACAACAGTCTGAGATGCAACGTCACATACACCGTACTCCAGGTATCAACTATAGTTTCTGCCGTAGATTTTCTCTGAATTTAAAAACTTAACACTGAATTCACAATTATACCACAAAGCAACACATGATCAACAAGATCAACACGTTATTTTTCTTTCAATAAACAATAAACAGTTTAAATATTCATAATACTGTCCGTCCGACCGACCGCTCAAAGACTTTTTTCCATCCCTCTCAGTTTACTAACTACCACTCAACTTTTTCAGGGATGATAAGGCTAATTTCTCCCTCTCTAACTTAAGATGCCACATGGCCCTCATGATATTATTTAATAGAAAAGTTGTAAATAATCTTCATTGCAAGGACAATAACAGTTTTAAAAGCCAAACAGGCAAAATAATTTGTGATTACCAACTTAAAAGTAGCATTTTTGCCAAAATACCCTAGAATTATTATTAAACATTTGATTAAACTGTCATTGAACCGAAAATGTTTTATAATATATTATGCAATAATTGGTAAATTTCCCGTATAAACCGGTGATAGATCAGCACGGTTTTGCTCAGAAGGGTGCCACTGCCACTTGTCTTCCACTCTGTAAACAGCCCCTTTTTGAGTCGATGTTTGCTTACGAGAACGCTATTTGTCAAACATTTTATTTTCTTTCCTAGTTTAGTCGAGAGAATGTGCAGACTTCAAGCAGATGACATATTGGCTCATTTAGGCTTCTTGTGTACTTTTATCGTAGGGGATTATTTTGTCTACACAACAGATTAAATCAAATGCTTTTTTCTCTCAATGGGAATATACAGCAAAAGTCTAATTAGACAGAGATAACGGTATTAAAAGACAAAAGTAAGAGCACGACTCTTGCCTGGATGGGACTCGAACCACACCTCGTCAACGTACTTTCGTTTGGCCAACTGATCCACCGAGGCCTCAGAAGTCTAATTAGACAGAGATAATGGCAATAAACTATTATATTATATTGACTATTGCAGTATACAGCAACAGATTAAATTAAATACTTTTTTCTCTCAATGGGAATATACAGCAGAAGTCTAATTAAGACAGAGATAGCGGTATTAAAATAGTATATTATATTAGCAGTATTAACAGATTACTTGAGGATATGTACTGCGACCCTTTAAGGTTATGTTGTACTTGTTACATTCACAAACATACACACACACCCATAAGCCAGACCAAAGCCAGAACACGACTCTTGTCTGGATGAGAATAGAACCACACCTCGTCAGACCACTCTACAACGTACTTTCGTTTGGCCAACTGATCCACCGGGGCCTCAGAAGTCTATTTAGACAGAGATAATTGCAATAAACTAGTATATTATATTGACTATTGCAGTATACTAGTTATAGTATGTATAGTATTTTTTATAATCTAGTACCATAATAGTTTATTTTATTAGTTATAAGACCAAAAACCGAGATTAATGCTTGAATAATGGATGTACTTAATAAAAGTTGGGGCGTTTCTACTAATAATTCATAGGTTTTAATATCTTATTTGAGTGCTTTGCCTCTGACTAAGAATATCTAACATGTAATGGATCAGTAATCGGTTTTATTACAAGAGCAGCCGACGCTGCTGCTCCTTTCTAATAACTCAAATTGCTAAAGGTCCCAGAAAATGAAAATTAAATTTAAAGGAGTCGTTAAGTGACAATGTAATAGTAAATCAAATTATATTATGTAACAGCTACATCACATTATTTTACTTGATTCTAATTGAAAAACGAGATCAAAGCCACTAAATCTATGATGACTTGAACTTGTTTTGTTCTTATTGGAACGTAGCTGAATTTGTCTGCAATTAACGCTACCACAACACAGCAGAAATGGTCTTTGGGTATAGATTAATTTAAGATTCTTTAATAATCAAATTGCACGTTATTTGTTAAAGACAGCAAAAAACTGAAGCTACAAATGAGCCAGTGAAAACAAGTTGTGTAATCGGCGAATAAGAACGCTTGTTTTATATAATATTAAACCCCTCCCTCTTAGTACTGCACTATTTCGGCCAATAAAAACGGCCAAATCGTATACTGTACTTAGTGTACGTTATTTTGTAATCAAATTGCACGTTATCTGTTAAACACAGCAAAAAGCTAAAGCTATAAATGAGCTAGTGAAAACAAATTGTGTAATCAGCGAATGAGAACGCTTGTTTCATATAATATTAAACTCCTCCCTCTTGGTACTGCACTGTTTCGGTCAATAAAAACGGCCAAATCGTATACTGCACTTAGTGCTTTAAATCTTCAAAACGTTATTTTGTAATCAAATTGCACGTTATCTGTTAAACACAGCAAAAAGCTAAAGCTATAAATGAGCCAGTGAAAACAAATTGTGTAATCAGCGAATGAGAACGCTTGTTTCATATAATATTAAACTCCTCCCTCTTGGTACTGCACTGTTTCGGCCAATAAAAACGGTCAAATCGTATACTGTACTTAGTGTACGTTATTTTGTAATCAAATTGCACGTTATCTGTTAAACACAGCAAAAAGCTAAAGCTTTAAATAAGCCAGTGAAAACAAATTGTATAATCGGCGAATAAGAACGCTTGTTTTATATAATATTAAACCCCTCCCTCTTAGTACTGCACTATTTCGGCCAATAAAAACGGCCAAATCGTATACTGTACTTAGTGTACGTTATTTTGTAATCAAATTGCACGTTATCTGTTAAACACAGCAAAAAGCTAAAGCTATAAATGAGCCAGTGAAAACAAATTGTGTAATCAGCGAATGAGAACGCTTGTTTCATATAATATTAAACTCCTCCCTCTTGGTACTGCACTGTTTCGGTCAATAAAAACGGCCAAATCGTATACTGCACTTAGTGCTTTAAATCTTCAAAACGTTATTTTGTAATCAAATTGCACGTTATCTGTTAAACACAGCAAAAAGCTAAAGCTATAAATAAGCCAGTGAAAACAAATTGTGTAATCAGCGAATGAGAACGCTTGTTTCATATAATATTAAACTCCTCCCTCTTGGTACTGCACTGTTTCGGCCAATAAAAACGGTCAAATCGTATACTGTACTTAGTGTACGTTATTTTGTAATCAAATTGCACGTTATCTGTTAAACACAGCAAAAAGCTAAAGCTTTAAATAAGCCAGTGAAAACAAATTGTATAATCGGCGAATAAGAACGCTTGTTTTATATAATATTAAACCCCTCCCTCTTAGTACTGCACTATTTCGGCCAATAAAAACGGCCAAATCGTATACTGTACTTAGTGTACGTTATTTTGTAATCAAATTGCACGTTATCTGTTAAACACAGCAAAAAGCTAAAACTATAAATGAGCCAGTGAAAACAAATTGTGTAATCAGCAAATGAGAACGCTTGTTTCATATAATATTAAACTCCTCCCTCTTGGTACTGCACTGTTTCGGTCAATAAAAACGGCCAAATCGTATACTGCACTTAGTGCTTTAAATCTTCAAAACGTTATTTTGTAATCAAATTGCACGTTATCTGTTAAACACAGCAAAAAGCTAAAGCTATAAATAAGCCAGTGAAAACAAATTGTGTAATCAGCGAATGAGAACGCTTGTTTCATATAATATTGAACTCCTCCCTCTTGGTACTGCACTATTTCGGCCAATGAAAACGGCCAAATCGTATACTGTACTTAGTGTACGTTATTTTGTAATGAAATTGCACGTTATCTGTTAAACACAGCAAAAAACTAAAGCTATAAATGAGGCAGTGAAAACAAATTGTATAATCAGCAAATGAGAACGCTTGTTTCATATAATATTAAACTCCTCCCTCTTGGTACTGCACTGTTTCGGCCAATAAAAACGGCCAAATCGTATACTGTACTTGGTGTACGTTATTTTGTAATCAAATTGCACGTTATCTGTTAAACACAGCAAAAAGCTAAAGCTATAAATGAGCCAGTGAAAACAAATTGTGTAATCAGCGAATGAGAACGCTTGTTTCATATAATATTGAACTCCTCCCTCTTGGTACTGCACTGTTTCGGCCAATAAAAACGGCCAAAACGTATACTGTACTTAGTGTACGTTATTTTGTAATCAAATTGCACGTTATCTGTTAAACACAGCAAAAAGCTAAAGCTTTAAATGAGCCAGTGAAAACAAATTGTGTAATCAGCGAATGAGAACGCTTGTTTCATATAATATTGAACTCCTCCCTCTTGGTACTGCACTATTTCGGCCAATAAAAACGGCCAAAACGTATACTGTACTTAGTGTACGTTATTTTGTAATCAAATTGCACTTTATCTGTTAAACACAGCAAAAAGCTAAAGCTTTAAATGAGCCAGTGAAAACAAATTGTATAATCAGCGAATGAGATCGCTTGTTTCATATAATATTAAACTCCTCCCTCTTGGTGCTGCCCTGTTTCGGCCAATAAAAACGGCCAAATTGTATACTGTACTTAGTGTACGTTATTTTGTAATCAAATTGCACGTTATCTGTTAAGCACAGCAAAAAAATAAAGCTATAAATGAGCCAGTGAAAACAAATTGTGTAATCAACGAATGAGATCGCTTGTTTCATATAATATTGAACTCCTCCCTCTTGGTGCTGCACTGTTTCGGCCAATAAAAACGGCCAAATCGTATACTGTACTTAGTGTACGTTATTTTGTAATCAAATTGCACGTTATCTGTTAAACACAGCAAAAAAATAAAGCTATAAATGAGCCAGTGAAAACAAATTGTATAATCAGCGAATGAGAACGCTTGTTTTATATAATATTAAACTCCTCCCTCTTGGTACTGCACTATTTCGGCCAATAAAAACGGCCAAAACGTATACTGTACTTAGTGTACGTTATTTTGTAATCAAATTGCACGTTATCTGTTAAACACAGCAAAAAGCTAAAGCTTTAAATGAGCCAGTGAAAACAAATTGTATAATCAGCGAATGAGAACGCTTGTTTCATATAATATTAAACGCTTCCCTCAAAGCTAAAGCTATAAATGAGCCAGTGAAAACAAATTGTATAATCAGCGAATGAGAACGCTTGTTTCATATAATATTGAACTCCTCCCTTTTGGTACTGCACTGTTTCGGCCAATAAAAACGGCCAAATCGTATACTGTACTTAGTGTACGTTATTTTGTAATCAAATTGCACGTTATCTGTTAAACACAGCAAAAAGCTAAAGCTTTAAATGAGCCAGTGAAAACAAATTGTGTAATCAGCGAATGAGAACGCTTGTTTCATATAATATTGAACTCCTCCCTCTTGGTACTGCACTGTTTCGGCAAATAAAAACGGTCAAATCGTATACTGTACTTAGTGTACGTTATTTTGTAATTAAATTGCACGTTATCTGTTAAACACAGCAAAAAGCTAAAGCTTTAAATGAGCCAGTGAAAACAAATTGTATAATCAGCGAATGAGAACGCTTGTTTCATATAATATTAAACTCCTCCCTCTTGGTGCTGCCTTGTTTCGGCCAATAAAAACGGCAAAATCGTATACTGCACTTAGTGCTTTAAAACTTCAAAATAAAACAAAGAAGTTAACAAAAACGTGTCTAAATCAGTAAATAAGAGCGAGTCTCTCTAAATAGGCAGACTATTGTTTATTAAAAATTATACATTATTATATTATTTAATATAATATTATTTATTTATTGTTTCATAAATATGAAACAATTCAGCTATGATTTGATCTGACTAACAAATTGAATTAAAACTGAAGTAATCTATGGCAAACTGAACTGATGCACAAAACGGGGTATACTTAGCAAGAGAGAAAAGAAGAAATTGTGAAAAAGATGAAAAAGGAGTGAAAACGGAAATAAAAATCGGCAAAATCCAAGACAAGCGAAAAAAAGAGCTATAACACATAAAAAACTGAGAAAAAAATTAACCAAAAAAAACACCTACTTAGATGAAGATTTAACAAAACCGGTGAGAAAAGTTTAGAGAACAAAAAACAAATGTAAAAGATAAATATAGAAAAATATTTATGAAAGAAAAAGAACACAATTGGAATAAGAAACACTTAAAACTGCAGGTTTAAAAAAAAGTAGAGAAGAAAAAGAAACTATAAAGAAGACACAAGCAAAAGACTAAAGATAGAAAAACAAAACAAAAACACAAGAAATGCAAAGAAAAAATTGTTTTTTGAAGACTATTACTGACATAACAAAATAACGTGATTCAGATCGCGGGTAGGCGGCGCCTACCGCGCCCACCCTGGCGATGTACAAAGTGTATGATAGAAAAGTTGAAATAAGAGTGGGAGGATTACCAGACGGACAGGCGGGATTTAGAGAAGAAGGAGGGTTATTATATGATACATTTGACTGTAAGTCACCTACTTTGTATGTATAAAAACTTTTTGTTTGCTGTAACAGCACAATCGTCGTGCTTTGCCATTTCTTCTAGCAACTGTTCTTCGTTTGGCATGCCAAATAAATTCGAACAAACCCTCCAAAAGATTAAAAAATTTCAATAATAATGTCGTTTGAGAGCCGGATAGAATTGTCATGTAAATAAGGCACCACGAGCATAATATAATATGTTGGCTGGCGTACACGTATTATAAGACGTGCATTCTCGGCTTCTCTATTTACATGTCTATACGTTGTACAATTTATTGGCCTTTTAAACTACAAGACTGCAATAAATTTGTCTGTGTAGATTAGAATGTACCTTCGCAAAATTTACGATGACTCTTATAATGGTTTAATAAAACCCTTTTCTATGCGGATTTTATTAAAGCTCTAGCACTTTTAGAGTTATAGATTATTCTCTGTTTAAAAAAAAAATGAACTTTAGACATATTCCTTAACTCAGTTTTACATATAAAACACATCAATCTTACTTTGAATAAAACTGCTTTGACTGTGATGGGATTATATGCTACACCTAACCTAAAAAACGTTGCATGATTACATCTGCATAGAGAGAAACTGCTCACAGGTTTATTGGTTTATATATCCAATGCCTGGCTTAATTTTTCTTTTATGACAAAGTTGCCAAGCTTTTTTGACTTTTGACAAACGTCACTTTTGTAAGGACTAGGCCAAAAAATTGCTCTTTCCGGCCACTTCTCTGTCACTTATGTTTGACATGTCGATAAAAAGTCTTATTTTTGTTTGACATAGCATTTTTCTGTTTCTGTTAAAGTATTATCTTCATTGAGAGCACATTTACCTCTAATTTTTTTAAGCATTGTTATTTATAATTTTTATATATTTATTTTTTTAATATATATATATATATATATAACTTTAGCGGTGTGGTAGCAATAGCCGATGTGTTTGCGCTGCTAGAAAACTAAAAACGATTGTACAATGAGCATACTTAAGTACTTTTAGAAAGGTACATCTGAGGCATGCTTGGATGCGCTTGTGGTAACGCAAATTTTACGCCAATGGGTGAAGCTTATCGGTACCGATAATAGACAACAGTACTGCTGCGCATCTAATGTAAAAAATAAGCTGTTCTCATCTGTCCTGAGATTCAAACTTTTACACGGAATTTTCAACAGTAATTTTGAATGTTTAAGATTTGGTTAAACTTAATTTTGACAGTTGACGTATTATCTGTCAAAAAATAAATGAGAGATTTTTTAAAACTGAGTCTAAAGCATCCACCAGTAAGCAAGAAATTAGTAAATTGCAAATGTTATAAAGAATGATCAACAGATCCTTTATGATTTTACAGTAATTATAAGCAGATTTTAATAATTATAAGCCAACATAACCTAAATTGTTGACATGGTTACAATATCTTATGTTTTTCGCCAGAATTCTGTACGATTTTTTGCAACTTTGATAATAAATCATGTAATTTCATGATTTAAACGGTAATTAGCACATTGCAATTATTATTTATTAATAAAACTACCCTAAACTTTGCCAGTTCCGCGAATTGCATGGCTTAATCAGATTTGTTTCTATATCTAATTCGAGCACACAAAGTGATATGGTAGACTTAGATGATAGGAGTTTGTGTAGCGCAATTCTCTATTAAATTTAATTTGCTTGCTCGATTTTATAACATATGCCAGAGCACTCCTTTTAAGTTTATGCCGGAGTAATAGTTATTTGGGGTGATTATGTACTGCAATTAGCTTTGTTGTGCTTTAACTTACGGATTATTTAACAAACAATTAAGGGTTTGTTTATAAAAGCTTATGTCTCATAAGAATATAAAATCGTATAGTATGTGAGTGGTATTGCGTAGCCGCGGCGTTAAGCTAAGCTAACCAATTTTCGAACTTGAAATTCACACAAAATTTAATGCCAACAGATGTAAACATTTTTAACCTAATAATAATTAATAGAAATATTACTATATAGCATTTTAAGTTAGAAAGAAAATTGATCTTAGCAACTCTAGAAAAGTTGAGTAGCGGTAGCAGTTAGTGCACCGAGAGGGATGGCGACGAGTAGTAAAGATCTTTGAACAGTCGGACAAGCGTTATATATATTGTTAAACTGTCAGTTCATTATAAAGAGAGAAAGATAGACGTGTTGTTGTTGTCATTGTTAATAATAATATGTTGTTTTAGGATATATAATAAAGCGTTAAATAAAGGCCATATAGCATTTTAGGTTAGAAAAAAAATTGATCTTAGCAGCTCTGGAAAGGTTGAGTAGCGGGAGCAGTTAGTGCACCAAGAGGGATGGGGACGAGTAGTAAAAATCTTTGAACAGTCGGACAAGCGTTATATATATATTGTTAAACTGTAAGTTGATTATAAAGAGAGAAAGATAGACGTGTTGTTGTTGTCATTGTTAATAATAATATGTTGTTTTAGGATATATAATAAAGCGTTAAATAAAGGCCATATAGCATTTTAGGTTAGAAAAAAAATTGATCTTAGCAGCTCTGGAAAGGTTGAGTAGCGGTAGCAGTTAGTGCACCAAGAGGGATGGGGACGAGTAGTAAAAATCTTTGAACAGTCGGACAAGCGTTATATATATATTGTTAAACTGTCAGTTTATTATAAAGAGAGAAAGATAGACGTGTTGTTGTTGTCATTGTTAATAATAATATGTTGTTTTAGGATATATAATAAAACGTTAAATAAAGGCCATATAGCATTTTAGGTTAGAAAGAAAATTAATCTTAGTATCTCTGGAAAGGTTGAGCAGCGGGAGCAGTTAGTGCACCAAAAGGGATGGGAACGAGTAGTAAAGATCTTTGAACAGTCGGACAAGCGTTATATATATTGTTAAACTGTAAGTTGATTATAAAGAGAGAAAGATAGACGTGTTGTTGTTGTCATTGTTAATAATAATATGTTGTTTTAGGATATATAATAAAGCGTTAAATAAAGGCCATATAGCATTTTAGGTTAGAAAGAAAATTAATCTTAGTATCTCTGGAAAGGTTGAGTAGCGGTAGCAGTTAGTGCACCGAGAGGGATGGGGACGAGTAGTAAAAATCTTTGAACAGTCGGACAAGCGTTATATATATTGTTACACTGTCAGTTCATTATAAAGAGAGAAAGATAGACGTGTTGTTGTTGTCATTGTTAATAATAATATGTTGTTTTAGGATATACAATAAAGCGTTAAATAAAGGCCATATAGCATTTTAGGTTAGAAAAAAAATTGATCTTAGCAGCTCTGGAAAGGTTGAGTAGCGGTAGCAGTTAGTGCACCGAGAGGGATGGGGACGAGTAGTAAAGATCTTTGAACAGTCGGACAAGCGTTATATATATTGTTAAACTGTCAGTTCATTATAAAGAGAGAAAGATAGACGTGTTGTTGTTGTCATTGTTAATAATAATATGTTGTTTTAGGATATATAATAAAGCGTTAAATAAAGGCCATATAGCATTTTAGGTTAGAAAAAAAATTGATCTTAGCAGCTCTGGAAAGGTTGAGTAGCGGTAGCAGTTAGTGCACCGAGAGGGATGGGGACGAGTAGTAAAGATCTTTGAACAGTCGGACAAGCGTTATATATATTGCTGAACTGTAAGTTGATTATAAAGAGAGAAAGATAGACGTGTTGTTGTTGTCATTGTTAATAATAATATGTTGTTTTAGGATATATAATAAAGGGTTAAATAAAGGCCATATAGCATTTTAGGTTAGAAAGAAAATTAATCTTAGTATCTCTGGAAAGGTTGAGTAGCGGTAGCAGTTAGTGCACCAAGAGGGATGGGGACGAGTAGTAAAAATCTTTGAACAGTCGGACAAGCGTTATATATATTGCTGAACTGTAAGTTGATTATAAAGAGAGAAAGATAGACGTGTTGTTGTTGTCATTGTTAATAATAATATGTTGTTTTAGGATATATAATAAAGCGTTAAATAAAGGCCATATAGCATTTTAGGTTAGAAAGAGAATTAATCTTAGTATCTCTGGAAAGGTTGAGTAGCGGTAGCAGTTAGTGCACCAAGAGGGATGGGGACGAGTAGTAAAAATCTTTGAACAGTCGGACAAGCGTTATATATATTGTTACACTGTCAGTTCATTATAAAGAGAGAAAGATAGACGTGTTGTTGTTGTCATTGTTAATAATAATATGTTGTTTTAGGATATATAATAAAGCGTTAAATAAAGGCCATATAGCATTTTAGGTTAGAAAGAAAATTAATCTAAGTATCTCTGGAAAGGTTGAGTAGCGGTAGCAGTTAGTGCACCAAGAGGGATGGGGACGAGTAGTAAAGATCTTTGAACAGTCGGACAAGCGTTATATATATTGTTAAACTGTCAGTTCATTATAAAGAGAGAAAGATAAACGTGTTGTTGTTGTTATTGTTAATAATAATGTGTTGTTTTAGTATATGATTACAAGAGGAATATAAATTCAGTGCTGCTCCTCTGGATTCAGAAGAATAATGAATAAAGTGTTATTGATCCACGGCAAAAACTATAGTTTAATACCTGGAGTACGGTCTATGTGGCGTTGCATCTCTGACTGTTTGGTTGTACTCTCATGACGTCTGTAAGCAATAAACAGGTGGCTATCCCGACATCTTCAAAAAGTGGTGAAGGGGCAGAGGGGTCAGCTGGAGCCCGTTAACCGCTATGGTTATATTGCTATTTCTTACACTTTTTGCGAGAATCGGCGTGCGAAAAATGTGGGCAATATTTGCAATAAATTTTTGACATCTCTGTGTCATAAAAATCAATTTGTGCCCTTAATTGGGGGTGTATAAACACGACTATTGACTAAAATCTATAAATAGTTGTATTATAAAAGTATTTGAACAATTTCAGCCCTACTTTTCGCCCACAAAAAACAACTGAACAACATGGTACGAGTTAGAAAGTTTCCAAGCAACAGCCCTTTTTTAATTTGTGCGGCTTGTAGAAAAAAAAAGCCAAAAACTGGCAACGCTTGTACCATTCTCTGCGCTTTATTTTGTAAAATATGCGATCTTTTGACACTTTAGCGTACATGCAATGCGGCCATAAGGATTTGAGGCGCTACCAGCCGCCCCCAATATACCGCCACCACCGCCACGGCCGCCAAACCACCACCATGACTTCAATTGTTATTCAGCTGAATATATTGTCTGTGCGGAAGATAAGCCTCGTGCACGAGCATTATTTAGCGAAATGTAGCCGCAATTGAAATTGCAAATGTTGGCGGCGATGGAGGTAGCATAGGGGCGGCGGGTGGGTGCAACAAGGATAGACAAAATTGTTACAGCAATCCAATTTGTGAAAACATCCTAATAATTGTTGCAGAGGAAAATTGTCACAAAATCCAAATAGCAACGTAAAAACGTCCAAAATCTACATAAATACTAAAACTTTTAGGTTAGAACAGTTCACGTGACAAATTAAAAAAGAAATTACTGTTGAAAAAAATATTATTTTTTGTTTGACATTTCAATACATAACCTAAAAAATAAAAACATAACCTCTAAATTCATAAAAAACGTTCAATTGGGATATCATTCTAATAAGTCACAAGCTTTTAAAATATATAAGTCATTGTATTGAACGTTTCAATTATGATTACCGCAGCAAATAAAATAAATTAAATTTGCTCAAACAGACCCTTAGTAGCTACAGGATAACAGAGATATTTTACACTACAAACTTATAACATCAGTACTGATAGACACAAATTGTAACAAAAGTATTATATATCGCTGCATAATCAAATATTGTCAATGAGTTCCAATAAGAACGAAACATGTCCACGTTAAGAGATGTCATTCGAATGAATTTGCGTTGAGCGTCTCTGTCTGACATAGAAATTTTTTTATTTTTCAAAATTACAAATAAATGGGCCAGTTTTACATCAAAACTTTTCCGGGGCCATTAAGATGGAATCACGAAAGAGTGCACTCGAGCTAACTAACCTAAAAAATTACAACTTTCTGGCTGTTGCTGCCGTATTAATGGATTTTTTTCTCGCTTCGGCCGCGTCAAAAACACAATCTATAATGAGAATCACCGTCAGATAAAAATAAAGTAAATTAAGCAGCAAAAATCCTAAAAAAAAAGCAAAAACTTTGTACTATAATTTAAAAAAATTACAAAAAAGCAGAATCTCAAATGCGATCTTCTATTGTTTTCCTGGCAGATCCAAGTCAATCTGTCCGCTCTTTCATTCTGACATTATTCCATTCTCGGTCTGTCTTTGTCAATGAACACATTAACAGCTTTAGACTGAAACTGGGGAGCTGGAAAGCCGATCTACTTATGGTAATCAAGTTGCCTTGGAAGACTTGCAAATGATCTTCATTTATTCTTCTATTTTAGAGTTCTTTTTTTTTTCAACAAAAGACGCATAGAAGGGATATTATAAGACGATCATTTGGCGTCTTTGCGCCGACGGCGCCGTTTATCCTTTATTTAGATACGCATTAAGGGTTGTTTGTTGTCCGTCAGAGGGTGGAGGCGGCTGACATATTTATGTTTGCTCCTAGCTGCATCTTTTAGGGGCTGTTTGTGGACGTGACGTACGGGCCTCCTGTTGAAACCAACCTAAATTCTTGACAAAAACAAACAGACAAAAACTTTGAATAAAAATAAGCAATTGCATATTTTTTAGCGGTTTTTTCTATACTTAATCGCAAGTTAATTGTTTAATAACACTTTGTACAAGTTTACTTAATTGTTAAAGCGTTTTTGGGGGCTCTAGCACACTTTTCAACTCATCCCAAGCGTGCTCAATAGGATTAATGTCAGGACTCATCAAAGGCTATTTCAAAATTGTAATTTCTGCTTCCTACGGCATGACGCACTTAGCGTCATTATTGGGTCAGTATGTATATCTTCATAACTCCTTATTTCCGACCTCACGCACCTATCCCATTTTTTCTATTTTTGTATTCTCTTGCTTCTCTTGTCATTCCCAATTTCGGCCATGAAGCGTTACTGCAGAGTGATTGTTAGTATTATTATTTATTAATTAGAGTTCGAGATGAGCGTAGTTTATGAGGTCAGAAAGATGCTCCAACCGCTCGACCGCGGTCACATCTAATTAGTCTAACTTACTCATGCGAATTTATATTTCCTGTCACTAAAACGTGGTGTTTGGGTGCGTTTTCTTTCCTTCAGCTTAGAGAAGCATAAATTTAATAATGTGTGTATTTAATTAAAAACGCGTGCAGTTGTATGATAAATTTTAGGTAATTTCCAGCGTTATTGTTATCTATAGATTGCACAATGTTATTCCATCCCACTTCTGATATGAGTTTGTAGATGATTCTAGACAATGGAATGAAGTTTCGCGTACAACAGAATTTCTCTAATTCGTCAGCAAACAGCCGTTTCTATATCTGATACACCTAACAAACATCATATTGTCTCTATTCAAGCCACTGACTCGCAATTTGTACTATTATTTTAAATTTTTTACTGATAATTCTCAGTTGAAACTGACAAAAACTTTTGTTATTTTCAAAAGAATTGTCTGATTCAAAAGTGTAAATTTTTTTTTATTGACGTAGTTAGGCGATGCGGGCTCTACACCTTTAAGAAAGCGCTGCTCGAATCTTAAAGTGAACCTAACGAACCGCTTATTTTTCTACTAGCTGAAACAAATACCTGATAAGAATTTATAGATTTCTCAGTCACAACTGGAACCACTTCCTGTTGTTGACGGGTGATATCGTTGACACTGACAACATTGCTGACAGATGCCAATTAAAAAGTTACTCGCTGTGACATAACCTACAATTTTTTTTTATTGTGAACATTTTTAGAAAGCCATGCATCAACAAAATCAAGATAAAAGTGTGTCTTTATTTCATTCAGACAGATTGATTTATGAAGATACTTTAATCTAGTGTAGTCTTGGACCTGGTTGACCTGTCCAATGAAGCGTGGGACTGATAAGGATTAGATTCTGAACCAATCGGACACGCGACAGTGACTGATGCGATCATCGGTGGTTACTTGATTAAAAGGGACCGTCGCCGCTTCCTCCAATAAGGCGGCTTCCGTTTCACCGGATCGTTTAATACGTCATTTATCACCGATTGCTTGATTAATACCGGAAATAAGTGTGCTGTGGAGGAAAACGCATTCGCCTATAGAGGTTCTAACGATCCACACATAAATAAAGCTTATAGAAAATGAGACAATAGCTCTACATTGATATCTGTCGTTTGGAGTAACATATGCATTAACATGTAGAAACCTTTTAATTTTAAAGTCAGGCTAGCTTCCAATAGATGTCGCTATTTTTCCATATTACAGAAGTAATAGGCACAAAAGCCTAAATTGTAGCAAATTGCTGAAAAATTCCAATAAGAACAAAACACATTCAACTCAACGAATTTATACTACTTTTACGTTAAAGATAAAGTGGAAGTAAACACTTTCACGTGATTTTCCAAAAAAGTGGGCGTGTCGGTTCTTACAGGGTTGTATTCAAAAAGTGCATGCTCTTCACTTATGCTTCACGTTTCTCACGCCAAAACCGAACTATAACGAAAACGTACTTACTCAGGCTCTGTCTCGTCAAGCAAGCTACGCCTTTTGTGGTACAACACTATCTCATGTGATGATCACGCGTTGTTGTCTCTTCTTTATTGTCTTGCATCGTTTCTTTGAAGTAATATTTAAAGTAAGGGATCTCTCAACAAAATAGGCGTGTCTGTTCTTACAGGGTTGTATTCAAAAATTGCATGCTCTTTATGCTATGCTTCACGTTTCTCACAGCACAACCAAACTATGACAAAAACGTACTTACTCAGGTCCTGTCTTGTCAAGCAAGCTACGCCTTTTGTGATACAATACTATCTCATGAGATCCCAACCATGTGATGATCACGCATTGCGTTGTGTTTATTTAAAACACTACAGTTTGGATAAGTTTGCCTAGATCTTAGTTTTGTTCTCTCTTCTTTCTTGTCTTTATGTTTCTATTCTTGACCTTATCTTCAATTCTATTTTGTTTTTTTTTCGTTAGGCTTTGTATGTGTGTTTTGTTTTCATTGACATGTCCATCTCCACTGTCTATTGCCATGTCTCTCTCTCTCTATTTTCCCACGTGTTCTAGTCGTGTTTTGTAATTTTTTTTCAATTGTTTGTCTGGCTTACTGACTTCCGCAGATCTTTCACTCATTTTTCTTTTTGCTTTTTTTTGTTTGGTTTCCTCTTTTTCCTTCGTATAGTCTTCATCGCTCCATATGTTTGTGTCGTTTAAATTCTTGTTTTGCTTAAGTATTATCTCCTGATTTCATTTTGACTATTTTTTTCGTTGTTTCTTTCTTTTTCATATTCTTCAATTTTTTTCTCATTTTTCTTTCTAAATGATCTATTTTGGCTCCATGTTTTTCTTTCAATTGCTTGTTTTCTAGTTTTGTTTCCTTTAGCTCTTGCATCGCTTCTTTGAAGTAATATTTAAAGTAAATCTTTTTCACGTGATCTCTCAACAAAGTAGGCGTGTCTGTTCTTACAGGGTTGTATTCAAAAATTGCATGCTCTTTATGCTATGCTTCACGTTCCTCACAGCACAACCAAACTATAACAGAAACGTACTTACTCAGGCTCTGCCTCGTCAAGCAAGTTGTCTTTTGTGGTACAACACTATCTCATGGGATCCCAACCATGTGATGATCACGCGTTGTTTTGTGTTTATTTAAAATACTATAGTTTGTATAAGTTTGCCTAGATCTTAGTTTTGTTCTCTCTTCTTTCTCGTCTTTATGTTTCTATTCTTGACCTTATCTTCAATTCTATTTTGTTTTTTTTTTGGTTAGGCTTTGTATCTGTGTTTTGTTTCCATTGACATGACTCTCTTTTTTTCCCCAGGTGTTCTAGTCGTGTTTTGTAATTTTTTTCAATTGTTCGTCTAGCTTACTGACTTTCGCAGATCTTTTACTCATTTTTCTATTTGCTTTTTTTTTGTTTTCTGTTTGGTTTGGTTTCTTCTTTTTCCTTCGTATAGTCTTCATCACTCCATATGTTATTCTTCAATTTTTTTCTCATTTTTCTTTCTAAATGATCTATTTTGGCTCCATGTTTTTCTTTCAATTGCTTGTTTCCTAGTTTTGTTTCCTTTAGCTCTTGCATCGTTTCTTTAAAGTAATATTTAAAGTAAATCTTTTTCACGTGATCTCTCAACAAAATAGGCGTGTCTGTTCTTACAGGGTTGTATTCAAAAATTGCATGCTTTGTTTGCTTTAGCTCTTGCATCGTTTCTTTAAAGTAATATTTAAAGTAAACACTTTTACGTGATCTCTTAACAAAGTAGGCGTGTCTGTCCTTACAGGATTGTATTCAAAAATTGCATGCTCTTTATGCTATGTTTCACGTTTCTCACAGCACAACCAAACTATAACAAAAACGTACTTACTCAGGCCCTGTCTCGTCAAGCAAGCTATACCTTTCGTGCTACAATACTATCTCATGGGATCCCAACCATGTGATGATCACGCGTTGTTTTGTGTTTATTTAAAATACTATAGTTTGTATAAGTTTGCCTAGATCTTAGTTTTGTTCTCTCTTCTTTCTCGTCTTTATGTTTCTATTCTTGACCTTATCTTCAATTCTATTTTGTTTTTTTTTCGTTAGGCTTTGTATGCGTGTTTTGTTTTCATTGACATGTCCATCTCTACTGTCTATTGCCATGTTTCTTTCTCTATTTTCCCACGTGTTCTAGTCGTGTTTTGTAATTTGTTTTCAATTGTTTGTCTGGCTTACTGACTTCCGCAGATCTTTCACTCATTTTTCTTTTTGCTTTTTTTTGTTTGGTTTCCTCTTTTTCCTTCGTATAGTCTTCATCGCTCCATATGTTTGTGTCGTTTAAATTCTTGTTTTGCTTAAGTATTATCTCCTGATTTCATTTTGACTATTTTTTTCGTTGTTTCTTTCTTTTTCATATTCTTCAATTTTTTTCTCATTTTTCTTTCTAAATGATCTATTTTGGCTCCATGTTTTTCTTTCAATTGCTTGTTTTCTAGTTTTGTTTCCTTTAGCTCTTGCATCGCTTCTTTGAAGTAATATTTAAAGTAAATCTTTTTCACGTGATCTCTCAACAAAATAGGCGTGTCTGTTCTTACAGGGTTGTATTCAAAAATTGCATGCTCTTTATGCTATGCTTCACGTTCCTCACAGCACAACCAAACTATAACAGAAACGTACTTACTCAGGCTCTGCCTCGTCAAGCAAGCTACGTCTTTTGTGGTACAACACTATAATACTATAGTTTGTATAAGTTTGCCTAGATCTTAGTTTTGTTCTCTCTTCTTTCTCGTCTTTATGTTTCTATTCTTGATCTTATCTTCAATTCTATTTTGTTTTTTTTTCGTTAGGCTTTGTATGTGTGTTTTGTTTTCATTGACATGTCCATCTCCACTGTCTATTGCCATGTTTCTCTCTCTATTTTCCCACGTGTTCTAGTCGTGTTTTGTAATTTTTTTTCAATTGTTTGTCTAGCTTACTGACTTCCGCAGATCTTTCACTCATTTTTTTTTCTTGCTTCTTCTTTGTTTTCTGTTTGGTCTGGTTTCCTCTTTTTCCTTCGTATACTCTTTATCACTCCATATGTTTGTGTCTTTTAAATTCTTGTTTTGCTTTAGTATTTTTCTTTTTTCTTTGCTTTTTATTAGTTTTAGCAGTTTAGGTCTTGTTACACCTTTTTTTTGTTTTCCGATCCCCCTGATTTCATTTAAACTATTTTTTCCGTTGTTTCTTTCTTTTTCATATTCTTCAATTTTTTTCTCATTTTTCTTTCTAAATGATCTATTTTGGCTCCATGTTTTTCATTCAATTGCTTGTTTTCTAGTTTTGTTTCCTTTAGCTCTTGCATCGTTTCTTTGAAGTAATATTTAAAGTAAATCTTTTTCACGTGATCTCTCAACAAAATAGGCGTGTCTGTTCTTACAGGGTTGTATTCAAAAATTGCATGCTCTTTATGCTATGCTTCACGTTCCTCACAGCACAACCAAACTATAACAGAAACGTACTTACTCAGGCTCTGCCTCGTCAAGCAAGCTACGTCTTTTGTGGTACAACACTATAATACTATAGTTTGTATAAGTTTGCCTAGATCTTAGTTTTGTTCTCTCTTCTTTCTCGTCTTTATGTTTCTATTCTTGATCTTATCTTCAATTCTATTTTGTTTTTTTTTCGTTAGGCTTTGTATGTGTGTTTTGTTTTCATTGACATGTCCATCTCCACTGTCTATTGCCATGTTTCTCTCTCTATTTTCCCACGTGTTCTAGTCGTGTTTTGTAATTTTTTTTCAATTGTTTGTCTGGCTTACTGACTTCCGCAGATCTTTCACTCATTTTTCTTTTTGCTTTTTTTTGTTTGGTTTCCTCTTTTTCCTTCGTATAGTCTTCATCGCTCCATATGTTTGTGTCGTTTAAATTCTTGTTTTGCTTAAGTATTATCTCCTGATTTCATTTTGACTATTTTTTTCGTTGTTTCTTTCTTTTTCATATTCTTCAATTTTTTTTCTCATTTTTTTTTTCTAAATGATCTATTTTGGCTTCATGTTTTTCTTTCAATTGCTTGTTTTCTAGTTTTGTTTCCTTTAGCTCTTGCATCGTTTCTTTGAAGTAATATTTAAAGTAAATCTTTTTCACGTGATCTCTCAACAAAATAGGCGTGTCTGTCCTTACAGGGTTGTATTCAAAAATTGCATGCTTTGTTTCCTTTAGCTCTTGCATCGTTTCTTTAAAGTAATATTTAAAGTAAACACTTTTACGTGATCTCTTAACAAAGTAGGTGTGTCTGTCCGTACAGGGTTGTATTCAAAAATTGCATGCTTTGTTTCCTTTAGCTCTTGCATCGTTTCTTTAAAATAATATTTATTGACTTGAGTTAGCAAAGCAAAGTTTTCATATTTATGACTTAAGCAGCCAGATAATTGGGATTTTTTAGCAGCTTTGAGCTAATTTTTGTTGTTTGTTGGCAAAATGAGCATTTATCTCTGTTTTTGTGTACAATTTTCGTTAAGTGTAGATAATTCAAAAGTTTTGCGTCTAATGAGCACTAGAAATTTTCAAGTAAAAAACTTAATTTCCTCTATCCTTCCACCCTTAAATCTCAATTTGGATGAAATGAAAAATAAGTTTGGCCTCCTCTCCGATAAAGTTGTAGCAAAGTTTTGAGTTCGTACAATCAAACCGTCACCAGCAATCTACCTTTGGTACATAAACTCGGCGATTACGAAGATCTCTGATTAATGATGATCGAGGAATAAATGTTGAAAGATAAAGCCGACACCTTGCTTGATTAATGTTGAAACGCACGCAAATCATATTAACATATTTAGGGGTTAGGAAACGGCAATTTCTTATTAGGGTTTACGTTAGAAAACGAAGAAAGGAGGCTGTTCTACGATTAGATTAATAACACTTGTCGCTTTTAATTAAATTCCAATTTGTTGTTCTAGATTCTATAAAAATTGTGATTAGTGTCTGATACTTAACAACATTCAACACCCCATCTAGTGGCGGCAGCACATACTATTATAATAATGTAATAAGACTTTATCTACATAAATAAGCATTTTATGTGTTATTTTAAGACCTACAGATAAAGACATAAAAGCATCATAGCGGATCTTTTATAGGTCTGTCATTCGATTCGTCATCAATAATCAAGTAACAGCCAAAATGCTATTTTTGCAAATTTTGTCGTAAAAAACTGTGTTTTTTGCTACTGCCATTTGTGAGCAGAGAAGATATTAAGTTGCAGAATTAGTTGTCAAAAAAAATGAGTTAAAAATAAACACTCTTCTGTCAGATTTTCCCTAACAAAAAAAGCCGTTCTTAAAGTGGCATTCTTGAGCATTCGGTAATGAAATAATTCCCTGTGACATTTTATTTCGAATGACATTTGAGAATCAAATACAAAAATGTTATAAATTCGTGACAAAGTTTCTATGTTTTTTTTTTTAACAATTTGTTGTGAAATAAACCATCCTAAAAGTAATCAGTGCTGACTTGATTTCTTGCTTGATACGTAATTTGTCCTTTTGCCTCGAGCTTTCGTAGTGTGTGTCGTACAGTAATTCAAGCTATGATAGCTTTATTAAGGGCATTTGACCGTACAGCTAATGGCACAGCCTCGAAGACGGTGATAAATAACCTAGTTTGGGGTTTTCCAACTGACACTTGCCTAGTTTGCGGATGCCCGCAAGCGAACCAAGCGAAAACGGCCATTTGGCTCAGATAATTGCCATTTATTCCCTCTTTAACGCAAAATTTACTTAAAAAATATTTTTTATGTGGCTTTTTAGCTTTTTTTATAAAACACCTTCCCAATTCTAAAAGTGCGTCCAATCTTGTAATCCTAAAATAGTCTTTTAGTTATGAATATGCGTTTCAGACAAATGGCATCTATCAGCGGTTTTCCTTTTGTCACAAAATTATTTCTATCAGAATCGAAATTGATAGTGAGTTGTGCAATGAATATAAAGGAGCCGGACTATCAAGGTCATCCCGTATACTCGGCCTAGGAGGTAGCTAGGCTCAAATCTCTTGACACTTCCTAGACTTGATAGCAATTCGCTCCGAACTACCAGTCAAAACCCAAAGCAGAAACCCATCATGCGACATAATTACATAAACATGATTTAACACTGAATATCATTTAATACCTGCCACATCTTCATGAGCTCAGCTCCATTTTCAATATTTTTTCAATTTAATTAAGCCAATAATATTCACATGCATGCTCAATAAAAATAAGTCACTAAATAATAATAATAATATTTGTAGTCATTAGAGATCCTTGGAATTTACAAATGGTAAAAATTTTACCTTTATGGGTGTTGTACCCATATCATTAAGTAAAAATTTCAAAATTTTAGATTTGGATTTAAAAATCCTCTCGGAAATACACAAAGCAGCATTATTATGTTCATGTCATATTGTTCGAATGTTTTTAAATGTTAAATCTGACAATTCAAATAATATAATCGCAGATGCGTGGAGAGATAGTAATTTAGCTTGATTTTTCAAAAAAGTGCTAGAACATATATATAACTAAATACATTTTAGCTAAAAATCTAAAAAGATATATATATATATATATATATATATATATATATATTATATATATATTATTATATATAAATAAAGGAATAAAAAATACAGAATAGTTAAACAACCTTATAACGCTAGAGAATATGTTCTAGTTCAAATGATGATTTCATAACAACCCTTGATCTGTCATTAGCACCTTAACAAACAAAAAGTATATAAAATAAAAAAAAAGAGAACAAATAAACAAAATAGAAAAAAAATCAAATAAAAAATTAACAAAAAGAAAAAAATATATAATAAAAAAATTTACAAAATGTTGTACAAGCAATAATGTGACAACTGCTTAAAATTGACTGTAAAATATCAAATTCTAAATCGCCTGTTGTTTTTTTAATTACGTTTACATCTAAAAAAGATAATTTGTTATTGATTTCTACCGCAGAAGTAGATTTAATTAAAGGAAAACAATTATTTACATGTGACAGAACAAAATTGTTAAAACTATCAGAAATATTAGAAACTGCCTATGCTAGTTTAGGTCAGGTCAGGTCAGGTCAGTGCAGGTCATCAAGCAATGAAATTTTTTTATTTAAAAACGAAGATAGTACTTTAGCTTGATTTTTCAAAAAACAAACTTGTATGGTCTATTTAGTTTAAAACACAATTTGTTGTCTTTGTTTCAAAGCTGGTTTTTCAACAATTTTTGTATTTATTTGATAAATAATATTGTCATTATCATTACTTGTCAAAGATTGTAATAATTTTTTAATCCAGCAAAATTGCTGTGCCTCCGGGACAGAAAGGGCTAAACATAATAAATGATTTATTCTTTAAACTACAAAAAAAAAAACAAACAACATATATAGAATAGCTAAACAACCTTATAATGCTAGAGAATAGGTTCTAGTTCAAATGATGATTTACAAAACAACCCTTAATCTGTCATTAGCACCTTAACAAAAAAAAAAAAAGAAGAAAAAATAAACAAAATAAATTAAAAATCAAATAAAAAATTAACAAAAAAAAATATATAATAAAAAAATTGACAAAATGTTGTAACAAGCAATATTATGACAACTGCTTAAAATTGACTAGAAAATATCAAATTCTAAATCGCCTGTTGTTTTTTTAATTACGTTTACATCTAAAAAAGATAATTTGTTATTAATTTCCACCGCAGAAGTAGATTCAATTGAAGGAAAACAATTATTTAAATGTGAAACTGTCAAAAATATTAGAAACTGCTTATGCTAATTTAGGTCAGGTCAGATCAGGTCAGGTCATCCAGCAATAAAACTCTTTAATTTAAAAAACAAAAGACAAACGACAAACATTTTATTTATAGTAAACACGTTGCTTTTAATATTGACATTAACGATAGATGTAACGCGTGCTTGGCTATACTTGACTTGTTCAATCTGCCGTATTTTAAGTGAGCCAAATGCTCTTTGTATCTAGTTTAAGCCAATCTACGCGTATGCTCTATATGATATTTATCTTTTAGACCTCTTAACTTATTGTTTATTTGTTTTAAATTTTGGTTTATTTACAATTTCATTTACTGTTTCTTCATTTTGTTCATTAATATTAACCACTTTTTTGATAAATGCTTTCTGTTTATTAAAAGAAAGGTAAATATTTTATATTTTTACTAAATTAAATTTGCTATTTTATGCTGAAAACAATGATTTGAGTCATGTATCTTCAAGTTGTTGTTTATTTCTAAATATATTTATATCTGTTTACCGTTTAAGACCTTACCACCTCAACAATAAGAGCCAGGGGTTGCTTTTGCAAGTCACCTGATTTATGTTTTCTTATTTGTTCTATAAACAATTGACCCCATTCTCCCTTGGTTTGTGCAAAAAAATTGAACGATATCTGATCAATGATTGATTTTTTTGTAAAAAATAGACAGCACATCATCATCATCATCATCTTCCATTGTAATTACGGTCCTGGATGTACAAAAAATAGATTAAAGTACGCGTTTCTTTTGGCGACGCTGCTGAGAAAAAGCATCTGAAGCCGAGATAAGACACGGAAGGAAGTCTGGCAATCAATATTTTGTTTAATTAAACACAACATCTGAGTAGGCCGAGGAAATATTTAGCAAAAAAACAAAAAAAAAACAACGATTTTGGAATATTTGGACGATCGAATCCATTTAATTGAGCAATATTTCAGTGGTGGTAATCCCGGAGAGAGTGATGAGATAAAGCCTTGTTCTTGTACGCTTTAGCAGGCAGAAACAGGAGTCGGCAAGGACGTCCAGACCGGGACACATAGGATACGAGGAATACTATAGATAATACGATCCTCCCAGCCTTCCCGACTTGATATATACCCGTCCACGGCACACTAATGGCCGCATGTTGATTGCGACTTTTAAAGGGATCCAAATTTATGGGAGATCAGGACTCGGGAATGGGATGGCACTCGTTATTTATCCGAGAGGACTTTTAATGCATTAGTCTTGTGCCGGGAGGGATGAAGAAAGCGGAAAAATACTTGCAAAAAGAAAACAGGTAATTTTTGTCGTGAAAACATTAATTCGCACTTTTCAACTTTAATTTTTTTCTTATTTTTCTCAAAAACAATCAATAGTTTGGTGTAAAAAACAATAATTTATTTAATTTAGATAAGAAAAACTGAAAACATTAAATTATCAAGTGGAGAGAGGACTAAAAAAAGCTAATTTTTGTAGGTTTTGCTTAAAATGAGTAATTTTTTTATGTTATGACAAAGTTTTTGTTAAAATTTTTGAATATTTTTTGCAGTTTTAGGAGGTTTTAAAATGGTGTAACTCTTAAAATTTGTGTTAAACTGTCAACCTTATCAAGTTATCTTAGACAAAAGTCAGTAGATTAATAAAAAAATATTTTTTTAAAATTTTTTATCAACTTTAGAAAAATGTCAGAAGCGCCAAATACAATATTTTCATTTAATTGCTCTATAGAAAGTTATATGACACTAGTAACCATCTTTAATCTTAAATTAAGAAAAAATAACAAAAAAAAACAAATTTTTTTTAGTTTTGCTTTAAATGAGTAATTTTTTTGTGCTATAACTAACTTTTTTTTTAAATTAACACTATTTTTGCAATTTTACCAAGTTTTAAAGTGCTGTAACTCTTAGAATTTGTATTAAACCGTCAAGTTATCAAGTTACCTTAGACAAAGGTCGATAGATTTATAAAAAACTATTTTTTTTTAAGTATTTTATAAACTTTAGAAAAATGTTAGAGGCGCCAAATACAATATTTTCAATTGATCGATCTATGACACTCCTAATCATTCTTAATCTTAAATTAGGAAAAAACAACAAAAAAACAATTTTTTTTGAGTTTTGTATGAAATTAGCTATTTTTTTTTGTCCTATAACTAACTTTTTGTCAAAATTAACACTATTTTTTGCAATTTTACCAAGTTTTAGAGAGCAGTAACTCTTAAAATTTATATTGGTGAATCGATCTGATCTAGGCTAAACTAGTTCATTCTGTTAATGATAGATTGAACCAGTTTACCCTAGGTTGAGTCCTAGCCTGAACTTATTTTGCCTGGTCAGAAATTAGTTTAGACTAAACATACGAACTAGATAAAATTAGTTGTACCATTTCATCCTCACGCATGTATATAATCTAGACTAAACTAGATTTGACCTAGGCTAAACTAGTTTATTCTGTTAATAATAGAATGAACCAGTTTAGGGCTAAACTAGTTTATTCTGTTTATGATAGATTGAACCCGTTTAGGGCTAAACTAATTCATTCTGTTAATGATAGGTTGAGCCAGTTTAGCCTAGGTTTAATCAGTTTCTCATTGGTCTGGTCCTAGCCTGAACTCATTTTGCCTGGTGGGAAATTAATCTAGACTAGGCATACAAACTAGGTAAAATTAGTTGTACCATTTTATCCTCACGCATGTATATAATCTAGACTAAACTAGATTTGACCTAGGCTAAACTAGATTATTCTGTTAATAATAGGATGAACCAGTTTAGGGCTAAACTAGTTCATAATGTTTATGATAGATTAAACCCGTTTCGGGCTAAACTAATTCATTCTGTTAATGATGGGTTAAGCCAGTTTAGCCTAGGTTGAATCAGTTTGTCATAGTTTGAGTCCTAGCCTGAACTACTTTTGCTTGGTCGGAAATTAATCTAGACTAGGCATACAAACTAGGTAAAATTAGTTGTACCATTTCATCCTCACGCATGTATATAATCTAGACTAAACTAGATTTGACCTAGGCTAAACTAGTTTATTCTGTTAATAATAGGATGAACCAGTTTAGGGCTAAACTAGTTCATAATGTTTATGATAGATTAAACCCGTTTCGGGCTAAACTAATTCATTCTGTTAATGATGGGTTGAGCCAGTTTAGCCTAGGTTGAATCAGTTTGTCATAGTTCGAGTCCTAGCCTGATCTACTTTTGCCTGGTCGGAAATTAATCGAGACTAGGCATACAAACTAGGTAAAATTAGTTGTACCATTTCATCCTCACGCATCTATATAATCTAGACTAAACTAGATTTGACCTAGGCTAAACTAGTTTATTCTGTTAATAATAGGTTGAACCAGTTTAGGGCTAAGCTAGTTCATACTGTTTATGATGGATTGAACCCGTTTCGGGCTAAACTAATTCATTCTGTTAATGATAGGTTGAGCTAGTTTAGCCTAGGTTGAATCAGTTTGTCATAGGTCGAGTCCTAGCCTGAACTACTTTTGCCTGATCGGAAATTAATCTAGACTAGTCATACAAACTAGGTAAAATTAGTTGTACCATTTCATCCTCACGCATCTATATAATCTAGACTAAACTAGATTTGACCTAGGCTAAACTAGTTTATTCTGTTAATAATAAGATGAACCAGTTTAGGGCTAAACTAGTTTATACTGTTTATGATAGATTGAACCCGTTTCGGGCTAAACTAATTCATTCTGCTAATGATAGGTTGAACCAGTTTAGCCTAGGTTGAATCAGTTTGTCATAGGTCGAGTCCTAGCCTGAACTACTTTTGCCTGGTCGGAAATTAATCTAGACTAGGCATACAAACTAGGTAAAATTAGTTGTACCATTTCATCCTCACGCATGTATATAATCTAGACTAAACTAGATTTGACCTAGGCTAAACTAGTTTATTCTGTTAATAGTAAGATGAACCAGTTAAGGGCTAAACTAGTTCATTCTGTTAATGATAGGTTGAACCAGTTTAGCCTAGGTTGAATCGGTTTCTCATAGGTCGAGTCCTAGCCTGAACTACTTTTGCCTGGTCGGAAATTAATCTAGACTAGGCATACAAACTAGGTAAAATTAGTTGTACCATTTCATCCTCACGCATGTATATAATCTAGACTAAACTAGATTTGACCTAAGCTAAACTAGTTTATTATGTTAATAATAAGATGAACCAGTTTAGGGCTAAACTAGTTCATACTGTTTATGATAGATTGAACCCGTTTAGGGCTAAACTAATTCATTCTGTTAATGATAGGTTGAACCAGGTTAGCCTAGGTTGAATCAGTTTCTCATAGGTCGAGTCCTAGCCTAAACTACTTTTGCCTGGTCGGAAATTAATCTAGACTAGGCATACAAACTAGGTAAAATTAGTTGTACCATTTCATCGTCACGCATGTATATAATCTAGACTAAACTAGATTTGACCTAGGCTAAACTAGTTTATTCTGTTAATAATAGAATAAACCAGTTTAGGGCTAAACTAGTTTATTCTGTTTATGATAGATTGAACCCGTTTAGGGCTAAACTAATTCATTCTGTTAATGATAGGTTGAGCCAGTTTAGCCTAGGTTGAATCAGTTTCTCATAGGTCTGGTCCTAGCCTGAACTCATTTTGCCTGGTCGGAAATTAATCTAGACTAGGCATACAAACTAGGTAAAATTAGTTGTACCATTTCATCCTCACGCATGTATATAATCTAGACTAAACTAGATTTGACCTAGGCTAAACTAGTTTATTCTGTTAAAAATAAGATGAACCAGTTTAGGGCTAAACTAGTTCATACTGTTTATGATATATTGAACCCGTTTCGGGCTGAGCTAATTCATTCTGTTAATGATAGGTTGAACCAGGTTAGCCTAGATTGAATCAGTTTGTCATAGGTCGAGTCCTAGCCTGAACTACTTTTGCTTGGTCGGAAATTAATCTAGACTAGGCATACAAACTAGGTAAAATTAGTTGTACCATTTCATCCTCACGCATGTATATAATCTAGACTAAACTAGATTTGACCTAGGCTAAACTAGTTTATTCTGTTAATAATAGGATGAACCAGTTTAAGGCTAAACTAGTTCATAATGTTTATGATAGATTAAACCCGTTTCGGGCTAAACTAATTCATTCTGTTAATGATGGGTTGAGCCAGTTTAGTTTAGGTTGAATCAGTTTCTCATAGGTCGAGTCCTAGCCTGAACTACTTTTGCCTGGTCGGAAATTAATCTAGACTAGGCATACAAACTAGGTAAAATTAGTTGTACCATTTCATCCTCACGCATCTATATAATCTAGACTAAACTAGATTTGACCTAGGCTAAACTAGATTATTCTGTTAATGATAAGATGAACCAGTTTAGGGCTAAACTAGTTTATACTGTTTATGATAGATTGAACCCGTTTCGGGCTAAACTAATTCATTCTGTTAATGATGGGTTGAGCCAGCTTAGCCTAGGTTGAATCAGTTTGTCGTAGGTCGAGTCCTAGCCTGAACTACTTTTGCCTGATCGGAAATTAATCTAGACTAGGCATACAAATTAGGTAAAATTAGTTGTACCATTTCATCCTAACGCATGTATATAATCTAGACTAAACAAGATTTGACCTAGGCTAAACTAGTTTATTCTGTTAATAATAGAATGAACCAGTTTAGGGCTAAACTAGTTCATTCTGTTTATGATAGATTAAACCCGTTTAGGGCTAAACTAGTTCATTCTGTTAATGATAGGTTGAACCAGGTTAGCCTAGGTTGAATCAGTTTGTCATAGGTCGAGTCCTAGCCTGAACTCATTTTGCCTGGTCGCAAATTAGTCTAGACTATGAGCTAACTCTCAAACTTATCAAGTTATCTTAGACAAAGATCAGTAAATTAATAAAAAAAAAATTTTTTTAATATTTTATCAACTTTAAAAAAGCATTTTTTTTTAGTTTTGTATTAAATGAGCTATTTTTTTGTCCTATAACTAACTTTTTGTTAATTTTGCAATTTTACCAAGTTTTAAAGTACTGTAACTCGTAAAATTTGTATTAAACTGTCAAGCTTAGCAAGTTATCTTAGACAAAGGGCAGAAGATTGATAAAAAAAATTTTTTTAAATATTTTATAAATTTTAGAAAAATTTTGAAAAATGGTGGAGGCGCCAAATTCAAAACTTTTAGCTAATTTTTTATTCAACACAATTTTTTTTAGAAAATTCAGATTTCCATTTTTTTGAGATCATACTGCGGCTCAAAACCGAATAGTTGTGCTGCAGACCCATCTTCCGGCCAAGCGTATATTTTTTCCTCAGCTGCAATATGTTGTTTGTAAGCAGTAATTGTCAAATTGTAAACAACGCTAACAATTTTGGCGTCGTGCTCAATATACCAATGCTGCTCCTTTTTGCCATAATCTATTCTATTCGCAATAATATCGCCGCCATATTTGCCATCTTTGACTTCTAAGGCTCCACTAAAAAAAAAAAAATTTTTTTTTATTTTTTTCTATTAATTTATAGATAAGTACTCATTATCTATGTTGATTATTAAGTATTTTCCGGCGTCTAGCGACTCTATCCTCCATTTTTGGTGAGGTGATTTTGTTAAATACTGCATTCTGACTACTTCTGGATCTTTAACATCCAGAACTAGACCAGACGGGAGATGTTTTATGTAGTAATAGACAGATGCTAAAAAAACAAAATAAAAAAACGATATACAACATTAAAAGAATTATATAAAAGAGAGAAAAAGACTAAAAGACAATAAAAAAAAAATGACAACAAAAGCAATAAAAAAACCTTTTTAATTAAAGAATGACAAGACAAACAACCCAAAACAGTTAAAGAACAAGAAGAGAAATATTCCACAAAAACAAACAAGAAAAAGAAAATGACAACAAAGGAATAAATACAGAAAAAGTTGAGAAAGCAGTAGGCTACGGTAGTATTGCAGTTGAAATGCTACAGAATTTAGAAGAAAAAAAAACATGTTAACTAAACAGTACAGGAAAATATAGATAAAAGAAGAATACTACAAAAAGAAAATGACAACAAAAAAATCAACAAACAACTCTAAAAAGAAGCAATTGGAGCTGAAATGCTATAAAATTTTGAAGAAAAAGAAATAAACATGTCAACAGAACTATACAGAAAAGTATAGAAAAAAGAAAAAATACCTAGAGACCGGGAAGTAGGTGTAATCATACCACTATTCAAAAAAAAAGTGAGCAAATTACAACAAATATAGAAGCATAACAATCCTAAGCATCGTTTTAAAGATGTATGAAAGAATTTTAGACAAAAAAAACTAAGGAAAGTATAGAAAAAAGCGCTAAAAGCAAGAAACATAAAAATAAATATAGAAAAAAATTAAATAATGGTTGTGGAACAAGAGGACAAATCTGTAAATAAACAAATATATAGAACAAATGAAAAAACTAAGCTAGAGGTGTACAAATGAATATTGCAGATCTGGGCGTCTGGCAGGCCATAAAATAGAACCGCTTTGTATAATCCATTTGTCACTGAAATTATTAGCTAGCCAGCCACTCTACAAATATTCAAGCGTAAGAGTCAGATAAGCGTTTTCTTAGAAAATATATTCAAAGAAATAATTGTTGCCTTTCTTTTTTCATTGTTTGTATCAATTTTTACATAAAAAAAATGCAACTTTAATTTACTTAAAAAATGAGCCAATAAAAAAATTAATTCCTCAGCAAAGCTCCAAACTTTGTGAGATAACTGTAGCTTTATAGTATTCTAGAATTAGAGCTTTCGATTTAAGCCCGACAAAGCTACAGTTTTGGAAAATTGACTTAGATGGCGCAATCGGTTTAAAAAAGAAATGTTTTATCAAAATATTAACTAATTATTAGAGTAAACACTATTATTAGTTACTAAATATTTGTAAAAAAACAAAAAAAAAAGGACTTAGGATATGCAATAACATTTTTATTTTTTCCAAATATGTTAATTTACCTGCTAGCTTACAAATTTAATCCGGCTCTGGATAATTCGTCAAAAATTTATTACATTGTGCTTAAGCTTGTCTAGCCAGCCAATCAACGAACTGTCTGCTAAGTCATGTAATGGTTCAACCAATAGAAACGCCAGTATTTTCAATCACGTGATCTACACGCCCCTTCTTTTGCTTACAATCACTGCGTCTTTAACTTGAAAATACTATAGATACGTACAAAAATTGAATAAATTAATTAATTATAAAAAAAATTGCAAAAAAATCTTTGTTTTATAAACAATAGCGTATTAATTTTATAAAATATAGCAAATACAATAGTAATAAGAAAAACAAAATGGTATTTAACCCATTAGGCTAAAAAATCATTTTTTTTAGCATTTTTATTCTGTTTTTTTTAATTTGGTTGGTAATTTGTAAACATAATCCTAATAATTTAATTCCAGCAATAAAAAATGTTTTTTAAATTTAATTAAAAATCATAAAAAATTTTGAGTATTGTTATTTTTTTTGTAATATTTACATTTTTTTGTTTTTTTTTGCTCAGCTGTTGTCAAATAAAATTAAAATCAAGCCAGGTGTACTGATAAAATTTGACAAAATTTGACAAATCAGCTGAATTCGGTGAATTGTCATGCCGAATACCACTCGTAGGTTCAAAATGGAAAAAAAACATTTTTTTTAAACCGCTTGTATTTTGTTTTTAAAGCAATTGTTAGAAGAAAAAAGCTAACTTTGTCTAAGTACAGCCCTTTGTAGTTTTTTAAAATTTTTATCTTTCTAAACAAATTTTTGTATAATCTGTCAACACTTATTGGAAAATTATTTACAATTTTTGCAATAACATTTTTATTATTTTGTCAAAAATTATTTACAATTTTTTTACGAGCAACTTTAATCAAGATCTTGTACTCAAGCTTGTCTAGCCAGCCAATCAACGAACTGTCTGCTAAGTCATGTAATGGTTCAACCAATAGAAACGCCAGTATTTCAAATCACGTGATCTACACGCCCCTTTTTTTGCTTACAATCACTTCGTCTTTAACTTGAAAATACTATAGATACTTACAAGAATTGTTTTTACAGTAAACTGAAACAACACAAAATAAAAACCAAAGCCGGCCCATACTGAAATTTTTTAACAACAAAAAAATTAGTTTTAGAGCTTTAACTTGTCTGAAATTAATTATAAAAAAAATTGCAAAAAAAGTCTTTGTTTTATAAACAATAGCTCATTAATTTTATAAAAATAGCAAATACAATAGTAATAAGAAAACAAAATGGTATTTAACCCATTTAACCCCAAATGTCATTTTTTTAAGCATTTTTATTGTGTTTTTTTTTAATTTGGTTGGTAATTTGGAAACAAACACATTCCCAAAAGTAGAATTTCAGCAATAAAAAATTTTTTAGAACGTTTTTTTTCAATTTACTCAAAAAAAATTTAATAATTTTAAAAAAATCTATTTTAGAAGAATTTTTTTTTGTAATTGAAAATTGAAAAAAAAACATTTTTTTTTAAAACGCTTGTATTTTGTTTTAAAGGCAATTGTTAGAAGAAAAGAGCTAACTTTGTCTAAGCACAGCCCTTTGTAGTTTTTTAAAATTTTTATCATTCTAAACAAATTTTTGTATAATCTGTCAACATTTATTTGAAGATTATTTACAACTTTTTTTGAATGATTAGGCGCATTGTTCAGGAATAGAAGCAAAATTATAAGTAGGGTTATGTTTTATTTATTGTTTTACAGGAACTACAAATAGAAAAAGTACAGTGCTTCCAAGCAAACATGAGCTCTGAACAATATGCGAGCTAAATTAGCAAATTTAAGAGTAAGTTTAAATTAACCAATCAAGCACTAGAGCTTAAGCAACTTCAGGCCACGCCCCTCCAGAGCTCATGTTTGCACTGTATTAACAGAATTCTACAATTCAAGATCTTGAAAATAGAAGATTTGATCAATTGTATTATCTTTAGGCCAAGCAATCAGTTTTTCTCCTTCTACTCTATTTTTTCGGTTAACCGTGACTGTTAAATTGTGAAAGGCACTTACAATACTTCCGTCAGCATTTACCCGCCATTGCTGATATTTAGCGTCTGTATCTGTCAAATTAGTAATAATATCACCTCCATATTGACTATCTCTGATTTCCAACGCCTCCCTAGAATGAATTTGTTAGTTTTTGGGGTTTTATTATTTAAAAATTTTGTACTCATTTTTTGTATTGACAAATAAATATACTCCTGGATCTTGTTCTTCACTTCTCCACATACTAGAATCTGAATCAGAATAATGCTGCAATGTTACAACATTTTGGCTGCCGTTAGTATCTAGAACTAGACCACTTGAGTAATGCCTGATGCAATACGTTGACGTGAGAGATCGAGCTACAAAAATTTAGAAGTTTTAGCTGAAAATGTAAAATTTGTATGATATCGATAGGTCCTAAAGAGTTTAGGATTGACCGAAAGAGCGCAAACGTTTGCGCGGCACGGCTGCGCACACAGCTACAGTGCTGTGAGTCAATTCAAATTAACCAATCAGAAGCTCAAAAAAGCTGAGCTGCGGGGTTTAGGCCTCGCCCCCTCAGGGCTTATGTTTCCTTCAAAACACTATATCTTGTAAACTTAAGATAATTTGTTTTCCATCCAACTTTAACAATAAAGTGGGAAATAAATTTTAAAAAGATATAAATAATAAATAATAACAGATATTTACAAAATTAGAAATTAAAAACCAAAATTATTCAACTCACTATTTGCTGATGGCCAAAAAACGCTAAAAATACAAAAAATTATTACTTTTTTCATCATTTTTGTGATTATTTATCTAAAAAGTCACTAAAACTTTTATCAGGTGCGCAAAACATTAATAAACAACATTATTATTATTTGTATTTTTAAAAATGATTAATTTTTGATAAGTTGGCGTTAACAATAGAAACTCAACATAATGATTTAATAAAAATTACTGTTTATAAATTTGAAACTAATTAGAAACTGTGCAACATCAAAATTGTGTATAAATAACCGCATTTTAGCCAACTTTAAATAAAGAAAATTAAAGCAAATTTATTCAAACTAGATCTGTAATCTTAGACATGTTTTGTTTTTATTGGAACTCTTCAGCAAGTCGCAACAGATTTAGATTTGAACCAATTAGGCTTATATATACCTAATGTAGGAAAGTTCCAATAAGAACAAAACATGGCCAAGTTTACAGATATAATTTGAATGAATTTGCATTAATCTTCAGTTTGTGGCTGACTAAAGAAGATAGATTACATTTTATATCATTGATATACGTTTGAGACAAACGACGCTAACGAGATGACTTGGTTGCCCAATCAGCGATATACCTTTTATTTCAAATTATATCTATCATCACTGACATTCTGTCATTTAGAACATGAACTATTTGCATAAAAAAATGCGTAGAATGTTTTTCTTTAAAAAAATAGGTTATGTAACGTAGCTTCTAATAGATGTCGCTCGTTTTACAGCTAATTTGTCAAAATTAATTCTAACCTAAAATTTCTAATTTTTGGCTTGAAAAACTTAATCCAAAAATTTTTTTTTCTGAAGGTATAGTTTATTTAAAGCTTATGGAAAATGACACCAAAAATCTGTCAAATTATAGACCTATAGACCTAACATGAGACCTGGAGGGGCGTGTACACTCATCTTTCTTGAGCTTCTGATTGGTTAATTTAAATTTGCTAATTTCGTTCAGGGCTCATGTTTGCTTGGAAGCACTGTATATTACATGTTAGAGTGTTTATTTCAATTAGGCTTTGTGTATTGAATTTTCAATCATTAAAGTTATAAACAACATAATTGGTTCCAGGTTTTAGTGTAAACAATTTAAAAAAAAGTGAAAATTTTGAGTTTGGGTTTACTATGAAAGGGCTGCTACTTTTTACAATTTTGTGTTTACCAATATTGATTTGTTGTGGGTATATTATTTACTTGTTTTTTAACAAAATGAAGTTTACTTTTTCTTATAAACATTGCTTTTGCTGACACTTACTTAATAGTATAAGTTGTATAGGGCATTGTAGTGTCACATAAGCGCGTTTAAAACACGACGCAAGCAACGAGGAGGGTCTTTAATAGAACGAGTGTGATAATACGTCTTATTAAAGAACAGCGCTTGTAGTAGGGCGCTTACAATGTAAGCGCCCTTATGTTCGAAAAACAAACCGTTAAAAGTCAGCTGTCACCAATATAACAAAGCCAATAGTTACCAAAATTAGTTTAATAATACAATCCATTATTGAACTGATTTTGATATAGTAACCCACAGAATTTTCCAGATGTTGCAGCAAACGACGCCATTTATTCCATTATTAGACATCTTCCCTCTGGTCTAGTTTTAGACGCTCAAGAAGAACAAATTGTCAAAATCCAAAATTATACTTTTGGAAAAACCAGCCAGCAATGGAGGGAAAAATCAGTCGGCCATGGAAAATTCTTTATTTACAATAAACAAAACGGGTATTCATTACAAATCTCAAAACTTTTATCAAAAACAAATGAAAAAGTAATGTTTTAGATTACAAAAAAGGCCAATATGGCGCTGATGTGATAACCTCTCCGAAATTGAAGGGATGCATAAGTCAGCAGTGGTTTATCAATTCTGATAGGTCGCTTGTAAGCTGTAAACTGGAACAGATTCTTGCTGTTACAGTTGCAAATAGAACATTTGCTTCTGGTGTTAAAACGATAGCTGCGCCTAAAGATGACGGAAACGCTCAGCTGTTCCAAATGGAATACTTTAACGCACGCAAATAATTTTTTTTAATAAAAAACTGTTTTTTTTCCAAGTTTTTGCTTATTGTGTATTTTTTTTCTAACTGAGCCTGTAACAGCTACAGCTTGTCAAAAGTTGCTTGGCACTTTTACAACCTAGTGTGGAAAGTTAAGATTTGTAGCGCCAAGCCAGCTTTGTAATAAAACTAAAAGCTGCAAAAAAATAGTAGTAGTAGTGGTTTGCCTTCTGAAAACTTCCTATTTTGTTGTTGTAGCATAAACTCTGAAAATTAGTGTATAAAAGTTCTGTTTTCAAAACGTGCGCCACTGGATTACTCCTCCCTGTAGCTTCAAACTCCTCCCCATGTACTTTTCTGCAAAACCAATTTTACCTTCTAAACCACGTTTATTTATTAATTTCGATAACAAGCTAATTAAAATGTTTTGATTTTATACTGTAAATTTGTTTTATTGATACATTGTTTTTTTTATTAACAATACAACTTTATTGATATAAAAAAATTTTAATTGATCCAATGTACTATATTAGTTTATACATTTTAGTAATTTTTATTTATTAATCATGTACGCTTGGATGGCATTAAGTGCATTGATCGTTGCAAATAGTAAGTGCTATTATTTTGTTTTGCTTAGATTTTTGTTTTTTTTTATATTGTTTCACAATTTTATTGTTAATTTTCTGAAATTTTATGATAGTGTTCACATGACTTATTGCAATTTTACCGATTTATTTATTATTTTAGATCAAATAGACTTAAGCTTTCAGAAAATATTCGTTCATAACCTCAAAAACGCTGCGCAGCTAATTAAGCCGTGAAAAGTTTATGGTTAAATTAATAGAAATAGTTTTGTATTTATATTTTTCAGGCGTGAGATCAGACTTTGGAGCAAAAGAAGTACCAAATTACTATGTTATTAGGTACAACAATTCTAACCTTGTGCTAGATGCTTCAGAGGAACGGGTTAAAATCCAGAAATTTACGGGAACAGATGCCCAAAAATGGTGGTACAGTACAGAAGGGCCGGGAGTATCATATGTATACAATAAGAAAACAAAGTAAGATTTTGTACATAGTGTACTTAAGCTTCTATTATTCACACAGATTCACCACTTGCCAAAAAATTTGTTTAATAGATCTTGAGATCTCTTTCGATTACCATGTAATCATTACCAAGAAATAAGTAAGACGCAAGAGTTTTATCCATCTTCTGATGTGTTCAGAGATCTAATAAACAAACTTTTTGGCAAGTGGTAAAACTGTATGAGGTGAATTTGATTCTTTAGCAATTTTTAGATAATAATGACTGTTTTTTAGTCTGGTTTTAGATATCAGAGAGAGCATGTACGCTGGAGATATTATAACGTATAAGAAACGCACTCTGGATAATTTAAATCAAGTTTGGTTTATTAATTTCGACCAAACAATTGTTAGTAGTATGAAAGAGCTTGCCATTACTGTTTTTAATAAAAGTACTGAAGCTGGGGCAAGAGTATTTGCTTGGCCGAAAGACAACAGCGATAGTCAAAAGTTTATGTTTGAACCAGTTAATCAGCAAAAGTTATAAAAAACTAAACAGTTTTTTTATTGTATTTTTTTTTAAACAATAAGTTTAAGTATATTATTATACGAGTTATAAAAATGCTCTTATAAACAAGTACTACAATAAAATCTATCTTAAAATAGCTTAACTTTTTAAACCCTGCAACCTTACTCTATGTGACTTCTTTTTGTGGCTTTATTTGAAGAATGAGGTTAGTAACGCAATGGTACAACTACAAAGATATCGCAAAATCCATGAAGTTGATGGACGACATTTTGATTATTTGTTATAAACCTTATTTCCTCATTAAAGTTTATTTTTTTCTTTGTTATAACGCAACAAGTGCTTTAAAATGCTTTTTATTTATTCTCATTAACGTGTTGAACTATCGATTTATTGAATTAAAAATGAGGTTAAGTTCAGATGTCAAATTAATAATTGTCACTTTAATTCGATGGTAAAGGTATATTTCACAGTTCAAAGTTGGATCTGACTTGACCTGACCTCATGGAATTGGCAGAATTTGTATGGAATAAGTATGTAAAATAGTTGACTTTTTAAAATAAACAAAAATAAGCTAAAATAAATTGAAATAAACTATAATAAACTATAATAAACTAAAATAAACTAAAATAATTAAAAATTAACTGAAATAAATTAAAATAAACTAAAATAAACTAAAATAAACAAAAATAAACTAAAATAAATTAAAATAAACTAAAATAAACTAAAATAAACTAAAATAAACTAAAATAAACTAAAATAAACTAAAATAAATTAAAATAAACTAAAATAAACTAAAATAATCTAAATTAAAATGAGTTGAATTTAACTAGAATACGCAAAAATAAACTAAATTAATTTGAAAAAAACTAAAATAAACTGAATTGAATTAAAATAATCCGAAAGAAAGTAGAAGAAACTAAAATAAATGGAAATAAACTAGAATAAACTAAAATAAACTAAAATAAATTAAAATAAACTAAAATGAAGTAAATTAAAATATAATAAATTAAAATACATTGAAATAAACTAAAATAAACAAAAATAAACTGATATAAAGTAAAGTAAACCAAATTAAACTGAAATGAAGTAAATTAAACTGAAATAAATTAAATTAAACTTAAAAAAAAATTAGAAAAAACTGAAATATACTAACACAAACTAAATTGAACGAAAATAAAATAAAATTTATTAAAAAAAACGAAAATAAACTGAAATTTAATAAAATAAACTAGAAAAAACTGAAATTAAGCAAAATAAACTAAAGTTGAATTAGAATAAACTGAATTAGACTAAAATGATATAAAATAAATGGATTTTAACAGAAATGAACTAAAATAAAGTAAAATAGATAAAGATAAACTAAAATAGTTTTAATTAATTAAATCAAAATGAATTAAAATAAACTAAAGTAAACTAAAATAAACTAAAATAAACTAAAATAAACTAAAATAAACTAAAATAATCTAAAATAAACTAAAATAATCTAAATTAAAATATTATAAATTAAAATGAGTTCGATTTAACTAGAATACGCAGAAATAAACTAAATTAATTTTAAAAAAACTAAAATAAACTGAATTGAATTAAAATAATCTAAAGAAAGTAGAACAAACTAAAATAAATTGAAATAAATTAGAATAAACTAAAATAAACTAAAATAAATTAAAATAAATTAAAATAAACTAAAATGAAGTAAATTAAAATATAATAAATTAAAATACATTGAAATAAACTGAAATAAACAAAAATAAACTGATATAAAGTAAAGTAAACCAAATAAAACTAAAATAAATTGAATTAAACTTAAAAAAAAAATTGGAAAAACTGAAATATACTAAAATAAACTAAATTAAACAAAAATGAAATAAAATTTATTAAAAAAAACGAAAATAAACTGAAATTTAATAAAATAAACTAGAAAAAACTAGAATTAAGCAAAATAAACTAAAATTGAATTAGAATAAATTGAATTAGACTAAAATGATTTAAAATAAACAGATTTTAACAGAAATGAACTAAAATAAAGTAAAATAGATAAAGATAAACTAAAATAGTTTTAATTAATTAAATCAAAATGAATTAAAATAAACTAAAATAAACTAAAATAAGCTAAAATAAATTGAAATAAACTAAGTTAAACTATAATAAACTAAAATAAACTAAAAAAAAGTAAAATAAACCAAAATAAACTAAAATAAACTAAATTAAATTATTATAAATTAAAATGAGTTGAATTTAACTAGAATACGCAGAAATAAACTAAATTAATTTTAAAAAAACTAAAATAAACTGAATTAAATTAAAATAATCTAAATAAAGTAGAACAAACTAAAATAAATTGAAATAAACTAGAATAAACTAAAATAGACTAAAATAAATTAAAATAAACTAAAACAAACTAAAATAAACTAAATTAAATTAAAATAAACTAAAATACATTGAAATAAACTAAAATAAACAAAAATAAACTGATATAAAGTAAAGTAAACCAAATTAAACTAAAATGAAGTAAATTAAACTAAAATAAATTGAATTAAACTTAAAAAAAAAAATTGAAAAAACTGAAATATACTAAAATAAACTAAATTAAACAAAAATGAAATAAGATTTATTAAAAAAAACGAAATTAAACTGAAATTTAATAGAATAAACTAGAAAAAACTAGAATTAAGCAAAATAAACTAAAATTGAATTAGAATAAATTGAATTAGACTAAAATAATTTAAAATAAACAGATCTTAACAGAAATGAACTAAAATAAAGTTAAATAGATAAAGATAAACTAAAATAGTTTTAATTAATTAAATCAAAATGAATTAAAATAAACTAAAATAAACTAAAATAAACTAAAATAAACTGAAATATACTAAAATAAACTAAAATAAGCTAAAATAAATTGAAATAAACTAAATTAAACTATAATAAACTAAAATAAACTAAAAAAAAGTAAAATAAACCAAAATAAACTAAAATAAACTAAATTAAATTATTATAAATTAAAATGAGTTGAATTTAACTAGAATACGCAGAAATAAACTAAATTAATTTTAAAAAAACTCAAATAAACTGAATTAAATTAAAATAATCTAAAGAAAGTAGAACAAACTAAAATAAATTGAAATAAACTAGAATAAACTAAAATAGACTAAAATAAATTAAAATAAACTAAAACAAACTAAAATAAACTAAATTAAATTAAAATAAACTAAAATACATTGAAATAAACTAAAATAAACAAAAATAAACTGATATAAAGTAAAGTAAACCAAATTAAACTAAAATGAAGTAAATTAAACTAAAATAAATTGAATTAAACTTAAAAAAAAAAATTGAAAAAACTGAAATATACTAAAATAAACTAAATTAAACAAAAATGAAATAAGATTTATTAAAAAAAACGAAATTAAACTGAAATTTAATAGAATAAACTAGAAAAAACTAGAATTAAGCAAAATAAACTAAAATTGAATTAGAATAAATTGAATTAGACTAAAATAATTTAAAATAAACAGATCTTAACAGAAATGAACTAAAATAAAGTTAAATAGATAAAGATAAACTAAAATAGTTTTAATTAATTAAATCAAAATGAATTAAAATAAACTAAAATAAACTAAAATAAACTAAAATAAACTGAAATATACTAAAATAAACTAAAATAAGCTAAAATAAATTGAAATAAACTAAATTAAACTATAATAAACTAAAATAAACTAAAAAAAAGTAAAATAAACCAAAATAAACTAAAATAAACTAAATTAAATTATTATAAATTAAAATGAGTTGAATTTAACTAGAATACGCAGAAATAAACTAAATTAATTTTAAAAAAACTCAAATAAACTGAATTAAATTAAAATAATCTAAAGAAAGTAGAACAAACTAAAATAAATTGAAATAAACTAGAATAAACTAAAATAGACTAAAATAAATTAAAATAAACTAAAACAAACTAAAATAAACTAAATTAAATTAAAATAAACTAAAATACATTGAAATAAACTGAAATAAACCAAAATAAACTGATATAAAGTAAAGTAAACCAAATTAAACTAAAATGAAGTAAATTAAACTAAAATAAATTGAATTAAACTTAAAAAAAAAAATTGAAAAAACTGAAATATACTAAAATAAACTAAATTAAACAAAAATGAAATAAGATTTATTAAAAAAAACGAAATTAAACTGAAATTTAATAAAATAAACTAGAAAAAACTAGAATTAAGCAAAATAAACTAGAATTGAATTAGAATAAATTGAATTAGACTAAAATGATTTAAAATAAACAGATTTTAACAGAAATGAACTAAAATAAAGTAAAATAGATAAAAATAAACTAAAATAGTTTTAATTAATTAAATCAAAATGAATTAAAATAAACTAAAATAAACTAAAATAAACTGAAATATACTAAAATAAACTAAAATAAGCTAAAATAAATTGAAATAATCTAAATTAAACTATAATAAACTAAAATAAACTAAAAAAAAGTAAAATAAACCAAAATAAACTAAATTAAATTATTATAAATTAAAATGAGTTGAATTTAACTAGAATACGCAGAAATAAACTAAATTAATTTCAAAAAAACTAAAATAAACTGAATTAAATTAAAATAATCTAAAGAAAGTAGAACAAACTAAAATAAATTGAAATAAACTAGAATAAACTAAAATAGACTAAAATAAATTAAAATAAACTAAAACAAACTAAAATAAACTAAATTAAATTAAAATAAACTAAAATACATTGAAATAAACTGAAATAAACAAAAATAAACTGATATAAAGTAAAGTAAACCAAATTAAACTAAAATGAAGTAAATTAAACTAAAATAAATTGAATTAAACTTAAAAAAAAAAAATGAAAAAACTGAAATAGTCTAAAATAAACTCAATTAAACAAAAATAAAATAAAATTTATTAAAAAAACAAAAATAAACTGAAATTTAATAAAATAAACTAGAAAAAACTAGAATTAAGCAAAATAAACTAAAATTGAATTAGAATAAATTGAATTAGACTAAAATGATTTAAAATAAACCGATTTTAAGAGAAATGAACTAAAATAAAGTAAAATAGATAAAGATAAACTAAAATAGTTGTAATTAATTAAATCAAAATGAATTCAAATAAACAAATAAACTAAAATAAACTGAAATATACTAAAATAAACTAAAATAAACTAAAATAAACTAAAATAAACTAAAATAAACTAAAATAAACTAAAATAAACTAAAATAAACTAAAATAAACTAAAATAAACTAAAATAAACTAAAATAAACTAAAATAAACTAAAATAAACTAAAATAAACTAAAATAAACTAAAATAAACAAAAATAAACTAAAATAAACTAAAATAAACTAAAATAAACTAAAATAAACTAAAATAAACTAAAATAAACTAAAATAAACTAAAATAAACTAAAATAAACTAAAATAAACTAAAATAAACTAAAATAAACTAAAATAAACTAAAATAAACTAAAATAAAGCAAAATAAATTAAAATAAACCAAAATAAACTAAAATGAACTAAAATAAACTAAAATAAAATAAAATAAAATAAAATAAACTGAAATAAACTAGAATAAGCTAAAATAAATTGAAATAAATTAAATTGAACTAAATTGAAACAATTGAATTAATCAAGAACAAATTGTTTATGAATAAACAACACGATATTAACTGTTAACCTTGATGTGTGCAAGAAAGAATAGTGACGTGGCCTTATAGTGTTATAGGGCCTATAATTTAAAAATTAATTAAAAATTGTTTTCTAATTTTAACATTTATAACATTCATATAAATATTTTCCGCTAGTTAATCATCGACATACGTTCTTTATTTCAACGCCCACTTGATAGAAAATTTTTTTAATGGCGCAGTATAAATAAAAATTTAAAAAAAAAGTTTTTTTTTGGAAAAAATTAGTCAAAAAAACGAGTTGGCGCGCTAATTGTGAAATTTTTGTTTTGTTTTATCGACCTTCAACAATTGAATTTTCGGTGGTATCGTTATCACAGTTTGTGCGTTCCAAATAAACAAAAATATTTACAAAAAATGTATTTTGCTTGCCATAGATTACTTTCATTTTTTCATTGCATCTATTGTTAATGTCAATATCAAAAGCAACGTGTTTACTATAAATAAAATGTTTGACGTTTGTCTTTTGTTTTTTAAATTAAAGAGTTTTATTGCTGGATGACCTGACCTGATCTGACCTGACCTAAATTAGCATAAGCAGTTTCTAATATTTTTGACAGTTTCAACAATTTTGTGTCAAATGTAAATAATTGTTTTTCTTCAATTAAATCTACTTCTGCAGTGGAAATTAATAACAAATAATCTGTTTTAGATGTAAACAAAATTAAAAAAACAACAGGCGATTTAGAATTTGATATTTTACAGTCAATTTTAAGTCACTATTGCTTGTTACAACATTTTGTCAATTTTTTTATTATATATATTTTTTTTTGTTAATTTTTTATTTGATTTTTAATTTATTTTGTTTATTTTTTCTTCTTTTTTTTTATATATATATATATATTTTTTGTTAAGGTGTTAATGGCAGATCAAGGGTTGTTATAAAATAACCATTTGAACTAGAACCTATTTTCTAGCATTATAAGGTTGCTTAACTATTCTATATATGTTCTTTGTTTTTTTTTTTGTAGTTTAGAGAATAAATCTTTTATTATGTTTAGCCCTCTCTGTCCTGGAGGCACAGCAATTTTGCTGGATTAAAAAATTATTACAATCTTTGACAAGTAATGATAATGACAATATTATTTATCAAATAAATATAAAAGTTGTTAAAAAACAAGCTTTCAAACAAAAACAACAAATTGTGTTTTAAACTAAAGAGACCAGACAAGTTTGTTTTTTGAAAAAACAAGCTAAATTACTATCTCTTCGCATTATATTATTTAAATTGTCAGATTTAACATTTAAAAACATTCGAACAATATGACATGAACATAATAATGCTGCTTTCTGTATTTCCGAGAGGATTTTTAAACCCAAATCTAAAATTTTGAGATTTTTACTTAATGATATGGCTACCACACATATTTTAAATAATTAAAAGTAAACTTTTATTGTTATATTTTTATTATTATTATTATTGTTATTATTATTGTTATTGTTATTATTATTATATATTTAGAAATGAAACAATCACTTGAAGATGCATGACTCAAATAATTGTTTTTAATTTAGTAAAAATATAAATTATTACCTTTCTTTCAATAAACAGAAAACATTTATCAAAAAAGTGATTAATATTAATGAATATAATAAAAAAACAGTAAACAAAATTGTAAATAAACAAAAATTTAAAACAAATAAACAAGAAGTTAAGAGGTCTAAAAGACAAATATCAAATAGAGCGTAGATTTGCTTAAACCAGATACAAAGAGCATTTGGCTCACTTAAAATACGGCAGATTGAACAAGTCAAGTAACATTTTTTATTTTAATCAAACAAATAAAATTTGATAAAAAACCTTATTTGCGATTCCGTAATTAATTAAAAATTATTTGTTTTTATTGTTATAATAATAGTTCTATTATAAAGTATTGAATTCTATTGTTTTATTTTTATGATTCTGACTATAGTTGATTCTTAATTGGTATAGACTCATTATACTGATTTAGACCAACAAATTAGCATGAACTACTTTCATTTTACGGCTGTTTTGTGGACATTGGTAACTCTTAGTAAGTACCCTTTTGTTTTCACCAATTTACACTATTTTCAATTTTGATTATGCGAATAAATAGAGTTCTACCAGTTGGTGGCTAACCAAAGATTACGTTTGAGACAAAAGGCGCTAACGTGATAACTTGGTTGTTTAATAAGCGATATACCTTTTATTCCAATTTGTTTCTATCAACACTGACAATCTATGTAAGGTGGCTTCTAATAGATGTCGCTCGTCTTACCACATTGTGGAAGTATAGGCACTGGCTTACATATAACCTCAAATAAGTTTAAATCTGTTGCGACTTGCTGAGGAGTTCCAATAAGAAAAAAACATGTACATTTATGCAATTTTTTTGTTTTAGGTTATGTAGACTCTCATTTATTCTATATTAAACATCCATACTCAGGCTTATACTGGGATGCTTCCGATAAAACGGTAGATTTAAGGAAATTTACTGGCTCACTTTATCAGCAATGGCGGATTGAATCTTTCAAATATGGCGGATTAACTATTATCAACGAAGGAAATAAGTATAATTGAGTATTGACAGTTTAGACAATTGCTGAAAAATTATTTTTAGGAATGTATTAGATATGGAAAAAAATGAACTAAAAGCAAATGTAATAACCAGCTCCAAATACAACGAGACAACAAGCCCAAAATGGGTTTACTATGAAAATGGTCTATTATTTCATCTCACTTATTTGTTAACTGTTTGTCTTGATGGTCACTCACTTGTTGACTATCGTCCTCGCACTAAATTAATGGCATGCACGAAAGAAGTAACACCATATCGACGATTCAAAATTTATGGTAATAAAATGAGTATAAAATAGCCCACTAATGTTTATAAAAGCACTAGTGCTCTTATAGATATGTTTTTAAAGGTTGGTATAGCATAACTGTCAAAGAAGACAAAATTGTGTCAAGCAGAGCTGCAAAAATTGGCTTGCTCAAGCGTTTTAAAGTGTTTTCGGTAGGCTATTTCGGATTTATCGATTGCAAATTACCAAAAAAAATCTAGCTCTTTAATATACTATAGTGGGCAATATAATTTCTAGGTACATAGGAGCAAGAAAATACGTGTTTTATTAGACATATTTATTCTCAGTTATAAAATAGCTCACTAATGTCTATAAAAGCACTAGTGCTCTTATAGATATGTTTCTAAAGGTTGGTATAGCATAACTGTCAAAAAAATAATCACGCCAATGGCTGAAATTAGAAGGCAAAGTTGTGTCAAGCAGAGCTGCAAAAATTTGCTTGCTCAAGCGTTTTCGGTAGACTATTTCGGATTTATCGAGCAAAAAAATTGCAAATTAGCAAAAAAAATCTAGTTCTTTAATATACTATAGTTGGCAATATTATTTCTAGGTACATGGGAGCAAGAAAATATGTGTTTAATTAGACATATTCATTCTCAGTTATAAAATAGCTAACTAATGTCTATAAAAGCACTAGTGCTCTTATAGATATGTTTCTAAAGGTTGGTATAGCATAACTGTCAAAAAAATAATCACGCCAATAGCTGAAATTAGAAGGCAAAGTTGTGTCAAGCAGAGCTGCAAAAATTGGCTTGCTCAAGCGTTTTCGGTAGGCTATTTCGGATTCATCGAGCATAAAAATTGCAAATTAGCAAAAAAGTCAAGTTCTTTAACATACTATAGTGGGCAATATTATTTCTAGGTACATGGGAGCAAGAAGATACGTGTTTTATTAGACATATTCATTCTCAGTTATAAAATAGCTCACTAATGTCTATAAAAGCACTAGTGCTCTTATAGATATGTTTCTAAAGGTTGGTATAGCATAACTGTCAAAAAAATAATCACGCTAATGGCTGAAATTAGAAGGCAAAGTTGTGTCAAGCAGAGCTGCAAAAATTTGCTTGCTCAAGCGTTTTCGGTAGGCTATTTCGGATTTATCGAGCAACAAAATTGCAAATTAGCAAAAAAAATCTAGTTCTTTAACATACTATAGTGGGCAATATTATTTTTAGGTACATGGAAGCAAGAAAATATGTGTTTTACTAGACATATTCATTCTCAGTTATAAAATAGCTCACTAATGTCTATAACTCTTATAGATATGTTTCTAAAGGTTGGTATAGCATAACTGTCAAAAAAATAATCACGCCAATGGCTGAAATCAGAAGACAAAATTGTGTCAAGCAAAGCTGCAAAAATTTGCTTGCTCAAGCGTTTTCGGTAGGCTATTTTGGATTTATCGAGCAAAAAAATTGCAAATTAGCAAAAAAAATCTAGTTCTTTAATATACTATAGTGGGCAATATTATTTCTAGGTACATGGGAGCAAGAAGAGACGTGTTTTATTAGACATATTCATTCTCAGTTATAAAATAGCTCACTAATGTCTATAAAAGCACTAGTGCTCTTATAGATATGTTTCTAAAGGTTGGTATAGCATAACTGTCAAAAAAATAATCACGCTAATGGCTGAAATTAGAAGGCAAAGTTGTGTCAAGCAGAGCTGCAAAAATTGGCTTGCTCAAGCGTTTTCGGTAGGCTATTTCGGATTTATCGAGCAAAAAAATTGCAAATTAGCAAAAAAAATCTAGTTCTTTAACATATTATAGTAGGCAATATTATTCCTAGGTACATGGGAGCAAGAAAATATGTGTTTAATTAGACATATTCATTCTCAGTTATAAAATAGCTCACTAATGTCTATAAAAGCACTAGTGCTCTTATAGATATGTTTCTAAAGGTTGGTATAGCATAACTGTCAAAAAAATAATCACGCCAATGGCTGAAATTAGAAGGCAAAGTTGTGTCAAGCAGAGCTGCAAAAATTGGCTTGCTCAAGCGTTTTAAAGTGTTTTCGGTAGGCTATTTTGGATTTATCGATTGCAAATTAGCAAAAAAAATCTAGTTCTTTAATATACTATAGTGGGCAATATTATTTCTAGGTACATGGGAGCAAGAAAATATGTGTTTTATTAGACATATTTATTCTCAGTTATAAAATAGCTCACTAATGTCTATAAAAGCACTAGTGCTCTTATAGATATGTTTCTAAAGGTTGGTATAGCATAACTGTCAAAAAAATAATCACGCCTATGGCTGAAATTAGAAGACAAAATTGTGTCAAGCAGAGCTGCAAAAATTTGCTTGCTCAAGCGTTTTCGGTAGGCTATTTCGGATTTATCGAGCAAAAAATTGCCAATTAGCAAAAAAAATCTAGTTCTTTAATATACTATAGTGGGCAATATTATTTCTAGGTACATGGGAGCAAGAAGATACGTGTTTTATTAGACATATTCATTCTCAGTTATAAAATAGCTCACTAATGTCTATAAAAGCACTAGTGCTCTTATAGATATGTTTCTAAAGGTTGGTATAGCATAACTGTCAAAAAAATAATCACGCCTATGGCTGAAATTAGAAGACAAAATTGTGTCAAGCAGAGCTGCAAAAATTTGCTTGCTCAAGCGTTTTCGGTAGGCTATTTCGGATTTATCGAGCAAAAAATTGCCAATTAGCAAAAAAAATCTAGTTCTTTAATATACTATAGTGGGCAATATTATTTCTAGGTACATGGGAGCAAGAAGATACGTGTTTTATTAGACATATTCATTCTCAGTTATAAAATAGCTCACTAATGTCTATAAAAGCACTAGTGCTCTTATAGATATGTTTCTAAAGGTTGGTATAGCATAACTGTCAAAAAAATAATCACGCCAATGGCTGAAATTAGAAGGCAAAGTTGTGTCAAGCAGAGCTGCAAAAATTGGCTTGCTCACGCGTTTTAAAGTGTTTTCGGTAGGCTATTTCGGATTTATCAAGCAAAAAATTGCAAATTAGCAAAAAAAATCTAGTTCTTTAATATACTATAGTGGGCAATATTATTTCTAGGTACATGGGAGCAAGAAGAGACGTGTTTTATTAGACATATTCATTCTCAATTATAAAATAGCTCACTAATGTGTATAAAAGCACTAGTGCTTTTATGGATATGTTTCTAAAGGTTGGTATAGCATAACTGTCAAAAAAATAATCACGCCAATGGCTGAAATTAGAAGGCAAAGTTGTGTCAAGCAGAGCTGCAAAAATTGGCTTGCTCACGCGTTTTAAAGTGTTTTCGGTAGGCTATTTCGGATTTATCAAGCAAAAAATTGCAAATTAGCAAAAAAAATCTAGTTCTTTAATATACTATAGTGGGCAATATTATTTCTAGGTACATGGGAGCAAGAAGAGACGTGTTTTATTAGACATATTCATTCTCAGTTAGTCTTGGCGGCCGTGGGCAATAGACAGGTTAAGTTGCAATACTTCAACAGTTCAGCCAATCAAGTATGGGTTCAAGACCAGCTTTTCGATAACAAATTTGTGTATATAAACAAAGGAAATGGGTAAGACGGCCTAGGCGTATGCCTAAATAATATAACCTAGGTTACTGCTTATAGACAAGCTCTAGATATAAGCCTGAACACTTCCATGGACTTTGAGACTATAATAACCTGGCCTAGACATGGTAGCCCCAATCAGCAGTGGTCGACCGACGAGAATAGCTTTGTTGTTAGTCCATATAAAAAAAATTTTGGGCTCACGGTCGAAAACAAAAATTTTCAGGTCAACGCCAACCTTTTTGCCAAACGCTTAGACTGTTCAAAAAAGCAGCAGTTCAAAATTGACTTTTGGTCATAGATTTTTATTTACAATTTGGTCTTGTTTTTATTTGGTCAAAAACAAACAAACGCCAATAACTGAAACAAAAGTTTTTTAAGCAATAAATAATATCTCTCAATTTGTTCAAATAAATTCATATTCCAGCTCAAATTTTTTGGTTTTTTTTCAAATTCTCATCAAAAGTAAAATTTTATTCTAGTTCCTACCAATTATAATTATAAGCATAGTGTTTATTAGCCAACGAAATTAGCAAATTCAGAATTTAATTGAAATCATCAACCAATCAGAAGCCTATGGAAGCTTAAGCGCCTTCAGGCCACGCCCCTCTGGGGCTCATGATTGGTTGGTATACACTTGTTTTTTAGCACCGCTAAATTAATTTTTTTTTATTTTTTACTTAATTTTTGCTTTTGTCTATTTTTATCAATAGACAAGTTGTAGTTGCATTGTATGTAGGGCAGGTCAGGTCAGCTAACTCAAAAATAACTGCAATTGTCAACATTAGAATTTTCAAAACACCTAGCAACGATATTTTTGACATTATATAACGCCTGTATCAAAGTTTTTCTAAAATTTTTAATAGTTTATTTTGATTTTTTTTTTATTAAAAGTAAATACATAAGCCAATTTGTATTGTATGTCAAATTATTGACAATTATAGTAATTGCTAAGATCTACAAACTTTTTGAAAGCGCAGGAATATCTAATTGTTGCGCTTTTGAGAGAGATATCAAAAAAAAAACTGTATTTTCTTAATTGATTAAAATAAATGGTACAAAGTAAAGAATAAATGTGAAAATATTGTTCTAAAAAGTTTGGACAATTAAAATTCTTTTCTTGAAAGAGATATAAGCGAAGCTTTTTAGCGCAAAAAATATCCAAACAAACGCTAATAACAAAAACAAAAGTTTTTAAGCCATAAATAATAATATCTCTTAATTTGTTCAAATAAATTCATATTCCAACTCAAATTTTTTGGTTTTTTTTTCAAATCCTCATTAAAACTAAAATATTATTCTAGTTGATGATGTTTTTGCTATTGTTTATGAAAGTTTTGTAAAATTAAATTCTTAGAAAATCAAATAGTGCTTATTTGTCAACTAATAGTCAGCAAATTCAGGAGTTAATTCAAATCATCAACCAATCAAAAGTCTATGAAAGCTTAAGCGCCTTCAGGCCACGCCCCTCTGGGGCTCATGATTGGTTGGTATACACTTGTTTTTTAGCACCGCTAAATTAATTTTTTTTTATTTTTTACTTAATTTTTGCTTTTGTCTATTTTTATTCATAGACAAGTTGTAGTTGCATTGTATGTAGGGCAGGTCAGGTCAGGTCAGCTAACTCAAAAATAACTGCAATTGTCAACATTGAATTTTTCAAAACACCTAGCAACGATATTTTTGACAGTATATAACGCCTGTATCAAAGTTTTTCAAAATTTTTAATAGTTTATATTGATTTTTTATATTATTAAAAGTAAATACATAAGCCAATTTGTATTGTAGGTCAAATTGTTGACAATTATAATAATTACTAAAATCTACAAACTTTTTGGAAGCGCAGGAATATCTAATTGTTGCGCTTTTGAGAGAGATATCAAAGAAAAAACTGTATTTTCTTAATTGATTAAAATAAATGGTACAAAGTAAAGAATAAATGTGGAAATATTGTTTCGGTTCTTAGTTTGAAAGTGGTTCCTAGCATGAGGTTTGCTCTAAAACAAACGCCAATAACAAAAACAAAAGTTTTTTAAGCCATAAATAATAATATCTCTTAATTTGTTCAAATAAATTCATATTCCAGCTCAAATTTTTTGGTTTTTTTTTTTCAAATCCTCATTAAAACTAAAATATTATTCTAGTTGATAATGTTTTTGTTATTGTTTTTGAAAGTTTTGTAAAATTAAATTCTTAGAAAATCAAATAGTGCTTATTTGTCAACTAATAGTCAGCAAATTTAGAAGTTAATTCAAATCATCAACCAATCAAAAGTCTATGAAAGCTTAAGCGCCTGCAGGCCACGCCCCTCTGGGGCTCATGATTGGTTGGTACACCTATATACTTGTTTTTTAGCACCGCTAAATTAGCTTTTTTTAGATTTTTTCCTTAATTGAAATAAAACAAAGACGAATTGAAATTAGTTCTAATTTCAATATTTTCAGGTAGTTCAAGTACTGTTTTTAGGCAAATTGTACGCTGAGACAGGATTTTAGTCTTGCTGCTGAAGAAGCTACCGTATGATGTAACTGATAAGCCTAAAATGAAGTAAAAAAATTTATGACAGGTGAAAAGTCAAGTTAAGTTTTGCCAACCTAAAAATTTTTTACTAAAAAAAGTCCTGTACTCTAATGGCTTATAACCGCACCGAAACCTATGACGTAGAGTATCAAAATGGAGGCAAATTGCAAAAAAGGAACCTTTAAAAGCTCTGAAAAGGGTATTGTTTACAAACATTTTTAAGTTGTTTATATTAGTGTTTCTCTAATAAAATAAAATATGTCCCAATGTTAAAAAAGTGACAATTTAATGTAAAATTATAATAATTTTTGCTATACATACGTTATAATGTGTATTCTACAATATTTGTTTGTTTATTAATAAAATATTTGATATAGATGTTTGTAAACAAATATGTAATAACTAAATAGTTTACCAGCTTAAAGTCATTTAATGGCGTAGGAGCGAGTTGGCACTGATTAAAAAAAATTTCAAGATAATAGAAGAACACTGTGTAGTGATGAAACTAAAAACCATTTTTGAAAAATAATTTCGAAAATTTTTGTAAATACTTACAACTCGTGTCAGAATGAGAAACCGTTTTACCCATAAACCATTTCTATTCGACATGGATAAAATATAGCAGATAACTGAGACAAAATGGACGTATGTGTTGGTGCACCCTGCAACCCCATTTCCAATGGTTGGGTGGTACTTTCCCATAAAGAGAGACAAGCTGAACATAATGCTGTGATGGTACACGTGAGCTCGCAGCGCCGTGTAGCTCTTTTTTCTCAAAACGAAAAAAATTGTTCCAATAAAATCAAAAAGTTTGAGCAAGACAAAATGGCGATGGATTTCCATCAACTGATCATAATCAGGATCATTTATTTCGAGCATCGAAAAACAATTGAATTCGAATCTATGTAAAAACAAAAGCATCTAAAAATATAAACAAAAAAAAAATAGAAACAAAAGAGATCGACGCCACATACACGAATAAATACAACAAAATTGAGAGCCGCTTGTATTGTACTATAAATCAAAACAATTTTTTTTACTGAGATGGATTGTCGCTTTTTCATCACATAAGGGCCAATTTTTAGGGCCGTACATACATATACAGCAACTATAAGAATTGGTTGAATAAGGCAACTTGATGGAAACTGATTGAAATGATAATCTGAAACAAAATTAGTATACTATCTAATGGAATAACGTTATATTGTTGCAATAATCTTCACACAAAACTGCTTAGATTTGTTATAACGGCTATATAACGTTACTTCACTGGGACTAGTATATATAAAATAGCAAATACTAACTTGATGTTTTTGAAGGATAAAACAGTAAATTATATATATCTCGTAAAAATTTCATCATTTCAACATTCATAATATTTTGTTTTTCCACTAAATACTATTAAATAGCAACCTATATATTCTATAGGTCTGTAAAACTCAAAAATTTGCATTCAAATATTATCTTATCATTGGTAATTAGCCATTTTATAATCACTTTGATCTATATCTACTAGCTCGATAAACATTCATGGACAGTAAGTTTTGTGACAGTTTATTTTTGTCACAAAACAAAAGTCAAACTCCAAAATCACGTGCTCTAGTTTGTCTAGCCAACCAATCAACACTCTTTGAGCTAAGCGATGTGATGGTTCAAGCAATAGAAACTCTAATGATCTCGAATCACGCGATTCACATGCACTATCATTTTGTTTTTAACCTGCAACCAATCAACACTCTTTGAGCTATGTCATGTGATGGTTCAACCAATAGAGACTCTAATGATCTCGAATCACGTTTATTTTGTTTTTAACTTGCAACCAATCAACACTCTTTAAGCTAAGCCATGTGATGATTTAACCAATAGAATCTCTAATGATCTCAAATCACGCAATTCACATGCACTTTCATTTTGTTTTTCACCTGCAACCAATCAACACTCTTTGAGCTAAGCCATAAGATGGTTCAATAATAGAGACTCTAATGATCTCAACTCACGCGATTCACATGCACTTTCATTTTGTTTTTAACTTGCAACCAATCAACACTCTTTGAGCTAAGCCATGTGATGGTTCAACCAATAGAAACTCTAATGATCTCGAATCTCGCGATTCACATGCACTTTTATTTTGTTTTTCACCTGCAACCAATCAACACTCTTGAAGCTAAGCCATCTGATGGTTCAACCAATAGAAACTCTAATGATCTATAGTTGTTCTAAAAGTCAACTTTGCAATAAGTAATTGGTCTGCCCTCTACTCCAAAGCTAGCTTTGAAACAGTATTAAACTTGGTCAAATATATTTTTATAATATGCAAAAATACCGTGCGATCATTTAATTTTGCTCCAGCAAGCTTAGTCCAATTGCAGTAGTCGCTTATGATTTACGTCGTAAACCAACTGTTTGGCGTTATTAACGATCAAAAAAAGCGTTTTCTACACATTTTAAGCGCACAGCGCTAGTAAACTCTTACACGTGGCTAAAATTAGTAAACACTAAAGCCTTTTTTACAGATTATTGAGTTATTAGAAATTTATTTATTATTTACAACGATTATGGTATAGTTATTAACGTTATTAGCGATCAAAAAAAGCGTTATTTACACATTTTAAGCGCACAGCGCTAGTAAACTCTTACACGTGGCTAAAATTAGTAAACACTAAAGCCTTTTTTACAGATTATTGAGTTATTAGAAATTTATTTATTATTTACAACGATTATGGTACAGTTATTAACGTTATTAGCGATCAAAAAAAGCGTTATTTACACATTTTAAACGCACAGCACTAGTAAACCCTTACACGTGGCTAAAATTAGTAAACACTAAAGCCTTTTTTACAGATTATTGAGTTATTAGAAATTTATTTATTATTTACAACGATTATGGTATAGTTATTAACGTTATTAGCGATCAAAAATAGCGTTTTCTACACATTTTAAGCGCACAGCGCTAGTAAACCCTCACACGTGGCTAAAATTAGTAAACACTAAAGCTTTCTTTTCAAATTATCGAGTTGATAGAAATTTATTTATTATTTACAACGATTATGGTATAGTTATTAACGTTATTAGCGATCAAAAAAAGCGTTTTCTACACATTTTAAGCGCACAGCGCTAGTAAACTTTTACACGTGGCTAAAATTAGTAAACACTAAAGCCTTTTTTACAGATTATTGAGTTATTAGAAATTTATTTATTATTTACAACGATTATGGTGTAGTTATTAACGTTATTAGCGATCAAAAAAAGCGTTTTCTACACATTTTAAGCGCACAGCGCTAGTAAACTCTTACACGTGGCTAAAATTAGTAAACACTAAAGCCTTTTTTACAGATTATTGAGTTATTAGAAATTTATTTATTATTTACAGCAATTATGGTCCAGTTATTAACGTTATTAGCGATCAAAAAAAGCGTTATTTACACATTTTAAGCGCACAGCGCTAGTAAACTCTTACACGTGGCTAAAATTAGTAAACACTAAAGCCTTTTTTACAGATTATTGAGTTATTAGAAATTTATTTATTATTTACAACGATTATGGTATAGTTATTAACGTTATTAGCGATCAAAAAAAGCGTTATTTACACATTTTAAGCGCACAGCGCTAGTAAACTCTTACACGTGGCTAAAATTAATAAACACTAAAGCCTTTTTTACAGCCTATCGAGTTAATAGAAATTTATTTATTATTTACAACGATTATGGTATAATTATTAACGTTATTAGCGATCAAAAAAAGCGTTTTCTACACATTTTAAGCGCACAGCGCTAGTAAACTTTTACACGTGGCTAAAATTAGTAAACACTAAAGCCTTTTTTACAGATTATTGAGTTATTAGAAATTTATTTATTATTTACAACGATTATGGTGTAGTTATTAACGTTATTAGCGATCAAAAAAAGCGTTTTCTACACATTTTAAGCGCACAGCGCTAGTAAACTCTTACACGTAGCTAAAATTAATAAACACTAAAGCCTTTTTTACAGATTATCGAGATATTAGAAATTTATTTATTATTTACAACGATTATGGTATAGTTATTAACGTTATTAGCGATCAAAAAAGCGTTATTTACACATTTTAAGCGCACAGCGCCAGTAAACCCTTACACGTGACTAAATTAGTAAACACTAAAGCCTTTTTTAACAGATTATTGAGTAAATAGAAATTTATTTATTATTTACAATTATGGTGTAGTTTTGTGCACGTATTCAAATTCAAACTGTTGGTTGTAACCACCAAATCTGGGAAAAGCAACAGCTTTCACATCATACTTGACATTTCCTTCAAAAACACTGACAGTCAAATTATTTCGACTATCATGAACAATTAAGCCGTTATAGTCAAGCATCCATTTTTGATTTTTCTCTCTATTGAAATGTTTAGTTACAATATTTGAGCCAAATGTGTCAGTTGCAAGATCTAGTACTTTACTAAAATGTTTTGTTATATGATATTTGTTTGTTTGTCTAGTATTTATTTACTCATTTCCTCGATTATAAATTATGAATTTGCCTTGACTGGTGTGTACTTCACGCCACTGTTGATAGAGGGATCCTGTAAAGTATTGCAATCTTACAGCTTCATTGTCTCTAGCATCTAAAACTAAATTGGGATTATAACGCATTTTGATAATGGAATAATCGCTTTTGGGTTGTTTTGTTGTAGAAGTTGGCTGCCCTGATGTTGTTGGTAGTATTGTAGAAAACTCTGAAGTTGTATGTGGATGAACTGAAAAAATAGCAAAAAGGTGAAAGAAAGTTGCAAATTTCTCACAGTCTACAAGCAAACATGAGCCTTAGAGAGGCGTGGTCGGAGAGCCATGTGCACAACGCTTCTGATTGGTTACTTTAAATTTACTTCTGGATTGGCTAATTTAGTCTATGGCTTATGTTTGCTTGAGGGCGCTGTGTATAACCAATACCGGGTTCAAATATAAATCGCTGCAAAAGAGGCATGTTTTTCGGGCATAATAAAAGTCTTTCTCCAATTGCAGCGGCATGATTAATTGTAATTTTCAATTGCTCTTCTTTGTTGTAAAGATTAATGATTTCTCCCGTAGGTAGACGCCACCATTCCTCATAAACATCGTTTTCTTTAGAAGCTGTTAGAATATATCTCTTGTCTTTATTTTTCTGATAATTCAAATATTGTCTAAAATTTATAAGATACATTACTTTAATATAATGCGCCCAGATGCCCCAGAAAATAGCTATGTCAAGAGCAACCAATCATAAGCTTGAAAAAATTCGAGCCACGCCTCTCTAGGTTTCATGCTTTTGGTGAACCAATAGAGTTTGCGTACCTACCCATTTGCAGCATTTATGATAAAATAAGTGCCATTTAGTGTTGGTTGCCTGTCCCAGATTTGACAAGGTTCACCGTTACAACTTTGTAGTGTGACAAACGTGCTGTTTTCTGTTTCCGCAGCAGCCAAGCAAAGTTTACTTAAATCATGCTTAATGGAATACAGTTCAAGAGACACGCCTAAAATCAGCTATTAAGTCATTTTAATAATGTTTTTTTAACAATTAAATTTTTGTTTTTGTTGACCAGACCTACCAGCGGCGGAAATTACAATAAAAAGCGAAACGTTTATCAAATTCATTTTTTGATTCAAATGCTTTCAACTGTTTTTATCAAAATTGCAACTAATTGAGGAAAAAGGTAAAAATTATACTATTAGTTTATGGTTTTCCAAATAATTTGAAGTTTTAGTAATAAATATACTATAAAATTGAACAATGGGCCATTTTTTTCTACCATTGCACGATCTTGAATTGAATAATGATGTATAATGATAACACAAGCACACGTGTGTTGAAAAAGCAAGAATAATGCTTATGTCAACACTACGGTTGACCTTAGTCATGCCTTTCCAATGCTGATAAACTGTATATAATCAAAAACAAATTTATATTAAAATCATTTATTTCAACACTTTATATGACTTCTAAGGATACAGAGGTTGAAATTTGAATACTTGCGATAGACTTCTTGCAAAACGTTTCGCAGTCAATGTGGCTCCATCTACATGCCTGCCTCGGCTAATACTAAGTGTGAGGTTATGTTTAGAAGTGAGAAAATAGCTCTCTTTGAAAATGTACCACGTTTGATCTCTTGCTTTGTTAATTGGAGCAATAATAACATCTCTTAGTTGCGGTCCTCTGGAAGTAATCTTGGTATCCAAGACAAAGCCAGTTTCTCTGTTGAAGATTAAAAATTTTTTTGAATTTGGCGGTATTGGTTTCCATTGCTGATAAAAAGAGCGCGTAAAATGTTTTATTGTGGGTGTACTGTTTTTGCCACTGGCGTCTACGACATAGCTGTTAGGGCTTCTGATCGCGCAGTATGGCCGGTCTTCGTCTGGGGGTTTTGCTGTTGTTGTAGTCGGTAATGGTGTTAGGGATGACAACCTTGTACTATGTTTAGTGGTTGTTGACAATGTTGACATACTTGCTGTTGAGGTTTTAGTTGTAGATAGTTTTGTAGAATAAGTAGATGAAAGTGTTGTTGAAGTATTTAAAATTGCTGTAGTACCGGTTGGACCTAGCGTAGAATTTGTTGTAGATACTGTTGTAATATCAGCAGTTGATGATGAGATTGAAGTATTTGGTAATAATGTAGAACTTGTAATATCGGTTGAGACTGATGATGTAGACACATTCGAGTCTGTTACAGATGCATCTGTATAATCTGTAGATTGAGACGTTGTTGTGATATTTAGAGATGATGTTGAATTTGTAATATCAGTTGTATTATCAGTTGAAGTTGCGTTGATAGGTGTTGTCGATACTGTTGTATAGTCATCGCTTGACGATGATATTGAAATGTTTGGATATGATGTTGAATATGTGATATCGGTTGAAACAGATGTTGTAGAATTGTTGGAGTCAGTTATAGATACATCTGTATAATCTGTAGATTGAGACGTTGTTGAGATATTTGGAGATGATGTTGAATCTGTGATATCAGTTGTATTATCAGTTGAAGTTGCGTTGATAGGTGTTGTCGATACTGTTGTATAGTCATCGCTTGACGATGATATTGAAATATTTGGAAATGATGTTGAATATGTGATATCGGTTGAAACAGATGTTGTAGAATTGTTGGAGTCAGTTATAGATGCATCTGTATAATCTGTAGATTGAGGCGTTGTTGTGATATTTAGAGATGATGTTGAATCTGTGATATCGGTTGAAAGAGATGTTGTAGAATTGTTGGAGTCAGTTATAGATGCATCTGTATAATCTGTAGATTGAGACGTTGTTGTGATATTTAGAGATGATGTTGAATCTGTGATATCGGTTGAAAGAGATGTTGTAGAATTGTTGGAGTCAGTTATAGATACATCTGTATAATCTGTAGATTGAGGCGTTGTTGTGATATTTAGAGATGATGTTGAATCTGTGATATCGGTTGAAACAGATGTTGTAGAATTGTTGGAGTCAGTTATAGATACATCTGTATAATCTGTAGATTGAGACGTTGTTGAGATATTTGGAGATGATGTTGAATCTGTGATATCAGTTGTATTATCAGTTGAAGTTGCGTTGATAGGTGTTGTCGATACTGTTGTATAGTCATCGCTTGACGATGATATTGAAATATTTGGAAATGATGTTGAATATGTGATATCGGTTGAAACAGAGGTTGTAGAATTGTTGGAGTCAGTTATAGATGCATCTGTATAATCTGTAGATTGAGGCGTTGTTGTGATATTTAGAGATGATGTTGAATCTGTGATATCGGTTGAAAGAGATGTTGTAGAATTGTTGGAGTCAGTTATAGATGCATCTGTATAATCTGTAGATTGAGACGTTGTTGTGATATTTAGAGATGATGTTGAATCTGTGATATCGGTTGAAAGAGATGTTGTAGAATTGTTGGAGTCAGTTATAGATACATCTGTATAATCTGTAGATTGAGGCGTTGTTGTGATATTTTGAGATGATGTTGAATCTGTGATATCAGTTGTATTATCAGTTGAAGTTGCGTTGATAGGTGTTGTCGATACTGTTGTATAGTCATCGCTTGACGATGATATTGAAATATTTGGAAATGATGTTGAATATGTGATATCGGTTGAAACAGATGTTGTAGAATTGTTGGAGTCAGTTATAGATACATCTGTATAATCTGTAGATTGAGACGTTGTTGAGATATTTGGAGATGATGTTGAATCTGTGATATCAGTTGTATTATCAGTTGAAGTTGCGTTGATAGGTGTTGTCGATACTGTTGTATAGTCATCGCTTGACGATGATATTGAAATATTTGGAAATGATGTTGAATATGTGATATCGGTTGAAACAGATGTTGTAGAATTGTTGGAGTCAGTTATAGATGCATCTGTATAATCTGTAGATTGAGACGTTGTTGTGATATTTAGAGATGATGTTGAATCTGTGATATCGGTTGAAAGAGATGTTGTAGAATTGTTGGAGTCAGTTATAGATACATCTGTATAATCTGTAGATTGAGGCGTTGTTGTGATATTTAGAGATGATGTTGAATCTGTGATATCGGTTGAAACAGATGTTGTAGAATTGTTGGAGTCAGTTATAGATACATCTGTATAATCTGTAGATTGAGACGTTGTTGAGATATTTGGAGATGATGTTGAATCTGTGATATCAGTTGTATTATCAGTTGAAGTTGCGTTGATAGGTGTTGTCGATACTGTTGTATAGTCATCGCTTGACGATGATATTGAAATATTTGGAAATGATGTTGAATATGTGATATCGGTTGAAACAGATGTTGTAGAATTGTTGGAGTCAGTTATAGATGCATCTGTATAATCTGTAGATTGAGACGTTGTTGTGATATTTAGAGATGATGTTGAATCTGTGATATCGGTTGAAAGAGATGTTGTAGAATTGTTGGAGTCAGTTATAGATGCATCTGTATAATCTGTAGATTGAGACGTTGTTGTGATATTTAGAGATGATGTTGAATCTGTGATATCGGTTGAAAGAGATGTTGTAGAATTGTTGGAGTCAGTTATAGATACATCTGTATAATCTGTAGATTGAGGCGTTGTTGTGATATTTAGAGATGATGTTGAATCTGTGATATCGGTTGAAACAGATGTTGTAGAATTGTTGGAGTCAGTTATAGATACATCTGTATAATCTGTAGATTGAGGCGTTGTTGTGATATTTTGAGATGATGTTGAATCTGTGATATCAGTTGTATTATCAGTTGAAGTTGCGTTGATAGGTGTTGTCGATACTGTTGTATAGTCATCGCTTGACGATGATATTGAAATATTTGGAAATGATGTTGAATATGTGATATCGGTTGAAACAGATGTTGTAGAATTGTTGGAGTCAGTTATAGATACATCTGTATAATCTGTAGATTGAGACGTTGTTGAGATATTTGGAGATGATGTTGAATCTGTGATATCAGTTGTATTATCAGTTGAAGTTGCGTTGATAGGTGTTGTCGATACTGTTGTATAGTCATCGCTTGACGATGATATTGAAATATTTGGAAATGATGTTGAATATGTGATATCGGTTGAAACAGATGTTGTAGAATTGTTGGAGTCAGTTATAGATGCATCTGTATAATCTGTAGATTGAGACGTTGTTGTGATATTTAGAGATGATGTTGAATCTGTGATATCGGTTGAAAGAGATGTTGTAGAATTGTTGGAGTCAGTTATAGATGCATCTGTATAATCTGTAGATTGAGACGTTGTTGAGATATTTAGAGATGATGTTGAATCTGTGATATCAGTTGTATTATCAGTTGAAGTTGCGCTGATAGGTGTTGTCGATACTGTTGTATAGTCATCGCTTGACGATGATATTGAAATATTTGGAAATGATGTTGAATATGTGATATCGGTTGAAACAGATGTTGTAGAATTGTTGGAGTCTGTTATAGATACATCAGTATAATCTGTAGATTGAGACGTTGTTGAGATATTTAGAGATGATGTTGAATCTGTAATATCGGTTGAAACAGATGTTGTAGAATTGTTGGAGTCAGTTATAGATACTTCTGTATAATCTGTAGATTGAGGCGTTGTTGTGATATTTAGAGATGATGTTGAATCTGTAATATCGGTTGAAACAGATGTTGTAGAATTGTTGGAGTCAGTTATAGATGCATCTGTATAATCTGTAGATTGAGACGTTGTTGAGATATTTAGAGATGATGTTGAATCTGTGATATCGGTTGAAAGAGATGTTGTAGAATTGTTGGAGTCTGTTATAGATACATCAGTATAATCTGTAGATTGAGACGTTGTTGAGATATTTAGAGATGATGTTGAATCTGTAATATCGGTTGAAACAGATGTTGTAGAATTGTTGGAGTCAGTTATAGATACATCTGTATAATCTGTAGATTGAGGCGTTGTTGTGATATTTAGAGATGATGTTAAATCTGTGATATCGGTTGAAAGAGATGTTGTAGAATTGTTGGAGTCAGTTATAGATGCATCTGTATAATCTGTAGATTGAGGCGTTGTTGTGATATTTGGAGATGATGTTGAATCTGTGATATCAGTTGTATTATCAGTTGAAGTTGCGTTGATAGGTGTTGTCGATACTGTTGTATAGTCATCGCTTGACGATGATATTGAAATATTTGGAAATGATGTTGAATATGTGATATCGGTTGAAACAGATGTTGTAGAATTGTTGGAGTCAGTTATAGATGCATCTGTATAATCTGTAGATTGAGGCGTTGTTGTGAAATTTAGAGATGATGTTGAATCTGTGATATCAGTTGTATTATCAGTTGAAGTTGCGTTGATAGGTGTTGTCGATACTGTTGTATAGTCATCGCTTGACGATGATATTGAAATATTTGGAAATGATGTTGAATATGTGATATCGGTTGAAACAGATGTTGTAGAATTGTTGGAGTCAGTTATAGATGCATCTGTATAATCTGTAGATTGAGGCGTTGTTGTGAAATTTAGAGATGATGTTGAATCTGTGATATCAGTTGTATTATCAGTTGAAGTTGCGTTGATAGGTGTTGTCGATACTGTTGTATAGTCATCGCTTGACGATGATATTGAAATATTTGGAAATGATGTTGAATATGTGATATCGGTTGAAACAGATGTTGTAGAATTGTTGGAGTCAGTTATAGATGCATCTGTATAATCTGTAGATTGAGGCGTTGTTGTGATATTTAGAGATGATGTTGAATCTGTCATATCAGTTGTATTATCAGTTGAAGTTGCGTTGATAGGTGTTGTCGATACTGTTGTATAGTCATCGCTTGACGATGATATTGAAATATTTGGAAATGATGTTGAATATGTGATATCGGTTGAAACAGATGTTGTAGAATTGTTGGAGTCAGTTATAGATGCATCTGTATAATCTGTAGATTGAGGCGTTGTTGTGATATTTAGAGATGATGTTGAATCTGTGATATCAGTTGTATTATCAGTTGAAGTTGCATTGATAGGTGTTGTCGATACTGTTGTTGAGTCATCGCTTGACGATGATATTGAAATATTTGGAAATGATGTTGAATATGTGATATCGGTTGAAACAGATGTTGTAGAATTGTTGAAGTCAGTTATAGATACATCTGTATAATCTGTAGATTGAGGCGTTGTTGTGATATTTAGAGATGATGTTGAATCTGTGATATCGGTTGAAACAGATGTTGTAGAATTGTTGGAGTCAGTTATAGATACATCTGTATAATCTGTAGATTGAGGCGTTGTTGTGATATTTTGAGATGATGTTGAATCTGTGATATCAGTTGTATTATCAGTTGAAGTTGCGTTGATAGGTGTTGTCGATACTGTTGTATAGTCATCGCTTGACGATGATATTGAAATATTTGGAAATGATGTTGAATATGTGATATCGGTTGAAACAGATGTTGTAGAATTGTTGGAGTCTGTTATAGATGCATCTGTATAATCTGTAGATTGAGACGTTGTTGAGATATTTAGAGATGATGTTGAATCTGTGATATCGGTTGAAAGAGATGTTGTAGAATTGTTAGAGTCTGTTATAGATGCATCTGTATAATCTGTAGATTGAGACGTTGTTGTGATATTTAGAGATGATGTTGAATCTGTGATATCGGTTGAAAGAGATGTTGTAGAATTGTTGGAGTCAGTTATAGATGCATCTGTATAATCTGTAGATTGAGACGTTGTTGAGATATTTAGAGATGATGTTGAATCTGTGATATCGGTTGAAAGAGATGTTGTAGAATTGTTAGAGTCTGTTATAGATGCATCTGTATAATCTGTAGATTGAGACGTTGTTGTGATATTTAGAGATGATGTTGATTCTGTGATATCGGTTGAAAGAGATGTTGTAGAATTGTTAGAGTCTGTTATAGATGCATCTGTATAATCTGTAGATTGAGACGTTGTTGAGATATTTAGAGATGATGTTGAATCTGTGATATCGGTTGAAGGAGATGTTGTAGAATTGTTGGAGTCAGTTATAGATGCATCTGTATAATCTGTAGATTGAGACGTTGTTGAGATATTTAGAGATGATGTTGAATCTGTGATATCGGTTGAAAGAGATGTTGTAGAATTGTTAGAGTCTGTTATAGATGCATCTGTATAATCTGTAGATTGAGACGTTGTTGTGATATTTAGAGATGATGTTGAATCTGTGATATCGGTTGAAAGAGATGTTGTAGAATTGTTAGAGTCTGTTATAGATGCATCTGTATAATCTGTAGATTGAGACGTTGTTGAGATATTTAGAGATGATGTTGAATCTGTGATATCGGTTGAAGGAGATGTTGTAGAATTGTTGGAGTCAGTTATAGATGCATCTGTATAATCTGTAGATTGAGACGTTGTTGAGATAATTAGAGATGATGTTGATTCTGTGATATCGGTTGAAAGAGATGTTGTAGAATTGTTAGAGTCTGTTATAGATGCATCTGTATAATCTGTAGATTGAGACGTTGTTGAGATATTTAGAGATGATGTTGAATCTGTGATATCGGTTGAAGGAGATGTTGTAGAATTGTTGGAGTCTGTTATAGATGCATCTGTATAATCTGTAGATTGAGACGTTGTTGAGATATTTAGAGATGATGTTGAATCTGTGATATCGGTTGAAAGAGATGTTGTAGAATTGTTAGAGTCTGTTATAGATGCATCTGTATAATCTGTAGATTGAGACGTTGTTGTGATATTTAGAGATGATGTTGAATCTGTGATATCGGTTGAAAGAGATGTTGTAGAATTGTTAGAGTCTGTTATAGATGCATCTGTATAATCTGTAGATTGAGACGTTGTTGAGATATTTAGAGATGATGTTGAATCTGTGATATCGGTTGAAGGAGATGTTGTAGAATTGTTGGAGTCAGTTATAGATGCATCTGTATAATCTGTAGATTGAGACGTTGTTGAGATATTTAGAGATGATGTTGAATCTGTGATATCGGTTGAAAGAGATGTTGTAGAATTATTGGAGTCTGTTATAGATGCGTCGGTATAATCTGTAGATTGAGGCGTTGTTGAGATATTTAGAGATGATGTTGAATCTGTGATATCGGTTGAAAGAGATGTTGTAGAATTGTTGAAGTCAGTTATAGATACATCTGTATAATCTGTAGATTGAGGCGTTGTTGTGATATTTTGAGATGATGTTGAATCTGTGATATCAGTTGTATTATCAGTTGAAGTTGCGTTGATAGGTGTTGTCGATACTGTTGTATAGTCATCGCTTGACGATGATATTGAAATATTTGGAAATGATGTTGAATATGTGATATCGGTTGAAACAGATGTTGTAGAATTGTTGGAGTCTGTTATAGATGCATCTGTATAATCTGTAGATTGAGACGTTGTTGAGATATTTAGAGATGATGTTGAATCTGTGATATCGGTTGAAAGAGATGTTGTAGAATTGTTAGAGTCTGTTATAGATGCATCTGTATAATCTGTAGATTGAGACGTTGTTGAGATATTTAGAGATGATGTTGAATATGTGATATCGGTTGAAAGAGATGTTGTAGAATTATTGGAGTCTGTTATAGATGCGTCTGTATAATCTGTAGATTGAGGCGTTGTTGAGATATTTAGAGATGATGTTGAATCTGTGATATGGGTTGAAAGAGATGTTGTAGAATTGTTGAAGTCAGTTATAGATACATCTGTATAATCTGTAGATTGAGGCGTTGTTGTGATATTTTGAGATGATGTTGAATCTGTGATATCAGTTGTATTATCAGTTGAAGTTGCGTTGATAGGTGTTGTCGATACTGTTGTATAGTCATCGCTTGACGATGATATTGAAATATTTGGAAATGATGTTGAATATGTGATATCGGTTGAAACAGATGTTGTAGAATTGTTGGAGTCTGTTATAGATGCATCTGTATAATCTGTAGATTGAGACGTTGTTGAGATATTTAGAGATGATGTTGAATCTGTGATATCAGTTGAAACAGATGTTGTAGAATTGTTGAAGTCAGTTATAGATACATCTGTATAATCTGTAGATTGAGGCGTTGTTGTGATATTTAGAGATGATGTTGAATCTGTGATATCGGTTGAAACAGATGTTGTAGAATTGTTGGAGTCAGTTATAGATACATCTGTATAATCTGTAGATTGAGGCGTTGTTGTGATATTTTGAGATGATGTTGAATCTGTGATATCAGTTGTATTATCAGTTGAAGTTGCGTTGATAGGTGTTGTCGATACTGTTGTATAGTCATCGCTTGACGATGATATTGAAATATTTGGAAATGATGTTGAATATGTGATATCGGTTGAAACAGATGTTGTAGAATTGTTGGAGTCTGTTATACATGCATCTGTATAATCTGTAGATTGAGACGTTGTTGAGATATTTAGAGATGATGTTGAATCTGTGATATCAGTTGAAACAGATGTTGTAGAATTGTTGAAGTCAGTTATAGATACATCTGTATAATCTGAAGATTGAGGCGTTGTTGTGATATTTAGAGATGATGTTGAATCTGTGATATCGGTTGAAACAGATGTTGTAGAATTGTTGGAGTCAGTTATAGATACATCTGTATAATCTGTAGATTGAGGCGTTGTTGTGATATTTTGAGATGATGTTGAATCTGTGATATCAGTTGTATTATCAGTTGAAGTTGCGTTGATAGGTGTTGTCGATACTGTTGTATAGTCATCGCTTGACGATGATATTGAAATATTTGGAAATGATGTTGAATATGTGATATCGGTTGAAACAGATGTTGTAGAATTGTTGGAGTCTGTTATAGATGCATCTGTATAATCTGTAGATTGAGACGTTGTTGAGATATTTAGAGATGATGTTGAATCTGTGATATCGGTTGAAAGAGATGTTGTAGAATTGTTAGAGTCTGTTATAGATGCATCTGTATAATCTGTAGATTGAGACGTTGTTGTGATATTTAGAGATGATGTTGAATCTGTGATATCGGTTGAAAGAGATGTTGTAGAATTGTTGGAGTCAGTTATAGATGCATCTGTATAATCTGTAGATTGAGACGTTGTTGAGATATTTAGAGATGATGTTGAATCTGTGATATCGGTTGAAAGAGATGTTGTAGAATTGTTAGAGTCTGTTATAGATGCATCTGTATAATCTGTAGATTGAGACGTTGTTGTGATATTTAGAGATGATGTTGATTCTGTGATATCGGTTGAAAGAGATGTTGTAGAATTGTTAGAGTCTGTTATAGATGCATCTGTATAATCTGTAGATTGAGACGTTGTTGAGATATTTAGAGATGATGTTGAATCTGTGATATCGGTTGAAGGAGATGTTGTAGAATTGTTGGAGTCAGTTATAGATGCATCTGTATAATCTGTAGATTGAGACGTTGTTGAGATATTTAGAGATGATGTTGAATCTGTGATATCGGTTGAAAGAGATGTTGTAGAATTGTTAGAGTCTGTTATAGATGCATCTGTATAATCTGTAGATTGAGACGTTGTTGTGATATTTAGAGATGATGTTGAATCTGTGATATCGGTTGAAAGAGATGTTGTAGAATTGTTAGAGTCTGTTATAGATGCATCTGTATAATCTGTAGATTGAGACGTTGTTGAGATATTTAGAGATGATGTTGAATCTGTGATATCGGTTGAAGGAGATGTTGTAGAATTGTTGGAGTCAGTTATAGATGCATCTGTATAATCTGTAGATTGAGACGTTGTTGAGATAATTAGAGATGATGTTGATTCTGTGATATCGGTTGAAAGAGATGTTGTAGAATTGTTAGAGTCTGTTATAGATGCATCTGTATAATCTGTAGATTGAGACGTTGTTGAGATATTTAGAGATGATGTTGAATCTGTGATATCGGTTGAAGGAGATGTTGTAGAATTGTTGGAGTCTGTTATAGATGCATCTGTATAATCTGTAGATTGAGACGTTGTTGAGATATTTAGAGATGATGTTGAATCTGTGATATCGGTTGAAAGAGATGTTGTAGAATTGTTAGAGTCTGTTATAGATGCATCTGTATAATCTGTAGATTGAGACGTTGTTGTGATATTTAGAGATGATGTTGAATCTGTGATATCGGTTGAAAGAGATGTTGTAGAATTGTTAGAGTCTGTTATAGATGCATCTGTATAATCTGTAGATTGAGACGTTGTTGAGATATTTAGAGATGATGTTGAATCTGTGATATCGGTTGAAGGAGATGTTGTAGAATTGTTGGAGTCAGTTATAGATGCATCTGTATAATCTGTAGATTGAGACGTTGTTGAGATATTTAGAGATGATGTTGAATCTGTGATATCGGTTGAAAGAGATGTTGTAGAATTATTGGAGTCTGTTATAGATGCGTCGGTATAATCTGTAGATTGAGGCGTTGTTGAGATATTTAGAGATGATGTTGAATCTGTGATATCGGTTGAAAGAGATGTTGTAGAATTGTTGAAGTCAGTTATAGATACATCTGTATAATCTGTAGATTGAGGCGTTGTTGTGATATTTTGAGATGATGTTGAATCTGTGATATCAGTTGTATTATCAGTTGAAGTTGCGTTGATAGGTGTTGTCGATACTGTTGTATAGTCATCGCTTGACGATGATATTGAAATATTTGGAAATGATGTTGAATATGTGATATCGGTTGAAACAGATGTTGTAGAATTGTTGGAGTCTGTTATAGATGCATCTGTATAATCTGTAGATTGAGACGTTGTTGAGATATTTAGAGATGATGTTGAATCTGTGATATCGGTTGAAAGAGATGTTGTAGAATTGTTAGAGTCTGTTATAGATGCATCTGTATAATCTGTAGATTGAGACGTTGTTGAGATATTTAGAGATGATGTTGAATATGTGATATCGGTTGAAAGAGATGTTGTAGAATTATTGGAGTCTGTTATAGATGCGTCTGTATAATCTGTAGATTGAGGCGTTGTTGAGATATTTAGAGATGATGTTGAATCTGTGATATGGGTTGAAAGAGATGTTGTAGAATTGTTGAAGTCAGTTATAGATACATCTGTATAATCTGTAGATTGAGGCGTTGTTGTGATATTTTGAGATGATGTTGAATCTGTGATATCAGTTGTATTATCAGTTGAAGTTGCGTTGATAGGTGTTGTCGATACTGTTGTATAGTCATCGCTTGACGATGATATTGAAATATTTGGAAATGATGTTGAATATGTGATATCGGTTGAAACAGATGTTGTAGAATTGTTGGAGTCTGTTATAGATGCATCTGTATAATCTGTAGATTGAGACGTTGTTGAGATATTTAGAGATGATGTTGAATCTGTGATATCAGTTGAAACAGATGTTGTAGAATTGTTGAAGTCAGTTATAGATACATCTGTATAATCTGAAGATTGAGGCGTTGTTGTGATATTTAGAGATGATGTTGAATCTGTGATATCGGTTGAAACAGATGTTGTAGAATTGTTGGAGTCAGTTATAGATACATCTGTATAATCTGTAGATTGAGGCGTTGTTGTGATATTTTGAGATGATGTTGAATCTGTGATATCAGTTGTATTATCAGTTGAAGTTGCGTTGATAGGTGTTGTCGATACTGTTGTATAGTCATCGCTTGACGATGATATTGAAATATTTGGAAATGATGTTGAATATGTGATATCGGTTGAAACAGATGTTGTAGAATTGTTGGAGTCTGTTATAGATGCATCTGTATAATCTGTAGATTGAGACGTTGTTGAGATATTTAGAGATGATGTTGAATCTGTGATATCAGTTGAAACAGATGTTGTAGAATTGTTGAAGTCAGTTATAGATACATCTGTATAATCTGTAGATTGAGGCGTTGTTGTGATATTTAGAGATGATGTTGAATCTGTGATATCGGTTGAAACAGATGTTGTAGAATTGTTGGAGTCAGTTATAGATACATCTGTATAATCTGTAGATTGAGGCGTTGTTGTGATATTTTGAGATGATGTTGAATCTGTGATATCAGTTGTATTATCAGTTGAAGTTGCGTTGATAGGTGTTGTCGATACTGTTGTATAGTCATCGCTTGACGATGATATTGAAATATTTGGAAATGATGTTGAATATGTGATATCGGTTGAAACAGATGTTGTAGAATTGTTGGAGTCAGTTATAGATACATCTGTATAATCTGTAGATTGAGGCGTTGTTGTGATATTTAGAGATGATGTTAAATCTGTGATATCAGTTGTACTATCAGTTGAAGTTGCGCTGATAGGTGTTGTCGATACTGTTGTATAGTCATCGCTTGACGATGATATTGAAATATTTGGAAATGATGTTGAATATGTGATATCGGTTGAAAGAGATGTTGTAGAATTGTTGGAGTCTGTTATAGATGCATCTGTATAATCTGTAGATTGAGACGTTGTTGAGATATTTAGAGATGATGTTGAATCTGTGATATCGGTTGAAAGAGATGTTGTAGAATTGTTAGAGTCTGTTATAGATGCATCTGTATAATCTGTAGATTGAGACGTTGTTGTGATATTTAGAGATGATGTTGAATCTGTGATATCGGTTGAAAGAGATGTTGTAGAATTGTTGGAGTCAGTTATAGATGCATCTGTATAATCTGTAGATAGAGACGTTGTTGAGATATTTAGAGATGATGTTGAATCTGTGATATCGGTTGAAAGAGATGTTGTAGAATTGTTAGAGTCTGTTATAGATGCATCTGTATAATCTGTAGATTGAGACGTTGTTGTGATATTTAGAGATGATGTTGAATCTGTGATATCGGTTGAAAGAGATGTTGTAGAATTGTTGGAGTCAGTTATAGATGCATCTGTATAATCTGTAGATAGAGACGTTGTTGAGATATTTAGAGATGATGTTGAATCTGTGATATCGGTTGAAAGTGATGTTGTAGAATTATTGGAGTCAGTTATAGATGCATCTGTATAATCTGTAGATATAGACGTTGTTGAGATATTTAGAGATGATGTTGAATCTGTGATATCGGTTGAAAGAGATGTTGTAGAATTGTTAGAGTCTGTTATAGATACATCTGTATAATCTGTAGATTGAGGCGTTGTTGTGATATTTAGAGATGATGTTAAATCTGTGATATCAGTTGTACTATCAGTTGAAGTTGCGCTGATAGGTGTTGTCGATACTGTTGTATAGTCATCGCTTGACGATGATATTGAAATATTTGGAAATGATGTTGAATATGTGATATCGGTTGAAAGAGATGTTGTAGAATTGTTGGAGTCTGTTATAGATGCATCTGTATAATCTGTAGATTGAGACGTTGTTGAGATATTTAGAGATGATGTTGAATCTGTGATATCGGTTGAAAGAGATGTTGTAGAATTGTTAGAGTCTGTTATAGATGCATCTGTATAATCTGTAGATTGAGACGTTGTTGTGATATTTAGAGATGATGTTGAATCTGTGATATCGGTTGAAAGAGATGTTGTAGAATTGTTGGAGTCAGTTATAGATGCATCTGTATAATCTGTAGATAGAGACGTTGTTGAGATATTTAGAGATGATGTTGAATCTGTGATATCGGTTGAAAGAGATGTTGTAGAATTGTTAGAGTCTGTTATAGATGCATCTGTATAATCTGTAGATTGAGACGTTGTTGTGATATTTAGAGATGATGTTGAATCTGTGATATCGGTTGAAAGAGATGTTGTAGAATTGTTGGAGTCAGTTATAGATGCATCTGTATAATCTGTAGATAGAGACGTTGTTGAGATATTTAGAGATGATGTTGAATCTGTGATATCGGTTGAAAGTGATGTTGTAGAATTATTGGAGTCAGTTATAGATGCATCTGTATAATCTGTAGATATAGACGTTGTTGAGATATTTAGAGATGATGTTGAATCTGTGATATCGGTTGAAAGAGATGTTGTAGAATTGTTAGAGTCTGTTATAGATACATCTGTATAATCTGTAGATTGAGGCGTTGTTGTGATATTTAGAGATGATGTTAAATCTGTGATATCAGTTGTACTATCAGTTGAAGTTGCGCTGATAGGTGTTGTCGATACTGTTGTATAGTCATCGCTTGACGATGATATTGAAATATTTGGAAATGATGTTGAATATGTGATATCGGTTGAAAGAGATGTTGTAGAATTGTTGGAGTCTGTTATAGATGCATCTGTATAATCTGTAGATTGAGACGTTGTTGAGATATTTAGAGATGATGTTGAATCTGTGATATCGGTTGAAAGAGATGTTGTAGAATTGTTAGAGTCTGTTATAGATGCATCTGTATAATCTGTAGATTGAGACGTTGTTGTGATATTTAGAGATGATGTTGAATCTGTGATATCGGTTGAAAGAGATGTTGTAGAATTGTTGGAGTCAGTTATAGATGCATCTGTATAATCTGTAGATAGAGACGTTGTTGAGATATTTAGAGATGATGTTGAATCTGTGATATCGGTTGAAAGTGATGTTGTAGAATTATTGGAGTCAGTTATAGATGCATCTGTATAATCTGGTAGATATAGACGTTGTTGAGATATTTAGAGATGATGTTGAATCTGTGATATCGGTTGAAAGAGATGTT